>OX276477.1:13220833-14447500 GCA_946251955.1 Acronicta psi
AAGCCGCCGCAGAAAATTCCTTTATTTATTAATTATATATGATTCTTTTATCACAATCAATTACAAAATCTGTACCTTGTAACAGACAGACGCTGACGTTTGGCATGTAAGAATCGATCTCGCGTCGTCGCCGTCGCCACCAAATGATTGACGACCCCTGAGGCGGCGGTGCCACCGACTTTTTAACAACTTCACAACTTTTAAGTGTTGTTAAAATTTAAAAAAGTACCTACAATGTCTTTTTTCCTGTTTTATGGCAGTTATGTTAAAATGTTTACAGTTGTTGTAAATCAACAATTAGGAGACCATCGACCCATTTACTGTGCTACTGCTGGGTACTGTGGGTCTTTTAGACTCAGAATGAGAGGGATTAGGATCCACCGTGCTGGCCTAATATGAGTTAGTATACTCCATACAATTTCAAGGAAAGCTATCAGGAATTTATTTCGTTACGATTTACCACGAATTGATCTTAATTGAATAGTTATTCATTTCAAGTGGTTGTTATTTTGTTGACGAATTAAAAAAGCAGTTAATTGTTTCAAAGGCCACTTAGTTACTTTCATAGCATCAATGAACGAATATGAGCACGTCATAATATCACTGGAGCTGTTTCTCCACGCGAGGAGAGGTCTCGCCAATTGATTGAGCCTGGTCTGGTTGATGTATCGGACTACAGTCATGGTGATCTTCGAATCTCATGGCCGTGACCATGGCAAGGGAAGCAAGCAGGGTTCTTGACTTCGACACACCTACCACGGAACTTTTCTGTAGCACGAAAAAGGCCATAGCATCACAAGCTACACAACTCAAACAGCTACAAGAGTTGTATATTGTTCAGCATGGAAAACGACAACTTTAAAAGCAATTTTCTTTGTCATGACGAAGTCAAGGACACGCTCTAGTCTGTCAGGCGTTCCTTTAAAATTCTTTGACCCGAAAATTCGGGCTTCAGAATTCTTTTTACGCCCCGAGCGAAAGATAAAACAGGGTGCCGTGGAATTCATGCCTAAAAAGACTTGCAGAGGCGTCAGTCCTTCTTAATTTCTTTCATACAAACATTTTCTTTGAATACACTTTGATGTAAAAACATTTTAAGAACAGGTTTGTCCCTGTAATTGTGTTACGGTATTTAATTTCCATTCTCCCTTTGCATAAAGCCATCTAAGGAGTTATTGAAAACATCCCTCTTTTTTGTATTAATATTTTTTTCGGCGCTTCTCGCTTGTATTATATTTTTGCGATAAAATTAAGATTTCGTTTTGTAGAATTTATTAATATATATCTTTGCTTAAATTCTTAACAAAACGTTTGTAATACGATATCAGTAGAATGTTTAATATCTCCTTTGAATGTATTTGAGGATATTAAAAATGTTCGTTCCACGTAACAAGCTTATAAAAAATGATGAAACATTTTCATCAAAGAAATAAATTTATGCTATGTTTAACTGGAGTTTTTCCTCAGTTTCTTTTACAAAGTTTTATAGAAATAACTGTATCTATATGTACTATAGTATATGTATAATATAGTAATACCAACATAATATCGTAAGGAGGTCGTGTAAGTATGACGGATTTTATCGTTTATCGATTTTCTAACACACGTATTTATATATAAGACAATAGAATAAAACATTCTTTTACAGATAACGGTGGCGTAAAATTGGCGTAGTGGTCGTAGGCGGTCGACTGCTACGCTCGAAGTCCAAAGTTTGATTTCTAGGTTGACCAGTGTTATTTGTTTTTTTATGAAGTTCTCAGTAGCAGCTCAGAGTTGAGATTTGTGCGCAGCCCCATAACTAAACATTGTGATACACCTCTGCCTAAAGCTTCAAGGAATACAGGCGTGATGGTATGCTTTACGGATAGTGCAGTGTTGTGTAAGCATGCAAGCTTTCACAGCTGTTAAATATTTTACTATAGGGACTTTAAATTATGATAATATTAATAATAAAGCTCTATTTTGCTGTTACAAAACATATTATTATAACAGACATCTTGTCTATAACAGACCCTTTATTCAGTTACACCCTTGCGACTAATCGCGGGCGTCGTGTCGTTACTAAAAAATAAGCTCCTAAGGCTTTTAGGTGATGAGTTAACACAACTTCGTTAACTGGAAAACACATTGTGTATATATGTTTGTGCGGGCCCGTACGACGTTCGAGTCAGTCGCAAAATCAGAATAAGATGTTGATACCTACATTAGAATTATTATGTCCCAGTACATCGTACTTACGCCATGCAACGGAGCATTATGGTTAGGCTTTGTGAATTTTGAACTTTGTATCCGTTACTATTGATACAGTTCTCGCCAAACTTATTGTCCGGGTTGAAGTTGGCACGAGCTATCTTTAACCCAGCCGTAAAAATCGGAGAAAGAAATGTAATGGATATAAATGATTTATAACGACAGCCTACGACTTGAGCTTGCGTTTTTATTTATTACAATCTAATGTTTTTCTTTCTCCGATATTTACGGCCGGGTTAAAGTTAGCTCGTGCCACATCAACCCGGACAGTAAGTTTGGCGCGAACTGTAAACAAATTACAATATTCTTATTTTACGTGTATTCCCGTTACAGCACCTGCTTTAGAGCACCCAATACTGCTCTTAAACAGGTCTTCTAACGGGACTACTCCTATTGTAAGCTAGATAATAAGGAACGAGTATATTTAAGGAAGCCCGAAAATGATGTCGATGACGAAAATTTTCGAAGAGAATTATTTTCCTATTGGAATTGAAATTTGAGGGAAGAAAACAGAAATGAATCTGGAAAGATGGAGCTGTGGAAACAATGGATGGATTGCGTTAAGGCCGATATTATAGAATAGGGAGTAACTGAGGAGGTGACGGTTAACAGGTATGAAATAATAAAGGATACAATGCACCGACCCTAAATATATTGTGACAACGACAGAAATATGATGATGATAGCAGCAAAAACATGCAAAGTAGCATTTTACAAAGAGCGGTCTCATTGCGAGTGTAGTTACATCTGCATTTGTCCCCCGTATGTTTTTAGTACTCACATTATACATTACGTCCCTTTGTAGTCACTACCCTTGCATTACAAAGTGATCCACGCTTTTTGTTAACAACCTAATTTCAGCTAGAATCCCTTTGACGCATTGGATAGCCTGCATGGTTACATAAACATTTTTTAGAAACACGTTTCGGATACATGTTTAAGAAACACGTTTCTGAAACATGTTTAATTTTATCATTTATATATATTTTTTGAGCATTTTGGATTTTTGGATTTTTTTCCATGCTAAGATTACAAGTTATTTTAATGAAGGAAAAAATCGGCTGGTGGGCTGGTCTCAGAAATGTTTAATGTCTAAGTAAATTAAGTTGTATACTAAACATTGTTATATGCAGGTTGTTTTGGTGTTGTTGTGTGTTTTGGGTGTTGTTTTGGGGAATACAGGCGTAAGGCAGGGGTGTACTAACGTGCACCAATAGTTCATCTGGTTCCGCATAAAAGGAGGCGAGCCTCCCAATTAAACTGCTCGATCTAGGAAACGAACCCAGGACCTCAATCGTAGCATTCGCCGTTACAACAACTCTGTATAATGCATATGAAATTAAATCCGTGTCGATTCCAAGAAGGCTTTGATGCAGTCAAATCTACGGTGAACTAGATGTTGATATAGGGAGTTGAGTAGTTAAATAATTTGATTTCGGGTTTCGGGAGTTTGATTTCGGACTGGGAGTGTATTTGTGTTCCGGAAATGTTGGTGTTTCTTATTAATCCTTACTAAGTTTGTTAAAGGATTGTAAGGGAGACTTCCAGAGGACGATTTATCAAATAAACAGACACAGATTTTCAATTATTATTCATTATCATTCTAAGGACCTTTTTCCAAAGCATTGGATAGCCGCTAATTGCCGAATAAATAAAAAAATGGAACGAAATTTAAATTAAATTATCTGCCAGCTAATTTAACGGAAACTTATCAGTAAGCTGTAAACCGGACTAAGTTCTCTCGTTTTTGTTTGTCTTTTTAATACAATCGGTTAAATCATAATGGACTCATGTCTGAAGCCAATAATCTGATTATGAACAATGAAACACGTTGATAAACATTTAAAAAATAAAATTAACTGACACAAGTTCACACATACCTTTTAGTGGCATACATCGGTCGGTATAAAGTTTCAAAAACAGAATGGTACAGCGGAAACTTTTGTTTCATAACTTATTTATAAAACAAAAGTTTCTGTTTTAGTTTTTGAAACTATTGTTTGTTATGTTCTATGTATGTTCTTTGAAATATAAATAGAATTGCAATGTGTATTGCAGCGAAATTTGTTGTTTTCTCTTCAAATTTGATTAATTGCATACAAGCATTACGTTTCATTGTTGGAGTATTTTTCATAGATAATTGACCTAACATACCATCACGCCTGTATTCCGCGGATTAAGCAGATGTGTACTGATGTATATCCATAGTTCGTTTTGTTTAGTTCACATTGCCATCAACCAGACACTAATCCGAACTCTGCCGCTACAAAGAATTTTATATAAATTAACCCAACAATTCGTTCGACCTGGAAATTGAATCCGGGACCTAACGTAGCAATCCCAATTTTAACCGAGGCAGTTGATCATAATGATAGCTTAAAGAAAATTACACCAATCAATGTTTTAACAAGACAATCAGCGCAGGGCCCCATTGGACCGTTGCCTTGTTTTCACTTCCTCTGAAAAATCGATACCAATTGAAAACGTGACCACTGAACGCGACTTCGTCTCGAGTGCCAGCCGGGATCAATGGTAAACGTCGCCCGGGGAAATCTGTAATCGAGTTTGTCGATTATGGCAACCCCAGCCAGACCGCGGGAGTCCCTCGGATTTTTATCACAGCAGTGCGGTTTGTGATATGACTAACGTTTTTTAGCGGAATTGATATAATTATGTTTTCGGTACCTAAAGGTGCTCTCTCATTTGGAGCATTCGCCTGTAATATAACGTTGCAGAGTATGCATTACATCATGAGCACATGCCGTTGAGAAAATCTCTCAGGCATGCAGGTTTCCTTACGATGTTTTCTTTCACCGTTGTAAGCAAATGATAATTATTAATACGCACTAAGATAATGAAAAGTCAGAGGTGCGCAGACCCACGACTTGGTAGTCATGTGGTTATAATTCAAGCAGTGATAGCCTAGGGAAAATTATGATCACTGGACTTGGCTAATTGATGACACAGAAAGTTATTAGAATAATTAATAGATTAAAAGAAAGAAAGAAAGTTATTATAATTCTTCTCAGAAGAATTGGAAGGGGCGACCTTGGCTAATTGACCACAACCAAATTGCGGACTTTTTTGTCCCCTATTTCAATGCCTTCTAGGTCTAATCTATAACAGTACCAAATTTCATCAAAGATGGTTAAGCGGTTTAGGCGTAAAACCGTAACAGACAAACACAAAGAGTTACTTTCGCATTTACGTATAATGATAGTAGGGATTTCTTGGACAGTCAGCCCCGTTAACAACATGTAGATTGGCTTATTTTTCTACTACTGTATGAAATGTACACAAAAATAGTTCATACTGTTACGACATAAGGTCTATAGTGCAACAAATCCAAAGATTTGTTTAGTTTGACATCCTTATTTCACTAGACTCCAAACTTTTAATATCAATATCAAATCGAGTTTGTATTTTCGTAGCAAAGGGCTCATGGTTGCTTATACCAAAGTGAGGATTTACCCCTGGTTTCCTTTGTGTCAGAAATAAAAGGATGGGCAATCTTCGGTCGCGTCTCAGTTTCTCCCCGCAACCCAAACTTTGGGCTTAATGTAGCTTTTTGCAAATATAACAAAAAATCCCCTAATTTTTTTGTCATATTTTTTAAAGCGTGTTTTAGGGATGTACGTTGATAAATAGTTCGGATTCCGTGAGTTTTGGAGGGAAAATTAATCTGTGTCCGGTGATGGAATAAATTTTGTATAATAAAGAAAAATGGCACAGGATTTGAGGATATGAAATTGAAATATAGGTACTATGGAAACGTTTAATCTTTTTAATATGACATCATAGGTACCATCACGCTTGTATTCCCTGAAAGTTGAGGCAGAGGTATATTGCTGTACCTATGCTCAAAGTTTGCCGGTATGGTTAGATTTGAGAAATAAATTAGGTATATGTTTATTTGAAAAAATGTAATCAAGTTAGTCATTGAAACGTCAAGACGCCTACCACCTTAGTCACCCGTGACCATGGACGCTGTAAAGGGTCCGAAACGTCGGGATTAAAATAAAATCAATATAACGCGATAAAATCCGTAAAAAGTAGTTTTATTTCAAGGTTATATTTAGTTGTCTATTCTATTTGCATATCAAGAGAATGGATATATTTATGCATTTTTGTGTAAGACCATACAGGGTTACTTGTAATTCGACGTATATCCGCCAGGAGCTGATTGGTGGCCTAAAATGCAACAAATTGAACACCACCTATGTATAGCCGAAATTCAATAGTTTTCGAGATATTTGAATTTTAGGGGATTTTCGATCCTAACCCAAAATTTGACACTAAGTTCCAAATAAAAAAGAAACTACACGTTGAATGGGTACCATCAAAAATGATATTATAGCTGATACTTCAATTAAGCTATGTACATCATTAAAAGTGCTTCATCTAACAAAATACCTAAATTGTTAAGCGATTTAAGAATAATATCTAACCAATATTTTTATTTAACGCTTCAAAAAATGTAGTCTAGTTAAAAAAAATACTATGACATGAATCGTACAAACAACTAAAAAAACTTCTCTATTCTCTCAGCTTTCCAAAAAGGTATAAAAGTTAATTAAAACACACTTAATTCATGGCATAGCATGTATTTGAATCGGCTTGGGGAGAAAAATCTTCGCCTCCATTATCGGAGTATTTCTTATAATTTATACCCTATGTTACCAGAGCATAGTGTAGCTTCCCAACGGTGAAAGAATTTTTCAAATCGGTCCAGTTGTTTCGGAGCCTATTCAATTCAAACAAATCAACAAACAAATCTTTCCTCTTTTTAATATTAGTAGAAAAAGCATTGAAAAACGTGTAGTTTATCAAAAAAATTACACATCTTGTTCGTGCTGGCCACGGAATTGGTTCTCCTCTCCCAATCCATCGGTTTGGATACCTCTCGTCTAGCCACTGCCGGACAATAAATTGGTAATGTGCTGGGTGGGCAACCATCATGTGGAAACATGAGGTTATTTTTTATTTCCTCGGGAATATCCGCCAACAAATCATTGAGGTTGTTTCTTAAAAACTCTTCGTAATTTTCGCTGTTCAAATTTTGCGACAAGAAATGGGGGCCCAGTAAATAATTATCAAATCTTATTTCTACCTATTATCTTATTCAAATCGGTCCCTACTGGACCGATTTAAAAAAATCTTTGACCGTTGGGGAATTACACTATGCCCGGGTAACATAGGGTATAAATTATAAGAAATACTCCGATCACGGAGGTGAAGCCGTCGGCGGAAAGCTAGTATCTTTATAACACAAACACAGATGATTTTTCTCCCCGCACCGATTCAAACGCATGGTATGTCATGAATTAAGTGTCTTTTAATTAACTTTTATACCTTTTTGGAAAGCTGAGAGAATAGAGAAGTTTTTTTTAGTTGTTTGTAC
Source organism: Acronicta psi (assembly GCA_946251955.1). Lineage (NCBI taxonomy): Eukaryota > Metazoa > Arthropoda > Insecta > Lepidoptera > Noctuidae > Acronicta > Acronicta psi. The sequence continues at coordinate 13,228,488 of OX276477.1, forward strand.
GATTCATGTCATAGTATTTTTTTTAACTAGACTACATTTTTTGAAGCATTAAATGAAAATATTGGTTCGATATCATTCTTAAATCGCTCATCAATTTAGGTATTTTATTGGATGAAGCACTTTTAATGGTGTACGTAGCTTAATTGAAGTGTCAGCTATAATATCATTTTTTAATGGTACCTATTCAATGTGTAGTTTTTTTTTTATTTGGATTTTAGTGTAAAATTTTGGGTAAATATCGAAAATCCCCTAAAATTCAAATATCTCGAAAACTATTGAACTTCGGCTATACATAGGTGGTGTTCAATTTGTTGCATTTTGATCCCCCAATCAGCTCCTGGCGGATATACGTCGAATTACAAGTAACCCTGTATATGTATACTGCCAACTGCCCTTTTATTTATTTTTTCTTACATGATTCATGTCCATCCAAAGGTTGTCTGTAAGAAATTGCTATTAGCGATAAGACCGCTAATTGTACTACTCTTAATCTATTTGTGTCCTGCTATAATTTATGTTGATGTACAATAAAGAATATTCTATCTTTCTATCTATCTATGGATGAACGGCGATTGACAAAAGGGATTTATAAGGCGAATGTCAGTGAAAACGCCAGGAGAGGACACCCTAGAAAGACCTTATTGGTGAAATCCTTCAAAAAGGTTAGGTGCAGTACTCACAACACATACATCTTGTCACACACACACGGCGCGTGTGTATGACAAGATGTATGAACGTGGAGGAAGCTAAAGAAGTATGCAAGAAATGTAATTAATAATAAAATAATTTATATATCAGCATATTTAAGTCCATCTTAGACTTTACAAATCAATTAAACATACCATCACGCCCATATTCCCCGAAGGGGTAGACAGAGGCTTACTAATGTACACCCACATTTCGCCAGTATGTTTAGGTCCCATGTAATAGGGGGAGAGCCTATTGCCATAAACCGGGCACAAATCCAGACTCCGAGCTGCTATTGGGAATTTCACAGAAAACCCAACAACACTTTGCTCGACCCGGGGATCGAACCCAGGACCTCTAGCGTAGCAGTCGCGTCTGGGACCACTAGACCAACGAGGCAGTCAAATCAATTAATATAATAATCACGTGGATGTCTTAATGGTACCTAAACAATAAACATATTGTGGGTGTAAAGCACCTCTGCCCAGCCCTTCGAGGAATACAGGCGTGATGGTATGTTCATTTATTCAGCCGTGCAGCACGGCGTGCTATCGTTAATGTACGCGGTGTGCCACATCGTTCAGAGCACAAAGATGTGAAATTACTTGAGTGGCCGAGCGACGCCGACGGAGCCGCTAAGTGAAACAGAGTGGCTTGCTAATGACGACAGCACAAGACAAGTTTGAGACACACAATACACCATCCAACGTAATTTCTCTTATACTTATTAAAGTAGAAGCTCCTTATAAGGATGCGCTGGCAGCAATAGGAACTTTTTTTTAAACTGTGGGCGCAGTGAATCCTCCTAAGAGGTTTTTACAGGGTCAGCAACGTGTGAGTGACGCTTCCGTGTTGTAAAAGTCCATTTTACTTGTATTTACATTTGATATAAAGTGTGTTCCAAGAAGGTCCTGTGTTCATTTTGATAGTGTCCGGTCACCAGTTTCAAGATACATTAGCAAACGCCAAAATCCGGGTTAGTTACAGCATTTATAAATCAAGAACGGCTGGACCGATTATTATGATCTTTGAGTTATTGGATTTATCTCCGCCCCGAATATAACATCGGAAATTCATGAAAACAATATGTGAAGTCGTGTGAAGCCGGGATGGGCCGCTAGTTCGTTTTGTATTTTTCGCTAAAGTTGTAGAGGTTGACTGTCATTAGCAGAAAACAGATTTTATTTATTTATTTATTTATAGTTAATTAAAACGGCAAAAGACCAATTACATTAATTAACATAAAAATTTAAAAATAGACATATACAAGTTAATATCTAACATGGAACAGTAGACACCCTTGCGTACATTTCCTCACAGAACACTAAACATACACGCATTATTATTTCCCATTTACTCGCAAACACATCACATTTAGGATTGGCAGCGAGAAGGGCATTGAGCATCTTTAGGGTACGACACACCGGAGACTCTGCTCTGGCGACAGTTTTGGATGACGGCGGTGCGAATAAATTGTGCCGGCGGCTCTGACGATGTGCGATGTACTTGTCGGGTACATATAGTCGACAGAAGAGGCCATGAAGCTCAGGACTGTCGATACGTCCCCTAAGGGTTTTGCAGGCTACCGCGAGCTGATCAAAGCCTCTCCTCACCTCTAACGAGTTATAGCCTAACATCCCTAAAAGATAGTTAGTGGGGTACATATAAGGAAAGAAATTATATAACCTTTTGAACAGAAACCTTAGGAAAGTTTTTTGTACTTTTTCGATAGTTAATGTTTGTGCCGCTGTGACAGATAGATCATGTTTAATATAATCACATAAAGGTTCAAAAGACAGTCGGGGAGTTTTATTATAATTATTTTCAATTAAAGATCCATTTTTAAAAGAAAATCCGAGCTGGGAAAACATAATTCTTTTCTAATCTTCCTAGAAATATGGTAGGTACGCGGTGTTAATGAAATTTTACATGAAAAAAAGTTGGACGGACGGAAATGTCAAGTAGTATATGGACACTTAAGCAAAGTGGAGAGTGCGGAGACGATCGCATCTTAAAAAAAGTCATCTTAGTGAACTGCTGTGGGATGTGAGAAATTAAATGCCATTTGGAGAGGTACATTTCTATCTATGGAATGGAGAAGTTTAAATACAAAGATAAGTTTTTAAAAAATGGATAATTTATCCCTTTCTTCAAATGTTATTATTAACACTAAATAATGTAATCCGCCATTTTGTGGCGGCGGCCATCTTAAACCGATTTTCATCAGACATAGCTAAGAACATGTTGCAAACAAAAGAAACAAATTCAAAATCAGTTTATTCGTTCACGAAACGATGCACACACACACATACAGACACGTCAAACTTTTACACCCCGGCGGTTTTACGTCGATAGTGAAAAATTTAAAGCCCCCTCGCAGGCCTGCTAGCCTGGTCAGTGCAGCCAATCCAACATATTATTGCGGCCAGGAATATGTTCAGTATTTCGATGGCCTAAGATTGTCTTCACACAGTTTACAATCACCAGCTCATAGTAGTTTTAATAACATCTATTTGTAGGTTTCCCAATTACAAAAAAAATGCAATGATCTGATACTTTTTATAGCTAGTTGTGAAATGAAATTTGTTCTTGTTTTTTTTCTAGTTGTCTTTTCAATTAAATTGTGTTAAAGCAATACAGAAACTTGAAATTATTTATTACAGATTCCTAAAAAAGCTCATTGTCTAGAAACGCGAGATCCATACAATTGTACTAATATACATAATTATGCTGTTTTGATTTGATTCTGAATAAATAACTATATAATCTGATGGTTACATGTATTCATCTTGAAAAAAAAAACACAATAAGACCCTTTTTCTTTCTTTTTTTTCTGGCGGCATCGAGGCCAGCTATAATCAAAGCCATCCAATTTACCATGCAATGTTGTTTACGATATCGCATCTACAGCTTCTTGTATCCACGTCGTAAAGAATGGACTCAAACGTCTGACGTCACGGTTCGTTACCCCCCCACCCGCCATTACCCTCCTCATCAAATTTCCACTTTATTCCTCTTGCCATTCCATTACCTATAAAATAATTTTTATGTACATCCTATGGGGTTGGTGATTAATCTTGTTGGGTATTATTGTTGTAATGAAAACTTAGGGCTGTACGTATTACGGGAACTTTTTTATTTTATTGAATAAATGCAGGAATGTATAATTATGATACTAGCTTAGCTTGTGGTTTCACTTGCGTCCCAAAAAGACTATAATTAAACTATTATTTTTTGAGACAAAGATTAGTCCACGTCCATCATCAGGTTTACCTTGCAAAATTTAATTAAAATTTGTTTAGCAGTTGACGCGTGCAAATGTCACAAATAAACATTAACTATTTTCTTATAATATAAGAAAATAGTTGCACTAAGCTTCTTGGGCCATCTTTTCCTATTTTGACGTTCTTTTTTTATTACATAATTTTTATAAGAGTATAATATAATAATCACTGAGATTATAATATTATCACATATTTTTTTAATAAGGTTTTTTTTTAAAGTCTATGACATCAGTTAGATATTATGACTTTTAAGGGCTTGCGTATTACATAGCTGTGTAATAGAATAACATGAAGTTTGATGAAGAATTTAAATTGTTTTTATCAACGAAATAAAATTTTGTTACTACGTGAATCGGATCGAACTTACGCAAGTTATATTTCATGATTATTTTGTAAATGCAGCGCATAATGATGAGAAAATTCACGTACACCGTTTCGTACTTTTTTAATAAAAGTAGTCGTGAACCGTACATCCATCGAGAGAGCATTGAAATTTCATTCGAAATCGTACGATATCTCGAATTTAAAGTATTTTTTTATGATTGTATTCGCATCAGTTGCCGTTTTAAGAACACTATAAAAACCTCATTTTAAAATATTTTTATTTTTATGAAAGTCAGCCAGACAGCATAAAATGTTAATTTCAAATTAAGAACATAATATAAAACTCACTAGAGCCTATTCATAGTCCTGTTAAAATGCATCGCATTACCGTCAAAATGCAAAACGTTCATTCCAAATGATAGTCACAACAATAAAATGCACCGTCTGCCGCGTGCCAGACCACATTTCTCTTTATGTCTCAAAAATCACCTCATAAATATTCGCCGGGATATTTTTGCGAGATTACCATAAACTCTGGGTATGACATAGACAAGCCATAGACTATGCATCGCTAGTGGTGTACAACAACTTATAAATAATTTAAGGGCAGTGCACCTCCGCAGCTAGTTGCAATGTAAACTGAATTAATAGGCTACTCCGGCCACGTGAAACATGTACTGACCCTGGTTCAGGGTTGTCATGTGATTGGAATCCACCAAATTTTTATATTTTTTGTTTAACTACATACTATTTATTTCTGCTGGAAGAAATCGCAGACATCGCAGGGTAAAATATCAAATATTTGAAGTACAATAAATCAGGCATTGTATAAATAAAAACTTTTTACGAATTCTACAAATATCAGTATAACGCGTTATGATGCGTAAAAATTAGTTTTCTATCACTTCGTTAAAAAGTACGATACAAACTATGTATTCTAGTTATTTAAACTTATTGCATATTTTAATCGAATGTATTCAAATTTTAAAGTATTATTATTATATAGGAGAAACGAAGTATCTTTAAACGTTTAAATATTTTTGCTAGCATTTTATTTAACGTTTATTTTAATTGCCTAGTGGTTCTAATCGTCTTGACGTCCTGGGTTCGATTGCCAGGTTGGGCAAAGTGTTACTGGGTTTTTGTGCCAGGTTAATAGTAATAGGCTCGTTGCCTATTACACGGGATTTGAACATACCGATGAACTGTGGGTGTACATTGGCACACCTCTCTAATTTAGTTTAGTTGGTTTAGTGTCAGACATTGATCTCATTCTGTAAGTAGAGGTGGAAGTTACTGTACTGAATTATCTATACGTATAAATACATACGATGGTACATGTTTTGTAGGACACCGAAATAAAAAAATACGATGACAAATAAATGTTCTCTGTTAGATTACTTTTACAATAATGTTAATTATACTCATTAATAAAATTATTGAGTAATCAAAAACCAAAATTCTCCATCATGAGATATTCAAATTTGTTATAATTTCTTAGCGTAAAATGTTGAGCTGTGTTAATGACAATTTTAATTTTGTTACCGCTTGCTATTACCATTTTCGTCATTCCCCTTCTCAATCCTCAAACCTTAAACCACATTGTTTTTCTTCAAGAGAAATGGGGTGTCATTTTCCTGACTCGATTCAATTAAGGAAAAATAGTTGTCTTTAAAAATACTGACTGTACTTTCAATTTTATTCGATCTTGATAAAGTTCATTTTAAATAGACTGCAGGCTCGATGTAATTTATTACATTCATACCGTCACGCCTGTATTTCCCGAGGGGTCAGGCAGAGGTCATCATCATCATCATCATGAAAACCCACTTCTGTAAGTGGTTTTGGTTTCCGCACTTAGTCCTAGAGTTGGACCATTGTACGTGTACCATGGGCTGGTTTAGTCTTCCCGGCCACCTCAGTGTGTCCGCTAGGGATTTATTTATTATTTATGGTGCCTCAACGACGAGTTTACAAAAAGATTACATAACATTTTCAACTTACGGGCAATAAATCACAGCAAACCAGTCACTTACAGAGATACACAGCATTAGCTTATTAGTTACATGTACTTACTTAATTCTAATTTATATAATGTTAAGTTTAATTATATTCAATGTAATAATTTTGACAAAATATATGATTATCATCCATCATGCAAGCGTTTCACATATTAGATATTGGTGATCCCAGGGTTTCTTCCCGTATCCGGGTGATGCCTGTGCATTCAAGCAGCACGCTTACTACCATTTCCTCAGCCACCATACACGCTCTGCACGGGGGGCTATCTGTAATCCCTGTAGGCAGAGGTATACTATTGTATACTATCAATTCACCTGCATGTTCAGGTAACATAAATTATATTTGATTAAAATAAAGTATAGGTGTGAGCCTATCGCCATTAACCGTGCACAAATCCTAACTCCGAGCTGTTACGGAGAATTTCATATAAAACCCAATAACACTTTGCTCGATCCGGGAATTGAAACCTGATGTCCTCAAGCGTAGTAGTCACACTTAGGACGACTAAGCTAAGGAGGCAGTTTATTAAATATTTCAAAATTACGAATATAATACATGGACTTTTAAATTTTGTGTGCTGATATCTGATCTTTTCCAGTGTGTAGATATCAAATATCAACATTGAAAATGGTCAGTTTAATCACGACTCAAAAAAATCCGAAAAAATATTAGTATAATGAAAATTATACATACGAGTAACATACGTTTAACAACCCTGACGGCTACAGGAATAACAGTGGTTTTACACGAGATACAGATAGGTTTGCGGGCTGTGCTGTTCTAGTGTTATCGTGAATGCTTTGTAACGTTACAGAGCGTTGTCTTAGCGCTAGATCTAGTCATCTAGACGGAGGCGTCTAATGTGATTCTGCGTGAATTGCGATGCGTGCAATTACGACTAAATTAAATTGTTTGAGCTCGGTTAAGTAGCGGTCGGAAAGTTTTGATCCTTTTTTTCTGATAGGGACGCACCTCTGGCTTTTAGTTATAAAATTAATTATCACTCGCTTACAACGTTAAAGGAAAACATCGTGACGAACCTGCATGTCTGAGAGATTTTCTCGACGGCGTGTTATATTTAGCTAGGCTGGCATAGCTGAGTAGGTCAGCATGGTGGACTAATTTCCTGTCATCTGAAAGGAGTCACGTGGTCAGCAGTGGGATAGTTAATGGATTGATGAATGATGCTTTGGCAAGAGTCTTATTTTTACTATATTAGACTAAACTATAGACTGCCAAGGCATTAGTGTCGAGAATCCACAGACTATTTGAATTCATGCATATTTTTTATCTTATCACTTGCCTAAAACGGTGAAGGTTTAATTAGGAATGAGATATTTTTTCGACGGGGCGTATAAAGGCTGCCAATGCGTACTATGCCAGCGTGTTGGACTATAAGCCTAACCCTCTCATTTTGAAAAGACTAGCAGTAGAACATTAAATAAAATCAGGAATAATTAATAATGATTTGTAACCTCCTTTTCCCAAACTCCTTTTTAATCCCAAAAATAAAGTCATTGAGTCAGAAAAACAGTGTGACCTTTATGTCACTGACACAAAGTTCAATTTTCAATAATTGTACGGCCATCATATCATTTCCTTCTTTACCATTTTTTATTTAGGCTAAAAGGCAAAGGTCCCGGTAATGAAAATTATACTAAAGAGGTCTAAAATATTAGGGAACTTTGGACACATTTTAGAATTAAGAAAACGTACAGAATTCACAAAAAGCCCGCTCTTGTAATAGGGCAGCCATTTTTTAAGACATTTTCATTTCTGTATCACTCAACAAAGCGTTGTCCTTGCTAGTTATTGCTTTTTTTTAATAAAATCTCGGTAGGTAGGCTTTATTTACTTACGGGTGAACGTTATTGTAATAAATGACTTAAAACGGAGTCCATTGTGTCTCCGATATCGCGGATAAGATAAATGGCTTCGTAAAAATACAAACAATGTTGTTTTTTTGGAAGTGATTTTCTCGTAATTTTGTTGAAGCTTAAACATTTGTTTATTTTGTATAGGATAGAGATTACTTGGCGTTGATCGCTTTTCTGAGAAATGTTATTATTTTCGTTTCAATCTCGTGTAACGTTGATCTGAAAATTTATTGAGAAAGATTGAGGGGTTTTGTATAAAATAAAAAAAAATCTCGTCAGATCGCACGGTATCAGTTTGTCTGTTATAGGCTACTATTTCAATGTCGAAATAGAATATTTTGCGTAGCAGTATTAAAAAATCTGACTTTTTCATGTACGTATTTGCAGGTGATATTTCAGTGTAAACATTTTAATATACCAACTCAAAATATAAAAAATAATGATACGCCAGACTTATAATGGCTATATTTTAAATCTGAATAACGGTTTAAATTCAGGAACGTGGAACATTTGACTACTTATTTAAACAAAACTGTTCTAAGGAGAATTCATTTAGTGGTGTCCCTGGTCAGTGCAGTCAATATAAAGGCATTGAGTAGGTATTACCTTCGTAATCGGGTAGTGGGCACTGCACTTTATTTTCATTGCTGACTAAATTGAAACGCAGTGAGACTTAAAGCTATAAGTGTAGCTGATATTGGTCAATACTAACCAGTAGTTACGTACATGATTTCGAAAAGTCAGAGGTGCGTGCTTTGGATTCGAACTCGAGGCCTTTGACTTGGCAGTCCAGTGGTCATACCGCTAGGCTATCACTGCTTTTAAATTCTAAAAACCGTTTAATTATAATCTATCTCGCGAGATTGTAGATAAATTGTGAAATGCACTGTATTTCCATACAATAATCATCTTTGTTTCGGTTAGGTTAGGATACAATTGTGACCAAACAATGAAGCCGAAACCGAAGAATAATGCGTTAAATTGTTAGCAATATACTGATTTCTGACACTTACGCGAATACTAGACATTGAAATAAAACTTACCATGGACGCTGTAAAGGGTCCGAAACGTCGGGATTAAAATAATATTAATATAACGCGATAAAATCCGTAAAAAGTAGTTTTATTTCATTGTTAGCAATATGTTACAGTTCACAATATTTCAGTTTATAATGTTTATAATTTTCTGAGAAAGATTACAATCTAACAGTTTTTAAAATTTTACGGTGACTTGGTTGAAAGGCGTAAAGTGAAAATTTGCAGTCGTACTTCGGGAATTAAAACTGACTAACTTTCAAATCGCGAGAAGAAAATCAGCTGGTCCATATTTTTTTGGGTTTCGTACAAAATAATCTAGTTTTGTATGTTAATTGAACAACATGTATTGTAAATTTAGAAGTATCTACATCAGATGTAATTTTAAGAAAACGATATTTTATAAGAACCTCGTACAGTAAACACATGGCGTATCAACCAGCATTTTGCATCTTTCCCGTACATATTATACGGCACGGCGCTCACTGAGCGTGTTCATGCATTTTTAATACGAATTTATTATCGGCCCCGCGTTGAGATCGATTTGTTTGCTATCTTGAATATCTTAAAAAGCATCGTTATTAATGTAGAGTATCGATAAACACGAAATACTTAGGTACTTAAATTGGTGATAGAAAATGTTCTTAATGAAACCGTTAAATATTGCCTATAGATTTATTGGAAATTGGGATGTAAGTGTTACCACTTAGATATCAATTTTCAATAGTTGGGATTTAAGTGTTACCACTTAGACATCAATTTTCAATACATTTTTAACGCAATCCTATGATTGAATTGATATTAATATTTAAATGGTATTCATCGCATTACATTTTTCAATCGACATTGAAATAAAATACGTAAAGGAGACAAGTGCTTGGAATTTTTATTCGAACCTTTCATATACAACATTATGCTCCCAACAGAAATCGCTTGATATCGGGTCGTGATAATTCAAGTCACGTTTCAAACAAAACAAACAAGGAAAAATAATTATATATGTAAGTAATTTTTTAAAAGATATGTTTTTCAAGTCTTCTCCGCCATGGTCACCTGCAACACCAGAAGCGTTGATGCGTTACCGACTCTTAAAGCCCCTACCCACTGTAAAGCAACCAAGAAAGGGGACTTGCTCTCAAGCGCAAATGTCGGACATATAACGACAGCTTACGACGTAAGAAGGAAGGTTGGGCATAGCCATTTATGGCTCAAATCTGGAACAGCCCATCTGGGAAGGTACCTCCACAGAAAAATAAACACACTTTATTGTGTGTTGTGTTCCTGCAGTGAGTAAGGTTACTAGAGCTCCTTCTAAGGATCCTCCGCTGGCCTGGTAGTAAAAGGAATATTCCCTGTTTTTAGTAGCGCGAGGCAGCGCGAGGCAACGCGCGAGTGATACCCCTGCCTGGTGTTGCAAGCGTCCATAGGCTACGGTAGCCGCTTCCCACCAGGCGGGCCGTATGCTTGTTTGCCACCTTAGTGGTATAAACAAAAAAGAATGGAAGCCGTCCAGTCAAGCCTCGAAGAGGTCGTACCACCGCAATCTCGCCTCTTACAAAATGCCAATGTGAATGGCAGTGAGGAATTGTTTTCTAACCCGTCCCCACCCGGTATAAAGTTTATAAATAAATAGCTCATTTATCTTGGCCACAACAAAATTTTTGGCCAATAAACGGAGAGTGTGAAGGATTGCCCGAATTAAATTGGAAGGCGTCCAAGCGTACCCCATATAAATAATAGTTGGCGAAAGATTGCGCGCGCCGCAGACTGACGGAGATCCCTCAATTAAGTAACTGTCCTTTATTAGTGCGGCCCACGATTCAATATTTCATTGTAAGGGTTGTTCCACATGGAACAGTCCATTTAACACTTTTATAAATTAGTTGTTTAATTCATTACACTCGGAGATTATTCCATAGAATTGATGATAATGGAAATAGGTAGTGCTGTCTGATTTATATAAACGTGAAATACTTAACTCCTCTTGATCTCATATTGAGACCTGTAAATAATGAAAATAGTCCAACCAAAAAAAATGTAATTTTATTGATAATTAAGGGCATGTTCCACAGTTTACTGATAAGTTCCCGTTAAATTATCTGGCAGATAATTTCATACAAATTTTGTTCTATTTTTCTATTCATCCTGCAGTTAACGGCTATCCAGAGGTGGTGAAACAGGCCCTAAATGTCTTTATAGATATAAATAATTATCGTATTTTTCTTTAATTATAATTTATAACTGTTCTTAGAACGTTTGTAATCGATTTAATATTTTTTTTCAAGATATTATACGAATACTATTTGGTTATATTTTTCTTGAAGCCCTCATTCGTTTCGATTCGATTTTAATAAACCCAACACCAGTCATCTACCCTATTATACGGATAAAAAGAAAAGTAAATCAGTGTGACAAGTCTTTACAGAAATTGGAGTTTCTTTAAGCTAAATGAGGGGTTCGCCACGGTTTAATTACTTCCTCTGGCTTACTAGATTAGTGGACATAGCGCCGTGAAGCGAACCTCCCAGGATTGAGCCTCTATTGCCTTCTAAAGACCGAAGATATTGGATTTTTGGGGACGGTAACTTTAGCTTTAGGGAATTAAAACTTCATCAGCTTTTTGACGTCAAATATTTTCGTTTAGTTGGCATCACTGTTTTAAATAGCAGCAGCATCAAACCACTGAATTGAGAACCTCCTCCTTTTTTTGAAGTCTGTTAGAATAGGTTAGCAGTGATAACATAGGGATATGACCACTGGACAGCTAAGTCGTAGGTTTCCAATTTGGGATACAAGAAAAGTACATCTAACTTTAACGTAATCATGTGCGTCAATTGTCACTCGCTTCTAGGATGAAGGAATACATCGTGAGGAAACCTGCATATCTGAGAGATTTTTTCGACGGCGTTCGCAATGGCTAAAGTCTGAGCCATTGCGAATTCTTTGGATAACGCCTCTAGCATTGGTTTTCTTTAGGTTTATTAGATTTTTAAATTCCTTTATTAACACATAAACAATACAAATCATGACAATTAGATCTTATTCTAAAAGCATTTTCATTATCAAACTATGTTTTGTACAGACTATGTCGCCTTTTTAAAACATTTAGACTTACATGGATATGTAATAAGATAAAACTATCTTTTTGTATTTTTTTAAGCATTTTCCATGCTAAGATTACAAGTCATTTTTAATGAAGGAAAACATTTTTTCCTTCAAGCTACGTCACCTTTAAGACGTAAATTAGAATTTAAGGAAGATTTCGACTGGCGAGCGAGCGGTGGCTTAGTGGTCAAAGCGTCTGGTGTTCCGAATCAGAAGACGCAGGTTCAAATCCTGCCCGCCAGCCGATTTTTTCCTTCATTAAAAATAAGATAAAACTATTATAATATCATGTATAACAGACCCAAGAAATGTACCTGGTTTACAGCCTCTAGCATTGAACTGAATTACATTAAACCTTTACATAGGTAAATGGCAGCGGTTATCGTTTACTAAAATTCCCTAGGCTTCTGGATGGTACTTATGTCTTTTATGGCAACACCACCAAAGCATTACACTAATCCGGACCGCGAGTAAAATTTACAGGATCAGCAATCAGTTTCGCGTCGGAAGAGCTCGATAAATCTTAGTGTAATGTTACCAGCCTCCGCCGTATTTCACACGAGTCTTTCACACGACTGGGGGGTTTATTGCATCGTTTCCGGCCTCTAAGATGAGATGGTTTAGGACTTTAGGACTTTAGGCTCAGTGTTTTTAGAGTACCTAGAAAAGTATCGAAATTTGGATTGGTCTTTTGGATGCATGCCAATAACACGCTTGTTTTCCCCAAGGGTGTATTATTGTACACTCATATTTCGCGGGTATGTTTAAGTATCATGTAGTAAGGGGCGATATATTAACGGTACACAAATTCCTATTTCCTATTGCCATTAACGGTACACAAATCCAAAGTCCGAGTACAGTTGGGCTAGACAAGTTGCATTTTGACATTCGAATCGACAAACAAAATGTATGGAAATGACATTAGTGACAGCCTGATTTGTCGAAAGCTTGTGTCATTTGCATACATTTTGTCTGTCGATTTTACAGCAAAAGACAATTTTACACCTGCAGGTATCGAACAAGAGGCAGTTTTTTTATAGAATGCCATACAAAAGTTACGAAGTTATGTTTAAAGGGGTTATAATGATCGAGTATCTTACTTACCTTCTTACTAAATTTTCCTTAATATCGTTTGATGGAAATGCTTCTTAATTACAATAACAATTCAAAGCTACCTTTACTAAAGGGACTTCGGGTCACTGCCATCTTAATTATTCATAACCTCCGGAGATCGATGATTTTGGGATTTAAATTGAATCTCCAGGAAGAGCTTTATGCAAAAGACACCCGTTAATGAGGTTGGCTTGTGCTTTGAAATAAATAATTATTTATTATATATTTCAGTAACAGAAATAGACGTGGAATTATTGCTTAAAATTTTGAAATTTCACTTGAACTTGTATGGACGATATAACTTATATATCTTACTATACAATACATAAACAGTATACAAAAACTTGACAAAATATTTATATACTAAAACATTCCTCGATAACCACTCTATACATGAAAAACAGTGCAGTCGTTTTTGAGTTTATCGCGAACAGAAAGACAGACAGACGCGGTGGAGAACTTTGTTTTATAGTAATATGTAGTGATAATATTAGCCTTAGCCAACTTAGCTAAGCTAGCTGGCTAAAGACGATAGTAAGCGTAAAGTAGCGTAAGTTTAGGCTTAATGTCGTCTCTGAATGCTTAGACTTCGAGGACGCATTTTTCTTTCACTAGAAAATTCACATACATACATTCACGCTTTTTCCCACAGGGGTAGACAGAAACTAGTGACCGCCAGTTGCTATGATTCTTGGATACATCTGTAGCTTCCTCCACATTCATACATTTTGTCAATAGAAAATTCACATCTTAGCTTTTTTTTACCAACAATAAGCTAATAGAAACTTCCTCTAAGTTATAAGGTTTTTAACCTCTATCGAGCCAAGACTCTCATCGTATGATCTAATCATCTCGCTAATCAAACTAGCAAAGTAACACGTAACTCGCTCACTAATAAACAGCGCGCGCAGGGCATTAATTACTAGTCTAGATTAGTCTGTGGCACCTACAAGCGGCACAATGACTCTGTAATCAAGCTGCATTGTTGGCTTCAATTAATTGCCTATTAGTTCCTAGTATTGTACAACGATTGCTTTCTACATACTTCATGAAGTCGGTATGTTTGATTGGATAAAGTTGATGTGAGGTGATGAGAGGCATGCGGCTAAGTTATGACCTCCGTGCCCCGGGGAGTATGTAACGGTGCTGTCTTTTATTAAAAAGAAAATATCGTCAGAAGCACAAAACATTTTGTCAACCGGTCTAGCCTTCGAATCGATGGTGCCCAGAAATTCGTGCAAAATACTGATATGCAGCATTTGGTTAGATTGAAAGTCGACTGCAACTTAGTCGGGAAAAAGAATATACGTCGAATTGAGAACCTCCTCCTTTTGAAGTCGGTTAAAAATCTAGTAAGATGAATTATTGTTGATGTGAGCTTAGTATACCGAATCCTAAAACTACTCTCGATTTGAATCACTTTTGGCACTTCATGGAAACTATCCGGTAGAAAAGTAGATAGTCCATAGAAAATTGTCGGTAGGGTATCTACTACCTTTTTCACACTTGCAAATGTGTGCGTCAACAGGTAGGGTTGCCTCTGTGATCACATGTAATACATATGAAAAGAATGCGACTATTTACTAAACTCTTTGTGGCTAATAATCTGTGGATTATGCTGTGCACATTTAATCATAATTAATTTAGCCATTCTTTGTATTTGTTAATCCCTAATACATAAATAAATAAAATAAAATAATATATTCTTCAATTTAGCCAGCTGCTCCTTTATTTGGAGACAACGGAGACTACAATTAACTGAAGAATGCAGTAATTATCTATATAAGCAGTGATTATCCTATATCATTATAATATAGGTAACTATTACCAAATAGTAGTAATTAGTACAAACTCTGTGCAACAAGAGAGAAATTTACAGAGAAGCAAAACTAAATGTAAATTTAGAACGGTCCCATTTTACACACACTGATTTCTACCCTATTATAAAACAACCAATGTACTCCACCATTACGCGGCATCAATCAACATTCTTAACGCATATTTATACGCGAAGCACAATGTCTTATTCATAAGCTAATTTCCTTAGATTTGCTGAGCAAAGGAAGGAGTTCATACGAGAGCGTAGAATTACTTGTTTGATGAACATAACTTAGTTGGCGCGGCATTAGCGAGCCAACTTGGTTTTCACCTCACGAATGAAGGTATCTGCTATTAGCTTTGCGGCTACTTTAGAGTTTATGAAGTACTTTTGTTAAGGGGGGAACATAGGTACAACACCGAAAACAACATGGTGTTTAAAGCAATGTTTTGATGAATCCATGCCATGAAAAAAAAAATCCGCTAGACTAGCATAGAGTTCAAAATATCAGAGTTCATAATATATAGTTTATTTGAAGTCGGTTAAAGGATGACATCCTAAGGAATGGTTTATAAAAAAAGAACTAAGAGTACCTGAGTAGGGTGCCAGAACCACAAAAATAATATGAGTATTATAAAGCTGGACTCAAATAAACAAAAGTAAGTGCCCGCTTATAATAACGAGATATTACTGGCACAAGACAAAGTAACAAAAGAAAATCAGCCCAAATTCGAACATATGACTGGTAGTGATACATAATACCTTTCCGTAAAAAAAAAAAAAACTTTATGCAGCAGTACTTGAAGTCTTTAATCGAATGGCTAGGTAAGGAACAAGGATAAATGTAACATGGTATTATTTGGAACGGAAGCGCTCATTTTACATGATTTTGTTCCCATCCTCATTATGAACCCTGGGACAATAAAGCAATTTCACACGAGAGCGAAAAAATCTCTTGAAAGCCGTGCAAGTATTTTATGAAAAATTTATGAGAATTTGTATGGGGAGGGTGAGGCGTTGATGGAATCTTGTTGTTATTATAGCTTGGATTTTCCGAGTAAATAAATATAAATAAATATTACTATATTCTTTAAGCTTTTATATCGATTTGTAAGACTAAGAGTTTGTTATCCCATCTCCTGATAAGTTTCTGTTAAATTACTTGGCAGATAATTTCATACAAATTCTGTTCAATTTTTTTATTTATCCGGCGGTTGGCTATCCAGAGGTGGTGAAACAGGCGCTAAGTCCTGTGCTTGCTGTAGCCAGCCTATGTATGGGGTTCCAGACATTATAAACTGCAGGATTTGGACATATTTTCATGATGACTGCCTAAACATAATTGGCTCGTCCAAAAACCAACTCTGACATATTGCACGAAGGTTTTAAATAGGCCTGTCTAAATACCTCGATTGATCTGTACCCTTCTCGTACATTCTCCTACATAATAAGAAGTTAACATACAATTTGCTGCATATACTGTGAAAAAAAAACAAGCTTTTAACGAGTTTTTGCTTCTTTTGTTAGCCATCACACGATCGCGTGTATGTAGCGAAAAATGATTGCGGAGTGCCAGATTTTTTTTATTTGCGGTGGGTGTGTTTTGATAAAAGTTTTTGTGACCAAATTTTGAGGGTGTATATGTTAAAAACTGTGTGTTTTACAGGTTATGTTTTAAATTGTTTTAGACCCAAACAAAAAAGGACCACACATACCACACACACACATATTGAGGACGGTTTTATGTAGATCTGTGACTAATTGAGAAAAAAGATAATAGTTCTACACCGAATGAACTTTTTTCTTATACTTTTTACTTTTTTAATAAATTAATTATTATAGGTTAATTCCTCTTTCTACCAGGGTAGTATAATCAGCGAAAAGGTTTTACCGGCCGTAAGATTGACTAAGTAGTCCATCGGAATAAATGCGTGTCTTAAAGCACTAGAACATTTGATCCGGAATCCAAGATTCAATTCAATTTTAGCTTTAGAAGCTTTAGCTAGCTTTAGCATTCTCCGTAACTCACACGTTTTAAAATTAAATTGTTTTATGGTGAGATTATGGAGAAAATTAATACCTAAGTAATTTTATTAATCCTGACACCTACTTCTACGAGGGCATCATAAAAAGTAACAAACTTATTAGCAGATTGAATGAGTAGATATTATTTTTCTAAAATAAAATTAATGTTTTGTTCCTACCTACTTTATTTATGCACTTTGTCTACCAGGCTATCATAGAAAGTAAAGAGCGTTCCATCACCAGTCAGATTGAGTGAGTACATACATCGGAACAAATGCTGCGTGTTAAAGCACTACTAAACATCTGATCCGGGAACTTCGATCGATGCCCCTTCAATTTCACGCGGTATTTACTTTCACTGTACACGGTGCTCTGTTTGGTAGTGCTCTTGTTACTTTCGCTAACAATGTTTGCTAGTTGGTAAGTGATTGTGTTATTGAAGAGTTTCATGTTAGATAGTTTAAATTGACTTTGAATTCTTTGAAGTCTATGTGTCTTAATAAAAATGTCAGCGAGCTGGATCTGGATTTTGATATGATAATTGAAGATAAATATTTTGCTATAGCTTGATTCTAGAGTAAAAAAGGTAGGTATACCTACCTACATTTTTTCTAGACTGTACCTACCCTAATTAATTCCTAATGTAACTTATTACCATGCATTACAGTTTTATTAATAAGATCTATAGTTTAAAAATATTTTAAAGATCAACATTATTTAAGAGAATTTGAAAGTCAATGCACGTATTTGTATATTATTACTTACGTTCCATAAAATATCATAGTCATAAACAAAACTTCAAGTGGAACATATTCGGGACTGGATAGTATGCAAACGAGGCACGGTGAATGAAAGATTCGTTTAGTTTTCTTGCAAATACAAAGAAGAAAAACATTTTGTTTTATTCTCCTCAAAGACGTTTTCTGAATCGCTGGGTGCGCGTATACATCTTTACGATATGATTTGTTGCTTTTTTCATATAATAACGAGTCTCATGTTAATAGTGACTTACTGCTGTCTGTAATAAATGAGAAAAGTAGAGTTGCTTTACTTATGTTTGACAGTTTGTTTTGTATGGGACATAATAACTTTGTATTGCTTTACGTTAAGAAACCTTCATTGCCTTCATTGTTACTGTCGAAATCCATGACAAGTTTCTACTAACTCGATCGTGACAGAGTAATACTCGTTTATATAATCTCACGTGACAAAAAAATCATATTAGGTCTCTCAAAATGCAAGAAAATTTAGGCAAGGTATAACCAAACGAGACTTTTTTTTTTAATATTTTAAAATAGTGACACACTTGAAACTTAGTAAGTTTACAATAGATAGAAAATGTATTGTAGACTAGGTAAAACAGGTAGTGGTCAGTAACCATAGCCCACTGAATTCTTAAAAATTTAGGCAAATTTAAACTTTCGGAACCCATTTTCAATTTCGCTCACCAAATTGCAGATCACGACTGTAATCCTGGATGCCATTATTTCAAGTCCAATTTCGGGGAAAGACAATCGCTGCAGCAATCAGAACATGGGAAAACAAGCAGGGACTCACTCAAAACCCAATCAGTGGGCTACCGGAGTGGCAGAGGGAAAAAACCGAAATTCAATTACAAGCGGGCCGGGTTAATAAAACCGACTATGTTCCACTTGCAGGGACATTCAACACTAATTTTGCTTTTAAAGGTTTTTGAGTGCTCGTTTTTTGTCCTATCCATTTTTAGACTATAACAACAAGTATCTGCATTTTGTTAAGCGGGCAATAACACCAGTGTGCGTTTTCTGTTAGTAAGCGTTTAACAAGTCATTCAAGAAGTTATTTCCTAACAGAGTAACAATATCAGTGTTTGCCTT
Organism: Acronicta psi; assembly: GCA_946251955.1. Taxonomy (NCBI): domain Eukaryota; kingdom Metazoa; phylum Arthropoda; class Insecta; order Lepidoptera; family Noctuidae; genus Acronicta; species Acronicta psi. The sequence continues at coordinate 13,247,634 of OX276477.1, forward strand.
AAAATTTATTTATAAAGTAGAAAATAATAATATTTATAATGTATTTACCAGTCAGCCTCGTCTCACATAAATATATATTACGAAACAATATGTATACATCGTTCAATAATCGTAGTACATACAAAATCGTATATGTATTATCATAATAATATTAAACTTAATAGCCGTATTTTATTTAACATAAACATGGTATTGAAATATTCAAGCAATGTTTTTGCCCATTACGGTTTAATATGAACTCAGAGAATTGAATCATAAATGTCTGTTGGATTACTTTACCCGAAATATTACATAAATACTAGAGACCCGTGGACAGATTCGCCTGCATTTTCCCATGAATAAAAACAACCTTTCTCTTTTCCCTACTTGTTATTTTGCTGATAAATAATAATTGAAATAAAAGAACAGGTAAAATCTTCACAACTCAACCACGTGGATGAGTTTTTTTGCCATCGAGTTGATGAATAAATCTAATCAATCAGTAGATTTAAAAAAGTTATAGAGGGAAAATTGAATTTCATACAAAAATGTTCATGCCGATTTGATCTCTCTCTTAATAATGGAGAGTGACTTAGACAGAGCGTTCTGAGTCAATTGGAACGATTATTAGATTAGGATTTTGTTGGTGAAGTCGCTAGTAATATTTAAATATCTTTGGTACTGCAACCCAAGTTTTCAACTTAGAAATTCGATCGTCAACTTTCTGAAGTATAAAGTTACTTAACGTGCCACGTATGAGCTGAAAGTGAAGGGTGCTCCAACCTTTCCGTTGGAGCCCTCTTTGGAGCGTTTAGTGAAAACATTTCACATATTCCACGATGATGGGACGTGTAGCTCTTATGATATAAAAAATATGGTTGAAATTGCAATAATTTACGCATTATTTACGATTGAGGCTCAATTATTTTGGTAGTGAGTTTGTGAATATTTTCAGTAGAAATCTTAACAGTATTTAATTTACCGAATCTATCAAAGAAGTTTGATCAAGCTAGTCGACCTCACAGCCAATGACTGCTCATACCTTTACATCAAAGGATTTAATGTTATGAATCAAACTGCCTTATTGACCTACTGATCGTAAGCGCGACTGCTATACGCCCTAGGATCGATTCCTGGGTCTTGCAAAGTGTGAAGCTGTGAAACTCCTAGTGGGACTTTGGATTTGTGCCCGGTTAAAAGCAATTGCACATGGGACCTCAACATACTGGCAAACTGTGGGTGTATAACATTACACTTCTGCCAGCCCTTCAGGGAATACAAGCGTTATAGTATCCCAAAAAGGTGTGAAAAAAGAAAATAGGATTACAGGCATAACAGATTTCCGATATAACATTAACCTGCCCTTCTAATGGTGTTAGGCAGAGTGCTAAACTCCTTCCACACCGGTATCATGTCGGTCACGTATTAGAATAACGACTATTGGTTATGGTGGGACGTGCTTACCAAATTAGCCGCGGTGCATAAGTAAGAAGGTGGCAATCTTATTGGGACATTGACCTATATTGCTATCTAAGGGCCACTCTCAGAAACGTCACTTAACATAATGAATGATTAGCTAATAGAGACCCAGTATATCTTAGTACACTGACAACAAACTGAAATACGAAAATAAATGCTTGATAAGCAGTGATAGCCTAAGGTTATGACTACTGGATTGCCAAGTCAAACGTCTCGAGTTCGAATCCATGGCACGCACCTCTGCTTTTCGAAATCATGTAATTATCACTCGCTTTAACGGTGAAGGAAAACATCGTGAGGAGAGATTTTCTCGACGGCATGTGAAGTCTGCCAACTCGCATTAGGCCAGCGTGATGGACTACAGCCTAATCCCTCTCATACTGAGAGGAGACCCTTGCCCAGCAGTGGGACAGTTAATGGGTTGATGATGATGACGAAAAAAATAGTCTAAGATGTAGTAGCCACTGTTTATTAACGATTCATTAACGCGTTCATTAAGTGCGGCTCTTAGGCAAATATTCAGAGAAGACGCTAAGCGTAAAGTTGACATACGGAAGCGTAAGTTTATGCTTAGCATCATCTCTGAATATTAGCCTTAGACCTGTTGTATCAATTTGTAGTCAATTATTGCTTCACATTATTTTTTCCCAGATGTTTATGTATGATAGATACCTATGGCCGATGACGATAATTATAGATAATAAAACTAAAATAAAACTGTTTAATTCTAGTCCTAATCACGACTGCTATGATGGCAAGGTCGAGCAGTGTTTGTGGCCTTAAACTACCTTCTGCAGTCGTCACTCGACCTGCCGGGCTAACATGCACGCCGCGACAAAATTTTGTCTACTCTCTTGTCTCGCTCTTTCTTTTGCGAAAACGACACGGCTACACTACGTCTCCACTCAAGTGTGTCTTATCAAAAGTCTTACAAAATATTTTGTTCGCGATATTTTAAACATTGTTAAGTGTACTTTTGACTAATTAACCCACCTTAACTCTACACCTCCGTGACGTCACAGCCTCCAAATCCTTACAATTATTCACTTGACAAGGGTCTAAAACTTCTGACCTCTGCTTACACGGAAATCAAATCCATTGGATTAAAATTTAATTCAGAAATGTACTGAAATATTGAATCTAATTGAATTAAGTTTGGCTCATATTGTTTGTTTGGTAATTGACAATTGCTAATTGTTATCGAAACTATCTAATTGTTCACTTTAATGGTACTAATTGGGAGCTATTAAAATAAATAGATCTATTTGTTTTATTTGGTTTGTTTGTTTGTGTTTGTTGTGACTTTTAGCGCCTGTTTCACCACCCCTATACATTCCATTCTATTTTTTAATTTATCCGGCACATAGCTGCCAAGCTATGTGCCGGATAAATGTAAAAAACGCGTATGAAATTATCTGCCAAGTAATTTAACGGGAAATTATCAGGAGCTGGTGAAACAGGAACAGGAAGGTGTGATGGTATGAGGACATTATAGAACTAAGGGTAAAGGATAAGTTAACATCATCTTAAGAGAACAGGAGAAAGAAATCTTAAATCTCTCTAGCAATCTAAAAATAAATCATAGTTTTTTCGCTACGCGTAGTTGTAGTCGCCGCTACGGTTGCTACGGCGTAGCTATAGTCGCTGCTACGCCTGCTACGAATCTCACACGCAATACTCGCGACATTCGTACCATTCTGATAACATTGCCTCGATTTTGCTATCATAATCCGACTTTTTTCCGTCAACAGAAACACAAACACACAAACAGTTGTGAGACAGAGACGGCGGTATTGATTATGTAGAGCGGCGTCCCTCTCTCTCAATCGCGAATCAATAAGACTGTGCTACGGCCCGAGAGATTTAAAATTTACAAACGACACGAACCTCCAAAACTTCTTAACAATATAAATAAACCAACCTCATTACTGTTTCACTGCAACAATCAACTTCAGCATCGCTCCAAAATCTCGACATAAATACATACATTAAAAACAGGCGACCTTTCCACATTAAAACAATTCAGTTAATCCTTTAGGAGCTCCCATAACTCGATTCCGAATAATAACTAAATCCACAAACAATGGAGTGGCGGATTCTCGTTGCTGTGGAAGTTGGAATGAAAATTCGCTGAGCCTAAACTTAATTACAACGTTAGGAGCTCCGCAAATACTTCAGACGAATATTACTTTTCTGTTTTGTACAATTTCAGGGTAATCTCCTTGTGTGCGCCTAAACGGATTAAAATTATTGGAGGGATCGTTAATGTCGGCGCGCGGGATTGATGCGGATGTACGGGAATTAATTTCACAAAACATGTATAAAAATAATGTAACATAGGTACATGCCTGTATACTTTTTAAGGGTGAGGTAAATGTACTAATGAATATCCCGAGTATTTCGGTATTTATTATTGACAAGCTTCCCGCCAGCGGCTTCGCCCGCGTGGTATGTTATTATATATATAAACCTTCCTTAAGAATCACTCTATCTATAAAAAAAAACCGCATCAGAATCCGTTGCGTATTTTTAAAGATCTAAGCATACATAGGGACAGACAGACGCGACGGAGGACTTTGTTTTATAATATGTAGTGATGATTAGGTCTGTTATTTATATTGCAAAATACAAAAACACAGAGTTTCTTGGCTAAAGCTTTTGTTGTACTAAACCAGAGAACGGTGATTTGGTTCTCCCTCCCTGTGTGACCTATGACCATGACGATAACACGATAAAACCCGAAAAAGTAGTCTTATTTCAACCTCAAAAAAATATCAGTAAGGATAATATATCTTTTTGTATTTTTTTAAGCATTTTCCATGCTAATATTACAAGTTATTTTTAATGAAGGAAAAAATCGGCTGGCATGAAGCATTTTCACAATAGATGTCGCTACGTCACCTTAAAGACGTAAGTTTAGAATGTGAAGGAAGATTTCGACAGGCGAGCGGAGCTTAGGGGTTAAAGCGTCTGGTGTACCGAACCAGAAGACGCAGGTTCGAATCCTGCTCGCCAGCCGATTTTTTCCTTCATTAAAAATAACTTAAGGATAATATATGATAATATTTTTATTAAGAATGCTTAAAAGTTACTGCCTTGTTCGTCTAGTGGTCCTAAGCGCGACTGCTAAGCTAGAGATCCTGGGCTCGAATCCCGGGCCGAGCACAGTGTTGTTGGGTTTCTCTGTGAAATTCCCAGTAGCAGTGCGGAGATTTATGGCGGTAAATGGCAATAGACACGTCTCCTATTACATGGGACCTAAACATACCGGAAAACTGTGGGTGTACATTAGTACACGTCTGTTTAACTTATAAATTGTGTATCAATGAAAATTATAAAGTACTCAGGGATGTTTATTGATTAACTTTAAACTTTATATTGAAATAAAACTACTTTTTACGGATTTTATCGCGTTATATTGATATTATTTTAATCCCGACGTTTCGGACCCTTTACAGCGTCCATGGTCACGGGTGACCTTAAACTTTATACTTTACTTTATTTTTAATTTTAATATATTTATAATTTATATTATTATTTGAAAAGGTAGTTGTCAGGGTGCAAAATAGCTGGATCTAGCTACAAAATAGCTAAGTCGGCATTTCAGTGTTTATGTTTAATTAGAATAGTTTTTTTTTGTTGTTGTTAATGCCATGGATTATGGGCTTTACAGCATACGTTTTTTGTTTTTTTTTGTTTGTGTTTTTGCTCTGTGTGCAGAAATAAATGTTTTTTCTTTCTTTCTTTTCTTTCTTTCTATTATGAAAGTATTATAACGAGGTAAAAAGGAAGTATTAAACTAGCTTCTAAGTAAGTTTCTGTTAACAACCAATTATAATCAGGAAATTCAATACTTACGTGCACATATAACTAGTACATAAGCGGCTTACTAGCGTAAGCTTTGAACAATGCAATGTTTATTTAGAACCGCGTTCCGCCATTGTGTATCGTTGTGTGGATAAATTATGAAGTCTTGATCATAATCATAGCATAACATACCATATGCATAGGCCAGGGAGAATTTAGTAGTGGACTGTATATTTAAATGCGTATAATGATAAAGAAAATGAATGATAACAAAAATGAGATGCTTTCGCCACAAAGTCGTTAGTCGATCTGTCCGTGTGTTGGCCGCGCTCCGTGCGAACCCCGCCGCTGCCGCTTGCGCCGTCGATGTGCTTTCATGATGTGAATGTGTGCGTGAACACCATACCATCACGCCTATATTCCCTGAAGGGTTATATCATCACGCCTGTGTTCACTCAGGAGTCAGGCAGAGGTGTACCATTATACACCCAGACTTCACCGGTATGCTTAGATGCGGTGTGTTTGTTTAGGGCGCGAATTTTACCATCAACCGGGCACAAATCCAGATTCCAAACTGCTATTGGAAATTTCACAGAAAAACCTTAAAACTATCTGGTAAAACATCTTATTTTTAAATATCTGGCTCGTTAGTCTAGTTGTCCTAGGCACCATTGCTACGCTAGAGGTCCTGGGTCTGATTCCCGGGTCAAGCAAGTGAACTTTCTACGACATTTTTAGTTGCAGCTCAAACTTTGGATATACCTGTGACACTCCATACAAACTTTGCGATACCGCTGCACACTACAATACCAAATGTCAAACTTGTCAAAATTACGTTTGTACACGTGCAAATGTGTGCGCGATGCGTGTGTGAAGGTGTGTAGGGTTTGTTGGCAGTCCGGCAAGAACACCGGCAGGATGCGGGTGACCTGACGGTAGGGAGGGGCGGAGAGTGGCCATTCTGTTATTATTTACTCTGTGCTTTGAATTTGGTAATACGCCCGCCCCTTATTACATGGGACCTAAAACATACCGGCGAATTATTGTGGGCTTACATTAGTACAGCCTAACCCTTCTAGGAACACAGGCGTGATGGTGGTAACTGGTATCTTTTTCAATATAAACTAGTTATCAGTTTTAAAGAACAAGTTCAACTTGACTTGCTGGACCATAACTTATTCCCCGCTATAAATGATAGCTTCCGGCCAATTTTTCCGTACGCCAAATGGAGAAGCAAGAAATAAAACCTATCTATAGAGCTATTATGGTTGGAGTACCGTATATCTTGTTTTGTAGGCTGGTTTATGCCTTTTTGGACTTACGGGTCAAGCGGGTAATGGGCCGTGGCACTCTTTGGCGGCGATTGATGGAGTGGTATGATAGACGTAGACCCGTTTGTACGTACTATTCATCCGGTACTCGAAATTCGGCCATAATAAATACAAATACAAATTGTTTTTTGCCAGAAAAATAACAAATAGTGGTCATGAGTAGCGGTGAACTCCAAACTAAGCAACTTCAACTTTCATTCTTTAAAAAACAGGGTGTGAGTCAGTGTGTAAAACGTGTGTCGTAAAATACCTACTTAAAAGTGAGTTCTAAATTAATTGAAATTATAGATTGCTAATTCCATTGATGATTCCAGATGATTAATTCCAATTCCATAAATATCATTGGATAATTTCAGTTCAATAAATATTATTGCATAATTTCAATTCAATAAATATTAATTGAAATTATAGGATAATTTCAATTGAATATCTCGGAATCAGATCACATCACGGTTTAATGCGTAGAAAATAGTTATAGCATAGTCCGCCTGGAATATTTATATTTTATCTCTAGTGTAAAGTATTTTAGAGTAAAGTGTAGCATAGAAAGCGAGCACAAAAGTATTCATCGTCAACAACAAAGCGTCATAAATCAACTGTCCCGAAATCTTACAAAATTGCACACAAATACTCCTTATTCCATGCATTAGCCTCACCACGCCAAAAGGACGCCGACAGCTCGCTAGAGTCAACAGCCATAACACGAAGTTAATGGGGCCGGATTAGTTGTATAAAATCCGGGCCGAGCCCGTGACTTAGTGGCAGGACCGAGGTCCGGGTCCACTGGTTCACTTGCGAAACTAAGGACCAGTTTCATCAAATCTGGATAATTAAAGAACAAAAGCAGGTCATCAAAAGCCCATACAACTCAATCCAAATTTTACTGCAGGTACAAGACAGCTGTCAAGTTGACAGTTTTTACTATGAAATCATTAAGATACAGATAATAGTGTGCCAAAATGGCACTCACACTTGGCACAAAATGGTATTTTTTCTCAAATTCTGCATAAATAAATGCTAGATATTTTTAAATAGAATTTGCTAGACATTTTGATAACCACCATAAGACGTAGAATGTGGAAGCAAAATACGACATCACAGTAGCGGTCTTGATAGATTCGTTGGCTGAAGCATCCGTTGTATTTAAATGGAGGAACGCAGGTTCCTCAATAAGTTCATTTTTTACCCGACTGCCGAAGGAGGGTTATTTACACAGCACCATCTAGTCCCAAACTAAGCAGAGCTGTAAGTACTATGTGTGAATGTGGATATAATACTTTTATACGTTTTTTTTTGTAAATACATACAAATAATATATAAGAAACACCCAAAAAAAGACAAACACTTCATCTTTATCACTTCAATATGTATGTCCTGTGGGAATCGAACCCACGACCTCGTGATCAGCAGTCTGGTACTCGAACCTACTAGACCACAAACGTTGTCTTTCACTTAACTGCATATAATTTTAAAAATTCCAACTCATCATGTTTTATATATACTCTCTGACCTAGCAAAATCAAATGCTCGTACTTCACATTGGCAAAGAGACAAAGAGACACTGCTAGTTACAGTTCGTCGGTAAATCAAGCCCAATGTGACGGGCGGGGCTTACTATCACATCTTGCACACATTTTATTATGAACTTATTGGTGTCAGTGCATTTCTCTCTGTGGAGTGAAAACAATAGTTTAGGTGATAACGACGTTCAGTATTAACCCATATATTCTCCCACTGCTGGGCACGGGTCTCCTCTCAGTATGAGAGGGATTAGACCAGTCCACCACGCTAACCTAATACGGGTTGGTAGACTTCACATGACGTCGAGAAAATCTCTCAGGCATGCAGGTTTCTTCACGGCGATGTTTTTCTTCACCGTTAAAGCGAGTGATAATTACGCAAATGATTTCGAAACGACGTCTTGAGGTTCTTGGCAGTTCAGTGGTCATACTAGGCTGTATCTGCTACTTCAGTATTATTATGATGATAATATTGGGTTGATGTTAAATTCTAAATGATGAAACATGGGTTTCAAACTTTGTTTAAAGTATCTACACCTAAGCGACTAGTCTGGGTACCCAGATATTGAAAGGTAATGTTTATCTAACTCCCTAATTAGTCTTGTGGTTGTAGGCGCGACTGCAGTAGTGTCAATTGGTCCTGGGTTCGATACCCCTGTCGAGCAAAGTGTTATTGGGATTTTTTATGACGTTTCTCGAAATTCCTTAATGTAGCAGTTCTGAGCTTGGGTTTGTGCCCAGTTAATGGCCTTAATGGGACCGACATGGAATGGGAGCAAGTGTGGATTATTTACTGGTGTAGGTACGCTCATTGACAGTCCGCCAGCAAGGTTTTATATCCCAAAGCTTCCCCAGGCTGTTATCTGCTGTATCGGAGGTGGTTTTACAAACACATATCCCTATACATAATCACTAAGCCCCGAAACAACAACCTGATACTCACCAATATTTGCTGCGGAAATAGAACTCGTGACCCATGGCGCTATAGCCGATCTTTCAGCCAGTGCCACAATCGACATATCGCTTTCAATTCAAAGATCTTCTACAACTAAAGATATTTATATAAAAGATCGCCCGACGCCCCTTGGGCAGTCAGCTTCGCTTTAATTAGTTTTAAATTAAAACTTATAGGCAGCCAATGATTGGGTCAGTCCTGTGGTCGCCGTCCATTGGACTCAATAACGTTATTACGGTCGCATAGAGTGACCATGAATTTGAAAATATCGGACAAGTGTCATTATTTTATTTAAATGTATTTACTGTTTATTTAATTTCAGCCTCGATCGTACCATTGACCCACCCATACAGGGTGAGAATAACATTGCTTTGACATTAATAAATTTTCTTAACTGACGTTTAAAAGATACCATAAATCAAATTTCAAGTTTGTAGGCTTTATAGTTATCGGGATTTTGTAATTAGTATCAGTGAGTGAGTGGTGTTTCACTTTTATACTTGACGTAGAATAGCTCCGGCCATGAGATATAATTGTATTGACACTAGATTAGTTAATAACTTTTTGTTTCTTTGGTGTTTATTTTTTTCATAAGTGCGTCTCAGAGTTGGCAATATAAAAATATTTTCCTTCTTTCTTTTTTTTCTTTCCAACTTGGTTCAGCTTAGGCATAGACAAATCTTTTCTAATAATGGTGGAAACTGTTTCCTTATTTATAAATTGACCAAAACGCCCCATTTTTTAACCCAAAACCTGCCATGTTAACATCAATTTAACCTATACCATGCCATTAACTTTTATGCCGCGGCCTAACGTTAACGTATACGTTACGCAAAAACGTTTTATGTTGAACGATAACACTAACGCATTGGCGGTGAGTGGTAAGCCGCATGGTAGTCTATAAGCTTTAATTTTACGAGTTACATCAACGTTTTAGGTTTCTGCTTTAATGAGGACTAACGAAGATAATGCTTGTATGAGATAAATAAGAGCTTCCATGTTTCTTTTGATATATTTACTAGCCAATAGTCAATTAGCTCCAACTACCTAGTTATTTTACATGGAGATTTTAAGTTGCATTTATGAGCAATAATAACGCCTGTATTTCCCAGAGGTTTAGGCAGAGGTGTATTACTGTACGACCACCACTGGTATGTTGTGGCCCCTGTATTAGTGAGCCTTGCAGACAGACAGACACATTAAATATATTTGACATCGAACTCTATTTCTAAATTTTCACATTTCAAACGTTTTTTGTAAAATATTATAATTATGAGTACTTGTGTAAATTTTCTTAAATATTTGTCGCAATTTGCACACAATATCACAATCTCTATGTCATCAAAAACATACATGAGGGAATCGTGGAAAATATTCTCCGTACATTTTTATCATATCAATAACTGCTCAATTCCAGAAACCAGATTACTCAAACTACAAAAATCTATCACAAACCGAACCGAATCCCTTAGACGTATTTCATGGTAACCCTACATAAAGTCTCTTTGATGCTTACACTTTGCCCGCTCGAGACCCTATCAAGAAGGATTGAGACATAGTCGAGACTCTCCTTTGAGAAACTTGATAGCTCTGAATGATTTTTTCTTGAAGAAAAGGCATATAGATTAGGGTTGGCAGTTATACGAATCCTACTTCAAGTAACCAAGTGATTTCTTACAGGCGAGGCTTAATACATTAGATTAAAACTTTTTAAATGTAATCAATAGCATCATAATTATCATGTCAGCCAAAAGCGGCCAACTGCTGAACAAATGCCTCCTAATTTGTTGATTCTTCCTAATTGACTTCTTCCTAAATGTATTTGTATAATTCTTAGTAGCAGCTTGAAGTTAGGCTTTGTATCCGTTAAATGGTAATACAATAATAAGGGATTAAAATAATATCAATATAACGCGATAAAATCCGTAAAAAGTAGTTTTATTTCAATACAATAATCATCTGGTAAATTGTATATATCAAGTAATACTTCTGTGTATCCTATATACATGGGACACGGTATAATTTTTCGCAGGCAAAATTCAGAAATACCTAAATTGGAAATAAAATTATCTTGTGAATTTCTCAGGGCACGTGACGAGTCTCAACGTAGGCTTGAATATATTTATAAGATTCAATCAGCATAATGGTTCAAAATCTGAGAACATTTTAGTATTCGTTCGTGACGTTCGACTACTTGTGTTACCCTTGTTACTGAACATGAAACAAACTTCGCTGAGGGAATTGTAAAATCTTACCTAATTGATCGTTAGCTTGCTTCATTCTAGTAGTTTTAAGTGCTACTGCTACGCTCAAGGTCTTAGGTTCGATTCCTATTTCAAGCTGATTGGTATTTTCAAATTTCCATGTTTGGGGTTTGCCCTCTATTTCACGGGACCAAGTGTACACCAGAGTGTGTTAGAACAGTTGTGAATAGTGTTATAATACAGAAGAATGCTATGCAGCAGTTGTTCTCCTACCATAATCTTGGCAAATTGTTATAAGTATTCCAAAGTTAAGAAAATAGTATTGCTGTGTTTTAAAAGTCTAGATCATATTTCTCGTAATATATCTGCAGACACTTTCCGTCTCAATGTAACTTGTAACCTCTCGCTTAGTAATAGTATCATGCGGTTAGGATTTAGTACAAAACGTGACTAGAATGTCGCATCGTAGTATCAGCGATGTGCTAGACGTCTCAACAATCGAGAGGAATGAAGATGTTCTTTCGAATAAACAATCGAATAACTGCCTTAAATATTGTTCAAATTATTCGATTAGTTTGACTATCATATAATTTTAGTGTGTATAGTTTGATGAACCTTATTCCCGCCTTATACCTTGACTTGTAATTAGATAATCCATTTGCAAAGTTCAGCCAACCTTGATTAAGGGACGAACAATGTAAAACTCAATCCTTCCTAGATAATGTTCACAGCGTGAATACATAAACTATGAAAAAATTCGAACATGTCTTGAAAAAGCTTTATATTACGATAAGCTGTGTCAATCTCATGTTTTCAGTTGATATAATATTTAATATTTGAATTGCAGAACAAAATTTAGGGTCTGTTCCAGAGCTTCTTGATAAGTTCCCATTAAATTACTAGGCAGAATTTCTTTTTATTATATTACTAGGCAAAATATCTTAAAAATTTGGTTCATTTTTTTATTTATCCGGCGATTAGCGGCTATCCAGATATATCCAGAGGTGGGAAACAGGGCCTAAAAGATTAAATTAATAAGAGGAACCGAAATTATCCACTTTTGATTACCTAATTATATTTATTAAGAATTGCGCACCTAATGGCTGAACACCATGCTGTGTATTACCGGTATGGGCTGATAGGCTTTTTGTACAACGACAGGTCAACTTGCTCTGGAAATGTATGGCATGTTGTGAGCCCATGTGTACGCAAGTCCGATTATGATTCATCAAAGTAGTCATTTTAGTCCCCAATATCAACATCTATGAGTGTTTGTCAGTATAACTTAGCCAGAACCTTATAGGTAATACTGATTGACAATTAGGCGGATCTTGTTAGGCCCTATTTATTAGACTTGATATAATCGATTGCAATCGAGACGTTTGTATAATCGAATAGTGTGAAAGTATCCCTAATTTTGTATAATAGGTCTTGGGACGTAAAAGCCTCGAAATCTTAGAAACCCTAGTCTAGGATTTCGTGGCTTTCAAGGGAATGTTCTTTGTAAGTTAGATATAAATGTATACCTACGCAAAGGTTGTGGAGAATTCAAGGAAACAGTGAAGGAAACAGTCTTGTCAACGAAATTACGGATGAGTCGTCTAAGCAACAGATACCCGAAGCCAGAAGACTTCAGGTTCCTTCCTCTTAGAGAGTTGGCCGCCTTCATGAACTACGTCTTTGAGGAGTAAAAATGTATGATGCCGGTGACACCAAGGATCCCACTCGGCCACCGGGATGGTTTTAGTGGTTAAGAATCCCACACTCCCCGGTCTCATCCAAAAACCGGCAACGTTTTGAAGGTTTCCCCCCAACAGATAAAAAAACAAAAAGTTGACTAGGCAGTCGAAAAGTTTCCGAAACCAATATCACAGTAAATAATAGATTCTATCTGCTTTTCAATAGTTTATTCAAAATTATATCACATAATCGTCGCAAACACACGTAGTTGTTAAGTTTGAACGACAAGTTAGCGAGTTCATTAAGTTCGGTTTAGTTCAATAACAAGCAATGTTCTGATATTCCACTGAATTTCCTGTTGTTTTAGTATACATATAATATACTTCCAAACGATTAGTATCAGGTGAATAATTTTAACGGTTGTTTAAGTTTCAGTTTGATCTTAGTTTAAGTTTAGTGGGTAAACTGGTTTCAAAGTTGTTAATACTGATGATTGCTACGTTCCGTCGTCTCCTAACTAAATTACCCGGAGAAGAACAAATAGTTGACTAAATTAAAGTATTGGTATTACGTACCTACCTAGTGGTCAAAGCATCTGGTGTACCGAACCAGAAGACGCAGGTTCGAATCCTGCCCGCCAGCCGATTTTTGCCTTCATTAAAAATAACTTGTAATCTTAGCATGGAAAATGCGAAAAGATACGTACCTACCTATTATTACATACCTAACTGCCTCATTGGCCTAATGGTCGTACAACGTAGCGCAACTTTTACGCTAAAAGTAATCTTTTCGATGCCCGATTTGCCCAAGTCAATCAGTGTTTTCTGTAAAATTTTCAGTCACTTCTTCTTTTTCATCTTCTTCTTTCTGCAGTCAGGATTTGTGTCCGGTTAATTGGTAAAAAGCTTGGGACCGAAATATACCGGCGAATTGTGGGTGTACCATAATTTGAGCACCTCTCTAAACGTTTGGGTACGACACATGACTGATGCTAGGTATGTTATTTTAAGCTAATAACTGGCTGGTTGAGTATATTTCATTTGTGAAAAAAAAAATGACGATAGCATAGATTATTATAATCAACAACGTTCTTATCGAATATAGTAATTACGATACAATTTCGATAATACAAATTCTCTTTTGATGTACCACCGAGTATTACTCTCAAAGCTTTTAAAAGGATAATGGCTACCAGTTTGTAGACAAAGTAAATCGAATATTTAATTAAACGTCAAAAGCCCGACCGCGACCTTTAAAATTGATTTATGATCTCGCGAACCGATAAAATATTAATGGTATATACTAGAATTTGTGTATGAGAATATTATAATAATGTTATAGGTTATATGCGTACAATTTAGTAATTAAGCAATGACGTCAAACAAGACGAAGACCGGGACATTGGTCGCTATATTCTGGGACATTGGGAATATTCTGGGATTTTTACGCAGCACCATCTAGTCCCAAACTAAGCAGAACTTGTATGGGTACTAGCCAATTGACATAAAACATTTTTTTTTTGTAAATACCTACACGACACAAACACTAAAGTTGATTCAGTAAAGTTACCACACAAAAGAATTAAAAAAATAGTTCGTTTAATTTTTTTAATAAATAAATACAAACACGCAAAAAGGAAATTCCTACAAAAATCCAAAAACAATTTAATCGACAATCATTTTTCGAATCAACGCTCGGTGGTCGACTAATTAATCCGACTAGCCGACTAAATTCCCCCGGTCAGTCGATCCGAGTCCAATCGTCCCTGTTCCCGGGGGATTGGGGATTAAAACTAAATTTTGATCAGTGTACGCCGCTAATACTGAGGCTGACTAAAGGTGTGTTTACACGAGTCAGAGCTACGAGTCAGGGGAATTGCTTGCCTTTTTACTTACTTGCATGTAGCTGCTCTTATGACCAATTGATGTTTTGTTTTTTTACTGGCTCATTGCTTGTGACTGTGGTCGTTAGCATGACTGTTACGCTAGAGGTCTTGGATTCGATTCTCAGGTTAGGTTTGATTTTAGTGTTAATTCCCAGTATCAGAACGAGGTCTGGATTTCTACCAAGTTGATGGAAATAGGTCTAGACCTTAATAGACGTGGCTAACAGTAGGTACTCCTAAGTCTAACCTATCTGGGAACACCGGGATGATGGTATGTTTGTGTAATGTAGGTAGCTAGAAATAAGTTAGTATTTAAGAATATAAAATAATGTCGGTAGGTTTAAGCTTTTTACTTGTCAGTTCGATTATAGCAGTGCTCTGATATACTCGAGTTTTATTCATCTCCCCAAAGAACATTACAGTGGCGACGAGGATTGACTATTTCGAACAATATCACGTGTGATTGTGTTTACGGTTGTGTATTATCACGGGTGTATACGAAGCAAAATGTCTATCGGTAAAATTAAAGAATTTAACATCAAGGCGGGCACGTGGTCAGTGTACGTGGACCGGTTAGACATGTACTTTAAAGTGAATAAAATCACCGAGGACACGAAATTGCCCACACTAATCGCAGTTATGGTAGATGAAGCATATGAATTGCTGTGTAATCTGGCAAGCCCAAATAAACCAGCGGAGTTAACGTATGTCAGAGCGGTAGAACTATTGCGTCAGCATCTAGAACCAACGCCGTCGGTACTTGCGGAACGTTATCGATATAGGCAACGGAGACAAGCCAGCGACGAGAACGTAGCCGAGTACGTAGCTGAACTGAAAAAACTCGCTCGGCATTGCAAGTTTAAGGAATCATTAAATGAAAATTTGCGAGACCAATTCGTCTGTGGCTTGCGGAGTGACATTATTCGCCAACGGTTATTTGCGGAGGCCGATACGCTGTCGTATACGGATGCAGTAAGGTTGGCGAGTTCGTTGGAGGCGGCGGAACGCGACGCGGCTGCCGTGGAGTCCAAGGCGGTGGCGGCGGTAGGAGGAGACGCGGGGAGTGGGACGCCGGTACAAGCAGTGCACGCGCTCAGCAGTAACAGCGACAGCGGAGGGGGCCCCGGACGGCATGCCTCGCGGGCCGCACGCTCGTCCACACGGGGTGTTACAAGAGCGGGGCCTGCACGGCTCAGCTCGAGGCAGCATGCTGGCGGTGGCGGCCGGCGGTTCAACTGTACGGGTTGCGGGGCTACGGAACATACTTATTCCGCTTGCCGGTTTCGTAACTACGTGTGCAGCAGCTGCAGACGCCCTGGACACCTGCGGCGTGTGTGCCCAGACAGGGCAATGAACGCGACGGGAGGCGGCTTCAGGCCTTCAGCGGTATACTACGGGGATGCCAATGAGGAGGTACAAGGCGAGGAAAGATCTCCGGAAGAGGATTTCCATCACCTATGCTTGAACGACTACCGACCGGTAAAGTTGCACATAAGTATTGATAATGTTACTATTCCCATGGAGGTTGATACCGGTACAGCGGTATCGTGTGTCAGTGAGGAAACTTATAAGAAGTATTTCAGGGCTCACAAGCTAGAACATAGTGAATTAGTTTTAAATTTTTATGACGGCTCAAAAATTAAACCCTTAGGAGTAATTAAACCGATTGTAGTTTATGGGGATTTTAGTAAACAGTTAGAATTATTCGTAATAGGGGGGGGTACCACTTCTTTGTTGGGCCGTCAGTGGTTAACAGAGTTAAAAATAAAAATCCCAGTCTTTAGTAGCTGTAACAATGTAAATTGGAAGGAAGTTAATATGTCTAATGAGATTAATGAACTCTTAAACAGATATAAGGAGTTATTCAGCGGCGGGTTGGGGCGGTACACTGGAGGCAAGGCAACGCTGCGCGTTCGCGATGACGCATCGCCGGTGTTCCACCGCGCGCGACCTGTGCCGTACGCGCTGCTCGCCCGACTCGACGCCGCGCTGGATGCCATGCTGCGGGACGGCATCATCGAGTCCGTGGACTGCTCCGACTGGGCCTCACCATTGGTGCCGGTAAATAAACCTGATGGCTCGCTGAGAATCTGTGCTGATTATAAGGCTACGGTAAACCCTGTCTTACTGATTGATCGATATCCATTGCCTAGAATCGAGGACTTAATAGTTAAACTTAGTGGGGCAACCTATTTTTCTAAAATTGATTTGTCCCAGGCCTACAATCAAATTGAGTTAGACGATTCGAAGAAGTATACAGTAATAAATACACACAGGGGGCTTTATAGGTATAATCGGTTAGTGTACGGTCTGTCGTCGAGTCCCGGGATTTTTCAACGAATTATGTGTAATATGTTAAACGGAATTGCTAATGTAGAAATATTTCTTGACGATGTGATTATAGGCGGAAAAACTAAACGAGAACATCTAGAAGCATTACACGAGGTTTTTAGTAGATTGCATCGTTATGGTCTAAAATTAAAAAGTAATAAATGTGTGTTCCTAGTAAAAGAAGTACAATATTTAGGCTATGTTATTAGTAGCGAAGGGATTAAAACAGACCCATCCAAGGTGGAGGCCATAACTAACATTCCTAGGCCGGCAAATATAACGGAGTTAAGGTCATTTTTAGGAATCATAAATTTTTATGGTAAATTTGTTAGGAATATGAGTAGTAAGTTAGTGCCACTATATGAACTTTTAAAAAAGGGTAAGGAATGGCATTGGTCAACGGAATGCGAAAAATCATTTGTAGAAATTAAAACCGTGCTAGCTGGAGCGCAAGTATTGGCTCATTACGACCCTAAGAAACCTTTAATATTGACCTGTGACGCAAGCGCACGCGGAGTAGGGGGGGTACTCTCACAGCCCGGTGACCGAGGCGAGCGCCCGGTAGCCTACGCGTCGCGCACGCTTACCGAAGCGGAAAAAAAATTATTCTCAAATACACCGTGAAGCCCTAGCGATTATATTTAGTGTGAATAAATTCCACCAATATTTATATGGTCGTAACTTCATCCTTCGTACGGATCATAAACCTTTAGTGTCAATATTTGGTCCGAATACTGGCATACCAACTATGGTGGCTAGCAGAATGCAAAGGTGGGCAATTATCTTATCAGCTTATTCGTTCACTATTGAGTACGTACGCACCGATGAAAACATAGCGGACGGGTTTTCAAGGTTACCGTTAGCGCCGAGTAAACAAAGTAGGGCCGGACAGCCGGAGCAAACGCATTTGCACTTTGTGCAACAGTCACTGTTATTAGATCATAATGATATTAAACGTCAAACAATGCGAGATGCGGAATTGACAAAAATATTGAGTTATTTAAGAGATGGTTGGCCTAGCGAATGTGAACTTACGAACTTAAGACCGTATTTCAATAGGAAAAAGGAACTTTATGAAGAATTAGGATGTGTAATGTGGGGTTTTAGGTTAGTAGTACCGGAGGCTTGTAGGAGTAAGGTTTTATTAATGTTACATGAACCTCACATGGGTATAGTGAAATCCAAGGCTTTGGCAAGAAGCTATGTATGGTGGCCCGGGGTCGATGAAGCTGTTGAGCAAATGTGTCGGGGATGTGAAGTGTGTGCGGCTCAGGCGGATGCACCACCTCGGCAGTCACCGCGCATGTGGCCCTGGCCAAACCTACCCTGGAGCCGAATACACATCGACTATATGGGGCCCATAGGGGGTAGAACATACTTAGTTATAGTGGATGCTACCTCCAAATGGTTGGAAGTATTTAACGTGTCGAGCACTTCCGCATTTATTCTCATAGATAGACTAACTGAACTATTTAGTAGATGGGGTTTGCCCAAACAGATAGTTAGTGATAATGGCACACAGTTCGCGTCGAAAGAATTCCAAGAATTTACAAAAGCTAACGGAATCGAACACATTTTTACAGCCCCTTACCATCCTGCTTCGAATGGGTTAGCAGAAAATGCTGTTAAACTCTTAAAAAGAGTAATTAAAAAGGCTATGTTAGAAAAACAAAATATAGATCGGGCAATGTGGACATTTCTACTGCATTACAGGAATATAGAACATTCCACTACCGGGGAAAGCCCAGCAATGATTCTATTAGGCAGGCGTACACGTACTCGGCTGGACATTCTCAAACCAGATAGGGAAAACAAGGTACATCGAGCACAACAGAGACAGGTTGAGTCTGTGGAAGGGGCGAATAGGTGTATCGGGAGAGAGGGAGACGATGTATGGTATCGACAATACTTAAAAGGGGAGAGGTGGATTCCCGGTCAAGTAGTAGAGTGTTTAGGTCCTAGCAACTACAGAGTCAAAGGGCAAAGCGGCGAAACAGTGCATAGGCATATTGATCAGTTACGTAGGAGAACAGGAGGTAGATTATCATTAGTATCTAGTGGTCCTAGTATTACGGAACGATCAAACACAGATTCTCAGGAGACAGGTAATGAAGAAGGCAGTGGTGGGGAGCGAGGTCAGACGGAGGGGTCACCAGAGCGGCTTGGGTCGCCAAGTGCAGCGGCACAGTCGAGTAAGGAACCAGCAGTAGATGCTCAGGGTTCAGATGAAGGTCAGGTTGCCTTGCATCCAGTGCCACCGACTCCACAACGCGCCGTAAGACAATGTAGACTTAAGGCTTGTAATTATAAGGTTTAGTTGTTTAAGTTTAAGATACATTTTAAGTATAAGCAAAATTATATGTATTAGTTTAGCAGGGAGGAGTGTAATGTAGGTAGCTAGAAATAAGTTAGTATTTAAGAATATAAAATAATGTCGGTAGGTTTAAGCTTTTTACTTGTCAGTTCGATTATAGCGGTGCTCTGATATACTCGAGTTTTATTCATCTCCCCAAAGAACATTACAGTTTGTAAGTAGCTTTTTAAATAAAATATAATGAAAACCAACAACCAACCAAAACCACAGCCTGAAGTGGTATTCAGACGCTAAGTAAAGTTTTGCTTTGTTTATGAAGATAAGTATCTCGATCTCGATATATCTTAACTTTGTGGAACTAGGTAGGTATATTAAACATAGGATGTATGTTATCATAACATGTCATCATATTTCTATTCCACGAAGTTACGGCTTAGTAATCTCTCACTTATTTCCTGGCTAGGCTACTGATGGGAATGCTGTCTCAATGTAAATATCGCCTAAAGATAATGATCTGTACCGGATCGGATGTGCGTCGGTCGTGTCAATCATGGATTAACGTGCTTAGTGCCTCTGTGAATATGTATAATATTGTATTTGTGTTATTTCTGTGCTAGCTGTGTGGCTTTAGGGCTAAAGCCTTATTAATAACATGTGCGTGGTTATTAAAGTTATGAAATAAACTTTTGACCCACAGTATATTTAGCACGGATTTCGCTATTTTAGTATTCGAAGTTTAGGTTTGTTGTAGATATAATGTTGTATTGGGTTACGTTATTGAAGACTACTTAACCTAAATATTATTAAGTAGGTATATAAACATAATATATTATCACGCCTGTATTACAAACCCGGGTAAGGCTGAACTGCTGCACTATTGTTGTGCTGATTTTTCCATTGACCAGGCATAATTCCAAAATTCGGCAATTTTATAGGAAAATCCTACAACATTACTCGATCCGGAGTTCGAACCTGGGATCTGTGGTGAAGCAGGCTCGCTTACAACAACTAGACCAATGAGCCAGCCAGAAACGAAATAACTTATTAATAAATAAATACAAATGTCCTTTATTTCTACTACATCATAGGTAATAGTTTTATTTCAATACCAAGCCATGCTGTATAAAATATCGTTTTTTGTACATAGTTGTCTGCTTTTTTTACTAGACCTACTAGACATTCAGACGCAGATAAGTTATTTACATAGGCCGAATAGGAGCAAAACTTCGCAAGTAACTTAAACACAACCCCCAGAAAGTCGTAAATAAAAATAGAGTAAAGAAAGAAGTAAAATGTTCACTGGGCATGTAACATAGGGATGAATATAGACGTTCAGACAAATGAGTAATGAGCGCTTTATGTTAGTAAACACGTAACTTTAGGAAAAACACAATTGCTTGAGTAAATCTCTAGTTTATGCGCCTATGAAAATAAGATAGGCACTTGTTAGATACCTAACCTTAAGTTCATTGAAAAAGAAATCTTCTTTTAACCCTTAGATGACCAGAACTTTACAAATGTTCTGTAAATGTCAATTTTACTTGCACGACTTAATTACAAATTATGACGGCACATTAGTGGTTGTAAGCGGCACTGCTACGCTAGGTTTTGGGTACTATTCCGAACATTGCTACTTGCTATCCCAGGGGTTTTTCCCAGTTGCAGCTCGGGTTTTAAATTTGTGCCTGATTAGGGGCAATACGTTTACCCCTATTACATGAGGCCTAATCATAGCGGCGAACTATTGGTGGACGCAACCCTTCGGGTAACATAAGCGTGATGGTATGCTGTGTTATGACATAAACTATTTTGAAGCTCCTATGTAATGTTTCCTGACCTAATAACAGGTTTACCCACTTTTGATGAAACAGATGATTCGCATAGATACGGCTCATATGATTCATCAAAATTCGCCATACCAGCACTTCAGATCGTTAGATAAATGTTTAAAATGTCACAATGAAAACACAATTCAACATCTAAGCCAAAAACTACAGCAACAAATAACAAAGAATCTCCATCTTCCAAAAACTACAACACATCTCAAACGCTACCTCCGCACACAAAATTGCTACATTAAACTAAAAGAATGCACAATATTTCACCTCTCACAACCCAGTTAAAGCTGTTCTGGCAGGCGACTCCCCACGTCTACAGTCATAAACCACTGCATACCAGTGTGTGATGTTTAAAATCTAACCGGAATGCTATTAAGAGCTTTATTATGTAAAACTCTGGCTGCCGTCCAAGTCTAACGGAGCCTGAGTTGCCAGCAGTGGTTGTAAATTATATTACATTGTTCTTTAAATGGTATCTGACGCCGCTTGTTTCAAGTTAGAGTATTTATAGCGTGTGGCTCTGATGGAAGATACTCATATTCATAGATGTACCCAGTTTTTGGCCCGGGTTGGGGACAATTGAGAATAGTCTTCAATTCTTAAGCCGTGTCCCTCACGCTTGTTTTGCCCTATACACAACGCGAAGTATTAGAACTATTTCGATCCAGTTTCTGTGTCGTAAACGTCACAAATGTCAGCTTTCGACATTGAACATTAGTTTGTCGTTTCAGGAAGGGAATCCAGTCTCACTTTCGTCAAAGTGAGACTGAATTACCCTTCTGGTTGAAATTGCAGACAATATGGGCCTTTTTTGCTATGCCTTTAGCAGAGGAAACGTCCACCAGATCTTATATTTAATTTGGATTTCTGTAAAGTATAACATATTTACGGAAATTCCTTGTCTCAGTTTAATTGGGGTCAGCGCAGTATGTCTTTTTGGTCCATACATATCTATTACCCGTTTCATCAATATTCATTTTCATCTTTTCTTTGGTCTCCCTTTCCATCCACATTCATGCTCAAGACTTTTCTGGTAACATGCCATTAAATTATCGCATCCCATGTCCATACAACAATAATTTGTTAAGTTGAATGTATTTTTTACAGAAATCGTAATGAAAAAAATAAAATACTCATTACTCATTAAGTCAAATAAATAAAATAGGAAAATATTTTCATACAATCAACAAAAAAGGAATCACTTTCATCCCAGGGGGTATAAATAAAAACATACTGTTTACCTTAACAGCGTCATAAGTATTATATTCACAGGTAATTTATTAGCCTTGTCGTTAATTGCTTATAATATCGTCTGCGACGTGCTTACCTGAAGTATTTTCCTTAAAGCTGTATAAATGCCGTAAAAGATATTTTCCGTATCATTTTCTGCCATTTCAAAAACAAATTATGTGTAAACCTTGAGACGGGCAGATCAAACGTGAAACATTAGGTATGTTTGAAGTTATTTTTAGAATTTTAATAGGCTGTCTCAAATTAAACCGGTTTTGATTCTATCAGTCTATTTTGATATTTTGTGTTTCCGTATGGCGGGAGAATTATTATTAATAATAAAATTCCTCATTACTAATCAGATCGGCATCTCTGAACAGTTCTGACATAGTCGGTGGTTGGACCTCTTTGGGTTTGGCTGGCTGGCGACCATTCTTACGTCAGAGTCTGTCGTAACTTTGTGTATTTCGAATTTTGTGTGTGACAGTTCTTAGTTTGCAGTCGGTAGAGCCTTTTACAACACATCAGTGACGCCTTTGGAGGGCTAGAAAGAAGGGAATAGAAAGAAATGTATGGAAATGACACAAGCTTTTGACAAATCGGGCTGTCACTAATGTCATTTCCATACATTTTGTTTTTATTCGTTGGTCGATTCGAATGTCAAATTGCAACTTGTCTACAGGCCTTTGTACGAGAGATGACTACTTAGAAGGCTCGTCTGCTCGTTTGTCCGTTAAAAAAAAAACATGCCATCAAAAACAAAATGTACAAAAAAGGCATATATCCAAACGCCGAAATATGAATCACTTAAGTAATGTATCCTTTTTACGGTAATCTCCCAATTTCCTGTAGTTATGGCGACACGTGTAACGTTTTCCGCGGTACCGGCGGGTCAACGGTCCGTCCCGGCTTACATTCACGTCCTCAGCTTATCGCGGCGGTCGCGGGTATGCTTCAAGCGGATAGAAGCGGGAGGCTTATAGTGTAGTGTACACAGACTCCTTTCAAGATTTTCCATTGCTTATAGGGTTATGACGAAACAAATACGTAAACATGTTTTCCTTTTCCAATAAATGAAGTCTCAATTCTTTGAATGGTTAGGTAGTGTACTAGTGTACACTTACAATTCACCGGTATACTGTTACACACTGTTGCCATTTATGGGGTATAAAAACAAACTCAAATCAAGCAGGGATAGCCTGGACGAATGACCATTGGACTGCCAAGTCAAAGGTCTCGAGTTTGAATCCCAGGCATGCAACTCAGATTTTTCGAAATCATGTGCGTAATTATCACTCACTATAACGGTGGACATTGTGAGGAAACCTGCATGTCTGAGAGATTTTCTCGACGGCATGTGAATACTGCCAACCCACATTAGGCTAGCGTGGTGGACTATGGCCTAATCCCTCTCATACTGAAAGCAGACCTGTGCCCAGCAGTGGGATAATAATGGGTTGATGATGATGAAACCAAACTGAGCTGCTAATTTGATAGAAAAACTCAATAACGCCAGACCACAGACGACAAGCCTCACTTGCCCAGTAATTTAACTGACTAAATAATATTAAATCTACCGTTGTCGCCAAACCAAGTCGGTCGCAAGCTAGTAAACAAAGTAGACAGAGTTTAAAGTCTGCAAACGTTAGTTGCAGAAAGAGATCTTATTTCATAAGAAAGTCTATTGTCAGACGATTTGTTGCCGACATTTGTCGCCAGAGAATTATGATAATTGCTCCCGTTTTCAAATAGAACAGCCTCTGTCGAATTTTATCGTATAAAAATGAAAATTATCGTGTACTCGTATAAAGCTTCACTGGTTTATTAGTCTAGCATTGGGTAGCGGAGATCTAGGGTTGGATTCCCAGGATCGACGGCTCTAGCAAAGGGTTTTTCTATGAAATTTTCAGTACCAACTCGCTCGGAGTTTAGATTTGTGGGTACTTGTAATTCTTGTATTGTAACTGTGTCGACCTCTATTACATGGGACCATACCGGCGAAGAAGAGAATAGAAGTACACCTTTGCCTATCCCTTTATGGAATACAGGTGTGCTGATATGAATGTATAAGTTTTGAAGCCTGGAGCGATGTAACTGATATATTTTACAAAATTGTGACCCAAAAACAAAGATCTATCGTCGAATTTTGTTTCATATTTCTTTAACATCACCCAGAAATTGTATACAAATATTATTCAAGCAGACCACTCTTGTGGGGCCGTCCATTTTCTTATAATACTCTTAGAGACCTCGGACCTCTCGACTTATTCCAAGTACCCGAAAGAAATTTAGCCGAATATAAAAGGTAGGGCGAATATTACGAAAGAACCATTTACAGGATCAAATATTTACTTTGATTACCAAAATTGTTATGGGGTGTAAACGTTCAAGATATTCATGTAAATAAGAAGCGCAGCGAGCTCCTGGGTTCGATTCTCAGATCGAGCAAACTATTATTGATTTAACCACAAATTTTAATATGTATGAGTGTTTTTGTGGCAATAGGCTCGCCCCATATACGAGCGATGGTGTAAATTGCCGACATCTAGGCTATTGTCGTTTTGTCAAAATACGAATTTAAAAAATAATTCAATAACGAAAATCTATCGAAACAGTTCAAATTCCACAATGTCATGTCATATATCAAAACGTTCAAACATAAATTCTACTAGTTTAACCCTACCTCTTAGAAAATAGTTAAACGTTCCAATATACGTAAAACCGTAAAACAAATTCCCGGTGAGGAATCCCAGGAATCTGTATAATTGGTTCGGTGACGCTTAATTACGTCACTAATCCTTCTCTTGATTTAAGGTACCGTAAAGTGCCTTTAGATGAAAGGATTTTTCTTTGAAAGAGCCGTGGACGTAGTTCTTTTTTTCTTTGAATAGTTTGATAATGAAAATGAGTTGGTAGTTTGTGAAGCTCTTAGAGTTTTGTCTTTATTTTACGAAAATACTAAAAAGTGTTCTAAGTTGTTTTTATTTATTATTTTATTATTATTCTTTGTGTTTTATTTGACATCAATGTATGATCTTCAATGAGGATGGACGTTGGCCGTCATTTCGGAATATTGATGATAAACATATTTAAAGTTAACCTACAAAAATTATAAAGTCCTATTTATAAGCTCATAAGCACGTCTGCTACGCATAAATTTCCGATTCCCGAGTCGAGCAAAGTGATGTTTGGGTTTCTTACCCAGTCGCAGCCCATGATTGATGGCAATAGGTTCGCCCCCTATTACATGGGGCCCAAACATACCGGCGAAATTGTAGGTGTACAGCAATAGTACTCTGGATAATCCTTCAGTCAATGCAGGCATGATGGTATGGATTTGTAGTTTTTGAATAAAGTTTGTATTTTTGTTGAGGCTTAGACTGTGTTTCCAACAGAGATACGTGAAGAAGTTGAGCGGTTTTCAAGGAAAAAATCCACGAATATGCTGCATTTGTTTCTGAAGGAAAAGCATTATTTGTGATCTTTTTCCTTGTGCATAGGAAACGTAGCCTTAAGATTAAGACTAACAAAAACTTGGCAAAGAGTTGCCAGATATTTAATAACTCCTGTGGCTTTTTTATTTTTATCTGGCACAAAATAAATTGGAGTCTAACTTTATTTCAACACATTCCATTTCATTCGATGGCTTTCAGTGTTTATCCAGTAAAGGGGTTGAGCGACCGGTTGCTGTCGTTTGCAAATTTGAGCAATTCTAGTAAGTCTTGTTATTAAAAGTTGTCTGCAAGTGATCGCCGCTCATTGTAACTACTACGTTTATGATTTACATTAATTATTTTAGTGTACAATGCAGAATATTTATGAATTTGAACTTTTCAAGCTTTTCATTGTTTTGCATAATTTTTATTGCTAAACGCTTAATAATGCTATTTTGCAGGCAAAGGTCTCCCTTCCTTGTATTCTTCCCGGGTGAGATTTTTCAACTAATGATACTTTTACATACAAATGTTTACCAGTTTTTGTAATTTTGATGCTGGTGAAGTGAGATAGCATTAGAGATAATAGCAAATAAGTTGGAATAACAAGGTAAAACTCAAAATGTTGTACACACTACGCGTTGAATTCCCACGAAATAATCTGGCTTACATTGTTGGTGATTCTGGCCCTGTATGTAAATGCTTGTATTTTGTTTTACCCGTAGGTGCAATACATAATTAGATAATTTTTGTGATTGCCGGAACTCTATTCAAGGGAAATAATATATTCTGAAGTTGGAGACAATTCAGTTGCAATTTTTGGAAGGTCTTAGTTTATTTTAGTTTATAAATGTGCCAACATTATTATGTTCCGGTTCCAATGTTGGCAATAGCAAAGCAACCGTCGCGCGACGATGGTTAGTTTCGAGTTATACAGTAGAGTCTCTAGCGTGAAGGTGCGATACAAATTGATATGTCAACAGGACGAGGGTGTTCCAGTAAATACAAGGCTTGACATGTTGACGTCTGTCGATATAATCTCTATCTCAATCGTGAAGTATACTCCAAAATTGCAGTAAAAAATTAACAGGACTATGTACGATTATTAAATTTTTATCGAAGCTGGCTGACATAAATATAATTTTATATACGCAAAAAAAGAAAACTTTTATCCTTTTTTTCTAGGAGTAAGACGAGTTCACAAATCACAATTGTCAGTATGCGTATATACGCATGATGACAATTTATAAAGGGGAAACGGTGGACAAAAATTTCTACGCTTGACGTCTTGGTCGTCAAGTCGAGCAAAATTTTATTGGGTTTTTCTATTGAAATTCTCAATAGCGGCTCGTAGTTTAGATTTGTGCCCAATTCATGGCAATAGACTTGCACCTATTCCATGGGACCCATACGTACCGGCAAACTGTGAGTGTAGGTACATAAATACACCTCTGCCCGTAGCAGTCAAGTCAAAAGAAAGACTTATTTCCATATAAAACCTTTACCAAAGCGAGTAAACAAAATATTGTGGGGGCTACGACATTGAATGCAATACCAACTGAACATCACTGAATTTGGAACTGGACCGTTCAAGTAGAAAGTTGTTCTAGACTCCGAGTCCCTTCGATCTTATTGTGTTCCTTTGACCCGTTCCCAGTTCCCCTTTGACGTACTGTCAAAGGAAATACCGGGAAGCCGGAGACGCTAAGAGAATGTCTTGGCGTGTGTACTCTCTAGATGTGGATTTACTTCAGCAGCATTATAATGATTGTTTGGAAAATTTACGTGTTTTCTTGAACGTTTTTTTCCGATGCCTGCAATTTTTAACGTTAAAAAATACTTTATTAACGATAATAACTGTATGCTGATGGGTAACTTTTCCATACATAACGCGCAAGTTTAATAATATCAGCCCAGTGGTATTGTAATTATTTGGTAGGGAAGGCAGACTAAGAAATTGAACCCCTGCAGTATCTTGCTCTGCAGTCACACATATTGGACAAACATGATTGAGTTGATAGAGATACTTTGAAATCAAGGAGTTCGCCCTCCATTACGTGACAAAAAAAATAGGCATTACACTATTTTGTTTATCAAATTATCAATCTTGGTAGACAGATTAGTTAGTTCAGAAAATAAAATTATATTATCAAACTATATTATAAAGGTAAGCTATGAATGCTGCGATCAGTCTGTGGACTGTTGGCCATTTTTTTACACATTAAGACCCTTCTAAGTTTTGGAGAGTACGTAAAGCCGTCGGTTTCGGTTATCATACGAACACCCATAACTGCAATCAGTCAGAAGCCCAAAAAGCCAGTACCAGTCTTTCCTTCAAATATTTATTTATTTATTTAAACTTCTATGCACAAAAATGGTACATAATAACTGTCTGATTACACGAAGCGACTGCCACGCTTCGTGTAAAATACAGATATTCAGCCGCATCTGTTAGACTGGGAGCCGACCCTAACATGGTTGGGAAAAGGCTAGGAATAAGATCTGATCTGATCTGAGATCTGCCCTATTTCATTAATTTATATTCTATAAAATTCTAAGGGTATCCCAATGTAATGTTTTTCAGTTTTTTTATCTATTGGTGTTGCCAGTGTAGAAAATCTAGAAAAAAGGTTTCGCGTCTCGAGCCTACTGGAATCTGGTCGTAAAATGCTGAAGGACACTTCAAGACGTCCGTGGAATGCTGGCTGAAATTTCAAATATATTTTTGCCCTTTTTTAGAATTCTTTTAAAATGTTGGCAATTTAGTCTGGCTCAGCACGATATTCTGAATTCAAAAGTTATTGTTCGAACGTGTTTCGTTTTAGTTTATTATGATTTGTTAGACTTGCGTGTTGTATTTTAGAATACAGCTGATGCACTAGATTATTATCTGTGGAGATGTATTTTTGAGAGATAAAGCTTCTAAACGTGCTTATGATTTTTTTTCATTAGAATTCTTTATTCAATATTTCATGTAAAATAAAAATTCATTTTAAAGAGTAATTACATTGTTTTTATTTAAATATTGATGAGAATAATTAAGTTGGTAATAATTAATCCTCCACGTCTTAAAAGCAAACGTCTTAACGATTCTCTTTAATCTCTGGAGTACCAAAAAGGTGTGGACATCGGTCGCTGTAATTGGCTTGTAAAAGAACGTAAGTGGGAGATCCGTGAATGCAAACAAATTTCTGCTGTTGTGAAACAGATTTATGGACTTTACCTTCTTTGGAATAGATGTGGGTTTTGTTTGTGAGGTGTGGTAAAATGTTTTGACTTCTTGGCGAGAACGACCGTGCCACGTCGAGCAAGTTTGAGATAACGTCGCAGTGAGTGTTATCGGCCAATCAGAGGCGACGTGTTAAGGGGACGCTACCAAGAAAACTACGGATGTTTGCGTGAAAAAAGTTTTTATATTGCCCTTTTCTTTTCGGCTTGGAGTTACGAATGTGTTTTATTTTTGTGAGCAGCGAATTGTGTACCTACTTCGTCCCAAAAATACGTTGACGTATTTATGAGGTAAAGATTTCATTCGAGTTTTTATTTCTTTCCTCAGTCATGTTGAAAAAAATGAATATTAATTTCTTCAGCTACGAAATGATTTAATGAGTTCGGCACCTTAAACATTCTTAAGAAAATATATTTATTTATATTTGAGGAGTATATATACAAGAGCCGAGCACCTAACTAAATAAGCTTTTGACCTCGGCAAACTGTTATTTTGTAGCATTAGATTTGTAGAACAGATTACATATCATACCATAACGCCGTAAACTCAGTTCGCAGTTACATTTAGATTCCTGTAGCCTATTGCCATTATCTGGGCACAAGCCCAAACTTCGAGCTGCGACAAGAATGTTCAATCTAAGTCACAATAGAGAAAAAGACTGGATGAAACATGAAAGTTTTCGTTGTTATTAATTTTCTGAACGTAATAATATGCCTTGCATTCTACATTCTGCTTAACAGCTAACTTCGGACCGGTCAAAAAGATTGAAGCCTGCTGTACTAATATCCGTAAAGCAGCAATGAATAAGTCAATCGAAAATATTCCATTACAAACAAATCAAATCTCGCCAACCACGGAATCAAAACCTAATAAACTGAATTCGGAATTCACTGAACACACCAAAAACCTTATCGGAAAATAAAATGCCGATAGATTGCGCTCGAACATCGCCTTAACTTCAGCGTGGCTGCGACAGGGCTAATCAGGGACTCTGAAGATGAGAGATGCAGCGGATCTGCAGGCTATTGAGCGGAGGTTGACTCTGAAATAAAACGAATGCCATCGACGCGATTGGAAATGTTTGGAGTTAACATTGGTGTGGCTCTCTAATTGAAAAATTGTTGTGTGCATCTTTTGGTATGCCTTTTTGCAAGTTAAGGATATAGTAATTTTTTAATGGCATTAACAAATGCTAAATATGAAAAAATATGAACTCAGGCATGGTTCGACGAACTCTCATACGTTTATGTAAATAAATACCTAAATAAAACGAAAGCAGAACGAAGACCATCTAGAGAGTCGCCAATTATGTTTCAATTGTATCTGCTAATCGTTCCTTGACAGGTTAGAACCGTAACATTTAGATAAGGTTAAATTACGGAGCGTTATTGTTAGGACTACCGTCGGATACAGTGGCTCCCTCTATCATTGCAGCCTGAAGGCAGTAAAAACAAAGTCTTTCCTACCACTTACACGTTTATGCCCCCGAATTACCACCTAATAACAATTGGTACGGCCGACCGCACAGTTTTCGTTTTACTTACAGTTTAACACACAGGTTAAAGCGGTATGTCCAGTTTTATGTTCTGGATTTTTGCTTGATCGTCGTTTTATTGAATGTCCATCGTAGCTATGTTTAAAAACTGCATCAATAGCAATTATTGTTTCTTTCCAGCACCACAATTGGCTCTGTTTCCACCAGAGATGTGCAGAGGAATGCGTGAGGAAGTCTACCAATCAGCTGCATTTAAAGTAGGAGCAATAACGCACCCTATTGGTGGAAATTCCTCGCGCATCGCTCACTTCCTCGCACACTGTAAACAAAATGAAAAAGGAATTCACATTTTGTGGTGGTGACTATCTTGGGTTTAAAATGATCATATTGTATAGTATTCTACCATTGGTATTTGTTATTGCTAAATCGTTTTTAAGATAATTTAGCGAAAGAAAAATACGACCTCAGACAGGGTTTATCGAAAGACGCTTTCACATTGGAAGCGTCCACATTTCGGTTCCACATGAGAAGAAGAGCGCCTCTTGATAGCTTAAAGTGTTCGGTGTATTTAACCAGAATCTGCTATCATTATTTGCAGTATCAGACATGACGATTCTTTTAATCCTTTTTCCTCTACATCTCTTACCTTGCGTCACTCAAGGAACATGACAGTTAACGCCTTCGCCGTCTCGTTAGCGGTGGTAATGTGATTTTAACTTTCGCCCGCTACCGCCAATGATAAGGGCCAATTGGTTCTATTAGCGGAGTTTGTACTTGTAATTGTTCTGCACTTAGATGTTCAGGGGCCAGCGGATTAGTTGAATGAGATACGAGTTTTTCTTGTCTTATACGAGGTATTGCGCCTTGACCGTAATTAGAGGCGTGTTCAATAGGCTTATAGGCTTACGGTAATCGTAATGTTTGATTGTTGTCACGCTAATCCTTATCTTACCTATTAATTTTAACATTTAGGCGGTCTGATCAGCAAAAGTGAATATTTTCTTCTAAAAGTTCACGACTAAGAACGTGTTACTTTTAGTGTTTTGAGCGTGAATATGGATGGATAAGGGAAGAGCGATACCAAGAAAAGATGGATGAACTGTGAGCAATAAAATAGCGACAAGGGAAGTGAATGACAACTGATAGAAATGTTAATAAACAAAAAGGAATAAGAAATTCTGACACCTTAAAGTTGGGATTAAGGCAGCAGAACAATGATTTATTGAGAAACTACATAAAGTTTTTAATAAGTCAAAGATATGAATTAGCTTGATTAACTTCAGTTCATAGGAAAAACTTATTCCACATAAACTTGAATCACAGATTGAATCTAGCATTACACTCTGATACTATTTTATATAAACTTGTACTGGTATGGGCTGTGGTTTTCAGAACATCAATAATAGTGTTTTGTTCGCCATTCGCCAAAAAGTATTGGAAACATCAGGGCCTGTAGACAAGATGCAATTTGACATTCAAATCGACAAACGAATAGAAACAAAATGTATGGAAATGACAAGCTTTCGACAAATCGGGCTGTCACTAAAAATTACATGAAAAACCAATATTCTATTTGCTTAAACGCTAATTACTGACTTTGAAATGTCAACGCAATCAACTATATCCTTTGAAGTTTTAGATCGAAACGGGTCAGCATAGTTAGGGGTATCCTGTTGATACGTAGGTATGTGTAAAGCGAGTGTAAGACACCAGAGTTCAATTACGGGCGGGTGATTGGACCCCAATTAGGTGTGAGATACGGTCTATTAGACTGTGGGTATACGGTGGAGCGTTGAAGCGGAACTAGTGGCATTTTAGAAACTTGTATTGATTCCGTTGCGACTTATACGAAGTGAAGTCGCTTTTTCGAAAAAAAGTCGAATGTCTATCGCTTTCTTTTGAATTGTCTTACCTTAATAATGAACAACTAATCATCACGCTGAAGGGTTTGGCAGAGGTCTACTAATTAATGTACCCCCAGAGTTCATCTGTATGTTTAGGTCCCATGACCCGAATAATGGAATAGACACCTATTGTAATAGGGGGCGAGCCTATTGCTACTGACTAAACCGAGCAAAAATCCAAACACCGAGCTGCTAATCAGACTTTGCTTGACAAAAACTCGACTGCTAACTCGACTAATACTGCTCGACCTGGGTATCGAACCAAGGTATGCCTCAGCGTAGAAATCGCACTTAGGACCATTAGGCTAACGACACAAAATAGAAGCTGTCAGGATGCGATTGTACCACATCACTAGTAGCTACTATGGCGAAATTATTCCACGAATGGCAATTGACCAAAATATTGAAAATTACCCTTCGTGGAATACGTCAATTGCTATTCAAATAATTGCTATTCCTAGAATACATCCGAAAATTGAGATTAATAGACAAACTCTACTGTTCCTATTGTATTAGGCAAGTAAACTCATTACAACTACGCCAAATGGAATACAAAGGTCTGTATTTATAATACAATATTATTTTGACTTGTATTCTAAGATAACATGCCAGTTAAAAGTTAGGAGTCTGTTTCCGAGGTTTAAGCCACAAGAATTGAATTATATTTGGGCCCAAAATTTTGTTCTCCAAAATTAGAATTTGTTGTAAACCGCGCTAATTAATAACAAATAATCTAACTTCTCCGATCGGGTATAAATTCTTTGCATTCGCTTAATTTGGTAGATTTACTAATAAAACTCATTCGTGGCGTTCTAGTTATATTCACTAGCATACCATCACGCCTGTATTCCGGGAAGAGTTAGGCAGAGGTGTACTTATTTAGAACCACAGTTATCCGTATGTTTAGATCCCATGGTCATGGTATGACTGTGGCCGTTTTACATTTAAATTGTTATATTTAAATTGTTAGTTTTAAGTAACTATACGGTTTTTTAAGGTAGGAACTAATAAGGTTTTGTGCTAAAAAATAAATTTTCTTTTTTTCTTTATAATTTCTATGTAATTATGGTCACTCATTCATAAAATGTCCTCGTCAAGCGCAACTTAAGTTTACAAAACCTGACTTATTCACGAAGCCAGCTCTTTAGTAAAGAATATCAACCTAACAATCGGAACCTTTCAAAACACGAGCCATTCTGAACAATTCGTTAAACTTTAATTAATAGCAACACTGGAAGTGAATTGGGTCATAATGTGCCCACCTGTTACTGCCCCGGGACACGGGCAGATTAATTAGCCCCCCATCTCTTTCTTTTCCTTTTAAAACATACCAATTTGTCACTGCTGTGTCTTACTTTTTATAGCGGCACTTAATTGTGTTTAAACGTTTCATGGCTTGTGATAATTTGAATGTTTTTTTTTTGTAATCATTATCTCTGTTTGTTGATGTTTACGTTTTTCCTGAGGTCTTTTTATCTTTCCTCTATTTCGTATTCGTGTTGTATTTTGTGTTCACCAACGCTAACCCGCATTAGGCCAGCGTGGTGGACTATGGCCTAATCCCTCTTATACTGAGAGGAGATCCGTGCCCAGCAGTGAGACAATTAATGGGTTGATGATGATAATAATGATGTGGCGATGGCTACGATTCGCAGGTTCATGTGGAACCTAAACATAGCAAACTGAGTTAACATTAGTACGCCTATGGCTGTCATTCGGGAAGTACCAGCGTGATGGTATTATTATTATTTTATTGGTCATATTCTGTGGTTCATTGTCAACGAATGTGTCACGAAAAACACAGTAAAAATATTCTTCTTTTATTCCTTCGGTAAGTAAAATTTTTCTAGAACACTTGACTCACAAAAGATAATCGTTACTTCAACGCGCACAATACGAAATTAATATAATACAAAAGTAATCAAGTCGCACAAAATCAAAGCTTTGAAAGTTTTAATTAAAAGTTTAATTTCGTCGCGTTGTGTGATTGAAGGCGGTGACGTATACTAATGGTTTTGGCAAATGTATGTGTTAATTTATATACGCGGTGTGCGTGTTGCCGGCGCTGTAGAACGGAGCGCATGAAAGGCCCGCAAAAGGTAATGATTTATTGAGCAAATAGTGTGAGGTTTCACTGTGCGAACTTACAGATTACAAAATTGGATGTTCATTGCGACCTTTCTTCTTTTCCACCAGTTCGCGTGTCTGGGTATTTCTTGTAAAATAACAGCCTATAACTAGTGAAAGATTTTTTTTAATTAGTCCAGTAATTTCGGAGCCTATTAAATTCAAACAAACAATCAAATATTTCCTCTTTATAATATAAATAAAGATAAGGTACTGCTGTAAAACATCTATCAGAATCGTAGCAATTTAATTACCCCGACCATGTTGCAAGTATAGTGGACAATCTATGAGAATATTTCCTCACTATAAAAAACAGAAGAGAAGAACTAGTATGTAAGTATCATGCAAGGGTACTTTAGCTTTAGAGCATATACTTATCAGGTGGCAGGACAGAAATAAGAGGCCAAAGAGGACAGATAAAAATACTGTTAAGAAAGAAGTTAATTTATTGCGGAGATATTGCGTTTGACCACTAACAGTGCTGTCAAAAATATAGCTCACTTGCCTCAAAATAACCTATTTACTAAAGACTTAAAGACTCGCAGGTTTTACAAAACCGAAAACAGTTTTCGGCTACCATTGCCAAGCGGAATGAAAAAGCCTCGAGTAAAATATTTTCTCGCAGTGAAACCTCCCTCTAATCCGTGACAAAACAAACAAGCGCGCGATATCGTGTCGTCGACACTCCCGCGATAAACTAATGAGTCGCTTACAAAGAGTAGACCCCACGGGAACAGAAGGCTTCCGCTTGACTTGGCTCCTGAAGTGATCAACGGCTCGTATGACGTTGACACCCTAAATGAAAGGCATTTGAATGATGGCAAGGTCAAACATAACTGGATCAATACGAAGAAGTACATTATTAATTATGTACCCAATGATGAGTATGCGTTAATTATGACATTACACGGCGCCGATACACACGTCATGCTCGTGAACGAGTATAGATAGAGTATTCAGAAGCTGCTAACCTTCTTTTAAAAATCTCGACTTAGGGTTATTTAGACATTAACCTACCAAATCCATACTTCTTGCTATCGCAATATAGGTAGTACCATTGAAATAAAACTACTTTTTACGGATTTTATCGCGTTATATTGATATTATTTTAATCCCGACGTTTCGGACCCTTTACAGGACCATGACCATTGACCATGGACGCTGTAAAGGGTCCGAAACGTCGGGATTAAAATAATATCAATATAACGCGATAAAATCCGTAAAAAGTAGTTTTATTTCAATGTCTAGTATTCGCGTAAGTGTCAGAAATCAATAGGTAGTACCATTTAAAAGTGCGGTTCTTTCTCATAGGATCAAGTTTTAAGAAACATGCAACTCATAACATTCCATAAATGCTGGTAAAAGCTCAATTGAAATTGAACTAAATCCGAATTTTACCCATGAAGAAGTGAACAAGCAGATATCAGCATTAGCGATTATCAGCAATTGTTTTATTTTGTTTCAGTATTTTTCCTTGTGCGTTGTGTATACGGACGAAAAACAAATGTTTTCCTTTCTTTCTTCCAATCATTGATTTCCATGTTCCCATAACTCTCTGCTTCATATATCGTTTGGCAGCTGTTGTTGACAGCTATTGATTGTTGATGCGGTGTTGACCGAGGTATCGGAGCCAAGATTGGAAACTACTCTGACGTAAAGCTAACCGCTTGAGGTCGCTTATATGTCGGCAACGCCTGTATGAAGCTGTGGTCAGTTGAATTGAAAAAAAAACCGCTTTTGTTAAGTTAAAACGCATTGGCATCCTACTAATAAACTATAGGTAGTATGTATAGTGAAAGTTTGTGAGGATAGATGGATGGATTTTTGTTACTCTTTCACGCAAAAACTACTGAATAGATTTTGATGTTATAGCTGATACATGTTATTAACACATAGGATAAGTCTTTTGGGATGCGAGTCAGGCAACGGGCCATAGCTAGATTCTTAAATAAAAAGTTTATGTGCACGATCCCATGTTCGGTTTCGTTACAAAGGTAACCTAGATACACTAAACTTAACGTCCCTCACAAATTAAATGTGCACAATCATTTCCTAACAACGCACGGTACCAACCTAAATCTTTGGACTTCTCAAGTGACAGCTATAAACGCTGTCCATTTTTCCATTAAAGAATATTTGATAGGTTTATCTAATAGCTCATAATGATGGGCAAACTAGCCGGAAAACGGTGTTGGCCGAAGAAAAAATCCTGGTTGAGGAACATTCGCGAATGGATCGGAGTCACGAGTGCTGCAGCTGAGCTGTACTACCTCGCCAAAACTAGGGATAAATATTTAAAGTTGATGGCCAACTTTCTGTAATTAAAGAAGCACCCGAAGAAGAAGAAGATTAGCTCACTAATCTCCTAGTTAGATCTCAGCAATATCTTATACAGTAAAAATGACAAGTCAAACGTTGACAAACAACGTCAAAAGTTTCCACGGAGTAAAACGTAAAAGAAAAATGCCCAGAGCGAGAAAAGCTAATGAAACTTGAGCGTAAAATTGCCTATTACCAGCGTATAATGTCCGCCAAGAATTTCGCTCATACTTCGGAGTTAAGTACTTAATAATTCCTTTAAGGAAATGTTTTCAAACGGTGTACCTTTTAGTTAAATAGTTTTCTGAGAAGTAGGTAGGTACTGGGGCCCGAGTGTCACTTTACAGTTTGGTGCAAGAAGTGTTCTGTAGCGATTCAGAATGCTTTCGGTACAAGTTTATAATTACGAGGTTAATAGATATTTTAGACGTACGTGGTGTAATGTTTTTTAATTGTAGCTCTGTGAAATTTACATGTCATTCCAGAGGGGTGAGTAACTGTATAGTTAAACTTTATTGAAAAGGCATTAGCGATAAGTTTTCATCCAATATAGCATACTAGGTAGCGCACTCCGTTCAACCAAGAAAAAGATAAAATGATATCTGAAAAGCAGCTATCGATTCATCTTTCCATATAAAATTATGTAATGCTACAGATATAGGATGCAACTATCTTTGCATGCATTACTGCTATCGTCCTACACTTGCACAGCGCGCCATAGTCGCGAAGTTTGTAATGTCATTACGTACTTGAAACTCCGCTTTGTGAGCGGAGTCGCTCGGGCCCGCGATATGCCATTTTAGATAGTGGTGTTATTCGATGTGACGGCACGCGCGTCGCTGTCTGTGTGTGTCTGTTGTTATCAATGTCATCGGTGGGGTGGGAACGAGCTTTGTGGTGGAGCGTGTTTGTAGCGGCAGGAATGCATTGTAGTAGTTTTCCAATTCGTGCTATTGCATAGTGTAGTACAACACCTATAGCTGGCCTAAAAGGTAGGAGTTTTTATTAATAATGAGATATTTTGTAGTATAGGAAAAGAAAAAAGTAACTGTTTGCCATCGTTTTTTTTATAAAGATAAGTTGTTGAATAAATTATTCATTATCATATATGATACTGGATAAGTTTGGAAGTAACCTTATATTAGGTTTATTAATAAAATTAATGTAGTACCTATCATCAGTACAGATAAACCAGCTTTAATATTACATGATGATGATGATGATGATTCAAAAACTTCGTTATTTATCTTAATTGAATCCTTATCAGTAATAAATAATTCAGAAGGATTGCTAGAGGATAATCCTGGCTACTGTTAGGTACTAAGCTTTTTCCTCTCAGTTCTTGTAGTTACGAAGTATTCATTTGCTTAATCCTATAAAATTATGGTCTAAATAAGCTATTCCCTTTGACTAATGGGCACAGAGCTTGTAAAACTGTTTATACAATTTTGATAAGTATCATTTATATTAGCGTTCCATAAATAAATAAATGTTGCTCCCGAAATCCCAGAGCCGAGAAATTTGATATTTCGCAAGGTTCCTTTTTTCGCTAAGATAATTAATTGATTTTAATAGTAAAGACAGGGCGACGTCCTAACATTTGACAGATGCGTTCGAAATACACAGAAATACTAACACCATCTTTGTTAGTATCGCATGGCATTTGTTTTTAGCCAATCGCGGACTAGTTCACTTCTGTTTAGAGAAGACCATTTTGGGACCAAGTTCAGAGATGTCATTATGACAAGCGGTGCGCCTAGTCCTTCCAGTATTAATGGCTAAGAACGACAAAATCAATGCGGACAGAACAGCTTATCTAGTAGTAAATAGGTCTCAGATAGACACGTTCACCAACCTATTGTCCCTTCTCTATCCTATTCTATTCGATCGGCATTGTATCTTCTTCAGATAGAAAAACCACAAAGCAGATCGCATCAACAGTTATTCAAATAGATCTCTTTATCCGTGAGTGTCCCAGCTCCTATACGTGTATTGAGAGCACAATAAGACCGGTAGGGTACGCTCGTCGGAGGGTTTCGACAAGCGATCTCAGGTTACTTGATTTATTTCTTGCCCTTTCCAATAAAGCGGCTGAATTCTGAGATATCGCTCTTTTGGTGATGCTGCCTGACGTCTTTGTTGGTGATTGGCTTTTTGAGTTTGATCTTCGTATTTCTGACGTGTTTTATGTAGTATCGAAGGAATTTATCACTTGAGGTTGACCGTACCTAGTTCGCTTGTTGGTATAGTTTCTATGTAATAGGGGGCGAGCCTATTGCCAAGTTCAAACTCCGAGCTGCAATCGTAAATTATCTAGATAAAGAAATGACATTGTGTCTGAGTGTAATTTCAAATTAACAGCCTTTCACTAAATGCATATAAAAGTTTTTGTTTGTCGATCTGTTTGTTCCAGCTAATCTCTGAAATGGCTGGACCGATTTCAACGGGAATTTCAGTCGCAGATAGCTAATGTTATAAGGAGTAACTTACTTTTATTTTGGAAATTTTATTTGCGTATTTTAAAAAATTGGATGACATCAGGTAACACCGCGGCGAATAGCTAGTAATTATCATTAAACCTAATAATACTTTGCTCGTCCGGGCAATCGAATCCGATCGATGAGGCATGCTCACAATATTGGCCTCACTACCATGACGGTGCTGTGGAGGTGGCGAAGTTTTGGGCGCACCAGATCTAATTTGAAAAATAAAATCGTACCACCGACACGAAGAAGAAGACCATGCCCCCAATCATGCGACCAAACCTCCTTAAAGTCGTATAAATCCAAAGCGGCAAGATTACCGCATACCCGTGTCCGTGAGGCGGTGAGGAGTGAGCGGTGTAAATTATTGGCGGCATAACCGACAGGCGCACGCGGTAACTTTGAGTCGTCACTACTTCACAACTAGTTTACTGGCTTTACACACAGTCCTATACGTTGGCTGACTATACTGGGCCTGCAGACAAGTTGAAATTTGACATTCAAATCGAAAAACGAATAGAAAGAAAATGTATGAAAATGACATTCGTGACAACCCGATTTGTCGAAAGCTTGTGTCATATACATACACTATGTTTATATTCGTTGGTCGATTCGAATGTTAATTTGAAACTTGTCTACGCCCCCTGGGCTTGCAGGGGAGCTAGGCAACTTGTCTAGCCCCCCAGATAAGTTGAAATTTGAAATTCGAATCGACAAACGAATAGAAACAAAATGTGACATTAGTGACAGCTCGGTTTGTTGAAAGCTTGTGTAATTTCCAAACATTTTGTTTCTATTTGTTTTTCGATTTGAATGTCTAATTGCGACTTGTCTAGGCCCCCTGGGCCTGCAAACAAGTTGAAATTATTTTGAAATCATAATAATCATTTATTTACCAAATTCGAATCGACAAACGAATAGAAACAAAATGTGACATTAGTAACAGCCCGGTTTGTTGAAAGCTTGTGTCAGTTCCAAAAATTTTCTTTCTATTCGTTTTTCGATTCGAATGTCTAATTGCGACTTGTCTAGGCCCCCTGGGTATAATCCATCACGCCTGAATTTTCAGAAGAGTAGGAAAAAGTGTACTAAATGTATTGTGATGAAAAAAGCAGTGATAGCCTAGGGATATGACCACTGGTCTGCCAAGTCGCTCGCTTACAACCACATGAGTAGTGGTTACAACGGTGAAGGAAATATCGTGAGGAAACCTGGATATCTGAGAGATCTTCTCGCAGCATGTGAAGTCTGACAACCCGCACTTGGCCAGCGTGGTGGACTTTAGCCTAAGCTGGGCGCTCCAGAAGAGTGCCCAGTCTAAAAAAGTGGATCGTGAAGCAAAAACATACAAATAAATTTTCATATTTATAATATTAGTCTTACATTGTTACAATTCAATTATCTATTTAGTCCTATCTAGGTAAATAATAATAAACTATTCTACACGTTTATACATCTTTAGTAAGTGTAATCACAAAGCCGTATGTCCCAAGTTTCATAAACCAACCTCTTTGCTATCAACACAAGCAATATCAACCTCAATATCTTTCATCATAAGTTGCAATAACACTTTCTCACTTACTCGAATAACTTTGTCGCTTTATAAGATTGCTCTATTGAGTTTAAGGTCTCCACTTCAGGGAATTTGAGTTGCGGTTTCAGGAACTTCATCTTAGTATTGTTAGTTAGAGGCATTTGGAAGTCCAAGGTGTTTGATTATTGACATATTTGATCACTGCCGATGAAGTAGGGTCATGAATAACTTCAGAACACAATTGTAAACTAAATAGGTAACTATAGTGTTATCTTATTTGTTTTATCAGCATCAACCCATTGACAGTTTAACTGCTGGGTAAGAGTCTCCTCTCAGAATGAGAGACTATAGTCCACCACGCTTGCCTTCTGATAGCAGACTTCACACGCCGTCAAGATCACCCTCCATTTCTCTTGTATCTAGTATGCGAATTATAATGGCCTGAAATGAGTTTACGTGTCAGATATTTTTAATAATTTCCGAACAGGCCA
The DNA here is from genome assembly GCA_946251955.1 of Acronicta psi. Classification (NCBI taxonomy): domain Eukaryota; kingdom Metazoa; phylum Arthropoda; class Insecta; order Lepidoptera; family Noctuidae; genus Acronicta; species Acronicta psi. The sequence continues at coordinate 13,289,203 of OX276477.1, forward strand.
TTGACTTTTATCTACATCAGATACATTAAATAGGCTTGAGTTTGACCACTAGCTCACGATGATTTGATGATGTTAAGTAACGATGCTGTCGATGAAGGAGTACGCTTGCCTAGAAGTACTCGTGACTCTCAGTTTGTTCGAAACACAGTCTCCTCTTCCACTCCTTAGCAGTACAACGGTAAAGTAGGAAGCACATGGAAAATTTTAAATACCGATACTAATTAAACAAAGAACGCTAGAAAAGGTACAAACAGCGAGCACTATCTAGTTAAAGAATAAAAAAAACGAGTACAGCCTCGTACTAGAGTCGACATAAAAACAACTAATTTACAAATGCTTGCAAAAAAATTATACCTACTAAAAATGTAACTGCAAAAAACGTTCAAAAGAAAAGCGGCCATTAAAACGGGAACAGCATTAGCTACTGTGCAGGTGCGCTGTGCATTAGTGGCGGTAAGTGCATCCGCACTTTGCTAGACATGGTGATTAATGTCTGGTATACTTTATTCTGCACTGAAGTGTAAAGCACATTATTAGGATAGTTCTGAATTGGAATGTGCGAATGGATATTAATTAGTATCGACGGTATAGATACGTGTTTATTGGGGATATTTGGATGGTATCTAATAATTATTATTACAGATAGTTTGCTTGTTTGTATTGTCGTGTATCGCTTTCGCAAGCTGAAATCGTAGTGGTATAATTAGGACCTGCTTTATTGGTCTAGTAATGACGCAGTGAAATTATCACTAGATTCCCATATCGTACTTTAGACTTTTCGTAAGTCAAACATAATATTTTCGAACCAACACTATAATGATATTGACGATAACTCAATTTCACGAGAGAAATGCTTTCAAATTTTAATTTAGTGTATACATATTTAAGCTCGTGACTGTACCTTCCTTATCTATTTATAACAACAATGTATCTCACACGTCACGCCCCTGTAAATGCATGTATGTTTCAGCGACAGTACCTGTTTTCACATAATAGCGTAGTGAGTGGCGTGTAAATGGCCCCATAGATCACCCCGTGGGCACTCCACGCTTTATATACGAAAGAATTACTTTGAAAACGGTGAACCATGGTGCAGTTTAGGGTTGCCACGATTTGGTGATGTATATAACTTATACACCAGGACCTTGTTTTAGTCTCCTCACAGCTGAATATAGGGATGTTCGATCCGATCCGATACTTGTGTGGATCGATACAAAGTAATACGATCCAACCCATTTTTGTATCGATACGATGGCTTTGGATCCGTTAGTGGATCGATACAAATACCATGCGGATCGGATCGAAAAATTGGTTGTATTAAATTCTAAAATAATAAACAATCAGTAACCTTAATGTTTATTCGTAATATTAATACCGCATTTCTTAGCTCCAAAGTATTTCTCTGGCGGTGGACGGTTAAATCAGTAGTTATTACATCTTATATTTTTCAATATACCTTCAATTTCGGCATGATTACTTGAGATTATAGATAATTTTATAAAAATATCAACCAAGGCCTACTTTATTTGTCAATGGTAGAAACAAGTAATATTGTTCTGTGGGTAGGGACGTCTGTGCCTTCCGAATGTCTTTTCTTGTTGGCCACCGACCTTAAATAAAATCTACAATTGCCTAGATCCAGAGCGGCTATCAAGATTGTAATTTTTACATACTCTACCCTTCAAAGATTGGCTAATGTAATAAAAAAATATCTCATCTACTTAAACTTTGAAGCTTTAAATTACAACATTTTTAATTTTCAATACGATACTGGATTGTTCCAAAAAATCGTATCAAATCAATGGGATCGATACTTGGATCGATACAATGTATTACGATCCATTAAGATCCGAAATATCGATACAAAGCTCCTGGATCGAACATCCCTACTGAATAGCCTCCGTCAAATAATTTTTTCTACTTCAAACACTGAAATTGCAAAAAAAACAAGTAGATATTCCATTATATTTATGGACCCTTGAAATATATTATATATTTTGGAGAACCCAATAATAATTTGCTCGATCTGGAAATCGAACCGAGGTCCGAGGTTGGTTCTTAATACAAGCTGAAGCTGAAAAGATGTGGAAGACGCCTTATAGACAAAAAGGGAAAAATACTTTTTGTACTACCTTTTGTATACACAAAGTTTAAGTCAACAGAACGGTAGCTGCAATTTCCGATTCGAAAAATGTTTTCGAATAGACTCGAATATGCTTCAGCCGAAACCTACAAAACTATTAAACAAAGCGGAAAAAGCCGATGAAGCGGCTTCCCGTAGTTAGCATACAGCGCCACAAAGCGCTCGTTTCAGCGCTCAAGTAGATAACTTTCGGGTACCCTTCCTATATTGCCGTTTTTGTTTAAATGGTTATAGTGATCCGGTATGTGGACATGTAATCGAATGGAAAATTGTTATGAATTTGGACTTTAACACGTATTTAGGTTTAATACGGTATTCTATTAATACGGTATTAGACCGACCGGTATACCCGTAATGTAGTTTATTGCAAATCCGCATTGGGATAGCTTTGTGCCTTTCATTCTAAGATACCGAGAGCGATTGCCCTGTTTAATGAACAGCTTATAACTTACTTAACTACTACTTTGCTGTGCCCGAGAGGGTCCATAATTGACTCTTACTGTAACTTGAAATCAACACCCTGTGTATACATGATGGAATGCAATAAGGATTGAATTGAATTGAATAAGTAATAAAGTTCTAATCTTTTCTACTCACTGTATCTTTGGTGGTGACTAGAGGTTTTGGGTCGAACCCAACAATATTTTGTTCGACCAGAGAGGACGAGTAAAGTGCTGTTGGGATTTTCTATAAAATTCTCAATGTCAGCTCAGAGTTTTGATATGTGATACCCTTGATAAAGGGATAAAAAAAACTCTATCGTAATGCGAGGGGCAGCGGTGTCTAAAATTAGGGAGTGGCGGAGACAGGACGCCCGCCGGCCAAGTGAAGCGATCACTTGCGGATGGAAGCTGGCAGCAACTGGATGGAAAGAGCTGAAGATCGCGCTCTATGGCGTTCAATAAACAAGGTCTACGTCCAGCAGTGGACGATTGCAGGCTGATGATAATGGTGGAGAGTAGCCGTTATTGTGGGCCTAAATTGTCCAGAAATATCAGGAACATTTTTTCATTAAGAACAGCCGTAGTGTTTTTGTTAGCAGTTGTGCCATAGTAACAAGTTTGTTACCACCACGTAACAAGTTTGTTTCTACTAGGCAACAAGTTTGTTACTATGTATTATTTAATATTGTACCTGTTTGGTTCCTAAATAAAATAATATAAACTCTCTGCAGGGTCTTGCAGTCTATTATAAATGTAAGAGGGCTGAAACATCTACTAGGTAAAATATAATATCACTTCGGCGACCCCAGCCTGCTCTCTCTTATGATTTATATTCATAAAAAGTGTCCCCATGAATATTTGATACGTAATGAATGCTAAAAACATGTCGCTCTCTTAAGAGAATTCAATGAGGATAATGAAAGGTTACAATATTTATGGGAAAGGAAAAATACGTTATAATGTCACAGCTTTTTAGGGTCTAGTTCATGGTGTTTATAAAAGGGGAATCTTATGGTACGTTTGTGTGTTGTCCATGTCACAGTTACTTTTCCCACAAACTTTTCTTTATGGAATTCTCTTGACATACTATCATATCTTCACGCCTGTGTTCTCAGAAGAGTTAATGATAGATGAAATGCTGCACATACGCGCACAATTTACCGGTACGCCGATAATTTGTGTAAATTGATAGGTAATGGAATTTTTACCGAAAATCTGAACAACACTTTGGCCGGCTCGAGAATGATAAAAATAAGCCAGTTCTCCTGTGTGAGCACACTCCACAAACAAATTTGGGCGCATCCGTAATTGGAGCATATTGCATCGCACTCGCACTGAGGTAGGGAACTATTTACCCATGACTGTTGCTAGCTGCCTATAAACAAAACTGTTTGGCAGATAATTATTTATTTAAAACTCTCCCTACAAGTCTCATATTATATGTGACGTATGTAAACAATTAGTTATTATAGCGTGTCTTGTCTGTAGCAAATAAACGTTTTTTCTTTCTTTTATCTTTCTTTCTTTAATATTTGTTAAGACGCAAATGACATTCTCTTGTTGATCATTCATCGCCGGCATGTTTAGATTTATTTACTTTACCGGGTAACATTTGCAGACTTTTCATTCACATTATCGCGTCATTATATTATTTTATGTATGCTTAACTCGTTCATTTACGAGTGACATATCGTGTCCCGTGTTTATCGCATTCGTTGGAAATAAATGGCTTTTTATGGTAACAAATTTGAGCCGACGAGGAGTTCAAGATGTTTATAAGCGATCACTTTCGCGGCAGGACCGATAGAAAGGAATAATTGTTATTTTCCAATTCTTTGCCAATAAATCCATAGCCGATATGTTGACAGTGGCTGTCTGGCTTTTAGTCGGAAATAGAAAATTCCCTGTTGACTTAAAAAGTTACCGACAGCTCATGAATTGCGGGTATTTGTGATATTTATGACTCAAGTGAATTAGAAGTTATTCCGAATCTTTGATATTGGAGCTAGCTATTTAATTATACAATTATAATATAAGTACTCTTGATTTATTTCAATATTAGGTCTGTAGTCATCTAAAATCTATTGATTCCTCTAAAAAACTAAACCTGTATTGGTTATTCGTTCGTAGTTTGACAACTGACTCAATATTAAATCTACGTTACAAAGCACAAAGTTGATTTGCTATCTCTCCAGCAAATACTACGTCATAGTCATAAGAAGCGTGAGGTAATAACAACTAAGCTTAAACGACTAACACTGCCGCGTTTTGTGCCGAAATTACAACCTGTATGTTTTCACGAACCTCGTCCAGGGACGTTGCTTTTACGTCATATATTATAATGTCATGTTATTCAAGAGCATACATACACTAGCACGACCGGCAAACTGAGTATGTATGTTGCTTTTTATTTTAAACTCACTCACGCCGTATTAACTCAGAATTATGTTGGATAACTCAATTTTGTTGGATGACTCACTCAGAGATGTATGTAAATGAGTCTGTGTTATGGTAGTTGGTTGCTGCTTTTGACATTTACGAGAACATTATTTTGGAACTACTTTTGAGGATGAAGAGCTACAGGGCCTGACAATAGTTGCAATTTGACATTCGAATCGACAAACGAATAGAAACAAAATGTATGGAAATGACACAAGCTTCCGACAAATCGGGCTGTCACTAGAGTCATTTCCATACATTTTCTTTCTATACGTTTGTCGATTCGAATGTCAAATTACAACTTGTCTAGCCTCTCGATAAGTTAAATGTGACGTTGGCTCTCTGTGTGCGTTTTACCAAAAATACGTAATAAATTGCCGTTCAAAAAGCTCCACACGTAAGCGCCATGAAGAATTCCATTACTTTAAAGATAGGAACTTGGTACTCGGCTACATCAAGTGAGCAGATGGGAAGTGGAACACTCAAGGTACCACGCATGCGCTGGCGTGCGACTAAATTATTACCTCTTCCCATCAAACTAAGTGTACTCAGCAAAAATACTTGTTTTTAAAACATGTGCGGAACCCGAAACGTATGTTGGCTAAGTATATTTAGGATGTGAAGAAATATCTGTGTTTATCGTGTATCGTCATAGAGTGACAGGATAAGAAAAAACTCATATTTTTTTCCTGATTTAAAGGTTTGTCCTATAGTAAATGTTGCGCATAATGATAAAAAAAAGACTTGTATATTAGGTATATTTTTTTGGGGAGAAAATCCCATTACCCACTGAATTTACCCACTGAAGACTGTGTACTCTGCACCTACCTACTAGAGGTGTAATGCACTACCTAGTCCTACAATCCGCTGATCTGCTAACGTGATAGGGGGCGAGCCTATTGTCCACCTGTCCTGCCTATTGGCAACTAGGAACAAATCCAAACTTCGAATTGCTGTTAGGCATACTACAGAAAACCCCGACAATAGTTTTGCGTGACCAAGGAATTGAACCCAAGACCTCTAGATCTGCAGTCGAGCTTGCAACCCAAAATGTACCTAGCGGCGAACTCTGTCTACAGGCTCAGTTATCGCTTCTGCCTAGCCTTTTGGGAATACAAGGCAGGCATGATACGTTATGTATTTTTTACTATTTTTCCATTAATCATTTATTCTTCTGTGACATGCATCCAGTTTAAAGATTTTTAGTCACGATTCTTTTTACCGCTATTTTACCGCCTTTGGTCACGGGTTGCTGCCCGTAAAATTCGGCCAGTCATACTTTAAAAACTGTAAGGACTATCGAGGTCATAATAATAATAAGTAATAAATTGTAGAATTGGTCAATGTTATACGGTAAAATACAAGCTAATGATTAAATAAAAAAAATGAAGGCAAAATTATTAAAAACATAACCGCTTTAAAAAAATGGTAGCGTCCGTAAAAGATGAACAAAAATTTTACATGAATAAAATTGACATTTTAATTGACACCCAAAATAACCAATTAAAATTCTTCCTTCTTCATTCCTGAATCCAATTAATTAGTTACGCTAATTGACATTTCAATGGCATACCAATTAAGGGAGCATCAAAAGGAAGGTATCGCATTAAATTAAACTTAACAAAAATGTCCTCAAGAGTAGCGTTCTATAAAGAAATTGTTAAATTTCAGTTTTCCTTGAAATTAAAATCTCGAAGTCATAATTAGTTATTTAAATACGCACGCGATTTCGAAAATTCCGAGGAGTGGTGAATTCCTTTGATTTAAACAACCGTATAAAATAGTTTGGTAAAAGTTTGGTGAACTAAAAATGAATTCATTTCTTTCTTTCTCTCAATAAGTATATAATATTTATTACTAGCTTCCTGTCAGCGGCTTCGCCCGCGAGGTTTTGATAACTTTTTCCACCGTTTTTGCAATATTTATCATTGCTACTCTGCTCTTATTACTCGTAGCGTGATGGTATATAGCCTTCCTCGTTAAATGGGCTATAAAATTAACACTGAAAGAATTTTTCAAATCGGTCCAGTAGTTTCGGAGCCCATTCAATACAAACAAACAAACAATCAAATCTTTCCTCTTTGTAATATTAGTATAGATAAATAAAAATAATTAGGTACATATTAAGTTCTTAAAGTAAAATCTTTTGAGTCCACACTAGGTCTGTATGGCAGGTATACTTCAAATATTACTGAGTAAAAGGTTTCTTCATTCACTCCTCACGTATAAAGACGTCGGTAAAATCTCTTAGGTAAGTTCTGAGTCTTAGAATTTCCTCCGTCATGTCCGCTCCTTCGCGGCTATTACCGGAGCCTGGCTTACGCCTTAATAGATTATGTTCACTCTATGTTACATACAAATACATATAGGTATGTGTAAGTATATTTGTATGCTGCGTAGAGTATTTCGACACATGCAGTTGTAGAGATTATGAAATCAATGTATAATATTGTATGTGTCATCATAATCCTATGGGAAATTCTTTTAATGGATATCTACACTTTATAAGTAACCCTAAATTTCAAGTCTGTATGCATTATATGTAGTTTTGAGTTTGAGTGGCATTTTGCTTTTACATTTAATAGGCACCGGCTAAATTAGTCATCGATCTTTCGTTAAATATCTTTTTTTATATTTATTGTAAGTATTTGGTTTGCATGACTATAAAATAAAATCAAGTTAAATTAAATAGAACTTTACTAATAATATCATTGCAAATATCTGCGCGTTAGCTTAGGAGTGAATTATATGTTGATGGTTGACTTGGATAATTTGAAAAAAAAAAGGAATTCTCACTCGCGTCGACTCCCGACTTAAAAGAAGGTATTACTTTGCCAAAAAGGGGATTACAATCATAATCTGCGGATATATGGCGATTACAAATATGACAATAAGTGTCTCAACACACAAATCTGTTTAAGCACCGTTTGAGCATCGAGTTACAAAAGATGCACTAAAACAGAGAAGATACGAAAACCAAATAATACTAAACTCTAAAACTGCAAATACCTTTCTCAAAATGGCACTCTAAGGAATCCAAACATACTTACCTCATTGAGTTTCCAATAATGCCTTTATTTTTCAAGACACGGTCCCGTTCTTACCGGTCTGCCATTATAGACACGAGCTCACTCGCGCCAGTAGCTCGCCCGTATTTGAAAACGCTTTTAACAAAATAGAATGGGAGAATTTTTAAAGTAATTATTTGCGCGGGAGTACGCCTAATGCTTTTCATACGTTCTTGGAATTCGGTAATTGAAGGGTAAAAGGTTTAAATTAAAACTTTTATATTAGGTATATTTTTATTCAGAATTGCTTTAAATCGAATCAAGTTGGATTGGATTTCAATATTTTATGCAGTTTTAAAAAATACTAATAGGCTCCTTCCTGCTATTAAAATTAAATAATAAACTGCAGTGTCTAATAAAATTATGTTACTGTAAGCAACAACAACAGTACCATCACGCCTTTATTCTCTGAAGGATTACGCAGAGGTGTACTAATATATATACCATAGGTGTATTTGCACACCCACAAGTTGCCGATATTTTTAGGTCTCATAAAATAGGGGGCGAGCCTATTGTCAGCAACTCCCAGACTCCGAGCTGTTGTTGTGAATTTCACTAGAAAAACCCAATAATTCTTTGCATTACTTAAGAATCAAATCCAGGATACCTTGCGTAGCAGTCGCTCTCAGGACCACTAGTCAAATGAGGCAGTCATTCATGCAGTGTTACCTTCATGGGCTTACATCCCGTGGGAATTTCCTTCATCCTTTCCTAGCGGACCCTATGTAGACCCAACCTGTCGTAAGTTACCGTAATAAGCCGGTAGGTAGTATTTCGCTATAATATTTTATTTATGTACTAGCTCTTTGCCGCAGCTTCGCTCACGCTAAGTTTGAACCCCGTTTTGTTATTCTGTTATTCGGGGCGGAGACAAATCCAACAAATCAAAAATCATGAAAATCGGTCCAGCAGTTCTCGTGTTGTAACAAACCCGATATTGTTTTATATATTAGATGTGTATATCTTTTGTGGACATGGAAGAAACAAATGAAGTACTCAAGAATCAATAGCAGTTGTTTCTGCCTTTTTTTGTTGCGTTAAATCCTCATGATGCCTGCCGTATGGGGACGGCATTTGCCTTTCTTTGCCCTATATGACGTGGCTATAGGATCACTTACATTCACCACGACCATTACGTGTAGACGACCTGTGTGTGCCAAGCCTGTAAAATGAGTAAATGTAGGTATGTGTGTATGTGTAATTGTGCATATACAATTATACTAGCTATTTGGCGAGATTTTACTCACGTACATCAATTTTGTTTTAATCCCTGGGAATTTCCCAAAATCCTACATAATAATAAATAATACCTGTGTGCCAAATTTATGTGCCCTTTAGTGATTTGATCTGTGCGTTGTCGATAGATCAGCCAATCCGTCAATCAGATTTTTCCGTTACATATTATATAGATGTCTTACGTGTAGCTATGTATGTATGTATCATTTATCGCCACGCATAGACTTATGCAACACTATACGCGTTGCCAACCTCTATGAACCGCAGCCTGCTTTAATCTACTGTATTTACAGAAATCAATATCGATCCATTGTTTTAAACAAAGAGAGAACTGATGGTCTCTGAGAAGAAACAGGGACACAAACTCAAAGGACCCGTAACTGCAACAAAGTCTTAGAATATGAGTGACGTGCATCCCTTGTAGATTCTCGGAACACGTATTTTCCGAGATACCAATAAGAGCGTGGATGCTCCCGGGACCAATAGAGAGGCTGCATCGATTACGTGAGCGGCGACGTAATGCAATCTTGTTGCCGCCGTAACTGAGTTGATATGAGGAAATCTGATAGAAAATGCAATTTTGCTTATTGACATCCCACGTTGAAGCCAGATTTTTGTGATGTCAATTTATTTACCGCATGTAAAATAATTGTTTGGACCCTCAGGAGGGTCGACACAGATAATAACTGATAGTAAATGGCTACGCATCGTCTCCGCATATCTGTCAGATACCGTAAGCCCGTGGAGATGTCAGCAACTTCTAAGCCACTACCAGTTGAGGTTGTGGCAATTTTTTTTAAGTTATTTAGTCAAAACAGTGTTATCATACGAACACCTATGACAGTCGTTAGTGGTAGTCAGAAACCTAAAAAGCCTGACAACCAGCCTTTCCTTCGAATATCGGTATTGCCCAGAAATTGGGTTGCGGAGGTGTGATGGCAGTCGCTCCGTGTAAAATACTGATATTCAGCCGCATCTTGGTTAGACTGGAAGCCGACCCCAACATGGTTGGGAAAAGGCTAGGAAGAAGAAGAGTCGACAAAATCATAATTATGCAGAAATTCATATTTTTTATTTCTATGAATAAAATGATTAAAAACTAAAATTAAATAGGTTTTCAATCATTTATTCATTGAAATAAAAAATATGATTTTTTTTAAATTTTTAGAGGTTTTCATAAATATTGGTATCTATTATAACTTTATTGACTGTATTTACCAAACCACTACTGAATGAAAATCCTAGAGTTTCGATATATTGGTTCAAAACATTTAGTCGAATTATCTCTTAGAACTAAGAACTACGTTGAAAGCAATTAAAGAAATGAAAACTCAAAGCTATCGTCACTCAAGTGTGCCCCGGGCGTAACTAATGGCATCGGAAGTCTTAGCCAATATCTTCTCGTAATCTTGGTAGATGCGAACGTGACCATACCACCCCCACCCCTCTGAATGGGGGGGGGGGACATTAAGGAGTTATTAAGACTGGAAGGTTAGTTCCTATAGAGATTGTGTTTAAAAGAAATCCTTTGCTTCATAAACTTTTAGGTATAATAATATCATCTAACTACTCGTATGAATGTGAAATTATACTTGAGTCAACCGATTACATTTTTTTTCGGAAAATGATGTACGTTTTAAGTGATAGGTAACCGACGGTTTCCAGGCGCTATATCCAAAAAAATATTTCCATCTAGTTATACAAATAAATTAAATTGAAATGTCTGTTCGCAATTTCAAATTCATAGTTTTTCACTAATACGGTAGTTACATCAAAAAATCTATTTTAAAACAATTTGTCTGTTTTTTCCGGCTAATCTCTGAAATGACTGGACCGATTTTGACGGGACTCGGAGATAGCTAATATTATAAGGAGTAACTTTTAAGTAAATTTTATTTATTTTAGAAAAAAAAAACTTATGCACGTGAGTAAAAAAATAGTCAATTCCATAAGTCCTTATTACCTTTTTTTTGAATTTTAATACACTTTTCTAAAGTCAATCACACGTAACAGAATCTTTTCCAACTGCTTGCAACCATCAAATATTTGCATCACAAAAAAGGAGAGTATTAAAGCACTATCGAAGAATATTAAGGAGTCTCCTGAAGTATCAGTTCATGAATTTCAAGGGGGTAATCGAAATGCATTAACTGAAGACGAAGCCTTAGAGAACGTGGATGGCCCTCAAATGATTTATGCTGAACCTTTTCGAAACGTTCGCTCGGATATTTGAATCGTATGGATTTAGGTAAGATGGATTTGAATTCATTCGTAATTATCAACTGTGATTAACGTCTCATTGGTATTCGGTAGGCTTTTGATATTCGGTGCTTTGATTGGATTTCTGTATGTATGATTGTAATTGTGAAAATGTTGGATTTAAACCTGTGTGCCTTGTAACAATTTGATGGTAAATGATTTGTTGTAAAAACAGGTGGGATATAAGACAGTAAATGGTGAATATATTTACAAACATTAGATCCTAGCATTGAGTTTGATATATTTGCGGCTTCTTAGGTCAGTTATTATTATCTATATTAATAGTATAAAGAGTTAAAGTTTGTGGGTTTGGATGTTCGAAGTAATCTTCGGTACTACTGTTCCGATTTTTAAAATTGTTTCACTGTTAGAAAGGTATAAGGCAGAGACGACGCTAAGCGTAAAGTTCGTATGTTAAAATTGTATTACAATTTGACAAATGTACGTACAAGACGTAAGTTTACGCTTCGCGTTGTCTCTGAATATAAGCCTAAGTGCTATAGACTAGTTTTTATTTTGAAATACAATTGCAACCGTCTTGGCACAGGCGAAGTTGCGCAGGTCAGCTATTAACCAATAAAAATGATATTTACATCAACATTTCTCCTTAATATTCCTAGTATTAATAATATCTCGTATAAATAATAGTATAAATAGTAAATAATAATCGACGACGTCTGTGGTCTAATCACGAGGTCGTGGGTTCGATTTCCACAAGACACAAATATTTATGTGATGATGAATATAAGTATTTGTGTTTGTCTGGGTGTTTCCTATGTATAATAAGTATGTATTTACAACAAAAAAAAGTATATAAGTATTATATCCATTGTCTAGTACCCATATTACATGCTCTGCTTAGTTTGGGACTAGATGGTGCTGCGTTAAAATGTCCCCGAATATTCATTATTTATTTATTTAATAAAACTAGGTACTTAAGTCTAATTACATTCTTAACCTAAGATTAAAACCTGGGTATTAAATCCTAGCTTACTTTAAATTAGAAATAGGTCTATGTAGCGGAACCCTTACCTTTAGAGCAATCATCTAGGGCTTTACTGAGGTACTCTCAGCGATGCTGCCGAGGTACCTAGGTATATACTTTTATGGCCTCCTCTTAGTGAAGTTAGGGCTATAATGTGGCAATAATAGGTTTACGTACCGTATGATATGTGTCTGGAATGTAGAAGTTTAAATTTTAACACTGAGGTACTATTTATTATACGCAATATTCTACAATATGCCTGACTTTTTACCTCAAATTTAACATTATTTTGCTCGGGAATGCAATTGCAATTGCGGTTAAACAAAATTGTAATAACATAACATACATTAATAACATACATGTATGTAACATGTGTGTATGTGTAACATACATTGTTATTTACTGGGTACAACTATAAATTGCAAATTCCAAGCTGGTACTGAGATATTCCTAATGGAAAAATACAACAGCACTTTGCTCAAGCTAGGTATAGACATGTGTATGTATAATATTCCCTTAAGTAGACTTTTTTGATGCAATACCTTCTCCATTTTGCCAACCATTTACAAACTGATACCACTAAACAGTGTTGCAAATACAAAAATGTTATGTACTTTTAAAACACATTTTGAATTTATACTCAAACGCACGTTGTTCACGCCCAATGGACAATATTCGGAATTTAAGAGAACATAATAAGAGCAAAATTGTTGGACCTGGCATCCAAATACCGCGATACGTCGGTAAGCGCCGTTCGAAAAATAGAATCGGTTGAAAAAAGCTGCAGTGCGAGTTAGGCTTAGACCACATCAGTGAACTTTGCCTAACTATTGTTATTGATTAAGTTGTAGGAGTATTTACGGCCGAAATTAATAACCTATCTGTACATTGTTTTCCCTACTGGAGATCGTAATTTGACATAAGCTCCATAGAAGCTTTTTCATGATTAGTCCATTATAAGCCAAAAATTAACAAACGACTTTATCCCTATGGTGAAGAAAGAGTTAAGTACAGCATAAGGCATTAAAATATTCGTAAGCTTAAAGTAACGCAGTATTTTTGACTAACCTTTTGACACACCGCTGAGCTGAGGCTCCAGCACCTCCACTGATCTCTTTCCACAGTTATATCTGAAACAATTATAATTATAACTTAAGTAGGTATATCCAAAATATGCCTGTACTCGAATGCTTATAAAATAAATACACAATAGGCACATAAAGTAAATTTTTAACCTGCAGTAAAATAGGTCATAATAAATATCACAATAATGTCAATCTTCACCACACCGCACACGAACTTGACATGCGAATATAATGTTACACCGACTTCGATAAATATCAAAGCCACAATACCCAAACCTATTCACACCTAGGAAAGTTCCGCTAGTGAGTCCCGCACTTTACCGCCGCCAACTCGAACTGCCAGCCGGAAACGGATGTGGCTCGCGGCTCGTCCTGAGCTGTGTAATTTCGCGCGCCCGCTTTCCGCATTCTATTTTTGAATGTTAGTATGTGTTCCGGTTTTTGTTTTTTCTTCCATGTTGTAAATTTTGCGGAATTCTTTATAGTGACCTAGTGACATTTGGGAAGCTTCGTGGTTAAGTATAAATAAGTGAAATGTTTTACGTTAGAATTTTATGTGGTGGTTTTAAACGTGGAATGAATAAAATCTATTTTAATTTGGCTGCTGCAGATTTGTATAAGATAAATAAATATTTATTATTTAAAGTGCGTCAATTTTGTAAGAGAGTGAGAGATCTATAAATTTAAAACTACACATCATATACGATCTTACTTAGGTACATATTGCAACACGCAATTTCGCACTTTCATTGCGTAAACATAACAACAAATAACTAAAACTATGAAGGGAAATATTATCATAATAAATTACAAAAAAGGCACTTACAACAAAAAAAAAATGTCCGAAAATTTTGATCAGGATGTAGTTTTAAATATTCATCAACTCTTTCTCCACTTTCTCAGCGCCCAATAATTAAAAAAAATCTTCTCTGTATTTAGATCCACATGTAATCCTATACTCGTTATCAAACGAACGCATTGATCTTCTAAAAGCTCCCATGTTATTGTCGCGTATAAACGCGACAATAACATGGGAGCTTTTAGAAGATTTTAGAAGATTAGCGAACACAATACGCGGGCTTATGGAATCGATTTTAAAGTTCAAACAAAGGAGGTTGTACTATGAATAGAAATATTTGGTTACCCTGCCTTTGATGGTATGGTAAATATTGCTTAACATTATATATGTAATATAAATATGTATTTATGTTTGTACTTATTTTTATATGAATAGGTATTTGTCATATATATTATTCATAGTATCCTTAATTACTTACATGTGTACATAATTATTATAATATATTATCTTTATACATAGGTGCACCGTCAACCCTATTTTTGATTCAGTTCTTTTCAGTCCATCCTAAGGTTGCCTGGAATAGATCGCTGATTGCGATAAGGCCGCCCTTTGTATGTTTAAAAATTCATGTTTTTCGGTCTTTAGTAATGTTTTTGGTGTACAAAAAAGAGTATTTCTATTATATTCTATGTGTGTACTTACATAACCTACCTTCACGTCTGTTCACCAGTATTTAGGTTATAATCTGTTTATGGGAATCATATGGAAGAATCTCACTGTGAAACAGGAACCTATTGCCATGAACCGGGCACAAATCCAGATTCTGAGCCCGGTAGCAGCTCGGACCGCGCTAGCTTGCAAACACGACAACACTTTTTGTTAAAAAAATAATGCATTTTGATTTGAAAATTAGGTCATTCAATGATTTCTAAGATAGATACAGAAACAGGTACATTATTATATTACTCTTAATTAATGTAATACATACAGACAACATTAATTATACGTCAGTAATTCCCTTTTGAATGAACTTAACTATAAATGTGTTTTATCGCCTAATATAAAATTCCCATTTTCTTAATTACCACAGACTATAAAACGCGCCAAATGAGGCGTAACTGTCACCATAAACTTACGTAATATAGCCAAATAATTTTATTTTACGAGTATCTGTAATAATTTTGGCAGAAATATATTTTTATCATGTAGTTTGTTTCGTCATTAGTGAACTTGATAAAAATATTATATTATCATCATCATCAACAATCTGTATTCGTACATTTCGTACACGGCAAGACGTAGGCCTCTTTTAATGAATGCCACAGAGTAAATTATGGTAAAATAGAAAATAATTTTAGTAACCTAATTAATATAAGATATACCTTTATCTATATCTATGTCTATCTAAGGTCTTAGCTCGGCCTTTCTTCAGGATGAAACTTATCTTCTTGCCAATTTTCATGAAACATGTTCAGTGGTTTAGGCGTAAAAAGGTAACCGAAAATATGACATTCTTTCGCATTTATCATAAATGTATCATTTAATTTAAATATGGGTTGTAAATAATGTATTATTAATAATTGAAAGCGGCGTATTTAGCCATGCCAATACAGCAATAAATATTGTTTAGAATTTGATGTCTAACGCCCAATACAAATCCCTACATCAATCTTAACTATAGCTATAAATTACCCAAACTATTCACACAACATAAATTTCATATCTATCTAGCCAGGCCACGGTCCAGGCAAAAACTAGGTCGAATGTCACACACTGTTCCCATTTGCATTCTAAATGGCAGCTGTTTTTGTTTGGATAGCGCCATATGTCGGACGTTCATGACTGTGGATCATGTTACGCGGTGCTGGCTCCGAATTGAGTTCGAAACTGACAGTTGGAGCTGAAGTAGTTTGAGTGTGGGAGCTTAGTATGTTAAATTTGACTAAGGGAAGTATTCGAACTTGTGTCCATTTGGTTCACTGACGTTTTAGCCATTTATACTACCCGTAAAGTCAATTTTGGCATATGCCCGTAGTGTCAACTTTTACCTATGCTCGTGCCGTCAACTTTCGCCTATGTCCATGACTTCAACTTTTATCTATGCCCGTCACGTCAACTTTTGCCTATGCCCATGTCGTCAACTTTCACCTATCGATGCCGTCAACTTTCACCCACGCCCGTCATATCAAATTTCTCTTTCGCATTGCTGTCTTAAGGTGACCTTAGCAATGAATGAATGCCACCTTAGTCAGTAGCAGAGTATTTCGAACTCAAAACGAATTCAAACGCACTTTCCTACTCCCATAGTTGCGGCCACGACAGGAATTTGTATAAATCCTAGGATTTGTTAATAGGAAACTGATAGGGGCAAAATCAACTAAATTAGTTTTCATAGCATGGTGCAGTTCACAGTAACAAAGCCTAAACTGTATTAGGCCTTCAGCAAAGAGGTCTGTGCCTCACAATACGTTTACAATGCCGCCAGTGGTTGAACTTAGGTAAACAAACGGAGTACTCGCCCGCATACAATACACTAGTGTGGTCTCACTCTATTGTCAATTACAAAGAGTTGTTTATCAAATAGAAGTGTTGCAATCAATCAAATTGAATGGTTGCTCAGAATAAAAAAAAATACATAAAATAACGTAGCAATTGTGTTTCCCATCACTAGGGTAACGCAGTTAAAAAATATTGGCGGCACAATTTTCATTGTCATCATTCGAATCCCCATTATCCATGTAGCCTTTTCCTAACTATGATTGGGGGTCAGCATTCAATTCGGTCGGCAAAAAATTTCGTTAAATTTTCGTTTGCTAAGATTGGTCACCCATCCATAGAATGACTGCGACAAAAATATTGGACCATCCACGACGAAAACTAAACAGATAAACTATTATAATAAAAAAAACCTATCAATCAATTAAAAATGTTAGGGTCAGATAAGAATTTATAGCCACCTCTATTCTCAAAGTCATTTCAGATTTTATCTGCTTTTTAAAAGCATCGGATATTACAAAGTTTTTCCTCCATGGCGGGTAATACCGTAAACTTGAGGACTAACACTACAGCGAGCTCCATCAAGAGCACTTAACGCGGCAAACGTTGACGTTCATGGAGACAACACGATGACACTGTGCTCTACAGGGACGGATTGTAACCTGGAGATATTGTTACTGAAATTTCATACGATGTTCAGACCGACAATTACATAAGATTTTTTAAATTTATTTTATAAAATGAATGCGTATTTTTAATACTTATTTCCCCTAACATAACATATCACGGATGTGTCCCCCGAAAGGTTAGGCAGAGGTGTTTGAATGTATACAGTTTGCCGATGTGTTGAAATGAAATGAAATGATATAATATATTTATTTCTGTAAGTAGACCCTTTAAAGACACTTTTACAAGTCATTATATTTTTTTTAATACTAGATGGCGCCGGCATTTCATAACTGACGACCTCTGAGAAGAAACTCTAAAACAAACTCAGAGAACCGTGGTTTCTTTTAAAGTCCAGACAGTCGAAGTATATATCAAATATGCAAGTTAAACAATGAAGGGCAAAATCTGAAATGACCTTTTGATGGAACTCCGGACTGTTACTGAGAATTTAATGGAAATACCGAATAATAGTTTATAATATGCTTTGGAATCGAACCAAGCCCTTTGCGTAACAGTCGCAACTACGATATAGCTAATGTGGCAATTTAACGTAAGTTTTAAACAGCAGTGTAAAATGGAATAAATAAAATAAATCGAATTTACTTTCTGACTCCAATGTTCACGATTCAAATATATATCCTAGCAATCCTTTACAAAACAAATACGTAGGGAAACTTACAACACCACTTGTAATACGAGTACAATAAAAGTTTTGACAGCGCTAACAAATCTAACTCCGAACGTACTTGACGTCTACATTGTTGTGAAGTTTTGAACTTTCGAGTCCGTCTCTGTGTTTAATCTAACGCCTGTGAGTCGATAAGTCTTGCCACGGTTTTGAGGTCTCTACGACATTATGTCTATGCATCTGCTACATTGATTATTTGGTGCAGTCGAGAAGATTGATCAGGGTACGTAAGTTTTGGCAAAACGAATGATGTGCCAAAGGCATAGAAAGCAATACCGATAATTTTCAGGCTGTAGACAGGATCCAGGCTGCACAAAAAAGAGTCTACCTGCAAGGACTTGGCCCAACAGTGGGACAGCAATAGAAAAAAATCAAAATGAAAGTATGTCTGTTGTTCGTCAGTTTGTACATATATTTTTTTACTGCCCGTTGGTCTAGTGGTCCCAAGTGCGACTGCTACGCTAGAGGTCCTGGGTTCAATTCCCGGGCCGAGCAAAGTGTTGTTGGATTTTCCGCTGAAATTACCAGTAGCAGCTCGAAGTCTGGATTTGTGCCCGGTTAATGGCAATAGGCTCTGCCCTATTAAATGGGACCTAAATATACCGGCGAACTGCAGGTCTACACCTCTTTCTAACCCTTTAGGGTATACAGGCGTGATGGTATGTAAATTTTTTTAAGTTTTAAATAATATAAGCTTTCTTGGTGAAAGTGATCCTAATAATGTTTGGTACAAAGTTAAAACTACATATTCTACTTTTATATAAAATTCTCTAACGAACCACTAAAATTAACTTCTAACATCCCATCCTTAGAGAGATAAGAGATATTTTATTTATAAAAACATCCTTAATAAATACCTATTTAAAAAAAATAACCAACTTTAACACCTTCTTTTTCGTCGGTTGAAAATTCAACAAAGATGGCCGCCTAATTTCGCGTCGTATAACTACCGAAGTTGATGTCAAAAGCAAACATTCCGGCTAAGTCTACATAGATAGAGTGCCAAGTCAGCTAGTTGAAACTGCCCTAGTGAAGTTCGCTGGTTAATTAAAAACGTATCTTGACGTTAAAAATCACAAAAGCTTTTGGGTTATGGCCTTTAAGTCAGCGATGGGACGGAATTGTGGGATTGAAGGACGTTATTGCGGGAAAATAAATGCATGATACCTATATTTAGTGGGAATTGATATAGAGTGTAAACATTCACATTCTAACATTATAAATGCGAAAGTTATTGTCCGTCTCTATGATCTGTCTTTTTAATCCTAAACCGCAAAACAGATTTCGATAAAATTTGGCAACGAGATAAATTTTAAATTGTGTGTGTTCTGAAAAAGGACAAGGAAATAAGCTACCTTTTGTCTCAAAGTTCTTAAGGATGCATAGGATTCGATGCAGACGATTTCTTGCCTTAGTTTAATTTAATTGAGTAGTTCTTGTCTAATAACCATAGTTTAATTTAGTTTAGTAGTTCTTGTCTAACTAAGAAAAAAGAGTAATTTTATGTTTTATACCCTTATTTGTAATTAATAAATAAGTCGTTAAATAGTTATAGGTCCTAGGCAGGTCATCGCAAGGCAGTCTTTTCAAAATAAAGGTACTTATAAAAATAGCTATTAAAGTCACCTCATGTAGGTACAACGATTTAAAATCTGTTTTTAGTATGTCATATTTAAATTTATAATTGCGTTGCTCATTTTTACCACGCTACGCAATTTCTAAACAACTTTTTTGTGAAAGGAAAATTGAAACGCGGGTCGAATTTTTTACACAAAAATTATATTTTTTGCGATTAAGAAGTTAAGGCATAGAAAACCTTTTTAAAATCACTTACTATCGTAAAGGCTTGCAGATTGTTACGACGAATACATTAAAAATCTCTGCAGGTTACAAATGACCCTTCCAGGTTATGACTTTCAATGGGTTCCCTTTTATGTCCAAAAATAGCAATTTATGTTAGCAAACTACACCCACCTAGCCTTTTCACAATTATGCTGAGATCAAACCAGTAATTTATTCCAAGTAGTTACCACCAGACTATTCAAGTAAGTTTCTCGAAGGAAATAGTGATTATCAAGTTTTTTTATTACCCGACTGCCGAAGGAGGGTTATGTGTTTGACTCGTATGTATGTATGTCCGTTCCTATGTTCCCTCGTAACTACTCAACGGTTTAACCGATTTAGATAAATGATACCTCATTAGATTCGTCTCGATGGCACGAGTATCATCGGGAACTGGTATGAAATTTAAAAAAAGATAAAATGGCGGATTCCATAAGCTTTGTGGACTTTTGATTACAACAGTAACTAAGAATGTCATGGGTGGGTGTTATATGTATGACATGTATGACAACCGGAACCGACGGTTTTACGTCTACTCTCTACAAAGCACGAAAACTTATGCTACTATAATAGAAAGCATTAAAATGAAGCCATCATACTTCTAGATATTATTATTATTCTCGTAATCACTACAGATGAAAAGGACGAATATAAAAAGAGCGATAATAATAAAAAAGTACACTGAATTATACTGAAAATTGAGCTGAGTTTTATGTTCCCTGAAACCCTCTGTTATAGTGTATTTAAAAAGTTCCGCTCATTACTGTCGACGTCCAAATTATCTTGAAACTTTAAATTGAGGAAATTTGTGTATATTTTGTCCTCTATTCTTGTATATTTTTTTGGATAACTTGTCACGATAAAGAACGGAGAGCCTCCGGGGCGTTCATAATAATTGTTCTTCTAATGTATTTGTTAATTGATCCTTGATAGATTGTGATATTATTTTGTCTAACATTATGTCTTTATATACTTTGTCATTATAATTTTAGAAGTAACTTTTACGGTACCTATTAAGCAATTGCATCATTGGTCTAGTGGCTATAAGCGTGACTACTAGAGGTCCTGGGTTCGACTCCCGGGTCTAGTAGTGTTGTTGGGTTTTTCTGTGAAATAGCCTAGAATCTAGATTGGCCCCAGTTGATTGAAATAGACTCGCCCCTATTACATGGGACCTATATCGGCGACCTGCGGCTGTCCATTAGTACGCTTCTGCTTAAGCCTTCGGGGAATAGCCGTGATGGTATGTAAGGTATGTAATGATAACTTCAAAACACTAGTGAACGCTCGACCGCGTGCGTTCTACTTGACCGACTCAATAGTTCTACTTGATCGAGGCGGTGAGAATACCCGTGTATGTGTAATAATACAACACGAACGCAGAGATCGCGTGATCGCGTGATCATCCTTCTGTCTCCAATATCACTGAATTATCGAACGCCTATTTCATGGCCCTACAGTTACATTCTGATCACGTAAGAGAGTTGAAACTTGGCGGGGTTTCGGCTGACTTTTATTAAGCACATTGTTGCAATAGTTCAAGTTTAGAAAAGTAATAGGAAGTACTGGTTTAATTATTTGATCCTTCACCTTTACTTTGAAGCCGTCTTGAAATAGAATCAAATACTCGGGAGTTTGGACCACATTGGAGAAGTACAGGGAGACCAGAGAAAAGATGGATCGCAATCCATCCAAATGTACATGATCCATATACATAATCCACTCCCTAATTTAGAAAAAAAAGTATTTACTGGATATCAGTATTTTAACGAAGGGACTGCCATCAGACCTCCGCACCCCAATTTGGGGCAGTACCGATATTTGAAGGACAGTCTGGTAGTTAGGCTTTTTTTTTCTGAATATCACTAACATCATCAATGTTCGAGTCTACTTCTCGTTTATCATGAGCGAACAAATATACTTGTAGCTGTTGCTACAAAGGCGTCGTAGCCAATAGAATGACGTCACTGCTACGCCGTTTACTACGCCGCTGCCGCCGGTGGCTACTGTGTTTAGCAAATCTGCTACGCGTAGTCTTTGTATAGATTTAATGAGTTTTAAGTTTGATTGTAATGCAGTTTATCATTTACAACATCAGTTATCAACTGATAAGTATTTATTGTCCTCAAAATTACTTTATTTGATGCACAAAACATTGAATAGGTATATACTTTACAAAAAGTAGAAACTGTGTCGATACTTTCACCATAAAAGGGGTGATAAAATTCAGTGTCTTCCGTAAAATTTCCGGACGGAATTATTTATATAGTAACACATCCGGGGCTATTAAGAGGGTCGGTTATTAAAGTTTCACGACGATCCCTACTTTTTTGGTATCCAGAATACCTGCTTGTATATTATGTATAATCGTGCGCAGAAAAAGTTTCAAGTAAGTAGTCTTTTTAGATAATAGATAAAACTAGCATGATGTAATTGGCCATCTTCTGTTTCATTTAATTGTGTATATGACTGTACTAGCTGTAAGTTTTCCTTTAATAATAAAATAAAATAACATAACATTGTACCAATATCCTCGAAGGGTTAGGCAGAGGTATACAGTCACGAGCAAAAACTAATTATGTTTCTCATGTAAGTGAATATTTTATTCTTATGAGAAATAAAGAATCTTAAACCGTAAAAACATATATACATTAATAAAATTGCTAAACCAATTTTCTCCTAAAGTACTAATAGAACTTTTGTGTATTACGACATTGGTGTCATCACAAAGTCGCAATCGTTCATTGATGGAAAAATCGATTTGGCACTTTTGTTAGTGTATATATGTTCTGATTTCTGACACTTACGCGAATACTAGACATTGAAATAAAACTACTTTTTACGGATTTTATTTTTATTGAAATGTCAAGACGCCTACCACCTTAGTCACCCGTGACCATGGACGCTGTAAAGGGTCCGAAACTTCGGGATTAAAATAATATCAATATAACGCGATAAAATCCGTAAAAAGTAGTTTTTTTCAATGTATACATGTTTTTGCTCGTGACTGTACTTGTGTCTAACTGAATAGAAAACTACTAAAATGAAAATGGAATTACAAAAATTAGCTCAACTCTTAATCCCAATAATCTTGCTACCTAATTCAACCGAATCTTCTTACTCGAATAATCGATTCGAAAATTTCAATCAGTCCGATATAATCGATTCGTGTGATCGAATGTGAATTGGGTACATTCGTCCGCTGGGTGCGGAAACTGAACTCTCACCCCATAACGATTGATTGGACGATTCTATTCGATTTGAAATTTGACGACCGACGTTCGGAAACGCTTTGACGAAGCTTGATTACGAGTGACGGTGTTGTACGACATATACGTGCAAAGGTGTATTGTAGGTACTTCTAATTGTAAGCGGGATTTTTAGTCAAGGTCAAATTTTGGTCAAAGAACTGGGAATTGTGAACATGTTTAATTCACAAAATATGAAAAGGTTATATTTCATTTGGTAGCTCCGATTGTGAAATAATAACCCCAAATTTTACATCTCTATGAAATTGTAATTTAGGTTATAGTAAAATAATAATAATAATATAATAATAATATCTTTATTTGCGTAAAAACATGGTATATAAAGGTGTTACAAAGAAAATATAGGTACATACATGTTTTGCTTAAAAATAAAGCATGCAAAAGTTTTTGACGAAATCAATTTAAGTACATTTATATTCAAAAAAGTCTTTAATACAATAGAAGTTATTTTTATTAAGCCATTCGTACAGTTTTATTTTAAATAGTTTGGAATTAAGTGCTTTTAAAGTATTCGGTAATTTATTATAAATTCGTATACACATGGCTAGACAGCTTTTATTATATTTTGATAACCTAGGAGTTTCCTCTAATACAAGTCTGAATTGGTCACGGCGACTTCGAGAACTCACTCAAAACTAATAATAAAGGAAGAAAATATAGATTGGAGAGCGGGGCCCAAGTTTTTTTTTATGTATAGGCTTTTGTTCGGGGCGTTTTATCACTATCTCACCCGATATGAAGAGGCGAATTCGACGATGGAGCATGCTTGCCTAAACGTAACCTGTTCACTCGTGACTCGTCCAAGGTTGTACGTAACCGAAAACACGCACTCCGGAAAAGAGATCCCCATTCACTTGAGAAAGGAGGAAACACACGCTTCGTGCTTTATCATCATCATAATCCTCCTGCCTTTATCCCAATTCACTTGGGGTCAGCGCAGTATGTCTTTTTCTTCCATTCATCTCTATTAGCCGTCATCTCGTCTTTCAAGTCCTTTGCGGTCATATCCTTTCTCTCACAGTCCATCCATCTTTTTTTTCGTCTTCCTCTTCCCTTATATCCATCCATATTCATGCTCTAAACCTTTCTGGTAACCAAGATAAGCGGTTACTGCACAACTTCTCGGTAACCGATGGCACTTTAAATTACCTCTTATATAACTAATCATTCTTGACCTTGTCCATTCTTGTAACTTCGTGCTTATAGGTGGAATATTCACTATATAAGAGTTAGGATAAAAAAAGAAAATCTCACTAACCGGACAAAACCTCGAACACACTAACGGCACTTAACAGTCCCTATCTCGTTGACAGTCAATACTGACCGAGTACCGATACGAACGGCCTTTAATTCTATCCTATGTTCCCCGGGAAATCCCCCTGCGGGTAAACATTGAGAATCAACCCCAAATAGTTCGCTTATCATAATAGAAAACATCAGCCACCTTAATACAAAATAAATTCTACGTAAAAAACATAAGGTTGAGTTTGGTGTGCAGGGAAAAATGTTTAATATTTCTTTGATAAAGGTTAAGTTGCATTTGACATGCAATTCAACTGTCACTCCCCCAATTCAATTTGGCGTCTCATTGTTTGTTTTATGCTTAAAATAATGGCCATAGATTAAATTGTCAAGGATGCAGATAGGAATACATGACATTCCAAATTTCCATTTCGTTAAGGCCCCAGTCTAGCAAAATTTGGCAGTTGTCAAATTATTAGCTCATTTTCGCAACGTTTTTTTAACGAAAGGAAGGATATAGTGTTATATATTTTTATCGCGATAGAATATATGTTATATTAGCTTTATCTGCGTATTTTTTTCACGTTCCTCTGGTTAGTTTATGTTATATAAATCAGGCGTCAAAGATGGCGCTCTCGCGCCCAACGCCATTTAGAGTCATCTTTGTGCACGTTAATCGGGAAAATCAAGAATAAATTCAAAATCTACTCAGCGCAAAATTAGCTTAAGATAGTCGTCTTCAAAATGCGCTGAGTAGATTTTTAATTATACCTTTAGTTTTCTTAATCCGAGTGTCATAACATCGTCAAATTTTCCTGTTTTTGGTCCCAAAACAAACGGTTTTTTTCATAATAAAAACTAAAAATATTGATGAAATCATTTGATCATTTTAAAGTACGTGTATTAAATGACACAACCAATTTAAAAAAAATGTGTACCTGCTTCACAAATATTTTTTATAGTGTTTTCAACAGGCACGGTTTATAAACGAAAATCTCAAGCCAATTTCTTCAGAGGCGGCCAGTCGGTCGTAGCGGTTGGACGTGGATTCTATGTCAAATTCAAATTTGTACCTCTCGCTCTAAATTTTGCTCTCTCTCTAACCTTGCTGGCGTACTATCGGGCATTGAAACTTGCTCTACTTCATTATTTTTATGTCGATTTATCAGAAATTATTTCCGACGCGCGTTTCCCGATCACGCGCGTTTTTATTCCACAAGCAGTTTAATCGATCGATTGTTTTAAAAAATGCGGTGTGTGTTTAGGCATTTATTGGACACCTAAACGCTTGGATGTCCGTCTTACTTTATGGTCCCGATTCTTCTGTCCCTAGTTAACACCTGGGTACAGAAACAACAACTAAACGTACAAAGGAAAAAAATATCAATATAATTAAAGAACCAAAAAGCGAAACGAATTACTTTGGATCAATCACAAAACATAAAATATTTGTATTTGGCGACCACCAAGTCAAGGGCTTAGCCGCAAACCTTATAAAAACGAGATCCGGCAGATGGAACGACAACTATGAAGTTATGTCTATAGTCAAGCCGAATGCGACCAGCTCACAGATCTTGAATAGCTGCAACGAAGAGTTTATAAATAATCTTACCCCAAATGACGTCATTGTAATATCCATAGGATCAAATGACAAGTACCCCTATACGCTAATATCTGAATTATGTAATATATTATATAAGTTACGCTACCAGTCAGTGTTTGTCGCTAATGTACAAGATAATCCCTTCCTTAATGAAAGTATTATGAATAATAAAATAGAATTAGTAATAAAAAACTATAAAAACTGTAAATACCTAAACATACCAATGTTCAATAATTACTCTAATGATAATAACATATTAAAATACCGTTCAACTTATCATGGGCAATATCTTAAAAACCTATGTCATAAATTAAATATCGAAATTGACTATTTGCGATACAAAAGTGAAATGTTAAATAAAATTAAAACCAATCTCCTGAAAACTAAATGTTTAAAACCTAAGCAAAATAACACACCACTCATTCTGAATAAAACCTTACAAACGAAAATTACTTCATACTTTAATGTTGTACATCAAAAGCACATTAAATCTTATTGCAGCGCAGGTGAGAAGTTTTTTCGTCTGTCCAAGTAATTATAAAACTATAACTTTGGTTCACCAAAATATTGCTGGATTACTGAATAAACAAGAATTACTTCTAAGCGCTATTACTGATCTAGAAAAAGATATAGGTAACATTGATATTATTTGTTTAAGCGAAACTTTCTTCAAACGAGGTGCAGAACGTAATTTTAAGATCGACAATTACAGACTAACAACCTCATTCTCTCGAATTAACCAGCGCAGAGGTGGCACATGTATCTTATTAAAAAATAAGTTAGAATATAAAGAAATTAACATTGAAACCGCAATGCCTCTACACTTCGAATGCTGTGCCATTGAGATAATTGCATTTAATCTTATAGTTATATGCATCTATAGAACGCCTACATCAAACGCAAACATATTCCTCAACAAACTAGATTCCTTAATCAATAACCTATGTAGAAGGGGAAATAAAAAGTTAATACTATGTGGCGACTGGAATATTGACATGCTAAAAATAAATAAACAATCAACCGAACTTAAATCAATACTTCTTAACAATAATCTCACTAACTATATAACTTTACCCACACGAAAAAATGCCTGCTTAGACCTCATAGTGAGCAATATACAACATTCGAAGACAAATCTTCACTACCTTGCTCTCTCGGATCATGAAACAGCGCAGTCGGTTACAGTTAATTTAGAAAATAGTCACAAACTTAAAAAAAATTCCAATTTTTGGTTTAGAAGTGTCAGAGATCTAAGCGAAGAAAACATAAGTAAATATAAAAAATATTTATCATGTCTATCTTTCTCAGAAGTCTTTGAACACCAAAATACAGAAGAAGCTTTTGAAAGCTTTCACGATACTATAATTCTGTTCTACAATTTATGCTTTCCTATAAGGAAAATTAAATACACAAATAAACCTATGAAAAACAAATGGTTAACAAAGGGATTAAAACTTAGTTGTACAAAAAAAAGAGTGCTATATCTCAAATATCATCTTCATAAATCTAATAAAAAATATAATAAACACGTATATGAACGATACACAAAAACATTAAAAAAATGCATACTTACCTCACAACGAATAAACAGCCAACGCTATATTGCTTCCGCAAAAAACGTATGCAGTGCGGCCTGGAATCTAATCAAAGACACGGCCAACAACACAATCAGCAAATCGGAGATAGATACCTTAAAGGTAAACAACATGGAGTATGATGACCCAAAACAAATATGTGAACTATTCAATCAGTTTTATATTTCATTAACCAATATCAAAACGAATAATATTAACCAAATGAACCCTGTCCCAAATAATAGTAAAAGTATTTTTCTGACTCCAGTAAATGAAATTGATATATATAATATAATTAAATCTTTAAATAATACAAATTCTACAGGATATGACAATATAAATACAAAAGTAATAAAGACGTGTGCCGCAATACTGGTGGCTCCACTTACACATATTATTAACCTGTCATTAATAGAAGGCAAATTCCCAACCCGCCTTAAAAAGTCTATAGTTAAGCCTCTTTACAAAAAAGGAGCAAAAACTGATATGAGCAACTATAGACCTATAACATTAATCCCAATCTTAGCCAAAATATTCGAAAAAGTAATGTACAACAAAATTGAAAAATTTATATTAGCATGTGACATCTTAAAGAACGAACAATACGGATTTAAAAAACAAAGTTCCACTACTTTAGCATGTTTTGCTTTATTTAAACAAATTACACAATACATTAATGACAAATCAATGATAGCATGTGTGTTCCTAGATATGACGAAAGCTTTTGACTTTGTCTGTCACGAGACACTAATGTCAAAGCTCTACAACTACGGATTACGTGGAACTGCATACCATTGGATAAAAAGCTATCTAGAAAATAGAGTCCAATGCGTTGAAATAACAAGAATTGAAAAAAATCAACAAAGAAGCTACCAATCTTCATTTCTGCAAAATAATTACGGCGTACCACAAGGCAGTATTCTTGCCCCGCTACTATTCCTTCTTTACATCAATGATCTTCCCGATGCAATTAATCAAGAATGTATCCTCTTCGCTGATGATACGACACTAATAATTAAAAGTAATAACATAAAATCCCTAAAAACCGAAGTTGACGTGGCCATTGAAAAATCTATAAATTGGTTAGAACAAAATAACTTAAAAATTAATATTCAAAAAACCAATATAATACAATTTCAAACATGTAGAGCAAACATACCAAATATAGAAATATCATACAAAAATCAGACCCTGAGTAATGTTAACGATTGTGTATTTTTAGGTATAACTGTTGATAAGTTTTGTAACTGGAAAGCACATATTGAAAAAAATCTCAATAAGATCGATCGATTTGTGTTTGTATTAAAGAGAATTAGAGAAATTGTAAATGTAAAGACTGCAATTATTACCTATCATGCCTATGTATCGTCCTTACTTCGATACGGCATCATTATCTGGGGCAACTCTGTAGATGTAGATAGATTATTCGTAGCTCAAAAGAAATGCATTAGAGCAATGTTTAAATGCGATTACCTAGATAGTTGTAAGCCTTTTTTTAAAAAACATAGTATCCTTACGTTGCCATGTATATATATATTGGAGGTTTGTGTTTTTGTTAAAAAGAATCCTCTTCTATTTCAAAAACTGGGAGATTTTGAGGACAGTCGGACCAGACACAAAACCAGGCTCAAAATACCACAGACAAAACTAGAGATATGTAAAAGAAATTCCTATTGTATGTCTATAAAGTTATTCAATCATCTTCCAAATATTATAAGAAATCTACCACTGAGGCAGTTTCGTAGGACATTATGTAAGTTACTGCAAGAAAAAGTATATTATAATATTAATGAATATTTAAGTGATAAAATATGATGTTATTCTTAAGTAAAATGTATGTAATTCGCGCTGATTATTTATTGACATTTTTATTGCATTATTAATTACTATTAACTATGACATGGTACGATGTAGGAAATTAAATAACTCATTCATAACTGCCTGTAACATTTAAATATTTCCACGCCACACTTGGCAGAATATGCTGTAAAGAAACAATGTAACACCTGTATATCACCGTATTCTTGAAAATAAATGATATTCTATTCTATTCTATTCTATTCTCGACGCCATTTTTTACATTAATAACAGACATAGACTGTTTTGTTAGCAGTAAAGTGCGATAGTAACGAGTCTGTTTTGTTACTATGGTCCGTTAACTTTTTATCACTAGGAAACAAGTTCGTTACTATGGTCCGTTAACTTATTACCACTAGGTAACAAGTTTGTCCGACACCCTCCCCGGTTTGAATCACCCAAATTGAATAATTACTATCCTAATATAATTATAATTATCAGCCAAAAGAAGTCCACTGTGCATGTGGAACAAAGGCATCACCCATAGACTTCCACAAGGACTGGTTATATGCCATCTGCGTCCAACGACTCCCAGCGACCTTCATCATCATTGAAAACCCATTCCTGTGTTCTCAATGATGATGAAGTCCTGTGTGTTCGGTTTCCGTACTTAGTCCTGCAGTGGACCATTGTCCCAGCTACCTTTATCGGGTCATTAGATCATAGTTAGAAAGTGAGAAAGACGTAGTTTGAAAGTGAGTGTAAAAAGTACTGAAAAGTTGTGCAGTGACCGCTTACCTACGATATATGGACATATTATGATGCGTAGAAGTAGAGAGCCTAGTTACAAAACAGGTTTTGAACATAAATTAATGTGGATGGATATAGTAGAAGAGGAAGACCAAAGAAAATATGAATAGACAGTGTGAGAATGACGACGATGTACGTAAGAAAAAAACACTGCGCCGACCCCAAGTGAAGGTGAGGCGGTGCCTATAGGTGTACATACACGAGCTAGATGGACATATGATATACTGGCTGGATGTAAACGATTGCAGGGCAGATCACCGGTTAATATGGCAGTGGCGTAATAGAGAAGAGGCCCTGACTCAGCAGTGGATATTACAGGCTGAATAGATAGATAGATAGATGAGTATATTTATAGAACCGTTGTACGCGGTTTTTCATTTACCCCACTTCATGTGCCCAGAAGAAAAGTCTTTTGATCGATTTTTTGGTGTTAAACATTTCTAATCTCAAGTAGGACATGAGCTGTAGCTTTTGAACGGCTGAATAGATTTACATGAAATATGGCTAACAAAAATCCCATTTAATTTAAAAGAAATTTGCAACAGAATTACAAGACTAATCTGTGGAGGGATTTATAAATACAATAAGAGCTGGATTGAGCCATGGGCTAGTCATTTTGTTGCTGAGCTATAAGCTCAACGGTTCAAACCCGTTTGATCTGGTTCATCTAGCTCATTGAAAGCTGAGTTTACACACCTCTGATGATAGCCAGACGGCTATAGCAGTCGTGGAAGTGTATTCTATGTCAAATTCTATTTTTTTTTCTAAACAAGTTTAGATCAAGAAATAAAACACAAAGGTCTACTCTAAAGCAAACCATCTCCTGGAACTTGAACTTATAATGAATCAACCTCCTTCTTTTTCATGTCTGTTAAAACGAAATTAAAACCTCGACTAAAAATATCTACTGTTCCATAAATCATAAAGTACTTAAATTATTTCAAACGGCAGATATTTTTTTCAGATTTTCAGGGTATAATCCCACAGGCCACAGTAGTGCTGTTCATTATAATTAAATAGAAATATCTTTTTGTATTTTTTTAAGCATTTTCCATACTAAGATTACAAGTTATTTTTAATGAAGGAAAAAATCGGCTGGCGGGCAGTATTCGAACCTGCGTCTTCTGGTTCGGTACACCACGGTACACTACGGTTGGTTGGGGCTCACGGTAGCTTAGTGGTCAAAGCGTCTGATGTACCGCACCAGAAGACGCAGGTTCGAATCCTGCCCGCCAGCCGATTTTTTCCTTTATTAAAAATAAATAGAAATATTTTATTTTGTAAAGTAGAGCAACTTTCATTTCGTAGCACTGCTCTACACTTTGTAATTTACGTATCACAGGATGATACAGAGGGTGCCTCGCGGGGTTCTTGCCCGCGAACTGTCAATATACTAAATTCGTTTGTTATGCACAGCTAGACTGGGGCCTTAAATCTCACTAAAAAGCCAATAAGCCACTGTAATGGTAGTCTGATTTTAGTACAGTTGATTTTACATGCAGGCCAAAGTACATCACTTATTCAGCAACAATGATGTCAAATACTTCGATGATTCTAATATTTTGACAAAAATATGCATATTTGAATTGAATGCATTTAACCCTAGTATTGATGGGAAGCAAAAACAACAATTCAAATAAATATTATTTCCGTCTTTCGCTGTCACACATGATAGAACATTATTGAACTATTTAGTGTCTCCACGTCTCACAGTAAGTAAGTCAAGAGGATCATGAGATCCTACCACAACAAGACAAGGTAAACGCTAAATAATATTATTGTAGGAACCGGATACTGTTGTCCGTGATCCTAAAATGACCCTTACGAGCATTATATGACACCCGGGGGACGTAAACTTTCGGTGTAATCATAGTTTAGACCCCAAAGAGGAATATTCTGAATTTCCCTTTGCCATTTCATTCGATATAAACGATCAAATTACCTGCACTATACAGTCTCAAGTTATTTGTAACAATATTAGTCCAACTACCTACATAGTAAGTAACTTTGACTTGTTGTAAACTTAGTAGTAATTGGTAACGTAATATACCGTAACGCCTGTATTCCCAGAATGGTTCAACAGAGCTATACCAGTTCGGCTGACTGCCTCGTTGGTAGTGGTTGATTGGTTTCGAATCTCGGGTCGAGCAGAGTTATTGAGTTTTTCTGTGAAGGATTCTTAGTAGCAGCTGGGAGTTGAGTAGCAGTCTCGCTTACCTTACCTTTAGACCAGTTTTATATATAATATGGCATTAGAGTTCATCTTCTATATCGTTTCGCTCTTGGCAGAGCGGTTGTGATCGTCATGTAGTAGCATTTTCGGTGACAGATATTATGCGTGTCACGATATCTCGCCATCGTTTTCTGTTGGTGGACATTCTAGTACACTCATGCAAGGGCTCGCCCATCACGTCACGGTCCATCGCATGGGTGACCTTCCGCGCGGTGCGGTGCCTTCCACCTTCCCCTGCACGACGAGTCGCTAGTTTTAGAGTTCATACCGTCTTACATAACTGTCCAGTAATGATGAGAATTACATTACTTAGGGCCCTTTTTTACCACCTCTGGTTAGCCGATCTGTTGATCAATTTAACAGGAACTTATCCGGAGGTAGTGAAACAGGCCCTTAGTCTATGGCTATCGCATTTCGCTGTCAAAGGAAGAAATTACAGGCCGTAGAATGAAGTGAAACGTAGCCTGTTTGTGTGTGTTAATTGAATCCTGTTGATCTCTTGCTAGGGCGTAAATGCCTTCCGAATGAACTTTATGGCGAATGTTAACGTCACATAACATAACATCACGCCTGCATACCCTAGGGTATGCAGGCGTGATGTTATGTTAAACATATCGGTAAACCTCGACCTAATCCCTAGGGATTAGGTCGAGGTTTACCGATATGGTTTACATACATATATTATTACGGTAACCTGGAAAAAAATGCTTATTTGAAAAGTCATAAAATATACAAAAATTGCTTGAACTTGGCATTGAACCCAGGGCCTAAGCAAAGCCCAGTAGCGTGCTAGCGACTATGTAACTTACCTACCTTAATTTTCAAAGTGTCTAATACGGTGGTCCTTCCGTCCGTCCTTAGACATCAGAGGACCAAGAATGACGTGGACAAAATATCAGAACGAAGAGAGGTTAATAAAACCTTTCATAGCAAGTTAATAGTGTTTTTGACCTGTGAATTTAATGCAAAATATGATACACAACCGTCTTTATGCATCGTATGAATTTTATTAACTAGTCCCGCTTTAGCGCTGCAATGCCTCATTAATTAGCACCTTCATAAAACGAATACAAAACTACTCGGAAAGGCAGAGTACCTACATAATTAAATTAATGGTATAAAGTATTCACAGAGGTATTTAGTTAATGTTTTTAATTCTACACAAGACAGGCAACATTTAAAAAAAACATTGTTTGAATTTTCAAAGGGAGAAATGTAATTTTGGACCAAGAATTTGAACCAAGCTTTAGTAGCCAACAATTTGCCATTTTTTACTATGATGCTGACACAAGTATGTATGTTGAGTTGGCAAAGTGATATAACAATGTAGGTAATAATACTTACTATAAGTATTATTAGTAAAGCAATCATTTAAAATACTTAAAAAAAAATTGGGATTTTATAAGATCATAGGGCCATTTTAAAGATAATGGCTTTTGTACGTGGAATAAGTATTCAATTAATGGTTTTGATAATGCGCACAATTTTTATATATTTTTATTTAATAATTATAAATGGAAATCGCTACCTGTAACCTGGAGCTAAACAAAATTTTAAAGTGAATTTAATGAACAGTACATATTTGCCTCATATTAATTATTCCACCAATTACTAGATTTTAATTTGGAGGTTTTATATTTGGGATAGGAGAAATTATTCCATTCTGAAATTATTTTGTGAATTTATTACATGTAGATTGTATCACTTATTAGAATTAAGTACCAATGAGCATGGTATCATAATTTGTAACGCATGAACAAACAAAAACGTTTTATATGAAAACAAAACATTAACAATTTTACATAATCGTCAAGTGAGAACGTAAACTTGTTTATAAATGCACCAACAGTGCTAATATCCTCATGCAAAATGGAATTGAAAATATGGTAAGTCGCCTGCAAAGTAGGAGAGTGGCCATTTTATAAAACAACCAATATTATCATACTGGTTGGTAAGTAGCAAACAAACTATCCATGCAGCTTGTAAAGCGGTGTTCCCGTGTTATCGCCTTTGCACCCCCCAGTGGCGGAGTTCGGAACTGAATTTAGTAACTATGAGAATTTATCGGTATTTCACAGTGTTAGTTACGGTTTTGTTACTGTACAAACAGTAGTTGGAAAATTGCGATTTGAATGCTGAACTTTGTCTTCTTAGTTGTTAGTAAGCTGGTTCTATATTGCTTGATTACTCTATGGACCTATGTCTTCTTTGGGTTTCTTTGCGACTACATAGGATTTTAAATCTGTGGTCTATATTTAACTAGTTATTTTTCGAATCTATTCTTATATAGTTTACATAATATTGCTACTTTTTTTTTAATAAATACACTTAGTTTAGATAGGAATCGCACATCGTACTAGTAATATCACTAATTAATAATCTGTGGAAAATGTTGTGGGTTATACATTTATAATTCATTTATCTTAATTAGTTTATAATACTGAATGTGTAACTGTTTATTTTCCCAAAAAAAAAAAAAAAAATTAAATAAAATCTAGCTGCTATGTACCCGTACCTACTTCATTCGCGTGAAGACGGTTTTATTAGGTACCGTAACGATACGATAGTTAATGTTTTTATTGTCAATTAATTTTAATGAAAAAAATGCCTTAATGTTGTTTCAACCTTAACTTAATCTATCGGTTAAAACTGGAAGAAAATCCATTCATTTATTTAACCGAAATACCAGAAAAGGGATATTATCATTTGATATTTTTTCAATCTATAGACAGAGTTTCCCTGCTTTATTATTGTGTAAAGATGCGGAGAAGCTTATATCAAATTTCTAGTATAGCTAAATGCATTTTAGCTACTAGTGTTGATTTTATTGGAACCTGACTTCCTGTCATTCTGGTGTCTAGTCTAGTACATTTAGACAGAGACATTGAGTAAAGGTTTCACTCTATGGCATTTTAATTATAATTACCGAGTAAAACGGTCGGCAAGCATCAACATCTCATTAACTATTGAGTGTATTCTCCGTTACTATTATTTTCACACTTAATTAAAACCAAATATCGTCATTTTAGGACTCAAATATCGTAAAAGACACTACCTTTAGTGACTCTTACGTCGTTACGAAAAGAAAAGATTTTCCCACAGCGAAAATCTTGTTCATAACATGCACAAACATACAGAGTCAGAGCAAATATGTGCCAGGTTTGCCCTAACAAATATTTGTCCTAACGCGTAACCGAACCCGGTGCCCTGAGTACATAAAGGGGACGCCCGCCGTAGTCCCATTAAGTTCTCAAAACATTACAATATTTTACAATACTTCCGGAAAACATTGAGGAATAATATAATATCTCTAAGTAATAAAGAAATTGTTCCCTCTACGAAACTAAGTAGACAAAATATACGCCTTATAGATCCATATCGGGGGAATCTTTAGGGAGAAACCGATCCCCCGTTTATTTATACATAATCATAACATATTTCTGCTGTTTTTCCTTTCGAAACAAAAAAGAACTTTCCCTTAACACGCATATTTCGTGAAATATTTTTTGGAAAGTAAAGTCGCCTAAAAGTTGTAAGCATGGCGTGTCCCAGAGGTCACATATTGTAACCACTCGATCGTGGCACCTCGTTTAGAGGGACGCCTTTTCCAAGGATCGAGCAAATACTGTGTATTTTTGGCTTGCTTTGGGTTATTTTGGATTAATAAATACATTGGCATCAAATAAAATCTACTTGTATGTATCATATCGAAAGTTCTTGGATTAAATATAATAATACACTTACATTGAAGAAATTTCGCTATTTATGATAATTATCAATATTAAAAATTGTGACCAAACCAAATGCATCATTTGGTTTGGTCACAATTTTTCGATATCGTGCTATCGTAACGTGATTTAGATTTCTAATAATAGATACCATATTTTCAAATAATTAGTTTCGATAGTAAATTAAAGGAATAGGCCAAAAGTCTGCAATCCGGTCCTTTGGGCCGGAATAAAAAATCATGGCAGCGACCAATATCTTACTTTATTGACATTAGAATCACAAAGTCTAAGTATTACAAAATACTAGCTGTTCCCGCGGTGTTACTCCAGTTCACGGAGATCAACATTTTTTTCCTCATCCCGTAGGAATTTCCCAAAATCCTTTCTTAGCGAATGCCTACGTCATATTAACTATCTGTGTATCAAATTTGAGCCTAATCCGTGCAGTAGTATGAGCTGTGCAGATCAGTCAGTTGGTCAATCAGTGAGTCAGTCACCTTTTCCTTTTTTATAAATATACAGATTTTAGGGGTTTAATCTCAATCGTAATGGAATAAGGTTCTTAGAACTTCAAACTTAAATATCAATTTTAGTTGTTAGATATTGAAATGAGAATTATAATTTTGGAGCTTAAATATGAGAGTAATCTCATCATGTTTGCCTCAAAGACTTAAAACAAAGAGGTCGACATTAAGAGGTATTAAGTAGTTGGATGCTTTAATTGTTTAGGTCTTAACTTAAGTAGCTTTTCAGCTCGCTTAATAGATAAGCTGGAATTAAAATTCATATTCAGTAATTCTGATTGCATCAAAAGGTACTTCTACTATTATCTGAAAGTCTGTATAGTACTTAGTTGGTTTTTAAATTAAATACTTGATATCAGGCAGGATTCGAATCTGTGTCCTTCTATTTAACACACATTTCGGCTACTTTCGTTACAGTTCGTCGGGATTTTGTATAAGTATGTAACATTAAATAAGGGTCGGGCCAAGCAAAGTTGGCTTGCATTTACTAAACGAATGAGGCATGGGTTTGTCAATCCAACCCTGAAAAAAAACAAAAATCAACTAAAACAACATTAATTTTGATTTATATACAGGATGACATTCAATAATTCTGTGTAACAAAGAGAATTTAGAACACGTGATTAAGGAAAATAAACATAAAGGATGCGTGTAAGCAAGCGGTTTTAACGTCAACGTCTCGTGCGCTTTTATTCACATCTTTTTTTAGTGAATCGATTCGAATGCGGCTTATGTGGGAAGCGTTGCTACACGTATATCCCGCGTAGTAACTAGGTAAAATCTACGATAGTAATGTTATTTACTTGACAATTATAACATTGATATTTACTTGTTTTTTTCTTACTTTCGTGTTTTCGAAATAAGGCCTACCTAAATCAAGACATTTATTTTTTATGCAATTGAATATTTTTGTAACAAAAACATAGATTTTTAACATTTTAAATGAATATTATATTTAACGGTTACTAAACCTACCCTTTCTATTTGTTACATGTATTCAATGTCATCCTATAGTACCGGTCTAAACAAGAACCATCATTGAGACTAATCAAATCTGGTTGCCAAATCAAATAATTTTGAACATTGTTGCCAACACGGAGGACACAAATTCTAACTAGTGTTGGCTCTGCTCATTATTGTTCTTTACTCAGCTAGTTAGTCGTGACTTGTTAGGAGCGGCACAACTTGATTTACTTAAGTTGAGTGGACTGTTTGACGTGGGGAAGTGTCAACGGGATGTAGTGTTTAGATGTTTTGACACTGCAGATGTAGTTAGATATCCAATAATTATTTATGTTGTTAGTCAGTCATTGAATTAATTACAAATTTGACTCATCAAGGGTTAAATTAGTCAAAATCAACAAACAAGGAAAAACTTAACTTTTAATTTGGAAATTTAATAAAAGTTTCGACTGCTTTGTAATATTAATTGGTAGTTATAACCCAAGATTCTACTTCAACATGTGATTAGTTGTTTGAGTATTTATGTATAAGCACAAAAAAAATATATTAGATTTGAAGATGAAGATTTTGTTGTTTTAGTAACCAATAAAAAAAAAGTTTAATTAAACAAAAGATTCAGATTTAGGAAATCCAAAAAAAAAATCTCTCTCTTTCATTTCTTTGAAATCACATACTAATAAACACATTCATCTTTAATCGCTGTTCTTATAGCCCTACATTAAGTGCCCAGTGCCGGAGATTGCATTATGCACACAAACCTCAAACACAAACAAACCGGACATAGAATGAATATATTGTCGGCAACACAAATATTATTCTCAATACGGGAATCATATCCGCCTTTCTTGGAGCGTATTTTTCACTGGTCGTCATGTTTCTATCGTCCATTTTATCCAGTTTTCTTTTCATAAAACTCACATGCCATTGTATATTATTGCAGTCCCGATCGCAAGTGGTCGCGAATGGAATGATAACACGCCAATGTTTACCCACATCACGAGTTACATGTCGCGGACCCGGCCCATAAAATGAAAATTCCGAAAATTCATTACTTCATGAAGAATTACGGGCCAGTCCTTGCTTTTAGCTTTGGAACTCAGGTTACTTGATCTTATTTGGTGTATTATGTCCGTTGGTAAAATAAAATAATTAATCTTACACACAAACGACTAAACAAATATTTGATCCGTGCAAAATTCAAATTCGCACATTGTACGATTCGAACCATCAGCAAAGATGTTTGATCTATCAGTTTACACTCTTATAATAAAAATGAATTTTAAATACTCCATCAATACTTTATTTTAACATTTGGAGTTTATTACAACACAACGGCATCGTTAAGAACTTAATGATAATGCAAAACCAGAATGAAGCAAACAATATTAATTAGTAACGTTCTACGTAAAGTATATAATACGATACGTAGAAACAAAAAGCAAACAAATGCGCAACATTACCACAACGACGATGCGCCACAATATATTGGTCCTTATGCCCACAAAAAAGCATAAGCCCATCTGTGTCGATCCCTTACATCCCATTAGGGTTGTTGCCCGAACATGACAATACACATTACTTCATAAAGATAACATAGGGGGCGTTAATTAGCGGGGCCCCTCGCAACCTGTTGATGGCCCTGCTGGGACTTGGCTCGCCGTGATACGCAACCTGCTGAGTCCTTGGAATTTACTGCTATAAATAAATGGATGGGTGTTGATACAGAAATGCAATTGATGCCACATTTTGGGGTCGGTCGGTCCAGTTTAATCAGATGCTGAATATCAATCAGTATTTGACACAAAACGCCATCAGACCTACCCAATCTATTTTTTGGGCAATACCGATATACTAAAAGGTATCAGGATTTTGGCTCTCCGAGGGGTTTATATGTGCTAATAATGATCACCTCTCCATAAGGTGACCGCAGAAAATAGAGTCTAACCATAACCTTGTAGATAATAAAATGTATCAGTAGGTATAAAGTTATCAGCTAATAAGTCCCTCGCTTATTTGTATTTTGACAAAGTTTGTATGACTGTATGTACTTAAAGACTGTAAGTTTGCATATACTGTAGTATTACACTTATCTTGTGTCGCAATGTAGAGTATTTATACTCTACATTGCGACACAAGATAACAAACAAACTCTCATAGTTAGACCACAAAACAACATAACAGTATACAAATATATCCTCATAAAGTTAATGCGCGTGTGACCATGTTAATGAGGAAAGGCGGTCGCGACCTGTCCACGACCCCGCCGGGACGCATGGCTACCCTAACATGTCCTAACTAAGTCCCGAGCCTTTGGCACGCATTATTATGTCTAATTAGTTTTGTTTGCTTTTAATATTGAGTAGTGTGTGATGGGGTGAGTTAAGGGAGACAGTATTAAACAGCGTAAATTTGAAAAACTGCTTCAGTGGTCTAGTGGTCGCGCGGCTCCTAAGTGGAATGTCCTGAGTTGACACCTCATATAAAGCAATGAGTTGTCTTCTGTTCTGAAATCTAGCAGCTTTAAAAATTGCGATTTGTGTCCGGTTGCCCTTTATACATTTTTTTTATCGTTGATGGGTTTGCGCTTGACGCTTAAGTTTATGAGGATATATTTGTATACTGTTATGTTGTTTTGTGGTATATCTGGTAACCTAGGGTTGTAAAGCATTACATCTTAGCCTGACGTTTAGCGAAAAAGTGGCGTGATGGTATGTTCTATTTCAATTCAAAATTGGAATATGCGTTGTAAAGTTTTGAGAAACTAAATCTAAACTAAATAACTTTTTGAAATCAAGTGCGTACTATTATAAAGCATCATTAGCTTAAACTCGGTGAGTATTCTGCATACCTAAGAGATTACACTACACGTCTATTGTGGATTATAGCTTAACCATTTGTCATATTAAAGTTGCTTATTTTATATATTTGATTACAAATTATATATTAATACGCAAATAGGTATGCTTCATTTAATAATTGTGTGCGCAGTGTAATGAGATTCTTGTATTCGAAGGCTGCTGTTACATTAAATTAGATTAGTATTGACTTAAAAATGATTCTCGTTATTCTTAGAATACTGTGCCAGTTATTTCGTACTATTTTTTTGTTATATTGATTGAAAAATTAATTTAATAATTAATTTATGTTTCTTTAAACTTTAACTCGTAAGGAGTTTATTCTAGCGGCAATCCTATAGATTATCTGTAATCAATATAATTTCTAAGGCTTATTAGCCTTACAAAACATATTAATCAGAGGAAATTGAACGTCTTAACTAAAGTTAATGAATCTACCACGTGTAGCTAATTTATAGAAACGCTGTTATATAAACAAAACTATTCGGAAGTATACTCCAAGGGATATTAAACCTTATCAACGAAAAGGGGCAGTTCAAAATGGAGTGAAGTTGGTATTACACTTGAGGCCACAGTTAAGTACACATTCTGGTATGTTGGAATGGCAAGCATGTGAGCCGGAGTAGCGAAGCTTTTACAGAATTTAGTGGAAATGGCACCTTTGGGACTTGAGCTGGGGAAATGGGCAGCCAGCGTACTATATTATATTTTAAACACAAACCACATAAGTAACCGCTGTTTAGTAGTTACACTGCGGTTCTAAGAGGTGCTGGGTAAATGAAAGTTTAATGCGGATGTATTACTAATGTAGATAGGACGTAAAATATGTCTGTTTTTGTGTGTGATAAACTCTCTAAAGAGTATTGTTAAGTGATGCAACCGTTTGCTAAAGTAAATTTGACTACGGCACACTTTGTATTTTTGTTAAGTTTTTTGTATATGTTTATTAGTGAAAATTAGGTATAGGTATAATTTAATACTTAAAGCAAGGTACTAAGTCCACTTATCACCATCAAATAAGGTGCCTGCAGTGATTAGACAAACACATTAACTATCCCATTAGAGTACCAGGAGAGCATAACAGACAAAGGTCATCCCATTAAGCACAACCTGTATTTGTCGATGACTCGCTAAACACCCAAATTGTCATTTCGAATGGTCGCGTTATTTTGGACACTACGATGACAAAAATATGTATACACTGCTTGCTTCTTGTTCTGATTTCTTTCTCAGGTCGACCAAAGTGTTAAAAGATTATTTTTTCTACTCAACCGAAAATCAACAGTACTTTTTAGTTTGGGTTTGTGCCCGGTTAATACCAATAAGCCCGCCCTCTGTTACGTTGGATCTTAAACATTCCAGCGAAGTGAGTGTGTTTGGTTCACTTTATTGACTTGCCTTAAACATACTATCTCCCGGTATTCCGCGAAGAGTCTCGCAGTGGTGGCATATACACCCACAATTCGCTATTTTGTTGAGGTCCTATATAAGAAGGGGGGAGACTATTGCCATTTATCGGGCACAACTCTAAAGCAGCTGTTGAAAACTCAAAAACATTTTTCTCGACCTGGGAATCGAACCCAGGACCTCAAGCGTAGCCTTCGACCTTATGATTACGAGGCTAACGATGCAGTTTGCCTGTCTTATCACTACATTTTGAGCATCATATTCAAATAGCAATTTCGGCAGTCGGATAAAAATATCACGTATCACTAAATTTGTTATCAACAACTCTCAACCCCTTCGGTAGGTGATCGCACCCTTACTGTTTACTTTAAATTACACTATTAATTAAATTTAACGTACTCAAAACTACTTACAAGTCAGAAATTGATTAAAGCTAACTTTAAATGGCACTAAAGGCGAATTATTTTAACATAATTACATTAAGACAGAAATTGATTAAAGTTGGTAGTTATGTAATTAAAACTGTTTGAAAGAAATCCAAATCTTAATAATATTATTATAAATACTTAACTACATATTCACATAATAATATATTCCATTCGTGGATGGTGTATTTATCACGAATCCCTAAGACCTTAACCATAAGGTTAGGGGCGGCAAGTCCGGTTTTTAATCTGACATAGGTACCACCTCTTTCGATTTTTAGGCGCTATAATAAACAATACAACAATTTATATGAACATGATTTTATTTAATTGTCATGTTATATAAAACCAAAGTATATGACAGTTTGGATAATTTCTATTAACATTTACTTTTAAGTATAAACACAGTTTATGTCAGCTGAGTCACGTATAAATATTAAAATAATATTTTGCTTAAATCCCAGGTTTAAAAATGTAAGACAAACAAAACCTTTTAGCTTGTTATAATTATTTACTTTTTTCTTATTTGACAAAAAGCAATTTGATGTCAACCCAAAAGTTAGAGGTCGCCACGGTTTTTGAGAAATAGGTTAAATAATTATTACTCCACTCTATACTTTACTTTTTTGTGAGTGCTTATATAGTAGATCTATTTTTTTTAAACAGGGTTATCAACTTAGAAGATTTTATTTTCCAGGAGCAAACCAGACGAATAATGAAGTGATCCTGAAGGGTTCCCTTTGAAGTGTGGCTCTCTAAAAACACCATCAGGAACTGGTATTTTCCACAATATCGTTTACAAATACTGACAAACCCGAATACCCAGGCTAGATCTAGAGGAGTCGTGGCTTTTTAGCGACACTATTGTCATCTCACATCATCATCACCATCACTCATGCATCAGTAATATCACCAGGCTAGTTTACATTCTGATTTCTGACACTTACGCGAATACTACATTGAAATAAAACTACTTTTTACGGATTTTATCGTGTTATATTGATATTATTTTAATCCCGACGTTTCGGACCCTTTACAGCGTCCATGGTCACGGGTGACTAAGGTGGTAGGCGTCTTGACGTTTCAATTACTAACAGCTACCCTACATTTTTGTTAATTGTTGGCAATCCGATTCACGCAGAACGAGCTCACCGTATCTTTCGGTCTTGCAGTTTTAGGCTTGAATTTAGATTTAATTGAATCTATAATAGGGTTCCAAGCAGGTGGTCCTTAAGACCCAGCCATCTTCTCTATTTAAATTTGGATGTTTTTTAATTTCAATGGCCTCACGAATCATCCTGGGTAGGAATCGGTTTTCTTTTGCGAGGAC
This sequence comes from Acronicta psi, assembly GCA_946251955.1. NCBI lineage: Eukaryota > Metazoa > Arthropoda > Insecta > Lepidoptera > Noctuidae > Acronicta > Acronicta psi. The sequence goes on from OX276477.1 coordinate 13,333,115, forward strand.
TTGTGGTTGATCAAATCTGATGTAGTAGCGGGCCTTGTCTAGGGTGTGTTCACAAATTGCAGACTTTCCGGAACGGCGGTGTTTGACATCAGCGATGTGTTCTTTTATGCTTCGCGAATATAACGCGATAAAATCCGTAAAAAGTAGTTTTATTTCAATGTCTAGTTTACATTGTTAAAATATTTGTCTGTTGTAAACTATCGGGTGGCAGCCCTATTTAAAGATCCACTAAGCTTGTTCTTATGGAATTTAATGTGGTTGACAGTAATTTTAGACGAGACAACGTTCTACGAATGTTCTGTTAAACAGGTCTATTAATATTATTATAATTATTTATCAAGAACATTATAAATAGCCATAGACAATTACTCTTGTAGTGTGATCTTAATTAGCCTAGCAGATTAATTATCTTTGAAATTATTACAGGATTATTTTAGTTCCTTCGGTTGGAATACAGAGCTCATTTTAGATGGATTTATTTGTAGTTGTGATTGTTATATTTTAATTGTCCTTTGTCAATTAAGTTGGGGTAAATTTCCAGTTAGTGATATGTTGATTTAGGCATACTACGAGTACAAGAGTCCAGCCGTCGAAGACCGTCGAAAGATGATATTAATGATGATACTAGACTTGATTTTTCGTGATTTATTTGTTTAATCGATATTCAGAATATTTAATCGAATTGAAAAATCATTGGCTTTCTCAGTTACGGCTGAATATAACAATGTTTTACCCGAAACAACTGCTATTATATAATTACCTTCACAGCCTATTTTCTAGGCATCAGTAGGGCGTAAATTATGTAGTAGTTAATGTACTAACTTCATTACAACATAATAATTATAAAATTGTCACCACAATTTTGTAACATAATTACTATTTAATACTTCTCAAAGACAGAGAATAATATTTGCTTATTTTATGAAAATGATTTATTTACTGTAACTAAGCCGCAAGTTTCGGTCGACTGCTTCCAACGAAATTACTGTCGAGTCATTTGTTATCACGTAATAAACAATCGTGCTAATTAAGCACCTTAATTAGGTCTGTATTAGAAAAGCTTAGATTTTAATTAGTTTTTTGTGTTTCTAAACGATTTTCGGTGTCGCAATCGTGGCTGCATCAACATAAGGTCACGAGTTCGATTGTCAGATCGATCAGAGTGCTGTTGCGGTCTTCTATGAATTTCTCAGTAGCTAATCGGAGTTTGGATTTGTTCCCGGTTAATGGAAATGGGCCATAATGCTTACCAACAGACAAAGTAGAGGTCAAACGTAATCCCATAGTGTATAAAAAAATTGGCTCGCAACCTACTACTTGGGACCGAAACATACCGGTGAATTATGGGTGTACACAGTATACTTTTGCACTCTTCAAGGAATACAGGCGTGATGGTATGACGGTATGTCTATGTTCATCCAGTCGCTGCCACCTATGTTCAGCAGTCATCTCATTGTCGTCGGTCGTCACTCTGTCCGACCGGCGCGCGTCCCACACAGTCTCGTCCTTGATTAAAGTCGATAGAGAAACGACCTGATCGTAAAAATATGCATATTCCACAGTATCTTTATACATATAAAATTATTTTACATCCTTTTTGAATTTACTCTCGCGTATTTTATTGGTCGACCGTACCCAATTCAGCAATAATCTATTAAAAACGCGGTGAAGCGCGAGTTTACCTCGCACAAAAGGTTCCGTACTACACCTGAAATATGCATCATAACTTTGTTTACATGTGTTACAAGCCCAACGGCGAAAGTGCGGGCTACTGGCTAGTGAGTGGATATATCACTGCGTCTATTGAGAGCCTCTGTTAGTGATGATGTAATTAATAATAATCCAGGGGTCTTTGCCAAATTGCAATCTAACGTCCGGAATTCGGATCGACAAACGAATAGAAACAAAATGTATGGGAATGACATATTATAATAAGCTTTCGACAAATCTATCGTTTACAAATGTCATTCCCATACATTTTGCAGAGCAGTTTGTATAGAGATAGCTATATTGGCTTGGCTATCAACTAGTTGATCTTTACACGGTTCAAAAAGGTGGCAATCACTATTGGTATTGTTGACTGGTGGGATTTAAAACAATCACTTTAAAATCACAGAATTCTTTTGTGTATAAAATTTTTTCCAGATTTGAAATTCAATACTTACTTTACTCTTTTATTCATTTAATTGTAAATTTCATTAAATATTAAGAGGTATTCGAGTGGCAGATCCCACAGTAAAAAAAATACATTATATATTTTTTCTTGTTTACGGAATCCTAAAATAAAGTAACCTCCTTAATGTCTGTATGTCATAAGGTAGAAAGGTGCATATATATATTTGCAGTAAAACATCCGAGTTACGATTCTGTACAAACAACATATTTTATATTCACCGTGGTTTTACGACTGCTCATATTTGGTATACGCTGCTGGAATCAATAATGTCGCCTTTACTTCTAATATTATTTCCGATGGCCCGGTTTAATGGCCGTTACGGCTGTATAATGGAGATGGAACTTCCAGGTGTTTGAAAGTGATAAGTAGTTTAGTATTATCTGTATTTTGAGCAACGGCAATAGGCCAGAGTATAGCGGCGAAGTGTGGGTGTACTTTGAAAAGATATTTATTTTAGTAAAAATAACTTTTGAGATACTTTTATAAGTCAAGGATTTTGTACCTACGAGATGGCGTTGGCATTTCATAACACCATTGAGAAGAAACGCCGACAAACTCAGAGAATCGTGTACTTTTTTTTTAAAGTCCAGACAGTGTACCAAATATTATGTGAGTTTGTTTGTTTCAATGTCTGCAATGGCCTTTTGATGAAGAGCCACAGCAGCTTCAAGTTGATCAATCCTGACGTTAGACGGTAGACGGCATTCATACGTATATTATATTATAATAATTAAATATATAAATTCATATGCATGTTTCAACGTTACCCTTTGGAAAATACAAGGGTGATGGTATTGCAACTCTGACTTTTCAAAATCTTGTCATAGTACGTAGCAATAAACAGACTTCTGTAGTCTCATTTATACCTATTTGTAAATCATTATCATAAAACAACCCTATTTATTTTGTTACCAGTACGTAGGTACTATATGGTACCGAAATACGTGTAGCACGTTTGGAATGCGGTCATTGTGGCATATAACTATGTATATTTATATTTATGTAGATATTGCTTGTTCACAAAAATGTACGTAATAAAAATAATTTTCATTTATTGCGTAATTGCGTATTATTGAAATTGTCGAAAATATATTATTAAAAGCTTGGCTGATTGAATAAACCCATTTCTAGAAATTACTTGTTACATATTTATCGTAGGAATGTTGCAATATTGTATTGTCGTACTATTTCCAAATAACTATGAAATATAAATTGATATGCGTATGTAATATTGACTAAATCCTATACTGACTGAATATGATATTTACTACATTTCACTATATGTTTATTAAATTCGCAATATTCAAAAGCCTTTATTTGAACCAATTCATTATTTAAATAATGACTTTGCGCAGTTAGATAATTAAATTACATCTAGTAGGTATATCTGTTGTTAATATGATATAAGTTCTTACAAAAGGAAACATGTTTAAGAAGGTATATAGAACTTAGAACTAAATATTATAAAGAGGAAATATTTGTATTTTTGTATTTTTGTATGTAATGAATAAACTCAAAAAGTACTGGACCGATTTGAAAAATTCTTTCCATGTTAGATAGCCCATTTATCGGGGAAGGCTTATAGGCTTTATATCATCACGCTACCACTAATAGGAGCGGAGTAGTAATGAAAAATGTTGCAAAAACGGGGGAAAAAATTATAAGACCACGCGGGCGAAGCCGCTGGCGGGAAGCTAGTATAGAATAAACAACTACAATTAGCAACAATGAAGTAATAAGAGGGATATAATAAGAGGCAGGTAATAAGAGGTAAGTATAACTATTTATTGTGAATATTAAAATAGTTTTATTAATGTTAATATTCACATTAAATAGTTTACACACCTTACCTATGTTTCAATCCTTTCTCCTATCTGACAAAGTTAAGAAATTTCAACAAAAGAAAAATAACCGTATCAGTTACGGGTACCAGGGTGGCATAAATTGGCGAGGGTTAATATTTCAAAAGACGAAGACCGCGGGCGAAGACGTGATGCCACTGCTAATGTAAGGCACGTTGTATACAGATGGGAATTAAGCTTGGAGTAAGCGAGAAAACATACAGTCTGCACTTTGTATGCTTTTAAACGATATGGTAACTCTTGGTTTTGGATTCAAGTTACAATGGACGTCTGTGACGAATGGAGTGTCTGTTTAGTTGATTCATTGATTTTAAACACGACAGTATCTCGCCCCCTATAACGTTGAAAAACCATTCGAGAAATACCGGCGTGATGTTAGTATAAGTGATGTCACGAAAAATCGTAAAGAAGAAAAATCATAGTTTCATGTAATGTCTGTGTCCAACATGACATTGTCCAAGATTTGATAAAAATATTTCTTTGACGAATATGTTTCTTGTATTATGTGAAGTCATCAAATGTCATCCAATCTCTGTGATTAAAGTGACATCGAAGAAAAAAAAATGAGTAAAAAACGATACCACCCTAATATATTAGAATAGAGATGGAAATTCCTTCAATTTTTTCAATTTTATCTGTGGAGACTTTTCAATCGCTTCATATTGATAATAATTAGTTGTTGTTTTTAGTTATTTTAGCTTAGATAGTTTTTCTAAAAGGTAATAAATAAATAACAAAATATTACATTTTTCTACACACTTTATTCAGTTAGCTATAATAATTATCTGTGTAGGTAGCCAAAAGAAAAAGGTGACTGACTGATTAGACTTAGGGTTGAAATTTGTCGCGCAGGTAGTTATTATAACGTATGCATCCGGTTAGAATGGGCTTTGGGAAATTCCTACCGGATTGGGAAAAAATGTTTTTTCAATCGGAGATGCAGTAGTATATGTACCGTTGCGGATAAATGTTATGCACTACAATCTGTATTTTTATTAATATGTTTTATTATATTTTATATTATTATATTTTTATTGTTTAATAATTTTTATAATTATAAATAAATCTCTATATAATCTTCAATTATTTATAAATTAGTATTTTGAATTAACAAAGTTGTAGAGTCAAATTGATGTTACACCTGAAATTGCTAAATACGAGATCAATCAATCCAATTCCACCCAAAACTACCGAAACCTTCAGCTAATCAATACAGTGTTTCTACGTTAAAAGTAGATTATTTTCCCACATCCAAGCGTGCCAAGGTCCCAATTTTCTACGCGGCTGATTTTTTCCCTTTGAATCCTCTTCGATCCCGTGAACTCAAACAAACAAGGATTGTTGACTTATTTCTGCTCCAATAATGTCACTTCCGTAATTCTGTATCGGGATTTTGTTTATGGTGCTGATTTGGGGTTCCTATTCTACGCAAGTATATACTCGGCTTAATTTCACGATTCCTTTAGGCAAAATAAGACGGAGAGGAATGATTTTGCATATCAATTGGATGAACTGATTATTTGGGAATAAATAAGCTTGAACAATCAGCATTTATTTTTTCTCTTTGTGTTTCACTTACGATGAAAATTATGCTGCGTGGAATATGGAGTACTGAATACAAAAGGAAAAATTATACGTATAATGAATATTTTGGTATTACATGGCCGCATACGCTTACTTATAGAGTTGTCATAAAATTTTACTACAATTTTGTATCTTACAAAAAAGAATTTTCCAATTAATATAATGGAGTAATATGTCGTTAAAGCAGCATTATAATAATGATTAAAATAGGTATTGTACTTTTGCTAATTTACATGATTATGACGAAATATTACTTACAATTACGCATGTATTCTCCAAAGGGTTAAATGGGTGTGTACCCCATTTCGCTGGTATGTTTATCATATGATCTCATGTAAAACAGACCAAATAGAGCCCTACTCCAAACTCCAAGCTGCTACCGGAATTTCATAGAAAAACCCAAAATACCTCGCTTTAGCGTTGTAGTTATGTTTTCGACAACTAGGCCATGTATATAATTTAATTCTGCAGATTAAATTTAACAGAAATATATTTTTGTATTTGATTGTAGTACCACGATCCAAATTATCAATGTCCATTGTCCATCCATTTTGCCTCTTAGTGTTTGATTTTACTAAGAAGGTCTTATCACAAGAACCTTTTCAGTCAACCGAAAGATTTTTTACAAACAGCCTTACATATCAGCATTCGTTTGCAAAACTGTGTGAACGTTTAATAAGCGCACATAAAAATTCTAAAGCCACGGTCCACGTCAGCCACTATTGAAGTATTTCTCTTTCAATCTTGGAACATATCTGCTAGAGCCAGTCGTGGTTATCGGCTAGCCTTTCGCTGCAGTCCTGAATGGGCGAGGCGTCGGTCCCGCTTGCTTAATGAAATTCTGTTCGGTTCGCCTTTCTATAAATTTTTTGGGTTCCCAGTGAAAAGGGGTTCTGTGACATCGTATTGAGTTTAAACAATATAACATCGTGTATACAAAAAACATTAATTAATTAACGTGAGCTATCATGAGTTTTGAAAGCAATTTATATAAATGTACATAAAATATATTTTGTGTGTCAGGTAAAATAAATATAAATTCACATATTGATGAGGTCTTTTATGAAACTTTTCTTTTTCTACTTTTAACAATTTGGTCTGCGTCTTGTTACCTTAATTTGTTAAGTAACGTGATAAAATTATTAATATCACATAATTATCTATCGAATTCATCTAGATTTTAGTTTCGATATTGCTACATATTTAAATTATCAGTAGCCTAATCCCTCTCATACTGAGAGGAGACCCGTGCCCAGCAGTTGGACAGTATATGGGTTGATTATTTATTGCTACATATTTGAAAAACTTGTATATAGAGATTTGATCCGCACAGGATGAATGCAATACGCAATAACGATATTTAGTTTTGTATGAAGATAGATTCACATCAGAACAACACCAAGAACTTGCGACTCAAGCTTGACCGTTCACCATTTTTTTCTTACACACCAAGCTATTGTGTCCTTAGAGCAGGTGACGTAATTTTAAAGTGAATTTTCATGTCGCTTCAGACGTTTGGAACATAAAATTTCCTTCATATTTGACGCGGCGACGGTGGGTAAAATTTTACGTAACTTAGTCGGTGACGACGTTTTATATAAGCTCATAAGAGACTTGTTTAGAAAAGTATATCGTACCTACTGACACTGTAGGTAGGTAATATAAAAGTATAAGTAGGTAGGTAGGTACCGTAATATAAAATTGGGAATGTGCTTCAGCAACTCGAAAAAGTTTTAAAATCATTCTGGTTAATAAAGATTATTTAAAATTTTTTTTTATTTCATTACAAAAAAATTATGTCTGTTCTTTATGTCCAATCTGACCATTTGTTACTGTATGAAATAGTTCTTTTATGTAATATTTGCAATGCAATGCAAGATAGAAATCTCGCAGCAATAACGTTAGTATTATTAACATGTTCCAAAGATGATATTCCTGAAAACTTGCAATTTTATCTATCCAAAGATACATTTGGGGAAATTGCAAAAGCGATTTCGTTTTATGACCGGAAAGAATATTTCTTCCAGAAGCTTTCAGAACTACATGGATATTGTCAGTGTTTATATTGTGCGAACATTTAGTTATGAATGGATTTCGCGATAATCGGTTACGATTTATGTGAACCTGGTACCTGGCTGAGATCATTTCTTACCAATCGAAACTCCAAGCTGGCCCATTCACCGTCCCTCTGCCGGGCATGGGTCTCCTCTGTGAGGGGTTAAGCTATAAACCCTCGCAGACAACACCACACTAGGTCCACTACGCTGACCTAGTGTGGGTTGTTGACCAGTCAACGTTGAATGTTAATTCTTTGACCGAGCCAGCTATGTGGTCACGCAAGGGTCGACATCTCTTCTGAAAATCAAAATGTAAATCTATCTATCCATTAAATTAAAGTTTTATGATTTATCAGTTATTTGTAATGCGGCAGACAAAGTTGTGATACATCGTCCGGATGCGGTGCGATGTGTATCTTTTGCCAGTTTTGTTTGCGGTAGGGAGCGAATTTAAAATTTTGATATGGCAATGATGTTATGAGTTTCGCATAATTTTATTTATGACAGTCGTAATAATATCCTCAGAGATTTATATTACAAAGCATGTCAAATTGTTCTAGTGTCTAATTTTTATCATTATCCTCTTGTCCTTATCTCAATTCATTTGGGGTCATCTCAGCTGCATGCATTGCATAATTGCCTTTCATGCATTCCTTTTTTTAGCCCAACATTCAGACCCATATAATTGTTATAATATTAAATATAATATTAACATAATATTAAATTTCCAAATTATGAATGGTGATTTTGAAAATTAAAACCTGCAGCAGGGGATTATGGTCTTAATTCTATTAGTGTCGATTGCCACATCCAACATTTACTGTTTCAGTATGAACCTACCCAATATTACTTCACCAAACTTTGTTATTACTTCAGCCAAGTTTATTTGGTAAATGAACTGAAAACCGGCGTCCAGCGACGCACGCGATTTATAACCCCATACATTACACCAGACAACATAAAATTATGCGAGAACAAACTGTATAACGTAATAAAAATAAAGATTTTCTAACCGCATTTGAAAAGTTGTTAGGTTTTAGATTTTCTAAATTGAATACAGTTAAAGTAAAATAGTCTTTATTGTTTTAGTGATTGGTGTAGGGTTGATGAGTAGGTTGTGAGAATCCTCGGGTAGGTTCTAATTAGGAAGCTCACGGCCCGTTTAAGTGTTTTAGAGGCTCTTAGGCGTCAGCAATAAAATGTTTAACGCTTTTTACAGTTTATTTGCATACTAAGTGCCGAATATAAAATGTACCTGATTAAATTATTTTATGATGAAATCGTGTGTTTAGTTTAAATATACTTATAGTCCTTTCGGTTGAGATACCTAGCTTACATGGAATTCCGACATACCGGTAACAGACGTACACACTAGTTTTTAATAACAGAATAAAAAAGACATGTTATCGTTATAATTTTATGTCCTTGGAATATAATATTTTATTACTAAAAGAAAAATAAATTCAATGTAAAATATATTTATTGAATTATCAATATTGTAAACAAAAAAACTAATTAAATTCTATTGACAGCACACCAATAGAATTTACTCCATTTACACTTGATTACGAAAGATCAGAGGCGACCCACGATTCTTGTGGTCATATCTCTAAGCTATCATTTTTTTATTCTCTAGACCTCTGTAGGTAACAGTTTACAAAAAAAACACACTTCTCACCGGTAAGTTAGAAATTATGATGATGGTTCGCGAGACGACCATGAAAAGCATATAAACAATTGTAACGATGCAAAATGTTCTGGCGTTTACGACTGACCTTTTACGAGTGGAGGCATTACGAGATTGTGTTTTTTAACGAGTTGCCAGCAAGTTGCTTTACGCTTATGGGTATAATTCCTGAGGGCCTCTGCTTTGGAAGAACAGAGGTATCATTTTTAGTAATAGGCGTTTCCTTTTGGATGAATTGCAACGGGATGGGGATGAATATGAAAAACTAGAAGAACAAAAAAAACGGTTCAAATATTATCTAATATTTTTACACAAACCATCTAGTCCCAAACTAAGCAAAACTCGTACTATGGGTTCTAGACAATGGATATAATACTAACATACTATATTATACTTTGTCTGTAAATAACATGCTTAGGTATTATACATAATTCACGTCATATATCAAATGATAAAATGTATGTGGTCTGACGACGTCTGTGGTCTAGTGGTTCGAGTACCGGACTGCTGATCACGAGGTCGTGGGTTCGATTCCCACAGGACACAAACATTTATTGTGATGAACTTAAGTGTTTGTGCTTGTCTTGTCTTGTTTCCTATGTATTATAAGTATGTATTTACAAAAAAAAAGTATATAAGTATTATATCCATTGTCTAGTACCCATAGTACAAGCTCTGCTTAGTTTGGGACTAGATGGTGCTGTGTAAAAATGTCCCAGGATATTTATTCTATGTAACTTTTAGTTATGTTTCAATGTGGTTACAATATAACTTTCATGATTTAAAACTAGGTTGAAACTATGTTATATACATACGTTAGCCTGACGGAAAGGCGGAAGAATCTCAAATTGTATGATTTACTTATCATATCTACATCTGTCTGTCATAAAAATAGTTTTCTTATTGTTTCGATCTATATAAGGTGGATACCGATTTACTAGATTTGATAATTTTGACTGGGTCAGATGAGTGACGTTGGATATTAAATTTAACCGACGAAAAAAGTAACGGAAAAGCGAAAAATAAACCTTTTACAGTCTCATAACCAATTGGTAAGCAGTGATAGCCTTAGGGCTATGACCACAGGACTTCCAACTCAAAGGTCTCAAGTTCGAATCCAAGGCACCTACCTCTGACTTTTTGAAATCATGAGCGTAATTGTCATTCGCTTTAACCGTGAAGGAAAACATCGCGAGGAAACCTGCATGCCTGAGAGATTTTCTCAACGGCATGTGAAGTCTGCCGAAACGCATTAGGGGCCAGCGTGGTGGACCCTCTCATACTGAGAGGAGACCCGTGCCCAGCAGTGGGACAATATATGGGTTGATGATTAATGAATGAATGAACTAATTGGTGCCAAACAATCAATCAACATACATACATACATAGCTTCACGTCTGTTTCCCATAGGGGTAGGCAGAGACTATAGATTTCCACTTGCTACGATCCTGGCACACCACTTTCGCTTCGTCTATGTTCATTAACCTCTCCATGCATGCTCGTCGGTTTAGGGTGCTCTTAACCTTGCCTTTTTTGAGAACGTCCGCAATCTGGTTGTGATACGTTCACCAAGGTCGGCCCCTTCCAACTCTTCCATTCGTACTCGCCGAATCAATCAACGAAGATCATTATTATATTAAAATTGAATGTGTTTGGAAGGTTGGTTTATTTTTCGCTTTGCAGTTACTTTTTTCGTTGGATAAATTTATTGTTACCAAAATATGGTTGCCAAGTCCCAATATTTCCTGCCGCTATATAAAATTCCCATGACGAATACGACGACGGCGGTTGAGTGAATAAATCCGACGTTTCAGAAAAGTTTAAGACAATTTATTATACGTTCCTTCGTTTCCGTGGCTATGCGCTACTGTTTAACAAAATGAAATATCTAAAAAGTTTGGTGCATGCCCCTGAGCTGTATACTGAGGCTCTTTTTTTGAGTCGTTTGTTAAGTCTGAATCTATGGCGTAATTGTATCTAATGATGATGATCACTGACCATTTATGGCAAGTGTGATGTATTTTTGTGGGGCGTCGTTTTGCCATTTGATAAAAATATTAGTTCTACTGCTGTTATTAGTAACAGTTCTCTGTTGGCTAATTGGATCATTGGGCAATTAAGATTTTAAATAAATTGATTAGATTGTTTTTTGAAGTCTGGAATATCAAGAATAAGAACTAAATAACTTTTAGTACAATTATTCAAAATATAATGACAGTGCAGTAGCCTATTTGGTTTATACTTACTTATTTTATAAAGAGGAAAGATTTGATTGTTTGTTGGTTTGTTTGAATTGAATAGGCTCCGAAACTACTGGGCCGATTTGAAAAATTCTTTCAGTGTTAGATAGCCCATTTATCGGGGAACTCTATAGGCTATATATCATTACGCTAAGACTTATAGGAACTAAGTAGTAATGAAAAATGTTGCAGAAACGGGGGAAAAAATTATAAGACCACGCGGGCGAAGCCGCTGGCGGGTTTAGCTATTTTAGCTAGCGATTTGAAAAATTATTTAATCATTAGAAAGCTACATCTTTACCAAATAACTTATGCTATAATTAATAGGATTACGCGGGTGAAGCCGCTGGTGGAAAGCTAGTTTATAATAAAATAAACAATTATGATGAAAGTCATACAAAAATGTTACTAGTAACGTTGTGTTAAACTATATGACGACTAAGATAAACATTTAGTAAAATAAAATGAAAATCTGATGTATACTGTTTTCCTTGATTTCGAAATAAATAAAATATATTTTCTAAGTAGGGAAAACAAATAATCCAAACCAGTACGAAGCGTCTGCCAACATGAATATTATATCTAAAATATTTCACATTTCAAAACTAAAACTTGTTGGAACATATGATGGGAAATGCACTGTTAAGCAAGTATTTAACCGCAGCTCGTTGAAAAGTGAGCTGCGAGTTAAGCTTAGTACTCACCATGCGATAGTTGTATCCCGATTCGTGTTAACTGTAAAACATACTATCTTTTTGGACATTGCAAGACCGCACTTGAGACTTGTGCCAATATTGAGTACAGTTCTCCCCAATCTTTTTGTCCAGCCTGAAGTTGACGCGAGCCAGGTTCAACCCGGTCGTAAAAATCGGCGAGGAATATTTTTGGATTAAAATAAATAAATACAAAGCTTAAGTCGTAGGCTGTCCTTTTATCTAAACTTTTTTGGGGCGCGCCAACTTCAGGCCAGACAAAAAGATTTGCGAGAACTGTATCTTTAGACTTTTCATCACTTTACTTGTAGACGAGGAATATATCCCAGCCATCGATCGTGACTTTCTTTATAAGTAACCGTAGACAGTGAGTGGCCATCGACAACTTTAAATGATTTTATCGCGTTATATTGCTATTATCAAATTCAATTAATTTAAATAAATTCAATCTATTCGTTATTAATGGGACCTTAACATAACGGCAAAGCGTGGGTGTACATTATTAGTATACTTAGTTCTGCCTAACCCTTTGGGGAATACAGACGTCAAGGTATGCAATTCATCGCAAAAGAACATGCCTTCATCTGTCAAAACAATAGTTTCTCTATTGTATCTCTATGATAACATGCATGCTATTTATAATTTGCGTGAAATCATGACATACGCGTTGATGCAAATTGCGGCTTTTGCCGGCTGTGAGACCGAGGCTTTATAATGAGAGAACTATCCAGCTGGTACGCAACTTTGGACAAAAGATTGAATACTTGGCGTACTGCTCGTCTTGTGTTGTTTCATGTTGTATACAAGTATGCAAGAGAGCTGGGTATTTTACGCCAGGTATGTAGGTGTTTGCATGACATAATTTGTGCCGTTATTAATAGTGTTTAAGGTTGTTTTTAATTGGTTAAAGTTTATGATAGGAGACGACGTCATCTAAAGGGAATTCATTATTTTTTGGGATCAAAATCATTTATTTTATATGGAACTTTTTATATGTAGCTTTCCGCCAGCGGCTTCGAACGCGTGGACTTATGAATTATAGCCTACATCTCCAACAAAAATATCATTATATTTTAGGCGATGTATAGAAAAACTTGACAAAAACCTTCCTCGAGTAGTAGAGTTGCAGTAGTTTTGAGTTTATCGCGAACAGACAGACAGACAGTCAGTCGCGGCTGAGGCCTTAGTTTTATAATATGTACTTATCTAGTAATATTATCAAGAAAGAAACATACCTAACTCCAACTAATATTATATTATTTCTATGGCAAAATGTTCAAATGTTTCACAGAACTTGGTGCCTCAAACTATCGTGTTGCAAAACTATGTTTTCACAATCCCATTTGCCATTTTAAAAATGGCCGCCCAACTTGTTGCGACGGAGTTGTTGGAAGTTTTGATATACTGCTGTTTTTTATACTGTTTAACACATATGTTAGCGGCCATCTGTTACGTACCCTTTGGGTGTCGATGTCGGAGAAGTTATTTGGTCTGGCTGAAGTTTGGTGTTTAGTTCTCTTGGACTGTGAGTTTCTGAGTTATGTTGTTTTTTGTAAGTAGTTAGCAGTAAGTTTTTTGTGTGTAATAATTAATCTTTAGCTGTAATATTAAGTTAACTTGGTATATACTTGGTTAGATCGCTATTAGCGATAAGACCGCCCATTGTACTATTTATTGTTTATAAAATTGTTCTTTAAATTGGTTTTGGTGTGCAATAAAGAATATTCTATCTATCTATCTATCTATACTATTTATTATCTTAAAGTCGTAATTATTCAAATCGATTATGTCATGAATAAAATACTGCAACGATTTTCAAAAATTCTAACTGTATATAAAATCCTTTGACACTATCAAAGTTTTTAATTAAACTTGTTCCAGCGAAACACAGAGCTTGCAATAGGTGTAAAAAAGAAACGTTGAAAAATCAAATTCCACAAACAAAACGGCCATAGAATTCGATTTAATCAATCAGCCGAGCTCTATTCACGTGAGTCGACGCGCACCTCTAGCCGCCAGTAACACAGTGAAGTAGTGACGTCCCCGCAGATTCCCGGCTAATGCACTCGATAACAGATTTCCCGGGGCGGTCGTTTGTCCCGTGGAATAGACCGCGCATGCGCTCCACTGCAAATTTGATGGAACTCACACAAACTCAGGTAGGTAATAAAATATTATATTTAGTCATCAGTTTGGGTCAAAAGTTTGTGTTGGATGTCAAAAACCTCTTCGTTGTTGTGTTTATGTATAAGTTAGGGTGTAATTTAGAGACAAATGAATGAATTTGCGGTATGAGATGTACTGCATATATAGGTATATACCTTGCCGGTATATTTTAGACCCCATTTAATAGGTAGTGACTATATTAAATGGGGTATCACATAATTAGTATTAATTGGGTACACAACCAATTAGCTTCCTGCTACCTTATATTTTTTTTACAAATGGAACAACATACAGCTACAATAATATAAAATAAATAAATATTGACCTGGGAATCGAGCCTAGGACCGGTCAGCAGCCGTGTTTGTAACAACTACTCGTGACTCATGAGGCAGTAACATTCCTGAGCTAAAAGTGAACTCAGAATCTATGACTTGGCAGCTGTTCAATTAAATAAATAAATATCTTGGGACATTTTTACACAGCACCATCTAGTCCCAAACTAAGCAGAGCTTGTACCATGGGTACTAGACAATGGATATAATACTTATATACTTTTTTTTTGTAAATATATACTTATAATATATAAGAAACACACCCAGACAAACACAAACACCTAAGTTCATCACATAAATGTTTGTGTCTTGTGGGAATCGAACCCACGACCTCGTAATCAGCAGTCCTGTTCTCGAACCACTAGATCACAGACGTCAAATACGACGTATTAAATAAGACGTAAATTTTATTATTATCATAGTTACAGCTATCACAAGATAACAAATAAACACAAAGTGAATAAACATAATTATCATCAGTGACAGTCAAGCGTAGTCCGAAGTAGTAATGAATAAAAAAATAAAAAAATCACGCCTTTATTCCCCAAAGGATTAGGCAGAGGTTTAATGCTATACACCAGTTTGCCGTTTGCCGTTTGCCGTTTGCCGTTTGCCGGTATGTTAAAATTTCATGTAATAGGAGACACGCCTATTGCCATCAATCGGCTACAAATCGAAACTCTGGGGTATTACTGGAAATTTCACTTTACTCGACACGTGAATTGAACCCAAGACCTCTAACGTAATCGTGCTTATGAGCAACGAGGCAGTCCAAAGTTTATTTTCAACTACATTCCACTGCAAATGTTCATTTCACACCGCCACTCAAATTCGCAACAACAACACACACATTCTGCCATCTTGTTAAGTACGCACCGCAATTTTGGTCATAGTTGGACGGCTGTTCATTGCGCCACGTACCGGTTCCCGAGGGAGCCCGGATAATGGGGTAACTCGATAAAAGATTTCCCGGGACGACGATACCTCACAACACTGCCATCGCAGCCATTTTAACTTCATCCCGGAGTGGCAAGTTGGCCGGGATTTACTTCTGATAGTCCCGCGCTGTTATCATAAACAAGAATGGAGTTGGAAAGTTTTGGTGTTATTTAAAAGGTTTTGTCACCAAAGCCATATATGCTAAGGGAGTCGATAGAAACCAAGACTCAACAGATGAGAGTTTTTATGTAAAATATTATAGTGAAGATACTAATGCGATCCTGACAGGGCTCTGTTGTTAACGTGACGTTAATTAAAATGACACCCAATAAAATTACTGCCTTATTGCTCTACTGTTTGTAAGCCAAGCGCTGATGAGCCTGGGGCCCACTTCTACGTCTAGGTAGGTATACCTATTAGGTATTATCTAGTTGAGTGTGTATGACAAGATATGGACGTGGAAGAAGTATGCAATAATCTTAGCAAGTCTAGTTTTTGCCTATACTTATGGGAAAAAAGCGTGAGTGTATGTATTATCAAATTCTCAGTAACCAGAATTTGAAATATTATCAATTAGAAAATAAGGGGACATTTCCAATGACCCGTAAATTATTACAGAAATCAAATAACACTTTCGGCTAAGATCAATACCTAACAGTTGCATACATACACGCCCAGACATAAAGAAAAAAAAACTTATTTCATTTTATTTTTATGTTCGATAACATATTTAATGCACACTCAAGCATGCCCACAACATAAATTAAAAAATAAAATCACCCAACAGTTGCTTGGTAAAATCACTCCTTTATGTTGTTTAAAAATCCAGTTTCTAACCGAAGTTCGACTGAACCTTAATTGAGTTCAAGTTCCTTATCATCGGGGCCATATTTCCCGAACGCGAATAAACCTATCTATCTGACTAACCTAGATCTCCGCGACTCCTATAACTTCTCTTTAACTATCGGGGACATATCTGGAGGCACAGTTACCGCAAATAAAAGTGTCGTTGTCTGTGCGACGATAATCAGGCTGGAGGCTAATTTTCCCGACACGAAAATGGTCGAAAAACAGTTTTATCTCGCCCATAAGACCACTAAGGAAGCAATTCCCCGAAACAAAGGGTTCCAATAACGATCGTCGTGTCCGAACATAAGATATTCGCTGATCGGCCCACCGGATAAGTTCTGGTTCGGTCGGGCCGTTTGCATACGCGTGTAATGTTCAGGGTGACGACCAAAACCCGTCAATAATCGTTTTGAGCATAAAACATAAACACAAATATATCATTGTATGTAAGCTTTGGTATATCTAATTTTCTACTCCCAAAGCCATAAAAAATAAATTTTTTATCTTAAAAATGTAAAAATATTATCCTATACTATACAAAATCAATAAAACGAACAAAAATGGCTAACAAAATTCGAAATGTCGACTATTTAACACAAAAAATTTAACCATTCACAAAAGTCGAGCACTTTTATCTCCAAACGGACATATATCTTGGAGGACGCGAGCCCCGAAAGGCTGAATGGTTGACAATGCCGCATTGAACACGACGAGGCACATATAAACAGGATATAAAATATGTCACCAATAAGCAAGACCAAATGTCGGATGGGGGCGCGGTTACACTAAGCAGAAAACAGCGGACTATATTTTATCGTCATCAATCTAATAGGAACTATTCGTTCAGCTATCCTCTGTAACCAATTTTACATATATCTATTAATATATAACAGCATGAGATGATAAATAATGGTTCTGCTAAGTCGTAGGTGTTAATCTAATCTGACTTCGTAATAATGTGCGTATTAATAATAGAGCCTTGACTGGACACTGCCTAACTTAAGGGTGCCTGCCGACGGTGTGAGGAAGCTGTTGAAACGCCACTCCACCTTCTGGCGGAATGCGGATCGCTGATACACAATGCACATTTCACACACATGAAATAAAAGAGCTCACCCCTAAACAAATCCTATAGTTTGTGTCAGCCGCAGGGTTTAGCGGTAAACTCAAAAAGACCATTAAGAGGCGATCACAATAGACTGAAGTCGAAGTGATATTATAGCGGCAAACAAATAAAAATAAATTATACCTAATTAATTAAATATCACTCGCTTTATTGGTGAGAGAAAACATCATGAGAAACCCTACATGGTGGAAAGATTTGCTCGACGGCATGTGAAGTTTGTAAACGCTTTATGAACATTTTCAATAGCAAATCGTAGTTTTAATTTGTGTCCACTATCCGATGTATGGCAATAGGCTCGTCCCCTATTACAATCATGTGGGTAGCAGTACACTACCTCACCCTTTATGTAATATAGGCGTGAAGGAATGTATTTATGTAGTTTAAGTTAAAAAACACGGATAAATCTCATTTAAAAAAAAAAGCAACTTTTGTACTATTATAATTATAGTAACATTTACCGTATTTATTAGTCCCATTAGCAATTTTGGAGAAATTTGCTCATGATACCAGTTTCCTTTCAATTTAATTATGTTATCAGGAAAATGTGCGTCGGAATTTTCGCGAATATGCTTTGTTATCCAATTATTATTGGATTGACGCGTCCTTTATTGTTTATTCTTTTTTTTTTTGTTTATCAACGACGATAATTACTTATAATAATGATAGTCCATTTCGCAGGTATTAATTTGAATTGTATAATTATGAAAGTAACTTTAAAACAAAGGCTGCACACAGGACTGCTTTTTTTCTATGAAATCTCAGAAATTTGTGTCTGGTTAATGTCAATAGGCTCGCCCCCTATTAAATGGGACCTAAACATACTGGCGAACTGTAGTTGTACATAAGTTGACCTCTACCTGATGTGAGGGTATAAAGTGGTCTGGATATTGTAATAAAGGTAAAAGTTCTGGATATTGTAATAAAGGTAAAAGTTCTGGATATTGTAATAAAGGTAACTATGTTCTTTTATACGATATACGATCATTATGTTCTTTTTACGAGCAGACAAGCCACTCGCAAAAACCTGTCTTCGCACCGATTTTTTCATAAAGTTCAATACCGCGTAGTCTCTTGCGTACAAGGTACAAGTAGGTACATAGGCACAGATATTGTCGGTACTGTATAACTTGGCCATGGCTCTGTGCCCACGTTACCAGCTGAGCGTCTCCACAAATCGCTCTCGCTTATACAAAGCACGCACCATGTACGAGCAACAGTGAAATGTAGCGTAAAAAGAAATCCTGGAGAGGGCCAATGTCGATCCTTATTTATGAGTCAGCGTATTATTATGACTTGCCAATTTTCCGGAAAATAAAACCCGTTACGGCTTCGATCCGGATCGGAGACGTGACGATGCTGGATCGCGTTCAGATTTTACTGGCGCTCTGTATGATAATTTACCGGTTTCAACGGACGGGGATGGTAATGTATGATTTGATTTTAAGGAATGATCGCTCAGGATTGGCTTGGCACGCTCCAGTAGATATGTCGGAGGAAATATCTGAATTATTGAGACAACATTTTCGAACAGTAATTGCCATTTATCCGTCTCTTGGTAGAAATTAAATACGGAAAACATTTTCCCGTTTTACATTTTATTTTATAATTTCTGTCAGTATCACGTTACTGTTATGTCTTAAAAAACAAGGCTTTAGGACTGTCTACTGTATCGTGGTTACGTATACAATTATTAAAATACATATTCGCATATACAAATACCCCGACTCAAAATTTCAGATTTTTTGTAGGTTATGCAGATAGTTATTATGTTCCTAAAGGGATCGAACCAACCTGTGGCGCAGACGCCGATAGTTCAGCTAGTGAATGGTATGTATAAAGAAACACAAGTACGTATTCTTCATATAGACTGATAGTTTCGTCAATAGACAAATTTTGTGAACACACAACTTGCCAGGAGTTTTCTACATTCCATGTGTTTGGGCGTGTTTTCTACACGCTCGCTTTCTAATAGGATGACAAAGCCTTGCCTCGCCCGATGAAGGGGTCCACATGTGTAGACAAGTAGCAATTTAACATTCGAATCGCCAAACAAATAGAATAAAAATGTATGGAATTGACATTAGTGACAGCCCAGCCCGATTTGTTGAAAGCTTTGTCATGTCCATAGATTTTGTTTCTATTCTTTTGTAGATTCGAATGTCAAATTGCAACTTGTCTACACGCCTTTACACGGGAAAAGATGGGTAAGTGCAATAGTTAGTCGGTAGGAGCTAAATTTTGAAAATTTTGAGCTTACCCTGATACCCCAATAAGATTTGCCGTATTAAAAAACCTACACAAAACAAAATTAAATACTTAAATGACCCAAAAATCAGTATCAATATCGAGTTTTCTAAATCCAAAGTATTGTAACATTGGACGGACTGAACCCAACACTTTTCTATTATGTTTTTGTGGTAAAAACAATTTCGTTCAAGGTTTTCGGTGAGGATTTACGAGACACCTTTTTTCGCCTCTCAAAATAGTTTTCGTCGTGTTATGTGCTTTTGAAACAGAGGGAAACAGAATTTGGGGTAATCTTATCGATCTTTTTCAACCCATACTTGATTTGGTTTCTCTTTATATAGTTTGCTAAGTGTCATTCGATACAGGATATTTTGGCTTCATCGTGAAATCAAGTGATAATATTATTTTTAATAACTTATGGATTTGTAAAGAGACCTTTATTATACATACTATCACGCCTGTGTTTCTTGAAGACTTAGGCAGAGGTTTTCATGTACAATGGTATATCCACCACCGTTCGACGGTATGTTTAAGTTCCAGGTAGCCCGGCGAGCCTATAGCTATTCACCGTGCAAAAATCCTAACTTCGAGTTGCTATTGAAAAAACCGAATAACCTAATACCCTTACCTAATAACCTTGTTTGACCTGGAAATCGAGCCAAAGACGTAGCGTAGAGTTGCGGACCAGACTACTATTAATTTTGACTTATCGTTTGTAACTGTGTTTTATTTTAGTAAAATACCATTTGATATTTACGACATACATTTACGATACAAATATAATAATATATATATATATATATTATGTAGATAATAAATTGGGACTGTATTGGAAATAGTTGCCTTAATTTGTAAACCTTCTGCAATGAAATGGATTTGTGGCAAAGTCGTGTCGACTGCTCTTGAAGAGTCTAAGAGAGATTGACGCGTGAGATTTCTGGGGTTGCATTTCATTATGATTTATTCGAAGCTACTTCACCTTTACCTTCGAATGTTATTATATCATTTTCACAGCCACTTCAGTCAATTTTACTTCCGCGTTGATTTTCGAAATCATGATAACATATGAAATGAAGTGTGATGAGTGAAAGAGAGGCAGTATTGTGATTGAGTGAGAAAACCAATAAAAAATAAGGATGTATGAAGACGTCAAGGATTTAAAAAGACAACTGAGATAGAACATAATAATATGATATATGACACAGAGGTGTTAGTCGAATCTAATAAAACTTTGTAAAAGATTTAAGACGAAAATAAAAACTACCGACTGAACATTAGTACCGAAATATTACTGTGTATGTTTCATCATCATCATCATAAATTTAAGAGCTCAGCTCTTGTCGGTGGAGCAATCGCCACTATTCTCGATCTTCTGGAACAGGAGAGGAAAGATGTTTGGCCACTTGATACGACACGACAACTTCTTTAAAACCATACTAGAAGGGAAAATTGTGTATGTTTATAGAACAAATAATAAATAAGATACTAACTACTAAATAATAAATAAGATACTAACTAGCAGCCCGACCCCCGGCTTCAGACATAAAAAAATCATTCTAAATGATTCAGAGAAACATAAAAAATAATTCTAAAACAATTTTTGTAACTGTTGCAGTGAACTAGTTCAAATTCCAAAATATCTTTAGAATAATATAATAATTTGTAAAAAAAACTGTTCAGAAACCCGTTTTTGTTTATGAGTACAGAGGGCCCGTACAATTTGCGTGTAAGTACATATTATTTTTTGTATTACATGGAAATAAGGTCCGAAACGGAATTAATGGCCATAATGTATTGCTACAGAGTAGCGGGGCCGGTCCAGTGGACAGCTAACAAGCTTCATTATTAAGTAGTTCCGTACATACATAAAACATAAAACGATTCACTATGAAATATTTCTTTTCTTTTATCAATTATTATATTTCTTTTCTTTCTATAATGTTACCACGTATACAATTAAATATTGGCGTACCTATTATATTTTTTTTATTGCTATTTCTTGTAAATTGTTTCCTTAAAGCTTTTACTGATTCAATTACTAGATAATAACAATAAGATTTCTTATTCTTACTTTGAGTGAGATTTGTTAGATTTTCTTCCTTTTATATTTTTGAGTTTCCAGCACATACCGACTATCTATTAACGATTTGTATTGTTTAGTTTTAATTTCCCTGTATTTTTTTAAGTGAATTTTTGGAAAAATCAGACAATTCATCTACGGAAACCATCGCAATAAATGTTGACGGAACTCCAAAAAAAGCGACACAAAATCGTCGTAAACATACATTCAATCTAGGGCTAAATGTTAACTTCATAATACAGTCGTAAAGTCGTACAATCTGATCGTCGTGCGTCACTCGTATCTATATATTGCTGTCTTCTGTTTAATTTGTAAACAGACGTATTTTCGCTTGTCCTTCCGCCATCTTTGTTTAGCTATACGAGTGGATAAGTTTAGTTTTATGGGGACACTGTAATAAGTTGCTGTTTGATATGGTTTGTGACGGAAAGTTGTTCAGTTAGTGTTGTGGTTAGTTTAGTTTAGATAGGGTCGGGAAAAGGGGAAAGAAACTGTTAGTAATTGAATTAAACTTATGTTTAACACATTTTTAACTTTTTCTGTGACTTCATCTTATTTTTATAATACACTAGCTAACCTGGCAAACGTTGTTCTGATACATAAATTATTTGTGGATAGGGCCATCCTTATCACCTAGTCACCTAGAGATATAAAAAGCTATCCTACGACCTACAAAATATACCTACACAAAAATTATAAAAAAGCCGGTCCAGCCGTTTCGGAGGAGTTCGATAGAAGAAAGAAAGAAAGAAACATTTATTTAGCATCAGCATGGAAAACACACTACATTATTAAGCTATTAGTATTATAACATAATAACTTTTTTAAGCAAACAGTTTGACACGAGATTTTTATATAATAATAAAATCAATCAATACCATCCATACAAAAGGACTTACCATCTCGCCTGTATCTTCCGAAGGGTTAAGCAGAGGTGTACTAATGTACACCCACAGTCTCCGGTATGTTTAAGTCCCATGTAATAGGGGACGAGTCTATAGAAAATAACGTCATTTTTTTTTATCTTCTGACATATTTACTCACCGATTAGCAAAACACCAAGATGAAACAATCCTATAATATTAAAACAAAAGTAAATAATATGACCAATAGAAATAGATCCTGGAGATAAATATGTCCTCTATCTATTATATTCCTATGAAATAATGGTAGTTTTACGGCCTGTCTGGATGAAATAGATCCGTAGACACAAATACAACAAATATATATGGGTCGCCTAATGGCCTTTCCGAAACCTTTACAAAGCTTTTATATATAGCTCATAGATCTACAGGGTCTGTAGGCAAGATGCAATTTGAAATTCGAATCGACAAACGTATAGAAACAAAATGTATGGAAATGACACAAGCTTTCGACAAATCGGGCTGTCACTACATTCTCTTTCGTTTGTTTGTCGATTCGAATGTCCAATTGCATCTTGTCTAGTGTGAGTGCGACTGCTACACTATAGGTCCTATATTCGATTCCCGGGTCGAGTGTTATTGAGTCTGTGAAATCAGTAGCAACTTGGTATCCGAATTTGTGCCTGGTTGATGGCAATAGGGCCGCCCCCTAGTTATTGCTTGGAACCTAAAAAGCGAACTGTTGGTGTAAAGGAGTACAAGTCTGCCTAACCCTCGGAAAATATAGGCATGATAGTATGTACGAGTACCTATGTTATAAGGTGTTAATGTTAGAAAAAGGAAAGGAAGAAAACCTTTACTGTATTATGTTACATTATTTTAATTACTTTTATATCCCGGCAAAAAACCGCAGCAATTTAATAAAGCTTACTCCCTTTCCAAGTGATTATAAAACCATCAAAACTCCAAAACACGAAACTCGAATTTGGCAACAAATCCCAAACGGAACCAGAAAGTTACAGCAAAAAGCGCTTTACTACTTAATTTTTAACTGACTCCGAAGTTGTGATACAAATTCGTCGGTGCTGTGCTGCCTGCAGCGCTGCAGCGATTGTAAAAGGAATATGGAATGAGGGAAGCACCTTGCCTTTGCTCGCGAATACCAATGAAACGTGTCCCCAAAGATGAACCGTGAAGAACTCTTGGTCTTTGAACTAGTGACCCGATGGTATTTTAGAAAGCAGTTGAGAATTCACAAGTCCTTTGTAGAAGGAAATAGAAGGCGAAGGGGATTGAGTCTCGTTTATTTGTAAATATATCTATCGTTATAGGTACAGACTTTTGAGAATTCTTTGAATAAAATCTAATGGAAATTCTGAGTTTAAAACCTGCTATTCACTTAAGTTTCCTCATGAGAGTGTAAAGTTAATAGGATTTTACTTCCATTCATAGTGTATCAAAAGGCAAAAGGTTATATTTTACAGTGTGAAATTACTGACTTTAATGAAAATAAACTAAAAAGCAAAGGTTTTTAGTGCAAACACATAATTATAATGTAGACACACTAAAATTATTATAATTATCTTTATTAATTATTTCTGTTGTTGCTCAAACTTAAAAAACAGGTGTTCTAAATTTTATGAGCACCTGTTTTTTTTAATTCCCATTTGAGAATATATTAAGTGCTCAATGAATTGGGTCTAAAATCTCATCCTGATGCTCAAACGGGAATACTCCAATATTGTTGCTTATTGGACAAAGTAGGTAAGAAAGTATATAATGTATTATTCTGAAGGAGTGCATTGAAAGCTGAGCCCCTTCTGTGGAGAACGTTATGAATCCCATAGCTGTGACTGACAGAAGGCAAAGGGGCTTTTAGTTGGTATGAGTTCAAGGTATCGCATACATTTTTGTTCTAGGTTATAATTTTGATAATAAAAATATATAAGTAGATGAGCATGAATGTGGATGGATATAAGGGAGGAAAGAAACTAATAATAAAAAGATGGATGAATTGTGTGAGAAAGGATAGGTATTAGTCCACAAAGAAATTGATTGTGGAGATGACGGGTAATCGAGATGTATCCAGGAAGAAAAAGACACTCAAGTATATTGGGATAATTGCAGAACGATAATCATATTAGTAATAAGACGACGTCTGTGGTCTAGTGGTTTGTATACCGGACTGCTGATCACGAGGTCGTGGGTTCGATTCCCACAGGACACAAACATTTATGTGATGAACTTAAGTGTTTGTGTTTGTCTGGGTGTTTCCTATACAGGGTGTTTGGTAGAACGTTGAACATACGAAAATGGTGGTTAGTTGGGGTCATCTGCTACCCACTTGGTCCAAATTATTTGACCTTGGCCGCACCGTTTTCATTTTTACTTTTTTTAATTTCACAGAAAATTACCAGTTTTTTTTACTTAAAATTCGAATATAATTAGACATTAATACAAAACAACATCCTGCCTGTTTTACCCATCACAAGTAAAGATATTCGAATTTAAATTGATAAAAAACTGATAATTTTCTGTGAAATTAAAAAAAAGTAAAAAAAAACAGTGCGGCCAAGGTTAAATAATTTGGTCCCAGTGGGTAGCAGATGACCCCAACTAACCACCATTTTCGTATGTTCAACGTTCTACCAAACACCCTGTATATTATAAGTATTTATTTACAAAAAAAATAATATAAGTATTATATCCATTGTCTAGTACCCATAGAACAAGCTTTGCTTAGTTTGGGGCTAGATGGTGCTGTGTAAAAATGTCCAAAGATATTTATTATTTATTTATTAATATATGTATTTACACATTTTTACAAATTGCTGGTTTTTGTGTTAAAGAATATTGTGAGCACCTATTGTATGACATCTTTTTACAAATGAGTAAAACAGTAGTGTTTTACTCATTTGTAAAAAGATGTAGTATCAGACCATAAGAACCGTAACTTTGATGACCCACAATAATTGCTACGGTCTTACAAAAAAAAAATTGCTCATCGGCGAAGAGGCGAGTAATAAGTACCACAAAGCTGATGAATAAGTAATACCCTCCTAGCTTCCTACATGAGCGCAGCGTTTACTGTCGTATTAAAAATGAATTTTCGCTTAAACGCCCGAGTTGTTTACTGAAAACCAAGTCGTTAGTATTACCTCTGTCATATAGCTTCGCTTTCTAATTTCCAAAACACAAATATATCTACTTCATCTTTCACCAATTCAATTGTTCATTTATTACTTATTATTATATAATTATATTTAGTGTAAAATGTAATTATTCTGGAAGGAAATATTTAGTTTTGGGAGTCATTAATCAAGCACTTATCGATTGATAAATAAAAGCTCCTAGGTTCGACTAACGGGTTGAGCAAAGTTTATTTGGATTTTAGATGAAATTTCGCAGTACCTGATGAAACACATCATCCCACTATATGTTTTCCAATAAGATAGGTAGAATAAAGGTAAGCACACTAACAGTATGTTGTCAGACATATTTAGCTGTCGAGTATGTTACTGAGAATTTTCTTATGTTAAACTGCTAAATGTATCAATATCTTATATATTTTTAAATTTAACCATGTTATATGCTGGTGATGCGCCGAATATTAACACGATGCATTTAATTTGTTAGCAGTAGTTGGCAGTGAACAACGTTTCAATCATATTCCCGAAACCGGTCGCAGTCGCAGTACTCATAACATTATGACATAGTGTAAGGTAACACAACGTACCAGTTTTTGGTCCTTCGAGCCGGATCTGAACCAGCGACTTATAGGTGACGACGTCTGTGGTCTAGTGGTTCGAGTACCGGACTGCTGATCACGAGGTCGTGGGTTCGATTCCCACAGGACACAAACATTTATTGTGATAAATTTAAGTGTTTGTGTTTGTCTGGGTGTTTCCTATGTATTATAAGTATGTATTTACAAAAAAATAAGTATATAAGTATTATATCCATTGTCTAGTACCCATAGTACAAGCTCTGCTTAGTTTGGGACTAGATGGTGCTGTGTAAAAATGTCCCAGGATATTATTATATTATTATTATTATAGGTAAAAAGCCCTCAGAGGATTTCAATAATTCTGTCTTCAAAGAGAAATTACAGTTTAATTCCTCTTTGCTTCTTGGTTTGATTACACAAAATACATTTAATAGTTTATTGCTAGACAACCGCAAAATATTGCAGTCGCATCGTGACGTAAACGATCCAAAAACCGTCGCATTGCGGTTCATAAAGCATCAAATACCGACGCTTTATCAATCGTGAGCCTTGAGAAGATCCCGCTCATCTAATTTGTTAATCGTTTAGTACAATGTACCGCGCATAACTAAAGAACTTGTTTATACAAGTAACTTTAGGCTTTATATTTATTGAGCCAAAGTTGGTATTGCCTTTACAGTTTTCTGTAGCAGTGAATCTAAGATTGCTGACGATACAAAACAACGGGGATTGGGGATACGGGCGTTGCCAATTTTCCGCAAGAAGAAACACCCCTTCCGGTAAACGGTTAAGTGTTTGATACCTTAATTGCATATCTTCAGAGTTCGATGCTCGTCTGTGACACATGTCTAGTTATTTGTCTTGTTTTCTGTTATTTAACGGACTGCTGCGCTTGGAGGCCATTGGTTTGATCCCGCGCACGAAACATAAATATGTGTGTATGGCCTACATTAGTTGTTCTAAGTTTGGGTTTGTATTTGAAACATGTGAAAATCAAAACTCCGAACTGATACTAAGATTTGAGAATCGGAGAACAATCTTGCAGAAATTCCATGGACACTCTTTTAAAAGAAAATTAAAGTACTTGCTTTTATCACGGCTTTGCTCGCGCCAAGTTTGTACCGCTATTATACCTAAAATCTATTATATGTATCAATTTTCAGCCCAATCTATTGATTTGTTTGAGCTGTGTATGTATGTAGATATATTAGTCAGTCAGTTCACGATTTCCTTTTAGTAAACAGTCTTCGCTGGTACAATAAAATGTCGCTCAAAAACATATCGACTTGTTTCATTAACTAGAACAAGTGGATAACGTAGAAATGCGGATCTTTCCGTAGGTAGGTATTACAGTAAGTGGTAGTGAGGTCAACAGCCGCGGAATATCATCCACGGGGAAAAGTCTGTCGTAAGATATGGTAAACTTTAAAATGGAAACATAGGGAAACATATTGTGGGCGGGCACAAGAAAGCGCCGCCATACATATCGGCAAAATGTGGGTGTATGTATACCACTACCTAACCCTTGGGGATACGGTATGTTGAAGTCCCATATAATCCACAATTTAAATTCAGTCTGGATTTGTGCCTAGTTGATGGCAATAGGCTGATCCTTTGAGCCTGTTGCCATCAACTGGGTACAAATTCAGTCTCTGCTACTGGGAATTTCACAGTAAAACTCAACAATACTGTTTGATCCGGGAGTCCAACGAGACAAGCAGGGAATTTTAGTCGAAGGAAAAAAAATTTGAAGCGAAAATATTATATGCGTTTACGTTCTGATTCGATAGTCGTACATTTTACAAGTGCATACCACGCTCTGCATTCGCGGAGTGGTCTCCCTTACGCTTCGTTACCCGCAGCCTCAGCGACAAGGGTTTTTGTCTCCTCAAAGGAACGAAGGAGGAAATCTGAACATTTCTCCGTTTTTTTTTCTGTCGTGAATTTGCGTCTTCTCGACAGCTTGTTTTACTTAATTAGTGTTATGCTCGTTACGGCTCCTAACGGCGACGAGTTGAATAGTTTCTGTGTTTTCATTTTTGTGGTAAATTGGTGGCTCAGATTCAGTTTTGTTTTATTTATTTCTGTGATCATTTTGTTTTCTCTTTTCTATATTATTCTTGATAATCAAATCGTGATCTTAATACATAGTAGGATATTAAAGGAATATGACTTCATTGTGTTTTGTCTGGATCTGATAGATTTCCAGAAATGATTCAGATGTTTGAAATAATATAGTGGTAAAAAAGAAATATTGGACCTATACAGTCGTAAAATTTAAATTGAACTGCTCATCATTTCTATGTCGTTGAGATTTATCATAAGCTGTTCTCTTGTGCTACTATTATCTTTAAATTAAACTATTATATGTAAGTATTCTTTTATTAACTTTAATCAAGACCAATTTAAATAATTCTTAAAGTAAAAGCTTATCAAGATTTTTACGAATCTTCGCATTCATTGGTATAGGATCTCATTGTTTATGGAAACGCCAAAAGTGAATCGTTTCTTTATTTATTAAAGCTGCATGCTTCAGACTATTGATCGGTAATCTATTTCCTAGCGTTTTATCGGTTCATGCTCCTTATATGTAATTTATTATTATTATTTAAAATAGCTATATTTAGTACTTACCATAACTGTGATTTCACAGTTTTGAAATATTTTAAATTCAGGATCATCTTTTAAATTATACAGTTATACAGTATAAAGTTGAAGTCTCGCGCCTAACTATGCCCAAAAGGAGAATCCAAACAGGAAGAACTATCAAATAATCAAAAATACAATATTCACGTGCTTCGATAATGTCGTGAAATTCTAACGATGATTTTCTCAATTACGAAAAGAAAAACATAGTAAGTTTAAAAAGCTTATTTGTGTATCCACAAAATAAAATAAAATTCAGTCCAGTACGAAATAGTCCCAAATGGAATATTTTCGGAGTTCTAAACAAAATCTGAACAGCTGCTATGCATTAAAACAAAAAACGTTACGACACAACCAAAGTTCGTTAAACAGAGGTGGTCCCAGTACTAGGAGAACAGAGAGCAAGAATGGTTGAATGCCTCCCTGTACTGACATTAGTGGCCTAACGTCACTTTGGGGTCGAGTGGTCCTTTCGCGCGTTATCGTTACAGTTTCGCCGGCTGGCGGGCTGATGGGCGAATCTCTCTCCGTGGACGTTTTACAGATTGAACGAAACAATACTTACAGGTGTTGGGAAAGGTCAACAACACAGTTTTATTTTTATTTTGGACCGACAATATCGCACTCATCAGCACAGATCTGTTGTTCCTCTATTCTTCAACACGTAAGCCTTATGTAACCAGCAGTAGACCAAGGTCCACATCCAGAAGATATGAGACAGATTCATATTGAAGTCAATTTACGAAGCATTTTAAAATAAGGTAGGTACATTATACCATTTTCTAATGACTTTTTTACCAGACTTTTAAATTCATCATCATGTTTCGCAGATTGACTTAATCCGCTGCTGACATTCAAATTTCTGTCATCATTTTATCTTAAAAAAATCAACTTTAAAAATACCATAATCCACACTTTTATACACTAAATTGTTTGTGCAAAAACTGTTCGTTTACATCCAAAACTCTGTGTCCCGTACAAACAAAGTAATAAAACAAATTTTCAACTATCTCGCGGTTAAATATAAAACTTGAAATGATAATTTTAGTCGGATTAGTTACAATTTTACCGCACTGTATCTACGAGGTCTTACTGACATGAATAATGACAGGTATCCAAAATACAAATAACAGGTATTCAGATAAGGTTTCTGTAATTTTCGTATTTGTGCCATGTTTCAGACTTCATTGAAGCTTATAAATGCATATTACCACGGTTAGATCTTTTATACATAGACACACTTTTATAAGTTTTCTATTTTCAGTTCTGTGTTATTGAATTTGTAATTTTTTTTTTATTTTGGTCTCCAAGGACCAACTTTGATTTCACCAATGACCTAATAGACATCGCTGTTTTTTAATCTAAGTATCTATCTGTACCTGCTACTAATTATTTTTGTAATTTAGAAAAAATATTATGTAAAATAAAAATGTAAATGTGAAATAAACAAGCTACTTCGGAAGCTTATTTTCATTACCAATATTTTTTGGGAACAGATTCTAAAAACCTCTACATAACATGGAACGTCTTGTCGTGTTCTTAATACTCTTTCAAAAAACCCTTTAAGCATTTGCTCATCTGATCATCAAACTACCTTCATAAATAAAAATACACTGAGGTTAGCTTTCAATGTTTTCAATACCGGTAATCGTGTCCTGTCCCGATATTATAAAGAATGGTTTAACCACCGGCAAACGCGTCTAACTTGTAGATTGATCGATCTATATTTCTATCCGTGTACAATATACATAAATAATGTACATAAATATTATATACTTCATATTTGTAGCCTTCTTTTCTAACACTATATGCACAAGGCTGTTGACTGACGTTTCTATTTTTATAGTTAAGAATACTATCCATATAGATTTTTGAGGGTTGTATCTTTTGAGACTGTAGACTACAATTTAATATTTTACATCAATAAAACCAACCATAAAAGTTGAATTCTAGAAAATTCGGCTAAAACAATTTTCTAAAACAATACCGCTACCGCAACAGATTTTTTCACCTCAAAACCTAATAAAGATCCCACGTTGCCAATCCTAAGCTAACACAAAACACTGACGCAAGCTTCACCAATTACCCTCACCCAATTTGAACCGTATTGGGTTGAAATAAGGGTGTGAGAAGAATCAGTGGTTCATTTTGCCGCCAAACTAAACATGACTTTCTTACGTGCTTCACGGTCTATTTCAATTTTCGCTTCGTTACCTTGCCAGGTTGCTTTTGGCTTTTATTTTTTCTTATCTGGCAGTTTAAATTTTGTCTGAAAGTGTTTTAGTAGGAAAATTTTTGTTGACGCCTTGCTTTTGATGGATTAAAGAGTTTCAGAATGCGATGGTTTCTGTAGTAATAATAATAATACCTAATTTATATAATAGACACAGTACAAAGATAAATAAATCTGTACTAATAATTTATAAAGCTGAAAAGTTTGTTTGTTTGCTTGGTTGAACGCGCTAATCTTAGGAACTACTGGTCCGATTTGAAATGATTTTTCAGTGTTAGATAGCCTGTTTAACGAGGAAGGCTATAGGCTATATATCATCACGCTACGACCAAAAGGAGCTGAGTTAAAGTACTAAATTAAAAATGTTGGAAAAACGGGGGAAAAATTCAACTTCCACGGGAACGAAATCGCGGGCATAAAATAAAAAGATGGAAGAAAATTTAGAAGTAGCAGTGGGCCCCAAGCTAGGCACACCTGTAACATGGTGACCAAATATTAACAGAATATTACCTATCAGTATTGATATCCGATAAGTAATGTATGTTAATTTGTTTTATAAAGTTCAATGACAAATAATTAATCTTATACCTACGCAAGAGAGTAGCATCGCTGATGCGAAGGGTGAGGGGCAGTCCCAACAGCTACCTGGAAGTAATTGCTAAATACATCCATAGACCTATTTGGAGACATTGGATCAGGTTACATATGCTGTGTAGTAAGTAGGTGAACATTCTCTTTTTCTTTTATATTATAGTGTGTGTAAGTTACTAACATAGCCTTAAGTTATCCCGATGTAATACTAACACCATATGGACCAAAAAGTCTGAAATAAATGTTTTGAATTTGAAATGAAAAAACTAATTGTTTATTATGTTTACCTAAATCTTTTTACACACGACTGTTGCGGGTACAACGCGTCTGTCAAATTATATCAGAGTATTTTTATATATTTTATTTAATGTTTTTTGGATAAGTGTCTTAATACTCTTAATGCATCTGTCTGAAGGTTTTTTTATGTTCGTTTCAAAGGTTGAATAAGCGTGAAGAATCTTATTTTTTTGGGTCTGACTAATGTACATTTATTTATTTAATTCGCCGTGCAGACTAAAGCGTAATTAATGTAGAAAGATCTTTTAATTAGATCATTTTAACCAACCATGTTAGAGGTATCATACCATCACGCCTGTATTCCCCGAAGGGTTAGGCAGAAGTGTACTAATGTACAAGTGGGATAGGTAACTCTATACTAAGTAATATAACGTTAAAGAGTTTGTTGGAAGGAAGAATCGGATTTGATAAAATAATTTTGTTTTAAACTTCACTCGGAGTTTTCCGAGATTATGGCCCTTAGACTATCACAAATAATAACTTATGCCACTAAAAATTTAATAACCACACGCTTCGTAGTCAAACTACCGTTCTCCTTCCGTAGCACTGTTAGCTATTCTGTGTTTGTGCTTTAATCGTTATCTATATCGCGCAGAACAGTCATCAGTACAGAATGATGAAATTTCATCTCGCTTATGTAGATGAAGTAGGCAGTAGGCATGAAAATCGGAGTGTTT
This sequence comes from Acronicta psi, assembly GCA_946251955.1. Classification (NCBI taxonomy): domain Eukaryota; kingdom Metazoa; phylum Arthropoda; class Insecta; order Lepidoptera; family Noctuidae; genus Acronicta; species Acronicta psi. The sequence continues at coordinate 13,366,207 of OX276477.1, forward strand.
CTATAAAGTGTCCGTGGTTTTAAACCATGGAGGCCAGTATACCTATACCAGGGACAAATCCAAACCCTTGTTATAGAGAATGGCATAATAGAATCCAAATAACACCTTGCCCGACCCGAGAATCGAAGTCAGGACGTTATGTTTTGCAGCTGCACTTGTGGTAGACCAGAGGTCAGCAACCCTAATTTAACAGTACGGAGCTGAATATTAAACGTTAAAGATTACAACCCGAGCATCGAAACTGCACTTAAAAACGTCTACTACAAAAATTCCCTGATTAATTACTTCTCCGATCATCCCTTTAATGAAAAGGGTACGGGCGGCATTAAGAGATTAATTCGAGAAAGATTCCCGAGGGACTTTTTGTATAGAAAATCTTATTTACTTCAAGTGAGTTCTAAGACGGGCCCGAACTGGAGACTGTGAGCGAAAATCTCGAAGAATTATCTCTACATAGTTAGTAACTATAAAATTAATACGCTTTCCGCGTCTGAACCACGGAACGGATTTTGAAGCAGTTCTTACCATCAATTAGATACCTATATTTTTACGGAAGGTCTCTCTCTATATAATTGATTAAGGATTTGTGTTAAGGTAAGGTAACAGGTAAACTGCCAGAAATATAACGATAGAGGTGTAAGATGTCGCTCCGTGTGCAGATTAGGAAGAATAGCAATCCCTCTGGAATATTTATTTATTTATTATTTATTTAGCCTAGTGGTTCTAAGCGTGACTGCTACGGTCGATGGTTTGGGCATATTCCCGGGTCGAGCAGTGTTGTGTTTTTATATTAATTTCTTAATTTTTAACCCCCGACGCAAAAACGACGGGGTGTTATAAGTTTGACGTGTCTGTGTGTGTGTGTGTGTCTGTCTGTGGCATCATAGCTCCCAAACGGATGAACCGATTTTAATTTTGTTTTTTTTATTTGAAAGGTGAATTAGTCGGGAGTGTTCTTAGCTATGTTTGATGAAAATCGGTCCAAGATGGCCGCCGCCACAAAATAGCGAATTACATATATTTTCACAACTCCCTCAATATGGGTATCAAATGAAAGGGCATGACTAGTAGAATATTATGCACTATGATAAATTTCAAATCCAAGATGGCCGCCACCACAAAATGGCAAATTACTTTTTGTGTCGGGGGTTTTCTAAATTTTTAATTTAGGTTAGGTTATTTCGTAATTCGTTACACTGGAAATAGGCGCGCTCCCTATGACATAATGGCATCTAAACATACCAGAAAACTTTGCCCTTTTATAAAAATGATACCTACATCAATCTAGGACAATGCGCTTTCGTAAAATATTCTCAAAAAAAAATTCAACAAAATACCTAAGTGTTTATAATCGCTAAATGCTTTCAGTTGGGTCGGTTCAAGTCGCGACTGATCGCACTGCCGAGTTGGACAATTTGTAGTTGATTTTTATTGAAGCAGCAATCGAGAATGTTATTCGTTTCCTTTATTTTTGAATCGGTACAACGGTGAAATGAGTTTTTGTCGTTTTCGATTTGCATTTACACGTTTAAGAACCGTAGTAAGTAAATAGGTATTATTGAATAAAAGCAATTCGATCTTTTTTAAATTTCGTGCCTTTTACTAGACTATTTGCACTAAAGAGCAAGGAAATGTTTAAAGTGTCTTTGGTCTTAATAATTTGCATTTTGCTCCAGTTTTTAAAACGATATAATTTTCAACAGCAAGTTACTGAGTTGACATTATGTAAAAACCAAAAACAATGATTCTTCTTTCTGAGGGAAGAAGTGTATTTACATCTACATACATACAAGAGGTTGTAGAATATTATATATATCAAGACCTAATTGGATCCAAAAACCCTTGCAGCCTTGCTCTTGGAGCAAATTAATACTTTGAGAGAGGTACCTACCTATAAATATTATTACTGAGTTACATCATTTTGTCTCTTCTATTCATTTCAAATTTTGTATTTGATGAAATATTGTAATACAGTTGAGATGTTATTATGAAGATGTACAGTTGACAAAAGAATTAGGTATACAGTTAACTAATGATATCTGCGTCTTGTGTCAAGACTCTTGACACAGATTGCTTCTGGGTGTAAAAGCAGCAGGCTTATGCTATGCCATATAATTATGACATAAGTGTATAACCATACTTATGAACATATACAAGGCAGTGGCAAGCTAGTTTACACTTAAAACATATTCATAGCAATGTATTATTTTTGTATGATATGATAAATTAAATTAATGTTATTGACTGTATGGTATGTATGTGCTACCACCATACATACATACAGTTACGACCTACCAATGAAAATTATAAAAAAAAAAAATTGTGTTGACTAGGTACCAACAACTGCGTTTTGACACAATATTGCGTGATGGATTAACGCAATGTTTGTCAAAACACAGATGTTGGCCTGCCTGTATAAGTGTATACCTAATTCTTTTGCCGAGTTTACATAGCGATAGCTCGACAAGGAATGTATATTATGTTGAATTTATTTTAGGCCCAGCATTTTGGTAATAGAAATAATTCCAAGAAAATATTTATTGTAAACCAGAACTATTTAAATTAAAATCCTTGAGCAGACTTATTGTGTTAGGGAAATTGTTGAACGAAACTTTTGAACTTGTGGGAATTTTGCTATAAACGGGTAATAAACTTTGGAATCCCGGTTATTTAACCTTGTTGATTTTTTCTTTCCCTTTCTTTGTGTAATTAAAGTTAGTGCAGAACAAGCTCAGTTAGCTTGGTTGAAGTATTAACTTACGCTTAGAAATTTTAAAAACGATTTCATTTTTTATAATACGGGTGTATTTATTAAACTACCTCTTTAGCTTTGTGCTTCTCAGCGTGACTATATGCCTGAGGTTTTAACACATTTGATGCCTGAACGGTCAGCTGTACATCACGCATCGCGCAGGACGGAACAAATGTTTGTAAGAAAATTGATGAATGTCCAGCCAGATTCGCTTACACTTGGATTATTTTTCTATTCCAAGATGTATACGCAATCGGTAAAAATCAGGTCGTCATGATAACAACCACGGATTTTTATGTTATCACTCCGAAATTAAAAATCGAGGTCGTTAAAGTCGTATACGATACCTAAGTATTTTATTTATCTATTGTAACCTAACCTATTGTTACAACGAAGAATAAATAAAAGGAGTTTGGATTTAATGAAAAAATAAAACCGCCCGATATTAATAACGCAAGATATGGTTTCCATCGAGAACGGTACGTGTTCTGAATAGAAATTCTACGTCTTACACGTCCTTATTTTGGAGAGGCTGTGACGATCGATCGATTTGCAAAGCCAAGATCTTCTTGCAGTCAAACTATAGGTGGAATACCTTATAATATTATCTTCAAAACAAGTTACTTAAACTTAAACACGATGCGACATACGAGCATGCGCTTTTATCCAAAACCTAAAAAATATATCTAAGCACCATAAAGAACTGGTTACTCCATACATCTGGCCGCGCTTAATCATCTCTGGATTCTAATCAAACAGGCAATCTGTTTGCGGATGGGTGGACGAAGATTTTATTGGTATATCAGAAATACTGTGAGAGGAAGGTATGAAAGTGTTATTTACCTTCTTTTATTTACTTTGCTTTGTAGATTAATTAATTAAATAAATCCGTAATTCCGACGTTGATATAAACCCAAAGTCAACTCCTCGAAAGATGGGTACATTCACTGAGACTCCAGACGCTAAATAATTAACGCCCACAACTCATGCGATATCGAGCGCCGCTCTCAGAATAGGGCCACCTTCCCTTATTGGATAAGTTGGTTTTACGCGTGATTGGTGCCGACCGGTCACAATATATTGCCATTGTCGTATGGAATACTAACTATGGACCGATTAAACGCCGAACCAATCTTTTGGAGATTTTGTTGTACACCAAGTTTATTGTCTTCCATGACAGAATTATGTTTCATATTAGATTCTTGTTGGTTGGCATTTCTATTATTAAGATGTAAACGTATTTGGTTCATACCACATAAATAACGCGATATGTTCACGCCATAGAAGAGACCCATTTTAGCAACATTTTCCGTTGTTAAGCTACTTGCAATCATTAAGGAAGACATCTAGGTCGTGCTGGTCTCTCTGTCTCTGTGATCTGCCGCGTCTCCGGTCGACTGTCTTTAGACTCTCCTTCTATATAAAAAAGTCTACAGTTCATATACACCAGATACAGCCTGAGAAATCCCATTTAAGATTGCAGCCTCTCGCCTGCGAAAACTTCGAGCTTTTTGGTAATTTAGGTAAAAAAACGTTTGTTGCTAGATTTCAGTTCGTGAGGGTTGGTAACACCAGTAACCACCGCATTGCCAAATATTTTTCCACTAAGTAAAATAAATAAGCGCTAAAGTTATTCTGCTTCGGTTTGAAGGACAATGTAGCCAGTGAAATTAAAGTGTAATATACCTACTGAAAGATACTTCAAGATGACAACGAAACACTCCAGAAATCAGAACTGCGACATTACATCATTTGCGATAAGGATACCTAACATAAAAATCCAGAGACTCGCGCATTCGTAAAGCAGTAAAACCGTTCAGTTCCATGTAAAAGATTTTTCTCTCCGCGATTTAGATTTTTTTCTCCCACGTTCAGCCAGTCATTAAAATCGTTCGCAATAAGAGTGTCCTTTTGAGGAGAAATATGAAAGAAACGTATAAAGAATGATTGCTTAAATAAATTGTTTGTTACCCCTGACCTATTTTGTTCGGGCAAAAATGTAGGCGCGGTTAATTGACCTGTCAGACAGGGGTGCTCACCACTAGGGTGAGATTAGTGCCATAAATAGGTGCGCGGGATGGTGTACGGAATCTTTTCAGGTCATTTTCCATAGGATTCCGCCTTATTGGTTAGAAACTTTTTCTTATTTTTAGGCCAATAATTTTTTGGTCCAGTGAATATAAATACCACCTGAACTAGAATTAATGTAAATAAATACAAGACCAGACCTAATTAATACCATACAGGCGAACTGTGGGTGTAGCTATAGTCCACAACGGGGTTAAGTGTAGCGTCAGCTAATGACATCTGCGTCTTGATGAAGATTGCGTTCTATCTATTTCTATTTATGTTCGGGGACGCCTGCAGGCACCAGGCGGGCGATCAGTCATGTTGTTGGGATTATTTCGCCCAGTTCCTCATTTTGGTGGATCCCTTTATTGGTTACTGGGTTTCGGCGTCGCGAATCTTCCGGTTTCTTTGCAGAAGCCCAACAGTTAGTTGTCTGGTGGACATTTCAGCAAGCTGCTATTCATTTACTTATCTGTTCCCAATATTTCCTATCTGAGTAGTGCAAGATTGCGTTATAAGTGATTATCGGCAGCATATTGCATCATAGATTGTAACAAAATGTTTGTCAACACAGATAGAAAGAAAGAAGAAGAAAGAAGAAAGTTGTATAAAAGATGTTTAAACCGCTTGTATAGTATACCTTACTCTTTTGGGTGTATGTACCTCCATTAATATTTTAATCTCTCAGCCAGACATGATTTAAATGAGTGTGTTCGAGATGATTATTATATTTTTTTAAATCTTTCGAACCATGTTATGACAAGCTATATTGTGGTACATGTTATATTTTATAGATAACCAAGAAGGTGTATTGAGAAACATTAGGTATTTGTTAAAGTATTACATTTCTCTTTATTATCATTTGTCCCGAGGACATTTTTGTATCATTTGCACCCACGCACGTAAATTAGAAATTGATATCTTCATCTATTCATAGGTACATTTATGTATACTAAACTCAATAAGAGTATGGATCAACAGATTTTTAAGTTCACGATTTCTGGGCCAGTGGACAAGTGCCTATACAATGCCCTATAACTTTTTTTTTATCTTAGGCTTGCGCTTGGTTATTATTTTTACGGTACTTGAAAAATAATGGTTTTTGGTATGAATGAGTTATAAATAAATATTACCGAGCTCCATACTTATAATTAACAAATTCAATATTAAAATAATTACGTCTGCCACGTCGCACCGTAAAGGGTAACCTATAACTAATCTAAGTTAACAAAGCTTTCTAATTAAAACTTTGGTTTTAGATGAGAACAATCGGTCGCCCGCGGCATTCGTTCCCTGTAATTATTCTCTTGAAATGGTAATGAAGTAAGCACTTAGAACGTTTTGCGAAACTAAACAGATCGAAAATGCTGATTTTGTAGGCAAAATAAGCTAATGTCCTAGATGCGCGTCAAAAGCTGCAGTGACGCGACGCAATAATAGCCATAGGCAGACGACTCAAGTTATACACATACATACTTAGCTTTACGCCTGTTTCCCATAGGGGTAGGCAGAGACTATAGATGTCCACTTGCTACTTTCCTGGCATACCACTTTCGCTTCATCTATGTTCATCAACCTCCCCATGCATGCTCGTCAAACCTCGACTGAAATTTTCTTTTGCGTATAAGTAAAAACTGGAAGAAAAACCAAGCACGCTTGATGGCAGGATCCGGTAACGACGCATTGCTTGACAAAGAAATATTTTTTTAAATTTGTTTCTCAGTCGCTCCCCGGCTCTTTGTTGGCTTAGATCTTTTGAACTATGCAACAGATTTGAATGCAATTTTAGCAATAGATACAGTCAGAAGAGAAAGATTTTGTTTAAAGTAAAGAATGCACTCTAGGCGGGTCGCTAGTACTCGTATATTTATTATATACTGGCCAACTAATTCAGTGTCATTGTGAAGAGATAATGCATAGAGAAAGAACCGTGGGTGTACATGTACTGTATCAACTGTATATCTCTGCCTACCCCTTTATAGAATATAAGATCTGTTATGTCATGGTTATTTCAGGTGAGCTATGTACTGTTTTTTTATAATTTAATCAACAATCAAACAACGGTAACATCCGTGCTGTGTGATAGTTATTTTTGTTTAGATATTACAACATGAAACGAAATACAATTTTCAATTCAATTCAATTCAGAATATCTATTCAATGAAAATGAAGCATGGCCCGTCCCTGATCATTTGAACGGATTTCTTTAGAACTGGAATGAGGAAAATACATACATTTTTCTTCGCTTTTTTCCGGGTTGTGTTTGTCAAATCGATTCTCGGTAACAATGTATTTCAAGTGATGTATTTACTTTAATATTATCTTAAACGATTCTATTGCTAATTGCGAATAAATATAAATATCTACCTATGTACGTAATTATTTGTACAGTATTACCCGCGATCTTTTAGATTACTGCTAAATCTGACACAATGAGAATATTTTGTTAAAATACCTCGATGGAAGGTTTATTTAAATGATATAGGACCAAAAATAGGGAAAACTACAACCAGCTACCAAAACAGCAGGACCAGATTCTTGGGAGGCTGCAAGTTACCAGGATAGCGGTGTACTAGGACAACATAATTCGCATATTATGTAGCTATAATTTTTGTAGGATATTAGACGCGATACATATTTAGGTATAATACTTAAGAAACACCCAGACCAACAACAAAAATATTTGTGTCTCGCACGCTCGTCTCTTGTGATCAGCAGTCCGATACTCGAGCCACTAGATCAAAGTTGTAAAAAGTAGTTTTCTAATCCCGTGGAAAAATCTTGTCCTCAAACTGCGATATACATAAAAGGTACTTGGTATCTTTCCAAGTTTTGTAGGTTATGCAGATGTCTGGGCCTAGGACGGATCAAAGGGCGCGGGATAAACCCTTGTCCTACAGTGAACAATACGGGCTCGGAATAGAAAGTAGTTGAAAGTATCCGATGATATTCACACGTGGGAACGAGTGACGTAAAACTGATTTTCTTTGTTAAGAAATTCACGCGTACATCTACGGATTTTTACCTGATCGGGTTAGTAAAGATATGTGGCTTGTTTTTTTGCGTTTGTTTTTGTATTAGGCTTTAAATTGGTTGACTTTATTCATTGGTTGGATCTTTGTATACCTGTCGCGAAATACCTCTCCCTAGAAGTCGCTTCGTCACTTATTGTCTTCAGAGACGATACTGAACGGAAAATTAGGCTTTTGTCAAATTGTAATACAAATTTGCCTAAGACAGCGTTGATCTTTGTATACGTGTCGCGAAATACCTGTCCTTATTAAACTTAACTATATCATATTGTCTCAAAATTGTCACAGAACGAGTTATGTAAACACAAAAAAATTATTTCATGGCGCCTTTTGGTTTTTTAGGATAACTTACTTAACCTTTAGGTACTAACCTGATTTTAGACATAAATCCAACTATCAGAGTTGCATGGGTTCAAATTTAAGACCAGTATGCCCGGGCAAGGTCAGATTTTACTTAATCTTACTTGCAGCATTAGAAATGACGAATATCATACATTCTCAGTTTTTGTTGTTAAATTTGTGTTCCGTGTGACCCTTAAATAAAAGATTTCTTTCTTTTTAGTTGCAAGCCCCAAGATTAACAACTTTTCTGCGATCCTGATGTTAAGAAGGTGCCCTTATTTTTTCTGTTAAAAACTCTAATGTGTACCTACTTATAAATTCGTGAATCAACTAAACAAGCACGTTTAACAATAACGAACAAATCGAAGTTATTTAGTGTTCGTGTACAATGTACCCTCGTCACTAACTTTTAATTGAAAATGACGCTAAACAATTTGCAAGAGATAGTATAATATATCATTAGGACGAAACTAATAACACCTGCTGCTCAAACTGTGGTAACATACGCCATTTTGTAAACGTTTACGCGTTTATACAATGGTCAATGGTTGTCAAACTCCAACTTGATACAATATAAAACATGAATGTGAGTTTATTTCATTAAACGATGAATAGTCAACCATAGGATAAATAATAATAAAACTGTCCATTCTAAGCTCTCTCTTATAAGCTTTGAATATATTTTATTATATTATTTTAAACTATCTCAGCATATTTATTTCGATTCGAGTCACTAAATCATCATTCAAATCCCAACGTTGACTTATCTTATCATAGGTACAGTTACTCAATCTATAATTTCTGCTATCAATAATATAGAAAAAAAATACAGGATATAATTAGGTACATGACGGTATATTCTGGATTGTTCGGTTTTTTACTTGTTAAAATGTTTTCTTTATTATTGTTTTACCGGTATCATAACAAGCATAAATCACAATCGGAGACCTAAAACTCACGGTCCTCGTCCCAATTTCGTCATGAAAGATAAAAATAAACTATCGTTAGACATAACGACGCAAACTGTCCAACATATCTCATTAGTTAACTGTATTGTTTTCCTCAAGGTTACACAAGTTCCTCATCTAATTGCCATCGGGAGTACTGCTGATCTGCCCGACGTGCCGGTCCATTAATTGTCCCAGCATTGTTTGTAAGAAGATTTCCGGAGACTGCAGTCGTCCCCTGTTTTTCGACTTCTATAACTCCGAAGATAAATTGCCAGCTTCCGCGGTTTGGGGATGCGATACAATGAAAAACAGTCCATGTTAAAACTGTTGTGATTTATTTTGGTGACTGTATTGCGGAGTTTAGACTGTCGGATTTTAAAGCATAGAAGCTGTTGTGTTTGGATTTCGGTGTGCTAAACCGTAGTAAGAGGATTCAGATCTGTGCTTGTGTTTTTGTTGTGTAATCTTAGTGTTGAGTTGTGGTGGCGGCTTTGTTTAGTTTTATACCTAGTTCTTTTTAGCTTGTAGGTTTTAAACATAAATCATGTTTAGTACATCTAAAAGAATGCTGCTGAATATTTGTAATAAACACAAAGTATACTTGTTTCTGACACGCACGTGAATATTACGCGATTTGAATTATAGTAAACGCGATAGAATCCCTAAAAAGTAGTTTTATTTCGAAATAAACACAAAGTGCCTAACCCAGTACCAAATTAAAAATATACTTGCTCTCAGTATTGTAAATGTCAAATGGTATTGAAGTATCAAACGGTGTCTATCGTGAATAACCTCTCACACGCTTAGAATGCAACCTATGCGAAAATGTGCAGTATGCAGGTGCATGTATGACTATTACTGCCATCCTTTTCGTTTCCCTATAATTTTTGCAAATTAGAGCAGGAAAAATATAGTTTTACGAATTTCCATGATAAAAAAAATCGCCAATTTTTTTGCACATATGGTGTGCAAACTACATTTACCGGGATAAATTATATTCAAATTAACCCAAGGGTGACATTTGCTACCTTTATGTTCGAAAGTTAAGGTACTTTTTTGACATCTTACCAGTAACTGGCAAACGGATATAAGTATGGATGTATAATTGAATACCTATTACTTATCTGCTTCACTCAGAATGGTTGAGGACCTGATGATTTCGGGGTAGGTAAAGCAAAATGTTGTCAGGTCGAAGTCTTTGGTGCCCAACTGCCCGGTTGATGGCAATAAGCTCGCACCCTATTACTTTGGGACCTAAACATACCAGTGAACTATGAGTGTAACAACAATATGTAAAACTGCCCATCCCTTCGGGTAACACAGGCGTGATGATAAGTTGCTTGCCTCTTGATACGGGCGTGTTTATGTTATTTTCATAATCATAATCATTTATTTGCTAAAAGTGTTGGTACAATGAAGGTCTTAATACAGTAATTTAGTATCCTAGCTCTTAGTCACGGGTAGGACATGCAAATACAGTCATACATATTATTATATTAATTACAAAATGTCCATCACTAATTATCAAATATCATTAATGTCATTTAAATAGTCATTTACAGAATAAAATCGTTTTTTCAGCAACCATTCTCTGAGTCCTTTATAAAATGAGCTATTACGTAACGTTTTAATTTCTTTTGGTATTTTTTTATAAATAAGTCCACACATGTAATAACAGTTTTTCTAAAACAGGGAAGTTCTTGGAATTCTATTCAAGACTATTCTCTCTGGATCACGTGTGTTACGAGGATACACTTATTTTAACCCTTGCCCGGTATTTATACAGCTAAATATACAACCGTCACAGAAAATCTACATCCGTATAATTTATGACCTAACATTTAATCTGCGTCACAAGTTGTTTGTATAAAAAACATGATTTATTTGGCTCGGCACACAATGTCTATGCGCGGTAGCATCCTCCGGCTATCTCCAGGGTAATAAATATGTATGCAGAGTCCAGAGCACTTTGCAAAAATATTCGTGTTTAATAAATAAATTAACGGTTTAATAAATAAATTCATAGCTTTGTATAGTGAGTGCTTTTTCATTGTTCGTAAAATAGTTTTAATAATTGTTATTAAGCATATCATCGCGCCTGTTTTTTTTGGGTTTAGGCAGAGGTCACGGGTTGCTCATAGATAAGTTTTAGGTCTCTGTGTAATAGGGCAATCTTATTACTTTTACCGAACTAAAAGGAACATTTTCACTTTTGGCCCTGTACGACATCGGACATTTACGATAATGAATAGTATTTTTTTTACATTAGTTGCATATATCTGCAATAATTAATATGCTCGCCTCCTGTTACATGGGACCTTAACATAAATAAATAAATATTTTGGGGACATTTTGACACAGCACCATCTAGTCTCAAACTAAGCAGAGCTTGTACTATGGGTATGGATACAATACTTACATACTTTTTTTTTGTAAATACATACTTATTATATATAGGAAACGCCCAGACAAACACAAATACTTTCATTCATTATCACATAAATATTTGTTTCTTGTGGGAATCGAACCCACGACCTCGTGATCAGCAGTCCGGTACTCGAACCACTAGACCACAGACGTCGTCTAAACATACCGGGGAACTATGTGTGTACATTTATTACGTTTATATAAAGGTGTGATGGTATAATAAATAAATAGGTATGTTAAGTATGAACTGACTGGGTTTAGGCCCCTGGAGCTCACGTCAAGGACATCAAGGTCAAGGTCATCAATGAAGCTTGCCCCTCGTTATTATGGGACCTAAAACAATAACGACAAACACACTGTACTATCCGACTGTCTGACAGTGTAATGTACTGACTGTAGATGAAACCTAAATGTTATGCTTCAACTAAAACGTTCTATCAATAAGTTAGGGGTTGAAGCTAAATTGGGCACGCACGCAATCACCTAGCCGCCTAACCGTTCGCTGCTAACAAAGAATTTATGAAACAAGATTAACCCGTTCAGTGAATCGAACTGAAAAAACTGTGTACAGAATGATTCAACGGGTGAATACAGAATCAACTGAGCGTCAATATGCTGAATGAATGCTGCGATCGATTGAATGATGTCGTCATACTTCAGTGAATACAAGTGCTTTGAATCATATGCCGAATATTTTCGTGTTACTAGTAGTTGAAAATATTTAGATAAATATTATAAGAATTTTTTTTTTAATTTCTGTCTAAAGGTATAATACTGTTAGCACTTATGTCGCTGTGAAACAGGTTTATCCCAGTACAGGCTCCATTATTGTCGTACTTTTATCATTTCTAAGATTAATGTTGTATTTTTGTAAATTTAATGTGTTTTCTGAATAAATATTTATGAATTTCTGGATTGTGTACATAAATAGTCCCAAACTAAGCAGAGCTCGTTCTATGGGTACTAGAATGGATATTATTATTTATTAACAGCCAGGTCAACAGAAACACTTATGTTCACCGTTGTAGTGGAAATTGAACCCACGACCTCGTGATCAGCAGTCTGACACTCGAGCCACTAGACCACAGACGTCGTCAATTATATCGAGAATATAAAATAGAAAGTAGATATGTACTGATGATAAATATAATTCTAGGACTACGTTATAATATGTCACAGTGTCAGTGGCAGCATTTTTGTAAAGCTCAAGTTCAAAGGTTTTTATTACGAAAAAAGCTTTAACAAATACAATTTATACAAGGTTTTCAGACAAACAACTGAACCTTATGTGAACATAATAACATAATATAGCGAACAATCCATAAGAAATAGCATGATCTAAAATGGTCAATATTTAATAGCACTTTTCACTACTTTGCAACCTCTGCCTAATCATTTTCTTTCTTTCTTAGCGTGTCGATGGAAGATAATAATACTTCACGTTATGGGCTCACACTTGTCTGGCCCAAAACTCAGCAACGCGGACTGCGTTTGTAGATGCGACCATCAGGGGGACAAGTTGTATTTTGATATTCGAATCGACACACAAAATGTATGGAAATGACACAAGCTTTCGATAAATCAGGCTGTCACTAATGTCATTTACATACATTTTGTTTTTCGGTTCTAATATCAAAATGCAACTTGTCTAGCCCACCAGGTCTTCACGTGTGCAGTTAACGGGACATATGGGGCAAGATGGAAGATGGGGCACTGTCTGCGGGGAGACGCCGCATGCACACTGAAGGGCAGAAGCGTCTGTGAACCCCCATTTATGGAGGTTGTCTTTACTACGGCCGACCTGAGTTCGGAGCCTGTTCATTTATTTAGTCATCTAATCTTGTACGTTGTAAACGATATTATTAATCAACAACAAAATTTTTAAAAAGATTCTATTATGTCTATTTTACATTAAATTTAAAAATAAATTAAAGAAAAACATTTGTTTTTTGTACGAAATTTACACCTAATTAACACACTCATTATAATTAGATTTAGTTAAATCTGTCATCTATTCTAGTACAGAAACGAAAAATCTATCAAGTTACTCATTAGCTGCCATACTATCCTTCATTTTTATGTAGAGTAAGCAAGATCTAATAAAACTAAAAACTATGTTAAGCACATACAAAGTTTATTCTCAAATAGTTTCGTATGCATTCCTTGCTCTTTCCAAGGTACGGAGAGAATTTGTTACCTGTTTCTCCACACGTATGGATGTGAATTTTAAAATGGAATGTAGTAAATTGGAACTCATTACATTTGTATATATATATGCTTATAAGTTTTGCCTTGGTACGAGTCATCATACATAAGTGTATTAGTTTTTAATTGTATTCGGCATAAACATAAATTACGGATTAGATAAAGCTTATATAAAATATATTCTATTGCAACAACGTTGCAAAAATGTGCCAATAATTTGACAACTGCAAAATTTTGCTAGACTGGGGCCTTAAAGTCTTTTATTAAAAAATTGACGGCGGAGAAAACTCGAACCAGGGTTCTCTAAATTGGTACACTGGATGATTGGTACTTTTAGGTAACTCTAAGTTAACTGTGGTGATAGTGAATTTCTGTCTCAGCAACATATTCGTCTTCTAGTCCTGAGGTCGAGTTAATTCTTGGCGTTCATTTACTCAAACCTCGATCAATAAATAGATTCAATACTTAGATCAATGTACTGACCCTACAAAATAAAACAAAACAATTGCTAGGACTATGGATGTTACTAGGAGATAAGAAATAGGCAAGCATTACTAAATTATTATTTATAAGCTAAGGAGTTCTGTTTTCAAATTTAAATGTTTGGAACCAAAGTTCAATGCCCATCGCAAGTACCAGGAGGGTATAGGTGCCAAGAGCAACATCGCAGTACATAAATATTATCTCAGAAAATAATTATTGATAAGTCAACGGCATTTGACAACAAATACTTTGAGATTGAAACCTTTTGGTACTTAAATACTCATAAATTTTCTACCATTTACGGATAACAAGTAAATACGGGTCTGCTGAGGTTTTTCGAAGTGCAAAGTACATAACCGGTAACTCATTATAAGTTTCACAGGAAGATAAACTAGAGGGGATCTCTATTTGATTCACAGCTTGGTGGAAATAGTTTTATGATATGCTCCCGAGAATTGCTATCATAAAATTTAGTTGGGTCTTTAAAATGAAATAATAGAATCACTACCTCTTTTTAAATAGCTTTTAAAGAAAAATGTGTACGTATTTTTAAATTGGATTACGTAATTAATGCTACATACATTACATACTAACTGCCTCATTGGCCGTAAGCACTAACGCTAAAGTTCCTCGGTATGGTTCCCGGTTTGAACAGTGTTGTTTTTAGGTTTTTCTGTGAAATACCGAATAGCAGCCCTAAATTTGGATTAGTGGTTGATGGTAATAGGCTCGCTCTAAACATAACACGTGAACTGTGGGTGTATAGCAATACACCTCTGCTTAACCCTTCGAAATACAGACGTGATGGTGATGATAAATATCTTCAAAAATAATTATGTAATACCAAATGAATTTTCATTATTACAAAACGATTTACTACTTCATAATAATTGCAAACGATTAAAATTATCACCATTTTAAACTGAACGTGAAATTCAATATTGCTATCTGCGCAAACGATAGGAGATCAACTGAGCTCTTGTTTTGTTTGTCAATGCCAGTAGGGCTGTTGATACAAGTGGATAATTCAGTCCATCAGCTGTTTGTGCTTGCACTCAATTCTATGAAGTCCTAGTACATAATATTATGCTTAATAGTTATGTAACAACGAAGTAAGGGGAGCGGTGGGGTACCTAAAGTTAGGGAGGCGGAGAGCGGCCGTTCTGTACGTAGAACTATTAGTTATGTGTTATTAGTATTACGTAAGAACGTTTATTATGTACTTTGAAATTAGCGTATCGGTCAACTGTACTGGTTTCCATTCTTACAAGAAAAGCTGTTCTGTTAGCTGAGTGACAATTTTAGTACAATTAAATAAAATAACGCTACACTTTCGTACTATAAAGTATGCAAAATTTCCAACCGCGAACATTTTTTTTTTTCATGAAAATAGTTTTGTTTTTTAAAAAAACATATTATTTTTAATCAACAGTTCGTCGACATGTTTAGGTTCCATGTAAAAGGGGCGAACCTATTGCCATTAACTGTAGCTGAAATTTTCATAGAAAAACTCAATAGTAGTGTGCTCAAACTAAGAATCAACCCCAGGCACAGTTGAGCTTGCTATAGACGCTTACAGGCATTATTTCGAATCTGCTTTTTTATAATTATTAAAAAAAACGGAATTGCTAATAAAAATCCAGAATTAATAATATGTTTTTGGTGTAAGTTGGAAATTGAATTATATTTTTAACTCTATTTCCTTAATTAATTAATAAATATATATGGGAATTTAATATCAGTAATGCAACTAAATTTATGAAAAAAAAAAGTATTATTTCAGTGGAGTTTAGCTTACTAAACAATACAGCTAAGAATACCAGACGCTTCCTTAAATTGTTACGCCCCAGTGAGTTAGTATCCTTAAGGTATTAGTTGAATGGGATTAATTCCTAGCCAGCGTTACTGCGCTTGTTCCTTAGTCTTTGTTGCTCATAATCCTGCTCATAAGGATAGTTAAACTACGTTTGTTTTGTGAAACTAGTATTAGCTTTGAACTCATTTGATATTATAGTCCGTTTTTATGAAACTATAAATCTCTTACTTATTACGCTAATGCTCTCCGATCATATTTATTATTTTTTAGGCTTTACAAGATGGAGTTTCACAATACCTATCATAAAATCAACTGTTCTTCCGAAAAATATATTAGTTTAGAATGAATCCCGAGTGTTGGCGTAGAATAAAAGTTGGCGATAAACGAAGTAAATAGCCAAAGACAACAATTTTGCTAAAAAAAGAATGCCCAAAATTGAGAAGTTAAATTTAACTGTATTGGCAAATTCCGTCGCACAGTTAAAAGGTTTTCCTTGTAAGCCAACAATAAATGTAAGATGTTTAATAATAATGTGTAGGAGTTATCTATATCTTTCTATATATATAAATTCGAAGTACCAAGCCAATCTCAGAAATCATAACTTGAAAGTTGAGAAGTAGGTTTTTTATTTATCGTACTGTACAGTGCTTATCTAAGGGTGTGTACACAAAGCGAAATCAATCAGGTGATTCCCGTGTGCTATGACATGTTCTTCTTCAAACGAGGCCTAAAAAGAGCTCGGCGGCTTAGCTTTGCCCCCTAACGGTGCTGATGTCCATGGGCGGTGGTTACCACTTACCATCAGGTGGGTCACCTGCTCGTCTGCCACTGTATGTTTGTTCACTGTGTGTTTGATGACGTCTGTCGTCCAGAGGTTCGAGTACCGGAGTGCTGATCACGAGGTTCGATTCCCACAGGACACAAATATTTATGATTGTGTTGAATATAAATGTTTGTGTTTGTCTGGGTGTTTCCTATGTATTATTAGTATGTATTTACAACAAAAAAAGTATGTAAGTATTATATTCATTGTCTAGTACCCATAGTACAAGCTTTGCTTAGTTTGGGACTAGATGGTGCTATATAAAATGTCCCAGGATATTTATTTATTTATTTACTGTAGGCAATAAAAAAAAGCCTAGATGAAATAAAGGAAACCTGCAAATCTTGCAGTTTAATAGCGGTAGGGTTTAGCGGTGAATAAATCAAGTGGCTATCAACTACGAGCGCAGTTGGTGGTTTGTTGAGGATTGAAGAAGAAATTTATATCGGCGTGGACATCGTCGTGGACCACAGTGAGTTGATTATATTTTTAGTCATTAATTTATTATGATGTGAAGAGGCCTTAAGATTTTGTGAACTTAATTTTTTTGTGAGATATCAGAGCATTTCAGAGTAGCCTTTACTATTTATTGAATCTGTTTCCATTGTTAAAAATAAGGCCTTTAACTATTCGCTAGTTTCGATGCTTAACTTGAGGTTTGATTTTTAGACCATTGTGATTATTAACTTAGATTAAGCCTGACGTATGAATGAAACCTCAAGTGACAAGTTACCAAGTTTTTATGAGTCAAAAAGGTCACAATGGAACTATTATATGTTATGGTTTCGTTGTCTGTCTGTATGACGCGTTTGTAATTAACCAACGCGTAAAAGAACACATCGCCGATATATTTCAATATCTTGTTACCTCAAATTAATGGGATGAATTACGTTGAATTAATTAAAACAGATTACATTTATAAATGGATATAAATCCCGCAATATTGAGATATAATTCATCATTTTGTGGCCATTAACATATTTATTTAATTTATGCAAACGTAAATTATAATGACAGTTACGGAGTGATATTATGAACAAGAGTCGAACAAGAGTTTTATTTATAATTTCAATTAAAATATCGACACCTACAAATATTTTGTTTAGAATAGAGAGTAGGATCAGTTAGATAATTTTATTAAGGAACACTATGCTATCCTGACACTTCATTCGCATCTAAAAAGACTTTTTGAGACAAGAGTAGCCTATAATGATTTTTCTCAGGATACAATCTACCTCCTTGCCAAATTGTATCTAAATCGGTTCAGCGGTTTTGGCGTTAACTGGTAACAGTTATCTCTGTTTCTTTAAACATAAATGCTTTCCTATTTATTAACGCGCTAGAGGTCTTATGTTCGAAATTCCTTTTAAGATAGGACCTAAATATACCGGCGAACTGTCGGTGTACATTAGTACACCTCTGCCTTACCCTTTGGGGAATACAGGTGTGATTGTATGTTTATTATACATCATTTAAATTTAAAACAGCGAATTTATAACTACGTATAATTAATTAACGAAATGTAAATTAATAACAGAGTGAAATAAACATAATCAAGTCAGTGTTCAACAATAATTAATTATTATTACATACAGAAGTAATTAGCCGAAATAACAATAGGCACTTAATTAATTATGTCATAATTGGTACTACCACACGGATCGAAGGACCAGTAATGGATCCCTGAAACAATTCGGTCTGTTGCATTGCAAAGCAGCTATTTAAATTAATGTGGTCTTGAGGTTTTGACAAGTGAAGCGGAGTCCTCAGTAAGTATAATATACAGGCTTATTTTTTAGTCAATGTATATATCATTATAAACAACTTTTACATAAGGACTAATACGGAATATGTAAAACATTTCAACTATTCCTTACATTTATGTCCACTCAACTCAATAAATTTTATTTACTAAAACATTTAAATTCAATGTTGCCAGCGTGTGGTACTTCAAATAAAAATTAATAATTATAAAATGAATATTCAGTGAGCTCACAGCTTCATATTAAAAGTGTATAATAAACTTTAAAATTAAAATTCATCACTAATATAAAACTGTCAATTTGTGCAGAAACATGGCGGCATCATATTAAACTATGAGCCTGTCATTGTTGTTAACAAGTTACTTATTTTCAAGTCACTCGATAATAATATTGGTAGGATATTTTATCACCACCTAAATTGTCGAATTTGTGTGCATTTGTTTTATTTATTTAAAACAAGCGACCCGTGCGCAGCTTCGCTTGCATTTTACAGTAGATTAAAAAAACTTAAATATAAACCTTCTGACAATGAGGAACGTATAAAAGAAAGATTTTATCCAATTTGGCGCAGTCGTTTGGAAGTTATGCGCGCACTGGTAGCACGTCCAAAACTTATCAGCATACAAAAAACTTGATTTGTGTCCGTCTTCACTAATAAGCCATTATAAATATTCATGTTAAAGTCATGTTAAGTTACATTTTAATACCACTATCTATCTATAAAGTCATAATACTAAAACCTCTCCCTCAAAGAACGGCACATTACGATAATAGCCTGGTTATGTCTCCATTACTGAACCGCACTTATTGAGTTTAGAACAACGGGGGCCTAAGTGGCGTAAATTTAAAAAGTTGGCCAACCTTACCTCATGGCTTGAAGATTAAAGGTTTGATTAGAGATTTTGAAGGCACAATCTACATTAATTGCCTACTTTGCCGGTTTTCAATGAGTTTCAAGGTTATTATTGGGTAAAGAGGGGACTTTTTCGGGGTTAAAGTGGTAATTTTAAAATTTGAGGTACGTTTTCGATTATGAAATAGCAGGAAGAACTCTCGTAACATAAATTTTAATTTTATTTCCACACCGTTAATGATTTACATATATACTTAAATTTACACGAAAAGGTGAAAAGTAGGTAAATTATAATCTTTTGAAATAAAAATCAATTGCCGCATGTATGGAAGATGATCACTTGAGGATGGCTTAACCGATTTAGCTGTTCTTTTATGTTCGTAAGTGTCAGGACAAGGCTTAATAATGAAAGGTTTTTATGAAAATCTACCGTAAATCTGCTCAGGCAATGCTTCACAAAGTTCGCTAGTAATAATATAGAAAATGTACTAGAAATTTTTGTTCAAAGGACAGGATATCGTAATGAGTATCATAAAAACTAGCTCCATAAATAAGCTCATGATTTTAAAAACATTTTATTTATAACGACAGCTTCCGCCATGACAAGCCCTGTGTCGCGGGGTTTTTGTAAATATACAAATAATGGATGAGTTCACTCATACAGAGGAATATTTACGTTACGTTGACTGCTTGTCTCTCTTGTACTCGACAAGAGCGACAAGCAGTCAACCTAAAAATAATACATTATTACAATATTCTACCTCACGATATAATAGCGAGTGTGTCCACAATACACCCACTTGCATGTTAATGAAAAATGATATTCGTACGACTGGCGGAGTAATCCCTTAATTTTAATACTTTTTGGTGCAATAAATTTTGGTGGGAGCAATATTCCTGAGTCGTGCCGCGAAGCTTGCGGTCCTCGTTTTAATAATGTTCTGCGATGTGGCAGACGACGACTACTACCGTCAGTTAATGGTTAAATGATATAGGTGTAATTAACGAGCGTTTAATTAATGTTTATTAGCGTGTGGTGATACTCAACTTTTTCATTTCAGGGTTTTTTATTTATAACTATTGGGTTCTTGCTAGAGTTCGTCTGGCCGCCTGGTATCACCATATTGGGGGGTCCAAGGGTGACCAAGGAACCATTGGGTTCTTGCTGGGTGGTTGCGCCACAATACTGCCAAAAGTTCGGCCCTCCAAGGGGTACAAGGAGGATCAAGAAACCATTGGGTTCTTGCTGAAGCTCGTCATTTTGCCAAAAATTCTGCCCATAAGTAATAATGCGGTAAAATTATGGCTAAAATGTATCATTGTTCCGGATAGGGTAATAATAGTAAAGAGTAACATGAATCCGCCCCTATTTTCCCTCCACGCAAACTGCCAGTTTTGTAAAAACTGCTTGAACACAGCCAGAGTATTAATTAGTTCTGGTTATGTTCTTCTTCCCCTCCCCTCCACCCCTTACATAACCAACTCGGTAATAATGGCATTTATTAAATTTTCATTATCTTTCACCCCTCTAAGCTCGTTAGGGTGAAGGAACAACTTTGTATATTGGACAAATAATAAGAATTTGAAATTTTAGAAGGAAACATTTTATAATTTTAATAATTAATTCTAATTTATGTGATTGGATGATGTGCTTCATAGGTATAGTGGTTGTAAACTTGGCTGCTCTGCAAGAGGTCTTGGGTTTGATTGACTTGGGTGTTATTACATGGGAAACATGCCAGCGAACTTTAGTAATACAACACTTCTGTTTAACCTTTCAGGGAATACAGGCTTGATAGTATGGTAAAAATACGGTTACTACACTTCGTAATCGTGAATGGTTGCTATCTGTAGGGACTGAAAAACTATTGTAATAATTAAGTCTATAAAGGAGTATTGTGTGTAGAAAAATATAGTTGTAAGCAGTTAAAATAAGAATAAAATATGTCTTATTATATTAAAAGATCAGACTTCGCCTTAGGAAAAAAGTACCATGTACTCTTCAACAAGATAGCAGTTAAAGGGTAACTCCCGCTATAGGGAGAAAAGTTAACTTCAGCTCATGAAAAAAAAGCTTCAGCAACTTAAACTTTGAGTAGATATTGTTTTAAAAATTCATGAAAAAGTTAAGACTTGATAGTGGGTACCACAGAGTTTATCCATAAGCTACAGACTGCGTTATTGGTCTAATCGCCATAAGCAAAACTTCTGAGTGAAAGGTCCTCAAGTCCCAGGTTGTGCATAATTAGGCCTTTAAAATTATCAGCAATAACTCGAAATATCATCAGGCATCAGGTTGAAAGCGCATCAAAACCTTTGAACATAAGACCTGCACGACTTCTTCGAAAAAGTTTAAAGGAATTCAGCTTCTTATTTTGACAGCTATCTATCTTATTCCACTTAAGCCTTTACATAAAAAAAAACTAAAGCATATATATACATCCTGCAATCTGCGGTTTAATTCTGCGGCAGAGCTCAGGGCGAGAACATAAATCTCTGTGAACTACAATATACTGGCCCCGCTGCATCCAATACTGACGATTTATTGTGAAAAAAATACAAGGAAACTTGGCAAACTTGTCATGTTAAATACTTTTATCAAATGTTTGTCATGAAGAACAGAACTTGACTGGTTGGCTTGACTTGACACTAATTTAGTTTGTACAGGATGGATATGCAAAGTAAAGAAAATTTTAGTATAAATATAGATTACTTATTCCTTAGTATTATTATGACTGATACTAAAAAAATTATACCTTGTTTTTTATAGTAACTACCTAATATACCAGTACCCACACAATCACACAATATTTTTAAACTAAAACGAAAATTTGCAACTGGGTTTTTCCTTGCGGCGAGCATTGATTGGTATGTTTTTTTATGGAACGTTATCAGAATCGTTTAGCTATACTTTCATGTCCATAAAGGATTTTTGGGTGTGTAATACAGCCTGTATATCATGTAAGAAGCGTATTCCCGTACTGGGATTATAACTTCATGTTATTACATACACAGTTTTTTGCAATATGTCAATGTCAAACTGACAACTGTCAGCGCCGTGATAATGCAATTTTTTAAGTGTTACCATTTTGCTACGCTCTGGCTACGAAAATTCGTAGCAAGCTGTGCTACGAAAGCTACGACAGCGCTACATCAAGATAATGGGTCCATGATGATGGGAAGTTTTGAAAACTTTCAAAACATAAATGCTAGTAAATAAACTTGTAACTGGTTACCATAATGAACATCTATGACAATTCGTTAGTAATAGTCAGAAGCTCAAAAGCCAGAATACCAGTCTATCCTTCAAATATCGTTAGTCCCCAGAAATTGGGTTGCAAAGGTCTGATGGCAGTCACTTCGTATAAAATACGGATTTTCAGCCGCATCTGGTTTGACTGGAAGTCACTCCCAACATGATTAGGAAAAGGCTAGGAAGAAAATTGACATATAAAAATCATATAGCTAGCTAAAGTCGCGGGAATTGCTATATCTGTTTATAGGCTTGAATCTAGACCTTAGGCGGCTGAGTCACAACCACGATTACCATGATTGACAATCAAGTCGTTAGGCGTCCTGGGTCCTCCTACAAAGCCTTAAGCAACTAGTTGTATTGACAATTGCTGACGTCATTACGTATAATAGCCGTCCGAACCGGATTAAACCGGTCGTAACCGCGTAAATGGGATCGCATTAATGGAATTTGCCGATTCAATGAATTTTGTGTGCACCCAGATTATAATAATTTTAGCTTTTATCACTTTGGGATGAGGACGAATAAATTATATACGGAAATGTGTTTGATCATGACGGGATTTCTAGTATTTGTTTAGTACGTCCCTTTTTAATTTTATAGAACACATAACTATTCCATATGAAGGGTTGAGGGTTGGGTAGAGGTGAAGTAATCTATATATATTAAGAGAAGTAGGGCACAGTCATTTATGGCTCAAATCTGGAGCAGCCCGTCTGGGGAAGTACCTCCACCTTACAGAAAACTGCAGCCAAATAACACACTTCATTGTGTGTTGTGTTCCTGCAGTGAGTAAGGTTGCCAGAGCTCCTTCTAAGGATGCGCTGCACTGGCAGCAAGAGGAACATTCCGTTAAACTGTCGGCGCGGTGAATATATATGAAATAAGACTGTACTAAGAGGTTTTTGCAGGATCAGTAACGAGTGTGTGACGCTTCTGTGTTATAAACGCCCATAGGCTGCGGTAACCGTCTACCATCAAACGCCGCATGCTTGCTTGCCACCCTTGCAGTATAAAAATATAAAAAATACCCACAGTCCGGTGGTATTTTAGGTCCGATTGTGGGTTCGACTAAATACAGCTATGAAGAAGGCTGTTATTTTGGCAATAGGCTCACCCTCTATTACACAGGACCTCAATATACCGGCGAACTATGGGTGTACATTGAACACTGCTTAACCTATCGAGGAATACAAACTGGTTTGCTATATTACAAAAAACATTTTTGCTTCCTTTTGCCTCGCAAAACACTGAAATGTTATCTTAAGGGGCTGTTTCAACTTTTTCCTCCGTCCATTCATAGTTAAAGTTCAAAGTTAAAAGTAAATTGTTTCACAGAAAGCGTCAGTTAATTTAACCGGCGGCTGTAATCAGTGGACGGACAGCATCTTGTTAAGTTGTAATTAGCGTCGCCTTTGACAA
Organism: Acronicta psi; assembly: GCA_946251955.1. Taxonomy (NCBI): domain Eukaryota; kingdom Metazoa; phylum Arthropoda; class Insecta; order Lepidoptera; family Noctuidae; genus Acronicta; species Acronicta psi. The sequence continues at coordinate 13,390,398 of OX276477.1, forward strand.
TCTGTGTAGTTAAGTAAGGAATTAAGTACGGTCTAGCATACGGTGTTAGATTGACGGAATTTGAGACGTATGCTGTTGGTGTAAGGTTAGATTTGATTTGGAGTGGAGTGAAGAAGGAAATTCTTAGTCAATGCTTATTGGGTTTTAGATTTATGTGACCTGGTTTTAATTTTCGAGGTCCAGTATCAGGCAAGGTAACTTAGAGTATCAAGTTTTTATTTAGTAGACATTTCTCAATTCATCTGTAGTTTATTTCAATTCCTTATGATGGATTTAAATGATTTTTATTTTAATCTATACCCGGTTCCACACCCTATAACATGGGCCCTAACGAGTGAACTGTGGGTGTATATAATAACACCTCTGCCAACTCTTCGGGGAATACATGCTCATAGAGTAGCTGTAATCTGACAGCAGGAACCAGTTCAGCGTACTGACCCAGAGAACACAGGTTCGAGTCTCGTCTGAAGTCGTTTTCTTTATCATAATTGGCTTGCGACTACTATCCTACTTCATGTAAATGACGCCAATGAAGGTTCAATTCATTAGGATTTTTTTTTTATTTCACTAAGGTGGCGCAAACAAGTACACGGCCCGCCTGATGGTAAGCGGTTACCATAGCTTATGGACGCTTGCAACACCAGGGGTATAACTCAAGCGTTGGCGACCCTGTGAAAATCTTTTCACACCCTTTTTGAAGAACCTCTTTTGAAGAATTTTAAAGGTTTTTTAACTCAGGCTACAACCGAGCCCAGGCAAGTAACACCACAGGGCATAGCTAGATTAAACCCTTTTAAATAAAGAACTAACTAAAACGTATAAATATTTAATACTCTGTGTTTATGTTGGAGATTAAAACTAAAATTATATTCTAAATATAATAGCAGTTTTGGGACCTGGGGTCTAAAAGTTTAACGCTTTATTTTATAACCAGTCGAAACTAAATTTGAATAATTTAGTGTTAGGGTGAGGACAGATGAGGTACGGGACAGCCTAAATATTTTTGTATAGGACCAATGGGCTGCCCGTACACGAATTCCGGAAGCAAATAACCGGGCGGAACGGGGCATACCTAATGTCCATTTTCGCAAAAGTCTCTAGGAAGGAATTTTAAAGGAATCCTTAGCGATTTAACACTGTGATAACTATAGATACAGTAAATTTTTAGTGCATGTTTTCACACTTCCAGACTAACTACAATAATAATTATTTATTTTTATAACCATTGTTTACATTATAAGACATTTAATCGTTTTAAAGACGTTAGTGAAAATCAGCATCAGTCTTTCTTTCTTTTTCTTTTCTTTTCTTTCTCGAGGTATTTCACGGTAGTGCCCGCGTTGCCATTGTATCCAATCCCTAATTTGCCTTAATCCTTTCTCAGCTGTTGTTTATATTCTGAAAGTAATCCACATAACATCCTATGTCAAACTAGGACTTGTAGTTTCCGAAATTTTATGATTATTCAGTGAGAAAGTGAGTGGTATTTATTTAGGCAGATTATTTTTCTGACGAATTGGTATTGGTTAGGTCTTAGTATATAAGGTGGAAGGGACATCGACGCACAAACGTCGTGACAAGGTTTCACACAAGGTTAAAAATAAAATGACGTAGGTCATTCATGTAGAAAATGATCGGTTATAACAGATATTGTCATTTTTGAGCGCGCTGTGTATTGCTAAAAACGCGATTATAGCGCTCCGTGGTAAATGATATCGCGGGCGCGATCTGAAATAAATGAAATAATGATTTTTTAATTATAAATCAAGTTTGGGTAGATAAAATTAATGTTTTTTTACACGTTCAGGTAAAAAAAACTGCAGAAAAAAATTAAAAATTTGATGAAAAAAGTTACAGCAAATTTCAACGCAGGGGGGTCCAGAATCATGTACTGAACTCAGGGTATTCGGATGTGCGTCGATGTTCCTTCCACCTGTTATAGTTTGAGCATCTTTTAGTACACTTATGCAAAATAGTCTTCAGTGAAACGAATTCCGAATAATCACGGAATAATCCGTGATTATTCGAAAACTTGACAAGCGTAATATCGTGTACCTCTGAAAACTTGGCAGCTCCACTACCGGCGTATAAAAGTAAATATTACTTTGAAAACGCGTATTACCTGAAATGTTCTTTAATAAAGTCCCTGTGTCAAACATCGGATAATATTTGTTGAATTTTGCATTTGTGTGCAGCACCACTATAAAGGATATATTAAGAAGTTTAATTAAGAATAGAAAAGAAAATTATATTCCCAGTATCTCTGATAAAAACTAAAATCTTATTGCTTACGTTCACAATTGAATTAATACTGTTGTGTTTACCTTTAATTTAATTGCCCTCGAGAACATAATTGTATTTTAACAACATTTTAATGCTGTGTGTATTTAGTTTGTAAGCCTTAACTAATAAATAAATAAATAATCACTTTTTTTCAAGTTGGTGTCAATATATAATATAATAGAAAATTCCAAGTGGTCACTTATCGAGATAATTTTTCAGTGATGAAATGATAATTTATTGACGAAATTGACTCGACACATTGATTTACCATTGACACGAAAAGAAGAAGAAGTGATGAAATGACAGCTAATAGAAGGATAAAGAGTAAGAAAGAAATCGGGAATAAGGACAGTATGATAATGATGAAGATTCATCGCTGCTAACAATGTATGAGATTTTTGAGCAACATCTGTAACCACCGATTACAATCACATCCATAGTAATAATCGATTATTTGTATGTATTTTTGTCGTGAAAACTATCGCGTTATTTCCCTTTACTACTCGTATGGTCCAAGAGACGATAGTTCCATTACACATTTTATTTCATGTTATTAAAGATAAACTTCTGGGTAATCACCTGCAATATGACAACATATAGTACTTGTATATCGCTCCATTTGCACTGCACGGTTAACCACCTATATCTATCGTTTGCTAAAAACTTTGATACGATAGTAGCGCTTATATTGAAGGAATAAGTTCGGAGATTGCGTGTATGTTTAGTGGGAGTAGTAACGCTTTTGATGTTTAGTGTACTCGGTAGCACTCGGTGGCATCGGTCGTGAAATTATATTTTATATGCGAGCCTTCGTAACTGCGTGCTCAGGGGACACGCTATATTGTTGTAATAATCTGCTAATATTATTATACATGTTCTAGGTACTTTTAGAAGACTACTGCAGATTACAGCGATTGGCATATTTTATGTTAAAGCCGTGACAAGCTAAGATCAATGTTCCGAGGCTCGATTCCCGAGCGGTGGGGAAAATGTAAGCAGATATGTACCAACATAATGAGTGAAGTGGATTTTCAGTTTTCACTTATCTGAAAGTAACTGGCGCGTTACGACGTACATGTTAATGTATTTTAAACTAAATACTACCTGCATGATGTGTTTTAGCTAACTTCTGAAAAATAGAAGTCCTTCCGTTTACATATTTTTTTTAAATACAGAATGACTTGCTATTTATTTGTTATAAAAACACAATATACTTACCTTTGTGCCTTAGGACGCACACATCAACTACAAAATTCTACAAATGTACCTAAAAACACGTAACATTAAACAATTGCATGTTGTTAGTAATTCCTGTAATAGTATGTAGGCCGTAAATTAATGGACATTTGATAACAAACTAAGCAGTTGTACGTTGCGTAACATACAATTTCATTAATTAACGGTCAGTACGCCGGTCCCGGGGGCGACAACTAATATGGTCGGTATACAAGGGACGCGGTTTAACTTATGAGCGGAATAATATTTAAAACTAGCTGTTACCGTGGTGTTACACGCGTTCATCCAATTTTTTAAATAAATAATATATACAAAACAAAAAGTAGCCGCATTAGCTATCTGCGAGTGAATCCCGTCGAAATTAGTTCATCTATTTCAGAGATTGGCCGGAACAAACAGACAGAGAGACATTTTTTTTTAAATTGTTTATTGATGTAAGTACCGTATATACCTTCATATCCATTTAGTAAAAAGCTGTTAATTTGAAATTACAGACAGACACTTCAGTTTTATTTATTTGATGTATAGAGTATAGGAACGACGCCTAGTAGTCTAGTATTCTCATGTCCAGCAAAGTGTCTAATTTTTCCTGACATTCTTAGTAACAGCTCGGAGTTAGGAGTTGTGTCCGATTAATGACAACATCCTTTATTACAATGGGATCTACCGTGGCCTACACATACCGACGAATTATGGGCGTACACTATACATTAGTACCAATCTGCCTAACCCTTTGGGCCTTGGGGAATACAGGCGTGATGGTGTGTTACGTTATGTAAACTGGAGTAAAGCCTTAGTCCTCTCATTGTAAGAGCAGACCAGTAAATGGTTTAATAATAATGAGTAATTACTAGCTGTTGCTTGCTGTTTGCATGTCCTACCTCAATCTTTCTCCTTGTAAAATTTTGTTCGAAATCTGTTTAGCGGTTTAAGAGTGAAAAGGTAAGAAACAGGCGCACAGACAGGTATATCATTTTTAATATAAGAAGGGATTTTTGCTATTGACTAAAAAAAACCGCTGAAAGTTTTTCGAGAGGGTCTGATAATAGATTCACTAAGTATGTTATCATCTACAGCACTATGGCTAAGGGCGAACCCAGGGGGTCATGGGTCAAGACCCCCAAGCTTGGCCTTGTCTAATATTGGAGCCTTTCCTGGACTGCTGGACTTCGGCTATCCAGCCTTAGCTACCACTTCAGTTAATTTTCTTTTTAAAAAATCGCGCTACTCTTACGCTTATGTTTAAATCGCTAGAGCTTTCCTTATGTCTCCATACCAAAATCGCTACTCTCATGTCCAACAGCATTGATTGAGTCTAACAGCAAGTGTGGTCACCTTGGGACGTATGACGTCACCGGTACACTGCGTAACAAAGCCGTTTGAGGGCTCAGGAATAATGAGCAGCGTCATTACTGGGAATAATAGTGGGTTTGTGACTGTACCTGGAAAAAAGCCTTGTGAATGTAAAGTTAGATTCTACTGCTTAGTTCGTCTGGGTGAGTAGGTACTATCGTATTAAAATTAAAAAGTACAAGGCTGGGACAAGCTGTTCGTTCATAAACAAAATTGTTTCTATGCTTGTCCCGCCTGCAATACATTTTCCAACATCACAGAGCTTGTTTTTATTTGATTTTTAGTTAGTACTTTTTACGCAGTCGGGTTTCATTTAATAATTGATTTTATTTCCCACTTTTTAGTTTATAAATCACTGTAGAATCACTAAATAGATCCTAAATGATAATTTAAAATGAAAATTGATATCTACAAGTAAAGATCATTTTCAAAATCAGTTCGTAAATTAAAGCGTTTAAAATCTGCCATTTTTTATTTATTTCATGTACCCAGTGACACTCGTGCCATCAAGACTAATCTAATGAGGTGTCATTTATCTAAATCGGTTAATCCGATGAGTAGTTACGACCGGACATACATACATACACTTCAAACACGTACTTAACCCCCTTTCGACAGTCGGGTAAAAAGATTAATGTATCAGATTTTATCTTCCTAACTTCTTATACAAAACTTCTATAATCTGTTCCTAGTGTGACAGATGGCCTCTTAATTCCCGCCTTTTCTATTTTTAGTCCTCCGGTCTCCGAGCAGTCCGTTGTTATGTAAATCTATGCGCCATTTGGCTCGGCCGTTGATAGCTCAATTAGATCGCCCAATTTTGATCGATTGGCTGGCTCGTGTTGAACTTATCAAGCTTCCCCTGGGATGAATAGTTTATTAGATGCCCTTATCTAGTCTTGTATTAGAAGTGCAATCGGAGCGGACTACAAACAGATTAATAAAAAAATAGATTTTATACTCCGAATATACCAGCGGAAAACCATTTCTATAATATTGGACTCTACTTAATTTTATTTATTTATACTTTAATGTACAAAGTAGTACAAAAGGCGGACTTAATGCCTTATGGCATTCTCTACCAGTCAAACTTTGGGTGTGGGAGACAAAGTTAAAATAGGTAAAAAATAAACATTTAAATATTATCTAGTAATAAACTATAAAATGCGAACTTAATATTAATATATATAGAGATAAATACAAATACATATTTATATATAAGTATAATACATATGTATGAATAACAATATATATAGGTATATGTCAGTGACAGTTATGAGTATAATAAACTTTACTTTAAATTAACAAAAAAAAAAAATATACTTGCTAGTGCAACGACTTCAAGTAGTGCTCAATTGTCACTATTTGTAACTATTATTTTGATAACCAAAATGTTATTTATAAACTTTTCTCCCACAACTGAGACGAATCTAACTAAAGATACCTCATGTACGTTAAAATTTGTGAAATAAATAAAATACGCTCAAAAACTTTACCCTCCTTCGGCAGGCTGGTAAAAACATTTCTCCAACAAATTAGTCACCCTGTATGTACCAACATACGTTCTAAACTTAAAACCATTATTTCCACTATCCATCGTATTCTTGGTGTGAATAGCAAAAATCTCAGAGCTCATCCGTCTCGTGTGCGCAGGCGCCAACTTTACTGTCCTTGTTATGTAAATAGCACCAGTCGGCGAACGGTGACGATCGCTGCCGATAAACGATTCAACTTTACGTTTGAATTTGGAGAATAAAAATCAGTGCCTCATTGGTTGCAAGCACGGTACGCTCACACTCGACAGCCGCGCTCTATTGGGAGTTGAGATCGAGCAAAGCAGCAAAAACGTTCAATATTTTCTCTGATGTTTTAGACTAAAAGGTCTTTATCTAATTCCCCTCCTATTATTGTTGTTGTTATTAATACAATGTCCTTCAGAGGTCTTGCTCACCATATACCGCGTTAATTAACAGGCTTCGAGTCTAAGGTTAATTTTAGAGACGACGCTAAGCTTGTAACGCTTACTTATGTCAAATTGTAATACAAATTTTACATACTTCACGCTTAGCGTCGTCTCTGAATATTAGCCTGAGTCAGTCCACATAGGTCAATTATGGTTAGCACTTAGCACATGCAGCGAGAGGCGTAGATTAGTTTCCACTAGTTAGCAATGATGGGCTGTGTTTATATAGGTATAAGTTCATTAAATCGGCTACCAGTCACAGGAAAGTCAGGAAAATTACCTTAAGAAGTAGAATGTAAAAAAAGAAGAAATTCGACATCACTGGGGAGTGGACTCGGTAGCTTCGTTCGAGACCCGAGTGGATTTTTTCTCTTTCTAAAATTTTAATCTAATGTACACTTACACTTAAAACAATAGTAATGTATGTAAAACTACGTTTAGTGCCCTAGTCGACGGTTTGAGCAACAACTCTCTGCACGTTTGCTCACCTGAGGTTACTGAGGCAAATATTTGTGTCTTCCACCAATATTTGTTTCAAGTCTGGGTCTAATTAATATAGCATTTGCGAGATTCACCATGACCACAACAGGAACTCCCATTCTCGTGGCGCCAACTGGCGATGTTATGTAAATTGCGCGTCGACCGCCCTTGTACCGTCATTAAATCGCGCATTTGATTGACAATCGACCGAATTTGTGTCTAAACCGTTCCCGGACGTAAAGTGACAGTGATTGGCCAGTCTGTCGAACGTGTAAAGGGTTCTATTATGGACGAAATACAAAGGATTTCCTGTTTGTAGGTATCTGTTTACTATGGCCGTCAAGGTACCAATTATCAGACAATTAGTAAAACATTTTGGCCTGAAAACCGTTGTGTCACGCACCGCAGGCGATTTAGATTATAGTATTATGATTAAACTTGATTGTTTCATTAAAGAACGGTTCTTAATGCATTATATTGCTAATTCGCTTGACCGGTAGTCATAGTAAACATTTTTTTTATTGTTCCTTGACCAAATTGATACTTACATACCAATATGTAAGTATTCATATACATTATTATCCATTATAGTATGAGGCTTGAGCAGAAGTGTATTAAAGTACACCCACGGTACGGTACGGTACTAAGCCTTCGCGAAGTAAATAAACTATTTAAAGTCAAAACAATGAGTATTAGTTATCTTTAATGAAGGAAAATGAGTATTGTCAAAAACAAAAACTCTTTGTTTTTCTGAATTTAAATATTAATTATGAAATAATCCTTTTATTAAAATTACTCAGCAAATAATTGTGAAGTTTCCATTCATAATTCAATTTAACATTTTTGTGGCATTAACTTTTAAAGTAGACTGTAGATATTTGTCTTCTTTTGTTTTTCGAGATGTTCATTATTGTCCAAACTTTATCCGAAGTTGGTTTTGTTTTAATTGCCTTATGTATTTTTGTGTTCATTATTTTTTAAGTTCATACAATTTTTTATTCGGCCGTTTTTGACTATATGGGATTTCTAGGATCGTAGGATTAATAGGTGCTAATATACGCCCACAGTTCGCCGATATCTTTAGGTCCTATTGATAGGATGCGAGACTATTGCTACCAACCGGGCACTAATCTAGACTCTGAGGTGCTACTGGGAATTTTACAGAAAACGTAACAAAACTTTGATTGACCTGGGAATCTAAACCAGGACCTCTAGCGTAGCAGTCGTGCTTGGAGCCACTAGACCAACGATGTAAATAAATGTAATTTGAAAGTTGGTAACTCAGCAAGGCTTGCAATGTATATCTCTCCTTTATTCTGGGATTAAACATCAACCAATTTCCTGAATGAAAATTATAGCTATTGTCTGTGGATAAACCGTGATTCAGTGAACAATGGGAAGTTAATATATTATGCTATATAGTTTGACTTTTTGAGTAATATGGATCATTGTAGACTAAACACAAACGCAACTGGGTGTGTAACATTACACCTGTATTCCCCGAAGGGTTGGACAGAGATGTACTGGGGTCCTTAACCTCTAAATTGGCAACATATATTTTGAGGTTCTATGTAACGGAGGACCAGCTTATTTCCCTTAACTGGTCACAAATCCAAACTCCAATATGGTACAGAGAATTTGTCTCGGATGGCAATCGAACCCATTACATTTGGCGGAAAGGTAGTGGCAAGCTAAACCTTAAACATTAACACTAAACATAATTATTCAACAAATGCATTCACTTCTTCTTCACATTATAAAGAGCGCCATGAAAATTACCTTTAGCTTATATAATCTTAAATCCGCATCCAATTGCATTATTATAAAACGCTGAATCCTTACAATTTTCTGCTGTACACAGTAATTTAATCAGCGTGCCGGTATATTCTGCGGATAATACTTTAGTACCTACCTATATTCTAGTCATAGCTGATATTGTTCGCATTATATAATCTTACTCAAAGGCACCTGTAAGTTACTATTTCAAACCATGCTACAGACTGTACAGTATAACTAAAAGAAAATTAAAATCGCCATCCTATATACATACATATACTTCCTTAGGTGCATATATATGCAGACTTATATAAACAGTATACAAGGTGGAAGGGACATCGCACATCCGAATACCATGAGTTCAGTACATGATTCTGGACTCCCCTGCGTTGAAATTTTAGATATTTTCATCAATTTTTAAATTTTTTCTGCAGTTTTTTTACTAGAACGTGTAAGAAAACATTATTTCTATCTATCCAAACTAGATTTATAATTAAAAAAATATTATTTCATATATTTCGGATCGCGCGCGCGATAACATTCACCGCAAAGCGTTACAATCGCGTTTTAGCAATACACTGTGCGCTCAAAAATGACAATATCTTTAATAACCGATCATTTTCTATATGAATGACCTAAGACATTCAATTTTTGACCTTGTGTGAAACCTTGTCACAACGTTGAAACGTTTGTGCGTCGATGTCTCTTCCACCTTGTATACAGACTATTACTTTTACAGAAATATTTTAGAAAACAAATTACCAAAATTTACCATCTGCAAAGGAAATGCAAATGATCGCGTTGATCTAGGCACTACTCAGACGGCGTGCAGACAAAATTATTCATTCCGAATACATTCTGTTTGCCGGGAGGCGCTGATTAACCGGCGCCTAATTGAGTAACGAACTCCCCTCGACTTGCTAAATAGTCGACGGCGACTGGATGACGCGGTGTGGTGTCAACACGGGGGGTAGCGGGCTGGGGATAATCTTTGAGGATAGTGTACACTATATTGTAAGTTGTAGTTGAGAAGTATGTTCCCACTTTTACCCCAAACGGACAAAAATACTTGACAAATGCGTGAATTTTTCATGCTTTTTAATCGTTTATAATGATGCCTGACAAGAAAATTACATATCTGATAATGGGCTTAGAAAACCCGGGGTTGTTTTGCCACTGTAATTGCTAATTGGAGCCGAGTTGAGCGATCCCCTAATGTCACCTAATGTCCCCTAATACTACACTAGCGATCCACCCTAGCTTCGCTTGGAGTAGTATTAAATTAAAATAAATTAAACTTATAAAACAAAAGTAACCAACATTAGCTATCTGCGATTTTAAGTCCCTTCAAAACCAGTCCAGTCCTTTCAGAAATATTCCGGAACAAACACACAGACACAGACGGGAAAGATAGACCGACAAACAGTTAAAAAATGTGTAATATGTAATTTTTTATGTAAGTCGTATAAGATACTTTCATATGAATTAAGTGAACCAACAGACACTTAAAATTTATTCATTTGTGTAAGTAGATGTAGCGTTTTCTTAATCGCGACATTCCATACCTTGTGACACAGGAAGCGGCTCACTATTCGCGTCTGTGCAAATTCGTTATCACAGCTATTCTTGTTAAATATATTCAAGTTCTAATTGTGATTATGTTCCACAAACTACGCCGGTTTTATTCGTAGAACACGATATATGTGCACGTTAATTATCTTAACATAATGTTATGATATCCCTGCAGAATGTTATTAGGGTAATTTGTAGACAATGACCTCTGTGTTTGTTTCGGCCTTCTTAGAGGTCGAGACATCTTACATTAAAATTTAAAATGTGGAATTCTAAAAGACATCTTGTTTTCTCGAAATTCTTTAAATAGGTAATTTATTAAATATAATGTTCAGTGTGTATATAGCAAAACGATAAGTTTTTCTATTATCCATATTTCTCATGAGTATTCTTTTTTTCATTATTTTAAGTTGCCTATTTTACTTAGCTTGTAAAACTTTATCTGTACCTCAACCATGAGTTTTATCGAATGACTTTCGATAGGATTTTTACGCATCGAAACGCTGTAATCTCATAGCAGATTTTAGTTCCTTACGTAACCGCTAGAGGCGGTGCGAGGATTTTCATACAAATATTTTACGACGTCGCTAGCTAGTCTGGTGAGAAAAACTCATGGTCGAGGCACTGGTTTATTAATAGCAATAGACAAGATTTTTGGATGCACATGGATATCCTCCTTCTATAACACAGGACCTAGATAAACTCAATAGTACATTTCTGTCTAAATCTTCGTGCAATACAGGCATAAATAGTATGCTATCTTCTTAAACGACAATTTAAGATTAGTAATTAGATGGTAGACCCGTCAAGTTAACAACGGTATCTGACCATTAGTTGGATAACTCGCTCGCGATCTATTGTCTTGTGATTTATCGATTACGTTTAATGTTCTGTGTTTGTACGTGTTTAAGAACAATAAGCACTTAGTAGCCCTTCCACAGTAATAAATATGAGTAATGTAAGTACTATACATACAATAAATAGGATATTAATTTTAATGGTAATACAATATTTTGTTTCAACACAGAGAGGAGCAAGGTAATTTAATTAAAATTGTTCACATTACGCGCCAGGAATGTCTACACTGTATATACAACACAAGTACCATACAATACATTTTATAATTATACACGATATTGTTGCTACTGCTGCGCACTTGCTACGACGTAGGCGTCGAAGCTACCAGTCGATACCGTTTCGTATTTCGTAGCGCATTAATCGCGAAATTTAGACCTTCCAAATTCAATTGATCTAGACGTCCTTAATAACCACTTCACTACTGTTCCTGTACTGGATAGTCTTACCAAACATCTAACACTTTCTTCAATCTCAGGTCTAACGCGTCCCAAAATAAATCTATTTCACTTCGTTCCAGTCGCTGAAGGGGAGATCAAAAAGATAATCCTCTCTATTAAATCTAAGGCAGTGGGCTGTGATAATATCAGTCGCAGAATGATCGTGACAATACTAGACCACCTCCTCCCAGCTATATCTCACATCATAAATTTCTCCTTGGAGGCTGGTTCTTTCCCGTTATGTACGTCCACTGTCTAAGATTTCAAACCCTTCTCTCCCTTGTCACTTCCGACCAATTTCCATCCTTCCCTTTTTATCTAAAGTGCTAGAAGCCTGTGTTCATAAGCAGTTATCCCAGTTCATTCACATGAACAACCTCCTAAGTCCATATCAGTCGGGGTTTAGGCCAGGCCATAGCACAGTTTCCGCGCTCCTGAAAGTGACTGGCGATATAAAAACAGGGATGGAGGAATCCAAAGTTTCTGTATTGGTGCTGGTTGATTTTTCCAACGCTTTCAATACCGTCAGTCACGAAATTCTCCTGTCTCTCCTCTCTCATCTTATGGTTTCCGATGAAGCGCTGGAATGGTTCTCTTCTTATCTTCGGGGGCGTCAGCAGTCTATCCATCTTGAAGAATTATCGTCAAATTGGTGTGAATTAGAGACTCCCTCAAGGCGGTATACTCTCTCCTCTTCTATTTTCTATATTTATAAATTTCATCACTCAAAAGCTTCGAAAAATATTTGATGGCTTGGCCATTCCTCTTAGTCCTAGTGTCAAGGATCTTGGACTGTATATAGACACTACCCTTAGCTGGCAAAATCAAGTGGCAAGCGTCAGTCAGAAAGTTACTGGACCGTTAAGGTCTTTATATCGCCTAAAAAACCTACTCCCTCCTAAGACCAAGGTAATGCTTGTACAGGCCCTAATTTTCCCTATAATCGACTATGGTGATGTGTGCTACTTTGACCTGAATGCAGATCTACTCAGCAAACTTGATCGGCTTCTCAATAACTGCATTCGATTTGTCTTCAACCTTCGCAAGTATGATCATGTGTCTGAGTGTCGTTCATTGCTCAAATGGTTAACTATTCGGCAACGTAGACACATGCGGGCATTGACTACACTGTATGCTGTACTCTTTTCTTCTAACTCACCTTCTTACTTAACTTCTCACTTTCAATTTCTATGTAATAATCATACAAAATATTTGCGATCTACAAATAATCGCCTGCTTCAATGTCCCTCTCACCGCTCTGACTTTGTCCACTCTACTTTCTTCGTCCAAGCCATCCTATTATGGAATGCTCTCCCACCTGAGATCAGGATGGCTAACACTCGGCTCTCGTTTAAATTTATATTTAAACGAGAGCCGAGGAGCCTTGGAGGTGGTAGCTCCTCGGCAGATTCATTATCTCGACATTGACCTATCTACTTTCTCCTCATATTTATGTAAATATTTATATAAATATGTATTGTATATATTATATTGTGTATAGTATGTATGTAGTTAGTCCCTAATTTGTGTTATATGTATAATTCTTTTAGGTAATTTTTCCTAACAAATTTTACTAGTGCATCTACTGTGTTTTATTATATCTGCATCACCCTAAGGTTGTCTGGCAGAAAAAGCGGCGCCTCGGCTATATTTGCTTCATTATATCTGTACACCGCAGAGTAGAAGTCGATATCTTAGACTTTTGACCTTCACAAACTTTCCTAATAGATTGGCAACAATGACAGTATCGAGAGCCTTCACCGGCAGTGGTTGTTACTGACTGAATAGATAATACACCGAAATTAATGTAAAATACATCGTACACTGCTGGTATAAAAGTTACAAACAGCAAAAATACACAATACATACAATTCCTTCACAGTCGTCCAAATTCCAGTGCTGTGCCGAAGACGCGTCGAGGTCGCACGTACGCCGCAGGGGAAATCTTCACTCATTGCTTATCATTTGTATACTTACGCTTTTGTTACAACTCCGGCTAACAAAAGTCGGTAAGTAATGCTTATAGAAGTGGATCCAAATTATTAACTTTTAATGATTAAAATTACTCAAATTACCTTCTGTGAAATGCTTAGAAAAACCAAAAGAAATTTTGTTCTATTTTGTTTTTAATAAATAAACACAATTAAATACGTAATTGATATAATTATGTTATTTATGTTTATGTATGTATAAAACAGATCATAGTGGGCGGCTATATTCGGCTGCATTTACCGTTGGAATAGCCCTTGTTACCCTCACGTAAATGAATTTACTCGTAATTAAAAAGTCACAAAAATAAACAAGGAATAAAAAAAGAAAAAAATGAAAATATCATATTGTGTATATTAGTCTACCCGGCTATCATAAATAAACAAGCAATCGAACTCGACACAAGAGTGCACAGTACCACAACAATTTAATTACGTGGCGGATGCAAATTACATTAGTAAGGGCTCTACCAGTATAGCAGCATATTATAGCAGGTTAAATGAATGTATTGAATGGAAAGTGATATACAGTTTCCGCCAATCTTTTTGTCCGGCCGTAAAAATTGAAGTCATACAAATCGAAGCGTCAGCTTCTGTATACAAATATCAAACAACAGTAGTTAACAATTTAGTAATGTATTTACGCAGTGGCCAATAACCTTTCACCCTTTTATTGGTATTGTTTTGTCCATAAAGTGGCGCAACAGCTATCCGTCCATCAATAGAAAAACTACTGTTACGAGACGAAGACGACCCTCTGAAGGATCTCAAAAATAGTCAGAACAGTCCACACAGGTGCGTCAGTTTTTCTCAAATTACCAGGATATCATAAATAAAGAAGCAGTCGAACTCAATGCAATAAACAGTGGCTCTTTATGAGCCGCTGCAATTCATTACTACGTGGCGGATGAAAATTATTGAATAAGTGCTGTACCGGGACAACAGGATATTGTGACAATGGATGATGATGGATGTATTAACGCGAGGTATTACTAATGGACACATTTGACACTCAAAATCATCCTTATCCCTACTTAGGTATATCCTTATCCTTACTTATATTATAAATGCAAAAGTAACTCTGCCTGTCTGTCTGTCGCGCTTTCACGCCAAAACTACTAAACCGATATAAATGAAATATGGTACACAGATAGTCTAGAGCTTGAAAAAGGACATAGACTATTTTTTATGCGAAACAATGGTTGTTAAGGGTTGAAATAGGGGGTCAAAGTTATAAGAAACACCCAGATCACGCGGGCAAACGCTGATGGCATAACCGTAAATTAGTAAAAAATAAATTATAAAAAATTGAATTCGCAAAAAGCCCATTTAATTAATGGACAGGATGGCAGAATTGGATGGATGATAAAACACAAATCGGGGAAATTACAGTGAATTGAAGTTTTCATCTGTCACAGAGGTCAGAATCGTATCGATAACCTCCTTGAATTTTATGTATAAATATATTTGATCAGACAATAAAAATACTTTCTTACTAGGGTTTCTGATTTCTCGACCTTTTTTATTTCCCGAGGCACGAGAATTCTCGACAAGGATTTCTCGAGTTTCTCGAGTCTCTCGAGAAATTTTGTATTTTATTATAAAACACGACGTTGTTTTAAAATATTTACTTTAATACAAATTAGACTGATAGATGAGATCAATTAAATGAAATGGTAAATTTTTGGTTACTATAATTAGCACTTATTAACATATATTAATTAACAAGTAGGCACCTAACATAAATTATACAAATTATAACCATCTGGTCGATATTCTTGTAAAAAGTAGTAGTAGTAAGTAGGGTGTTACTTAACTTTTTCGTAATTATTAGGTCCCTACCAGTTCCCAAATGTGCAAATAGTCTTTAATCAAACAAAAATAATTAGTAAAATTATTTTAACAAATTTTCTATAATTAGATAACTAAGAATAAAAACATATAACATTGCATTAAACTTTCATTTATTTTTATTTCATGTCAAGAAGTTATTTATTTTCTATTTTTGTAGCTAATATCTAAGTTGTTGCTTAGTTCTCATAAAGTTAAATAAAATAAACCCAAACACGAGATAGTCGCTGTAAACCGTTGAGGGTTTCCTTCGACTGTCTTCCTAGGATCATCAAAACTATATATAAGTATGTGCCAAGTTTCAGTACAATTGATTCACATGTGAAAATTCAGTAGATAAAAATCAATTAGGTATACCCTATTTTTCTACCATCAGGGATAACTTTAGATGGGACCACCACTTTGGAATTTTTTGGTATAATTTTTGAAATCGGTCCACATTTGACTGAAATATCGGAGAATATAATTACGTGAAAAACTATATATAAACCTCCGAAATGTTAACCTTTGATTTTTCATCGGTTAATTAAACTAAACCTTTTGCTGCCAATGCCTCTAGATAAACCTTCGAAATGATAATATTCGATTTTCAGTAGGTAAATTAAACAAAACATTTTCCTTACAACGACTCGGGAATTCCCGAGTCGCTAAGATTTTTTTCCCGTCTCGACTAAAGACAAATTTCTCGAGATTTCCCGACTCGAGAATTCTCGAGCAGAAACCCTATTTCTTACATATAAACTCTTTGCACCTTTGTAGTCCGTATTTTCTCACAAAAATATCGACAGGAAATACATAAACATCATGCAATAACAAAAGGAAATTCGTACAATATTAATTTGAACTTTAGCATCCAATAAATACAGATTGAATTAGATTGCCGATAATTTGGAAGGCGATAAATATAATTTGGCGAGTCATACCTTCATTTTCTTTGAGTACGACCTAAAGCTTTTAGCGGTAAGCCTGTAATGTTTTTATTAGTAGCTCGGGAGCAAACCGCGGCGAAAATATTGAACGACGAACCATATTGAATGAAAGTATGACTGTTCGAACATTCAATGAAACCGTTCACAATATCAATACTAAAATTCGAAATATTATGATGATATGAGGTACATTTTAGATTTTATCGTGCCGACATGATAAAATCTGAACTACTTATATAAGTAAATTCAAAACATTCAATATGTCTAGTAGTGATGTCAGTTCTTAATTTGTAGCCAAATTATCCCGAGCTCGATCGTTGGAATTTAATATAATTTGCATACACAATACATATTATATATAACATTTTATCGTCTGTAATAATGAGTCAAACCAATATTTTGCTAGCGTACAAAATTTGTGAATTCATTATTGAAATAGCTAAATCTGTAATACTCAATTTATATTCAGTGAAAACTGTTCATAAAATATAATATAGAGATAGACTGTTCAATTTTGTTAATTGGAATTTGTGCAAACAATAATATGTGCATAATAGGTATCTATACTTAAGTATCATTCATCACCCCTCAACTCCCCGAAGGGCTAGACAAAAGCGTAGATGATGATAGCACCTACGCTTTTGACTTCACGACTGAACACATAAACGTGCATACCGTGCCATAAATTTCCAAGACTAGCTGACCTCTCATAGTACCGGAAAGTCTATACAATGCAAGGTCAAGTTGGCATGGTTAGCAGCTTTATGTACGATCATATCGAAAGTGGCCATTTTAGCTACCCAAAGCGATCGAATTCTGGTCGGAGAACTGGATTATGCTAAGCACAACTTTACTTAGATCCACAATACGACACAATACACAATTTACAACCACAGAAACTTTGCCAACAAAATACGCAAGTAACAAGACCACTGCCCACATCTGAATGTGGTCAGAGAAAGTCGAAAAATACGAGTAACCAGTACAGTGGCGATATAATTTAAGTTTAAAACTGTTCTTACTTACAAAGCACAAGACCGTGTAAACTACTGTTCGTAGTGATGCAACCTTAGCATTCCATAGCTTTATTAAAAATACCGGGAATTCGAAGAATCGAGATTTAATTTAAAGTTATTATGAAATTAATTGCAACCTGACATTTTTCATAAATTGCTATGAGCACGTTATTAAAATTCGAGTTTAGCAACACGACAGTTTTTAAACACCGGAGGAAAATTTACAGTTTTTGTGAACTTTTGTTGTGAATCTCGAGGATTTCAGGAATAATGACGAAAATGCTATTAGGTTTGCTTATTACTTTATAATATATCTATTCTCTTTAAAAATGAATTATCACATCACTGGGATCACTTGAGAATGGCTCGACTGATTTGGCTGTTTTTTTCCTGAAATACAACTACAGAGATGTGACACAGGTGAAGCTGCGCACGCATTGAATGTTCACATTTAGAGTATTCTAATCCTACTTCCTACTAATATTATAAATGTGAAAGTTTGTGAGGATGGATGGATGGATTACTCTTTCACGCAAAAACTACTGAAGGGATCTGGATGAAATTTGGCACAGAGATTATAGTCTGGAATAGCACATAGGCTTTTTATCCCGGTAAAATGTATGGTTCCCGTGGGATAGCGAGCAAAGCCGCTGGCGGAAAGCTAGTTGTTCATAATTCAGTTGAACGTAACACGACGTAGAAAATACTTTTATTTCAATGTATTAGTGTTTGCGTGTTTTAGAAATTTCTACATAACTGACATGACCCAAATAGATGCTTCAAGAAACTATAAATTTTCATTATACAATTCAGACATACCGGGGATTAAGGGAAATTCCCACAAAACTGGACAAAAGAAGAGAGAAAAGAATCAATGCAGACAGCAACGCAAGACACAGTATTTAATACATTGCTATAGTATTTATTAGCTTCATTACAGTTGAAAATATAATATATTATACAAAAACGTGACATTTTAATTCACTTTATGTAATTTACTTTATGCAGTGCACTATTCACATTCCCAGAATAACCCGCTCATTAATTGACAGCCCTATTTTGTTTCGTGGCAGCTGCTATAACTTTATTATGGAAAACAGACGGAAATATACGTACCTACCTAAATGTAATGAGATAATAATATTAAATTCAATTCATAATAGTAAATACTACCATTCAATGTAGTGATACCCCGCCAGAATACAACCATTTACATCAATACACGTTTCAATCTGTTCTGCTGTTGCAAATACACGAACAATTGCTTCTCAAATAACAGTGCGGGTAGTAAGAGATTAGTGGACGGCATCCATCGGTAACGTGAGAAGTTGTAATGTTGTAGTAACAAACAACTATCGGATATTCTGTCATCTTCCTAAATATACCTTGAATTTAATTGAATTTTCTATCTGTGATTTCAAAATAAATGCCAACAATGTAAACACTGCTATTTAGTACGATATAATAATTAATGATTATTGGTAAAATTTTTGGTTGCAGGTTTAGGCTCCGAAAGGGCTCAAAGAATTTCAATTAGGTTGAACAATTGAACATAGGAAGTTCAGAAGTTGTGAATAAAATATTTATGTGATTGGAAATATATAGGTAACACATTGGGAGTGAACACAGTGTATTGTTTCTTTTGTTCGTATTTTAAACAGCTTCAACTATAAAGCTATTGGCCATTTTGTAAATCCTTTAACGCTCATAGGTATATCTACAATAAACGCTGATGAAAAAACAATAAGACAATCTCAACCGTACAGGTAACATTTTCCTAACCCACCCTCTAAAACGCAATCTCAAAGGTTTACGTTGAATTTGGATTTTCCCGGGTGTATGCATAGAGTAGGATTTATCAAAGTAGCCGCGACATAATACTTCCGAGAAAGAGAATGAGACCATAAATGTTTTAAAAATTTACACAATTTTTCGTTAGTTACTTATTAAATACTTCGTAAATATTATGTAATAATTATTTGATATTTTGAAACGAAGCGGTATTCAGAAGCCTAAAATGACCGATAACCAGTTTTACCATATTGCTATTTCAATACAACCTCGAAGCAGTTGCATCGTGAATATAAATTCAGCCGCAAATTCGACCCAGAAAAAAATATTTTATAAAAATCTACCACTAATAATTTCTCGCAGTTTCGCCATCGTTTTTCACTTTTTTGTAGTAATTCTTCCCGAAAACGGGATAGAATAATGTTTCTTGATTCAGGATAAATATAAGTAGCAGTAATTTTTGAGTTTATCGCGAACAGACAGACAGTCAGACGCGGTACAGGACTTTGTTTCATATTATGTAGATAAAGTGATGTGAAAGGGACTAATTCTCTACTACCTAATTAAATAGAATTTTCTATCGAGTCTGTCAACGGAACATTAAATCAATCATTTTGTAAAACGACCTAAATCTCGTTTTCCCGCAACACCGACAGCTGCAAGATCGATTACTAGTCGGTGGGTGTCAGTATCGAGATAAATGACTGTTGATATCGACGTGTGACTCGAGTCGAACCGCCGTGTAATCGGAACCGTGATGTATGCATCTCCACGTCGCAAAGCCGAATAATTAGTTTATTGTGTGGCTTGAGGTGACCGGAGACTTACTTTGAGGTGTTTGCAACTGTTCATACCTTGAAGCCCTAATTTGTGATGTGTTTTAGTGGATGACTGTGTTGTATGTCAGTCGGTATCATCACGATTATATTCTCCGAAAGGTTACGCAAAGGCGTACTTATGTAATATAACAATGTCTCAGGGAATAAGCGGAACCAGCGTATTGCTATAAGCCGGGCACATATCCAAACATTGCAAAGCCAAACGAGCCGATACTGGGAATTACACAGAAAAAAGCAAAAACACTGCTTGACTCGAGAACTGAACCGAGGACTTCTAGCGTGGCAGTCGCGCTAAGGACCACAAGATTAAAGAGGCAGTGAATATTAAACAAGACAGTAATTTATAAAAGATCTTTTATTAGACACATCCAAAATAAAAACGAACCAAGAAAATGAATGAATATTTTCAGTCTCATCTTAAATTATTTCGTCGTATTACCGAAAAACATAAAGCTTGCTTGTTTGTATTAAAATTATTTTCATAATAAGGATAATTTTATATTTACCTGTCTCAGCCGTCAAACTATCAGCCGGTCATAATGTAAAGCTACGTATTGACTGCCCGTAACGCGGCTCATGGCTTGCGCGGCAATATAGGCGCGATATGAGCTAAATACTTCGTTGGTTTGCCGCGCGCGTTGAAGCAAACCATGTTTGTTTGTGTTTATATGTTACATGCGTTAACTCAGTGGATACGAAACGCTTTCAAAGAAAATTAATTAAGTTCTTGTATATGTAGGTATTTCAACGTAAGTAAATAATTAATTATGTAGGTGGTAGAACTTACAAAGTTGTAATGATGTGGTGATCACGCAAATCGGATTAAAGCTTCATGATATCAAGTCGAGATAACATAACTGTCGGAATTAATCCAGGAATTGAACTTAGGACGTACCAATGAGGCAGGGTTGCAAAGAGATATTTTTAAAAGTTAATGTTTTTGGGTTTTTGTATCAGAGTGCGTCGTGCGAGTGCATTTTGCTAACAGATGACCTCTGAGAAGAAACGCCGAAACAAAGTCAGAAAATCATGGTCTTTAGTCCGACAGAATTTTTAGTGTCAATCATAATTATCATTAATGTTACAATGTAGGACAATGTCTGCATTGGCCTTTTGAGGGCTAAGCCACAATAGCCTGATCTATCCTGACAGACAGCAGCACAAATCAGTCATCGAGTAGCTCAACCATAATGAAGGAAGCAGAACGACCCGACGCATGACACTACCAATCAGCAGGATATTCGCGAACGTAAAAGCTAATAAATAGAAAAAAAACATTATGTTCAGCTTTATCTACAAATCTCCTAAAATCGGACGGCGGCCGTTGGCTGTTTATGTCGCAACATTTGGAGAGGGGCCAGTGGGATGTACCCTTAATGGAGTAGAGGAACGAAGATGGATGCGAACACTTAGACGGATAAAATAAAATTTAATTTATTATGAAGTAAATTGTCGACGCTCCTTAAGCGTCAAGGACGATATTTAGACCGGCTTTTATTTGTTTTTTATAGTATCGATTTTTTTGAGAGCCGATACTGTAGGTATTTTAGTGACTTTATGACGTCATGATCCATAACATAACATGTCATTGCACCTGTATATACAGAATAGGTACGTCATCATCATCATCAACCCACTGTCAGGCATGGGTCTCCTCTCATAATGAGAGGAGTTAGGCTAAAGTCCACCACGCTAGCCTAGGTGTATTGGCAGACTTCACACGCCGCCGTCGAGAAAATTTCTCAGGCATGCAGGTTTCCTCACGATGTTTTCCTTCAACAGAGCGAGTGATAATTAATTATTTAATACGCACATAATTAAAAAAAGTCAGAAGAGCGTGCCTTGGATTCGAACTCGAAACCTGCGACTTGGCAAAGGCAAGGTACAGGAGCTGTTAATCCTAATGTAAGGCAAGATAATGTATTTAAACAAATAAAAACAATTTAAGCTTGCTTTATGAACAGCAGCTCTGCTTCCTCTCTATTTGAATACGTCGTTAATATAGACGTCACGAGCAGGCCTGTCATTATCGCGTGTCAAAGGCTGAATTAATGGCTGTCGGCGTTCGAGCTAACTTGGTGTCGTATCACTAGGTATTATCTGGTTTCCGTACGGTATTACTGTGCTAAAGAATAAGTATAATATCCCATCACGCCTTTATCCCCAAAGGGTTAGGCAGCAGTAGTTGCTATGTAATTGAGGCGACCTTATTGCTATTTCGTCATTAATACATTTACAGACACACTACTGCGCACAGGCACAGTACATAGACAGGTCTCCTCTTAAAATAAGACCACGCTGGCGTCGCCGTCGTGCTGGTTGGCAGACTTCACGTGCCGCCAAGAAAA
This sequence comes from Acronicta psi, assembly GCA_946251955.1. NCBI lineage: Eukaryota > Metazoa > Arthropoda > Insecta > Lepidoptera > Noctuidae > Acronicta > Acronicta psi. The sequence continues at coordinate 13,413,118 of OX276477.1, forward strand.
TCTCTCAGGCATTCAGATTTTCTCGCGTGATTATCAAAATCCAGAACGTCTAACTTGGCTTAGCCAGTCGCACTTACAAACTGCTGGAGCGACTAGAGCAATATTGGAAGTATGGAATTTCTATGAGAAATTAATAACCATCTAGATTGATGACCAGAATTCCAGCTGTTTTGTTATATTCAGCTCATCTCTCTCGTTTTAACCAATCTTTTGGGAATCATCCTTAAATCCCTACCTAACGGATACCTATCAACGCACTGCCTAAGCTATGGAGCGTAGAAAAACGAAATTATTATAGTAGGCATTTGTATTTGTAGGTACTAATACATTTTAGGCGTCTGTGTTTATATTTTTGGCGTCAGTATCGATATTTTCGGTATTGGTATCGATATCAGTAGCGTCAATGTTGATATAGTAATGTTAGCGTCGGTATTGGTATCTTCCTTTTTTTAATATATTTTTCGGTGTCGGTATCTATTTATTATTTACGATGTTTTTATGTATTTTTTACAATACCGTGATGTAACTTCAGCAATGAGCGAGGAACGTGATTTTCAAAATTCGAATGCCGTGTGTCTTATTGCTAAACTTGACACCAAGTTGAAAAATCTATGATCAGTCATGCATCAAACTCACCGAAAATGCTGCCTCGTGGCCTCCCAGCGCCGGCTAGGACATACACACTCCACCCACAGTCTTCAAGCACAATCACTTACAGAAACGCAAACAAAAGGCAATTTAGACAGCGAACTCATATAAAACGTTTAAATGTATAATTTTTTAGTGAAACAGAAAGGATGATATTCCTCTGTTCATGATGTCCTGGTACTGCTAGGGTCCATGAAACACTATGATGACAGGAAGATAAAACACTATCACACACGAAATCAACAAAACACGCACGACAACTACTAAAACACAATCAAATAATTCTTCACCTACGGATTAAAAAGAAAGTCACTAAAAAGTGCGTTCGGAAATAACAACAAAAATAATAAACAAGAATATTACAAAATGCTGCTGATATTGAAATACAATTAATGATTTTTAATCGAATTTATTATATTATTACATTTTTAATGTTACCTATATTTTTTTTGTATTTACAAATTGGATTTACAATTACTTGGAATGTCGTTATTTTTGTGTTATTTTTTTTTGTTTTTATACCTACTTGAGTAGACAGTCCATTTAACTAGTTTATTTGAACACAAGATATTAAAAAAATATTTTGCAAAGCAATCCTAAAATAAGTTAACCGCTTACCCTCAGGCGGGCCGTATGCTAGTTTGCCACCTTAGTGGTCCTATAAAAAAATATAAATTCGTATTTCGAACGAAACATTTAATAAGATGATAGGCAAACCTTCATGGAGTCGGTGTAACAAACGCATTACAGAATTTAAAAATGGAATTTATATTGGAGTGCGTGTGCTTCGAACGGGACGTGCGTCGTGTGTTTTTTTAATACCAACCTAATAGTAGTAGTAGGTAATGCCACAGAGGAAATGCTGCGGTCGGCTGTACGCAGACGCTGCATGTGCAATGCAGCCTGCAGCTGATGCAGTCTATCCTACCTTTACGTTAACCATCGAGTATCCTACTAGGTACGTTTCTTGACAAATTTTACAATATTATACTAATATACTAACTGTTATTACCCGCGGCTTCAATCATCATCAACCCATAATATGCACTGTCCCACTGCTGGGCACAGGTCTCCTCTCAGTATAACAGGGTTTATGCTATAGTCCACCACGCTGGCCTAATGCGGGTTGGTGAACTTCGTGTGCCGTCGAGAAAATCTTTTAGGCATGCAGGTTTCCTCACGATGTTTTCCTTCACCGTTAAAGCGAGTGATAATTACGCACATGATTTCGAAAAGTCAGAGGTGCGTGCCTTGGAATCGATGTCGAGACCTTTGACTTGGCAGTACAGTAGTCATAACCCTAGGCTATCACGTTATCATTGACTGCTTCACTCGGCTTCACTCGCACTCTTCAAAAGACTTAAGACAAAAGGTAATTTACGTATGTCAAATGCAGCAATCTTCTTGAAAAAAATTATTGAAATCTGTTGATGTATGATACTTATATCTACTGTTACTTACCTGAAAATCCTATTTGTATGAAAGCACTTCAGGGTTGTCACACATTTGATACATTATCGACCCCTATGAGGTAATGATCAACCACTGTGCGGTTACGCGGCGTGTTCCAGCGGACGGAGTCGCGGCCCAACCCTAATTGTGGTTATGGGGGTTCAATCCTGTGCGAGGCTAACATACAATATGATATGGGAATACATGGGATAGGTCTAAGGCAGGAGAGAGTATTTTATTGGGTGCGAAGTGAAGTTAAGTAATTGTTGTGGGATTGCCTAATAGTTTTAAGAGTAGGTACATTGTTAAATAGTCGTCGATATCGGAGGGACCGGAGATAAATCGCATTTAGAAGTTTAACAATCCGCATTGTATACATTTTTAATTTTGAACCAGTAACCCAATATTTTATATTATTCAAACTATTTACAATATTCTTATGAAATTAATACATATTTACCAAAGAGAGCATTTAAATACAGGTACAAAAAAAACCGCCGTGAGGTGAGACTAAGCGTCAAAGTATTAGTAGTACTAACTACTAATACTTTGACTAAGACTTTATAGTGATCAAACACCTCAAGTTCATGACAGTCTCTACAGTATAACAATCTTGTGCCTTACAAAGAAGATAGTTTCTTATAAAGAAAAAATAACTTGTAATCTTAGCATGGGAAATGCTTAAACAAATACAAAAACAAAGATAGTTTCTGGTATTACCATAATAATTATGTAGTTACATATTACTTATGTGTGAACTTATGAAAATGGCATGATCTCATTTGATCAAATCTCCTTTTCATTTCGTTAAATATTAAAAAAATAACAATCTACTGAACATGTAACAATGCAAGGCTCACCGACGCTACACCATGCCCCACTGATCCCCAACAATGGCGCCTAACAACTGAAATTTGATTTCTCATCAAGCCACTACACGCTTCATTAACAATGACGTGACGTTCCTCAGATCGTGACGTGACTTCCACTGAAACGTGGGCGGATAAGGAATAATGTATATCACGGCGCATGTATGATATTTTTAAGATAAAATTATGTTTGTGAGCTTTTCGAGCACACTTGATTGACTTAGATGGATTGACCGTTTCACCACGTCAGGTTGTTACCATTAAATTATTTCTCAGATAATTTCATACAAATTTTGTTCAATTTTTTAATTTATCCGGCAGTCAGCAGTTATTTAGAGGTGATGAAACAAACCTTAAGTGTTGACTCAGTCTATCATCATCATCCTCCTGCCCTTATCCCTATTCACTTGGGGTCGGCGCAGTATGTCTTTTTCTTCCATACATCTCTATTAGCCGTCATCTCATCATTCACTTCCTTTGTGGTCATATCCTATCTCACACAGTCCATCCATCTTTTCTTTGGTCTTCCTCTTCCCTTATATCCATCCACATTCATTCACATTCATGCTTAAAACCAGTCATTAGCAGTATGACTCAGTCTATATCTATACTTAATACTAGCTGACCCGACAGACCTCGTCCTGTCAAAAAAATTTGTAATGTGGCAGTGTTTTGTTCCTACCTTTTTAATATTCTTTGCAAAAAAATATCCTGAACAGAACCGTCACCCTGGTAATAATTCGGTGTGAATTAAAAATAATTAAATAAAACACTTTAAGCATTTAAAAGTAAGTAATTTTAATCATGTAAATCATAAAAATTAACAAAAAAAAATCTGTTCTATTTTCATTGTAGTGCTTTTATTTTTATATTATAGATTATAAATAGAAAATATTTGTATTTTTAATATTGTAATAAGTAAACCCAAAAACTACTGGACCTATTTCAAAAGCTACTTACATCTATCCCGAGTAATATATTATAGAATAGGCTATACTTTACAGTTCCGTTCAGCAGTTTGAGCTGTGCGTTGATAGATAAGTTAGTATACATAGATTTTCTCTTTTTCAGACTCCGATTCAGTACTCAGTCACACCCATCTTCCAGAATAATTTGACTAGACTACTTTCCACTATCCAATTTAACCCAAACTAACACAATTAGGAAAGCACCTATCCTTCAGACAAGCAATAATAATTCAATAACACATTTTGATATTTAATTGAATCAAAACACCAATAACGAAGCAACATCGATCTAAGTTACAATCACGGTATCTAATCTTTTCATTTAATTACCATACGTGTTCAGTATAGTTAAAATTATTACCCTTTATCAACTGTATCCCACACGCAATGTAAGATGACGTCACACACGCCATGTCGGAGAGGATTACGATAGGAAATAGACGAACACTATCGACCCCCATCGTTATTAGTGGGGTAGCCAGTTTGTGCCACGAAAACTGGACGGTAACTTGACATACAACCATCATCAGGCCGTATTCGTCCACTGCTGGATGTAGGACTCCTTTAGTGAACGCCACAGATCTCGATCTTCAACTCTTTTCATCCAGTTGCTGCGAGCTACCTTCAGAAGGTAAAAGGAAGACATACCATGTCGCCTGTATTTCTTACTGTAGTACACCAGGTATTTGCGTCACATATAAAAGAGCGCGAGCCTATTGCCAAATCCAGACTCCGAGACGCTACAGTGAAAATTCACGGAAAAACAGATAGCAGAAAAGTGGGCCTCAAGAGATAAAAAGCGAAAAATTATCTGTTAAACAATGGGAGAATTTGTGTACTGATAATGGAATGGAATATACTGGTAATGGTATTTATGGTATGTAATTCAACACAACCTTTGATGAACAAAAATAGCCGACGGCAAACACGTGTTTAGAAAAATTCCTGACAAATTTGATACCAGTAGTCACTAAAACACATTTTTAAAGGCTGTTATAGATCTTTATTATCTAATATCAAGTTAAAAATATCATTCCTCAAAGTTAACTGAAATAGGGTAAGAGAATGATGAGATCTGTCGAATGTTCACGAAGCACATTAGGTATCAATTTCGTGCATGATTCAAAGGGTTAATAAATCGGCCTGTCCGGGTGGCAGCCCGCTGCCTGGGCACCCGGGTCCCCTATCATCAATTCAATTAGTGACAGCATTAACGTCGACAGATTATCGTGTGGAACTCCGCAGCTTTTGAACCGAACGCAGATTATATGCGAGTAATCGGATTTGAAGGTAACTGTGCGTGTCTATCTATGATAGTCAAGCCGTATTTATATTGTTATATGTTATTGTTCAATATCTATTGCTCCAGTTTTGTAAATCACTGGTACAATTAGGTATCCATCACAAACATTTTTGATAATTGGTTTGGTATTTTACCAAAACAATGGGAAAGATGTAAAATGTACTTACTCCTGATTTAAATTTGAAAATTTCTTCATAGGTCTACTGTATACCAACATCGAAAATGCTATAAAAATTTAAATCTCTTGGTCAAAATAATAAACTTTCAAATTTAAACGCTATTCCCAATTATTTTATGATTTATGGTATGATACAACTTTGTCCTAGTTAATACACGCGTTGTTTTTCTAGACAAATATGTCCCCAGACGAGAATAAATATCAAGCCAACCCTGGCCTGCTATTTGGTTGTTGTGTTGATTTCAACCCCCCAGGAGACCCCTTAACAGGTTAAACGAGTTAATTACGTTTGAAATAATGACCTCAGTTGGGGTCTTGGGTGTGAAACTTCGGGGGAGTTGGGTTGCTTTATGAATTTAGTTATTGGAGTTAATATTTATGGATGAACGATAAATAAATCACGCTGTTAGGCGACAATGGGTTTTTATTGAAATTTCAAAACGAATGATCGAATTTCATGAGTGACACAGTGATTCAATTTTCCAGAATTTTAAACTTAAATGGTTTTTTTTAATATACATTAAGCATTTGAAAAATGTATAACCCTGGTAATTTTCTTGAAGATTGACCGATAGCAACCTTTCAGCAATTGAATCCAAATCGTAAGTCGTACGTCACCAATGCAATAGTGAAAATCTCTACTGCGTCACATAATATTGTAGCGTGTGGAGGGTTGAGCTCGACGTGTCAACCCGTGCGTAACGCATGCGATCGCGTTCATGCGTGTTAGTGTGTTACACGAGTTGCGGACGTGCCTGCTTGTACGGGTTGCGGACATCAAAGTGAGGATTAACTCGGAGATACACATACACACCTATACTTACAGTTGTAATTTATCTGAAAAAACTATTAAAAGCGGAAAGGAATTTTCTTAAACTGTTTAGCCTACCAACGCGATGTGCAATTAAATTTAAATATCAAATAGCATCATATTGAGAGCTTGTAAGTACATAATTATACTCAAATGATATCTATATGGTATATAGAAATAAAGATAATATTATTTTTTTCGGCAATGAATTACTGCCTCGCTAGTGATCCTAAACGAGAACGCTACGCTCAGGATCTTGGTATCAATTCCTGGGTAGAGCTGTGTAATTAGGGTTTTCTGTAAAATGCATATCCTAAACGTGGCTGTTACGATTCCCAGGTCGAGCAGAGTTATTTTCTGTAAAATTCTCAGTAGCAGCTTAGAGTTTGTAATATTTATGACCGGCTAATGGCAATAAGGTCACCCCTATTATATAGGACCTAAATATACCGGCGAGTTGTGGGTGTACATTAGGACACATTTACCTAACCCTTCCAGCAACACGACTAAAATAAATGTATGCAAATAAAATAGTTTGGCATAAATTTATCGTCACCCGTGGAAGCTCGATGACTAGTGATGCTTCACGAATCCACGATGACATTTCCGTAGTAAGAGTTAATCAAGAGAGTGGTCCAATCCTCTCATCGGAGATATTCACAGCTGTGTCAGTTTTGTTTGTTCCATTTTGCTCTCACAAACGGCATTCATGTAGGATTTTTACGGGCTCACGAACTTGCAAGCGAGTGAAATGACGTAAATTAGGTCAAAACCTGTAGGACTTTGCTAGTATAAGTTGCTGTGTTGGTGCATCATTATTGTTCCTAGGGTTGAGGAAAGTTTATGAAGGATACATTGACTTACTAAGGACTGGACGGACCGCATGTCACAATGACACCCCCGAAATTTGTCCCAAAATGGACTTCTCTAAACCTCTGAAGTAAAGTGGTCCGCGAACGGCAAAAAAACGATGCGATACTTACAAAGATGGCGATAGTGTTTCTGGCGTTAGTGATATATTTTTTTGATTTTGAAAATTAGAGAAACAAAAGTTCTTAACAACATAACTTGTCACTATGCCTGTGGGCCTGGTCTGAGGCCTCTCTAAGGCTCTTCACAGCACGGTTATCAGCATCATCTCAATATCATCCAAAAGAAGCCCGATGCTGAACAAAGTATGTTTACAGCAATATCAAGTTTTTGTCTAATGAATCCCAATTTATAGTGGTTCAGGGTGGTTCATCATCATCATCACTCCGTTAACTTTGGACACGGGTCTCTTATCAGTAAGAGAGGAATTAGGCCATAGTCTACCACGCTGGCCTAATGCGGGTTGGCAGACTTCACATGCCGTCGAGAAAATCTCTCAGGCATGCAGGTTTCCTCACGATATTTTTTTCATTTACCGTAAAGCGAGTGACACGCACATGATTTCGAAAAGTCAGAGGTGCGTGCCTTAAATTCGAACTCAAAACCTTTGACTTGTCAGTCCAGTGGTCATACCCTTAGGCTATCACTGCTCTGCTGCACTGCTGCTAATTGGGTGCTTGACTGGTTAAAAGCTATTTATTTATTACTTTTTGTATTCTAGATAAACATAGGTTACTAGAAGTTTTTAGAACCATCAATCTCATTGTATTTTAGATACCTATAACGTGTTACTAACTTACTAGAAGTTTTTAGAACTATCAATGTGAGACCTATTTCAATATAAGACAAGCGGGACAGCGCTAAAAGACAATTGGAAATGTAAAGTGATAAGGGTCGTGTAACACTTAAATCTATCTGTTTTATGAAAGTGAATTTATAATTTAACACAGGTATCATCACGCCTTTAGTCCCCGAAGGGTCAGGCAGAGATATACTAATTTACACACATTTCGCCTCATTGGTCTGGTGTTCGTAAACGCAACTGCTAGGCTAGAGGTCCTGGGATTGATCCCAAATCAAGCAAAATATTGTTGGACATTTCTGTGAAATCCGAAGCAAATCGGAGTTTGGTTCGTGACCAGTTGATGGCAATAGCTTGCCCCTTATTACATGGGACCTCACCTAAACAAGTACACATCTGTCTAACCTGGTAATACAGTTGAGATGTATCTATACCCACTAGTAATATAAAGGAAAAGATTTGATTGTTTTTAATACAATAGATGTCGCTACGTCACCTTTAACACCTAAATTAGTGTGAAGGAAGATTTCGACCGGCGAGCGGGGCTCGTGGTAGCTTAGTTGGCAGAGCGTCTGGTGTACCGATCCAGAAGACGCAGGTTCGAATCCTGCCCGCCAGTCGATTTTTTCCTTCATTAAAAATAACTTGTAATCTTAGCATGGAAAATGCTTAAAAAATACAAAAAGATAGATTTGATTGTTTGTTTGTTATCATTAAATAGGCTCCGAAACTACGGGACGGTTTGAAAAATTCTTTCACCATTAGAAAGGTTTGCCGAGTTACACAGGCTATACATATAATTTAGAACATATAACTATTAAAATATATAAGAAATACAGCGGAATAATAAGCGGAAAGCTAGTATGTTATAAGTAAAATTCGTGAATGAATATCGCTAGCAACGAAATATTTTATGGACATATCTTGATGTCTGGGTAATGTATGAATAAAACCCCTCGCATACGAGACAATAACTGATTTATCTGTCTACCTGAGAATATTCACAATTGCTTGTAGAGTACCTAGAAATATGACTGTACTCGAGATGGGTATATGTACCCTTATCAAAAATACGTAGAGAAACTTCCCCCTTGCATCCTGTTAGATGGGACCTAGAATCATACCGGCGAACTGTTGATGAAGATAAATGTAAATGGAAATCTTTTTTTATTGCATTCAGAATAACAAACACCTATGCTGCGACATGGAATGCGGCAATTGGAGCCTGTAAACGCCAGCAACACCAACAGGGATCTAAACAATGTCAAATTGCAACTGCTCTAGGTGCCCAGTACTACTAGCGTGTTAATATTCAGACCTCTGTTGTTGAGTCTCATTGCCCTAGTCACTGGCTATTGCCCTTCAAATCAGAACATATAATAATACGTCACCATATTGTTATCTCCGATGTCACCATATATTCGATAGTCATTCTATAACTACCAGTCGGACTTGAAAATATTTTTTTTTCATTTGATAGAGCAGTGATAGTTCAGTAATATGACCATTGGACTGCCAAGTCAAACGTCTCGAATTCACATCCAAAGCACCTCTGACTTTTCGAAACTATGTGCGTAATTATCACTCGCTTTAACGGTGAAGGAAAACATTTTGAAGAAATCTGCGTGCCAGAGAGATTTTCTCAACGTGAAGTCTGCCAACCTGCAATAAGCCAGCATGGTGGACTATAGCTTAATCCCTCTCATACTGAGCCTAGCAGTAGGACAGTATATGGGTCGATGATGATGATGATTTGATGGCCAAATTCTTGAGAGAGGCCATAAGACTTTACCGTCACGCTACGATCTTTAGGATCTGAACAAGGCGCGTAATAGTGCGGGGCACAGATAGTTAGTAATAAAATCCATTAGCCCTTTTAGCCTCAAGCCATCGATAGGTAGACGGTAATATAAAAGGGATCAGTACTACGCCACATTGGGTGCGTGGGCTTTAGGCCGATTTACAAGAACCGTTGTTAAACAAACGGGTATAGGAATACATATTATAATATCTTTTGTAAAAGGTTTATGTCAAAGTTATTTTAGAAAGACATGAATTATTTTTAGCCCTCTTCCTACGCATTGTTGAACCACGTAGACATAGAGCACCGTTTTGGTAGGTCTATCTATAGCTTTTTTATTTTATTTTAGAGGCTTACCACAACTAGTGATGTGGTCTTTGATGGAGCGCGCTTGCTTTGAAGAAACCGATTCACTCTCGTCTAGAAGACACCCAAATTGTAAGTTTCGGGGTACAACGATTTCATCAGTGAGTTCTACAATAGAGAAGTTCGCTCTATATTTATGTTGAGGCAAAACGGTTAGTGCGAGATTTAGACACTTCCACTATGTAGCGGTGGCGCCTTGCCGTAGCTCTGTCCGATAGTGGAATGGGATGGGGGAACTATATGTCATGTAGTTCCGTTTTTATCAAATTACACATGGAGTGGTTACACCCATAGTTCCAAACTGTTCCTCTCCGTCTGTTACCTTTTCACGCCTAAACCACTGAACGGATTTAAATAAAATTTGTCTAGATTGTATATTAGAGAAGAAATAGCCTACCTTGTTTCCAACAAAAATATTTGGGATACGAGTAAAATGAAGAACAACGGCTAGCAATTGTATAATTATGTAAAGATAAAAATGTCAAATAAACAGTTACTTGAAATAAACCCAACAAACAACCGCTCATTCATAATTATGAGCGCGAAAGATTTACATCTAACTTTTAGGTCTAAATAATTGTCTAGGGGCAAGTAAAATGATTTATTTATTTAGGTCTAGAATTTAGTTTATTGCTCCGCGACAGAATACACAACTGAAATTCCAACTTGTTAAATATTTAATGGGATAGTAGGTACTATGTTACGGTTACTTTGGGAATTAAGTTAATTTGATATTCTGTCAAGAAGTTTGAAATAGTCTAGTGAAATTCATATCTAGGTACTATTCTTTATTTCTTTATTACGAGTACCTTTTATTCGTCTTTAGTCCAAATTCTAATGGAGACCCCTGAACCTCACTGTGTAGGTAAGGCAGGGCACGTGACCATTGTGATTTCGTACAACTCTGCCTGAGCTTTTGGGGATACTACCGTGGTGGTATGAAATAGGTTAGGCATAGCATATTTTTTCATGTAACAGCATAAACAAAAACAAATTATTCAAACCGCACAAAATATTCATACTACAAAATTGTTCAACCCGCAAAATGTTCACACTAACAATTCCGAGAAAAATCTAAATTTCAAACTATCCGCGACACGGCCGGTCGCCTATGACAACGTTGTTTCATGGTCCACAGTGTTCAAACATGTTATAAATGGCTGCCCACTGCGATAATAACCGAACAATATTCAAACAAAGCTATTTCAACAGTTTTCCATACAATTCGACAAACACAATTTCGAAAACATTGTGGACCGTTCAATTCATTGGGTATCAAATGCATTCCCATATTTCAGTGAAATAACAAGCTATCTATGTTTTACTTAAAAAGAACACCTTTGATTGTTGCGAGGAAAAAAGACTAGCATATTTCGAAGCAGCTCATAGTGTATTTTTTTTACGTTTTATTAGGTAGGTACGTAGATACTATTCATAATGTTTTCTTTGTGACGCGGCGTTGTAAGAAAAAGAATAGGAAAAAACAAGGGCTTAAACAAATAGCTACCTAACAACTAAAGTAGCTTCTTTTATAATTTAAACTATGCCAAACTTAAATTTGATAATCGCCTGTAACAGACAGATATCGAGGCTATCACATTTAATGATATTTTTCCTGGGACCAGGGTCCCTGATGTCAAATGATAAAAAATCTTCTACACACCTGTTACACATAAAAACCCCAAATTAGTTACGTCACCAAAAAGGGTAACAATATATAACTTGTATCTCAGAGTTAACTAGACACATACATATTTGAATACAATTCCTAGCCGCGATAACTTGAACTAACGTTCCGTGAGGTCCACCTATTAACTATTCAGAGGCTTTAAATAGAATCGAAAACGTGCCAAGTCGCTAGTAACCTCACCATGTCGAGACGGGCGACGCGAGGTGTCATATTATATTAATAGAAGGCCGTATTAAGGAAGGCGATACTGCTGCGAGGTAGTGGAAGGGTTAAAGATGAGGGAAAATATCAGTATTTTCACCATAAATATCAACTGGTACAAGTAGCCTATTTTTGTATTTGAGAGTACAATAAATAACATCTGAAGGGTAATAAATATTTATTGTGGGACTAAAACTGGACCGTAATTATATTTTTAACATTTTAAGTACAACATCCTCTCTGATCTCTGAAATTTGAAAACCAACACGACTCCAGAAGTACTTAATAGCAGGATTACGGTAATATTAATTTTGGTTGTTGTGGAAAAATGTGTCCACATTTATTATTTTTGATATGACCTCTTATTTTGAATAAAACAAGAATAATAAATTAATATAAGCTTGAGAGCACACTTTTCATTCGCTACTGTTTATTTTTAAAAACGGATAACCAATTAATTTAATAGTTTCGTATTTAAAAAAGTTTTAAACCGTTCCAGAACCAAAAAACATTTCTAATCCCAACTAAGCGAGTGGCAAAAACAAAATGTAGTAACAAAATTGTACAAGCTTTCTTATTAGAGTTCGCTATTCATGTAAGTATAATTACATAGAACTAGAAACTTAGGCATTTGGATATTCCTCGAAACCAACTAAGTAATAAAATTAAAAGCTTACGAATTAAGACTTATTACTTAAATTCTGGCTTCAAGTAATTTGAGCTAATTGGCTCTCTCAAGTTAATTGTCATTATGGAACAATAATTTTAATATTATTTTCTTCTAAGTTTTCTATTACAATTCTTGGTAAATAAGTTAAGACACAATTATGACAGACTCATTAGAGAGCCGTATGTAATGTTACTGAATTCATTTATTTTTATGATATCAAATAATTATGTTGTTTTCTTTATACTTACTCGTATTAATTTTACTACGTCCGCTGCGCTGCCACTGATAACGCTGCAATGTTTTGGACACACCAAGTTAAATTTTTAAGTAAATCCGCACCATCAACGTTAAGAAGAACAAAAACCTTACATAACGTATACCTATTAAAATTAATATCGAAGCGCAAGTTAAAAATATTTAGAAATAATCGTAGTGAATAGATTTATGCAGCTGAACGTAAAAAAGCTCGTCGTAAGAAAATGTTACACGTATTAAAAATCTAATGTAAGTCACAGGATGGGATAGTAAATAATACAAGAATCTCTTACTAAACTTAAGGCCTGTCACCTCCTGATAAGTTCGCGTTACATTAATTGGCCGATAACTTTATACAAATTACAAAAAGCAAAATCTGTTCCATTTTTAACCCCCGACGCAAAAACGACGGGGTGTTATAAGTTTGACGTGTCTGTGTCTGTGTGTGTTTGTGTGTGTGTGTGTGTCTGTCTGTGGCATCCTAGCTCCCGAACGGATGAACCGATTTTGATTTTTTTTTTATTTGAAAGTTGAATTAGTCGTGAGTGTTCTTAGCTATGTTTGATGAAAATCGGTCCAAGATGGCCGTCGCTACAAAATAACAAATAACATATTTTTTCATAACTCCCTCAATATGGGTATCAAATGAAAGGACTTAACTAAGAGAATACTATACACTGTGATAAATTTCAAATCCAAGATGGCCGCCTCCACAAAATGGAAAATAACATTTCGTGTCGGGGGTTTTCTAAACTTTTAATTTAGGTTAGGTTAGGTTATTTATTTATTCGCCGCGGTGGTCAGCGGCTATCCAGAGGTGTTTAACCACCTTACAGACACTACTCCTTACTTCTGAGAGCTTATCTGACGGTAGCAGACAGCTATCAATAAGCTGCCCTACACTAGGATGTGTTTATAGAATTTATTTTCTCATAAGAACATACTTAAGTTCAGGCATGCAGGCATGCAGAAACGCCTCAGATCAATAGACTAACTGGTTAAAATCCAATTATATTCTACGATACCAAAGCGATACTGTAGTGAAATAGACCGAGACTTCCAGAATACTTCCCCATATGTTGCATTATGAAGGCAGTCAGGTTGGTTAGCAATAAATTTAAAAATGTATGCGGAGCATCGCACACTCCGCTATTTTATTACGTGGAACCCAATTCAAGGGTTATATGGTTAAGATTTTCATTTTAAACATTTTCCTATGTTTAAAGTCCGGTAGAAAATAGGGAAAATGTAGTGTAACATCGAAACGGTTTGGAAAGGTAAAGTTTTTTGGAAGATTAGGAAAACAATTTATTATGAATATTAAAATACTTAGAGACGCCTACGTCTACGTCCAACAGTGAGGGGTGTGTATACAATATGGATTTATATATTTACCTGAATGAGTTATTTGTATCCTCGTTAATAGCTTTTCTTTTTTCTAAACTAAACAAAATGTATGTAACCAGTGAAGACTTCACGTTTTTCACGTTTTTTGGTGAGCACGACGGATATGAAAAGAAGTTGTTTGTCGGAGTCGAAGAAAACAAAGAAAGTGGAGTAGAAGATAATTTTAGTAGATGTATAATAGGAATTCATAAATTAACAGAGATATAGGTTTGATACGGGGACCCGTTTTATTTAACTATCTATTATGAGGTTTCTTTCTATTCTAGGTAATATTCTTGGAACAGAGACATGCTTTGCCTTTGTGTAGCCATGATGTATCGCGGTCTTTTGTCACTGCCGACATATTTCATCGATTTACGAGCGACGTTTTAGAATTATTTGTGTCGCCTAGGTAGATAATTTAAAACATGCTTTGAGTAATTACCATCTGCTGCATACTGATTTGACTGCCTTTGAACGCCGATGGATATACGTAGCTTTTGAGTGGTTTTGCAACAAGTAATATTCTCGAGTGATTTGCAATAGCGAAACAGGTAATAGGAAGATACATTGATTCCAGTGGAATGGAATTAATGAAGGTAATTTTTTTAATAACTTTATAGAAATGGCAGTATTAAATGCTGATCTAGCAATAAATCTTTTTTTTTCCTAACCTTTTCCCAACCATGTTGGGTCGGCTTCCAGTCTAACCAGGATGCGGCTGAATTTCAGTGTTTTACCCGGAGCGACTGCCATCAGACCTCCGCAACCCAATTTCTAGGCAATACCGATATTCGAAGGTAAGACTGGTTATCAGGCTTTTTAGGTTTCTGACTACCACTAAAGATTGTCATAGGTGTTCGTATGACAGCCGGGACCGACGACTTTACGTGCTCTCCGAGGCACGGAGGGGTCTCGATATGTTAAGAATGGTCACCCATCCACAGATTGACCGCGGAAAGGGTTTTGCGCGCACATTGCAGATCAAGCTATCTGCAATGTTAAGCTTTAAGCTGATCTAGCAATAAATACCATTCATTTATGACCCAGACGAGTTCATGTCTTCTACCACGCTTGCCTAGTGTAGATTGGCAAACTTCATGCCCTTAATAAAATCTTTAACTCATAAAGAAATTAAATTAATACGCATATGACTTCGAAAAGTCAGAGCCTAGGATTTAAACTCGAGACCTTTGACCTGGTCCTTGGCACTTTGGCAGTCCAGTGATCATCACACAAATAGAAGAAAATGTATTATTGTTTTCCTGGTAAAATTAGCTATAATTAGATGTAAGCAAATACTTATACTCGTATTGCTGTGCCCTAACAGGGTTCATGTTTTGAAACTAATCCAAATGTATACCAACATTGTAAACAAACATGAGTGCAATAAATTTATTTATGATTCCTGGGTTGATTGACATTAACAGTAAACAAAATATTACCAGGAGCGCATATAGAGGGTAGAATTTCCACGTTCCCTATTTGAATGACATAAACACGATGCAAGCAAATACAAGGAAGCTGAGTGCTGTGCCCCACACAATAGGGATTGCATGTCTGTAACCATACGGATAGTGCATACAATATTTGTGTCCATGTGTAAATACCACGAAGGTTGTATTTCCAAGCCACCACGAGCCTAATGAAGCAGTAATTTTTTTATTATACTTACTTTTAACATCTCAACTGGCGACTGGAAGTGGAAATAGTAATACTATTATACAAATTATGTACCACTTACTTTTTGCAGTTTGACAACCCTATACTTAAAACTAAGTAGAGATGTATCTAAAATACCACGAAATACAGACGTCAACTCTACATAGGATACAGTTTACATCATACCAACATGTTAATGATAAATTCCAAACTGACTAAGTTGGTGCGAAGCTGTTAGCGCGGTAGTAAGCGCATAGCTATCGTGTCGAGCGAGAATTAATTACTCGCAACGTGTTTACTGGTCGGTGTAATGTGTAAACATGTGAGTGGAACGTGTTGTTGTACATTTGTAAACAAATTAAATGAAAAAAAAAACCTATATGGTTGGGAGGCAATTATGAATTTGGAATCACTTTGTAAGACTTGAAACGGTTTGTAATAACAGAGTATAAATTGGTAAGGAAATAGGTAGGTAGGTACTATACTGATTTAGAGAGGTAGCGATGTTCATCCTGTCGATACTATTTCCAGTCGTCTTTTGCGACACTATTATAAAGTATTATTTTGCCATGAAGAATTCAATTCGTTAGGTTAGGTAATTCAAATTATTTATTGGAAACAAAACAAGTTTTACATATTTATGTGTTCGTTAACAATTGCATTAGTTGGAGTTAAAAAAAAATATTAATTTAATAATCTAAGAATCTGTTAAGCGGTCCTTGTAAAATCCAACTCTCAGCGAATTTGATTGCTCGCCACCAAAAGTATACGATGAAATGTAATGAGCGTACGACTGTTTGTATATTAATTAGTACACCTCTGCCTAATCCTTCGGGGATCAAGCGTGATGGTATAGTATATGTTCTTCTATATCGTTTCCCTTTTGGCAGAGTGGTCGTGTACCATGAAATGAATTTAAATTATTAGGAATTGTGCCTGGTGAATTCATCTGTTTTATGAAGAAAAAACCAAATGGAAAATAAATCTTTCTTGTGTAGTATTTTTTTTCAGAAGCAGGTCCAGTTTTTCTCGGTCTCGTATTTAACATACCAGACTGACATAAGAACTCAAAGACAATGCGACGAGTCCCACTCGTTTTAAGTTCTTTGCGAAAATCCTAAATTCCATTCAGTGTATGTGTGTGTGACAGAAAAAATACCAGGGCAACATGAACCGACGCAGTACTGCGATAAAAAACCGCTCTATTCGAAATTCCCGACCCGTAAATCGTTGCTAGCGTCCCCTTTTCTTCTAATACGCGGTTGGTTTGCGATTCCGTGTTATTGTGCCGTTCAAAATGTTTGTATGAATGGGATAAAAATTGCACTGTTGCTGGGTTTTGTGTAAAAATATATTTTTGGATACCTACCCGTAAAATCTGAAAGATTTAAAATGTTGTTATTGGAAGATGTTATTTAAAAATGTGTTTTGAATTGTTCTGGAATTTAGCTAGCAGTTAGCTTAGTTACTATAATTATATGTATAGTGTGTTACGGATAGTGACATGAAACGTAATGAAAATACGTACAATTCTTTAAATACATTTATTTATCGCCATTAAGAACGTGACACCCAATGACAATATGAATATGTTACATATATTTATAAAATGCAATATTAAACTAACAAACAAATGTATCACAGAATATTTTGATAGTGTTCAAAATTGACCAATATTTTATACAACGTGGACGATCACTAATAAAAGAAAACCACAACATAGTCACGTGAAATTAAGTTACAATTACAATTTTATTTTATTTTAAATGAATTGGGAGATTTAACTTTTGCTAAAAAAATATATACAAGATTATTGAACTGAAAACGAATAACTATTTTAAAAAGCGAATCGTATTCAATATTCATAGCGTTTAAAAAAAACGATTTATAAAGTATATATAAGAAAATTATAATTACACAAATATTATATGAAGGCGGCATCTCCCAATTCCTTTAAATATATCACCAAAATATAGTCGTCAATAGATTTTTATAGATTTATTAAATTTAGACATTTTACTACCTAGCTGTCTTTAATTTTATATACAATTTACACAATTATAACTTTAATATACATAGTTTGGCACGACGAGTGACAGAAGAATTTTACATCAAAATGTTAAATACAGCTGAAATGTTTTCGTTTCCCTTGGAAGAACAACGTAATAAAATATTGCCATGTACCTCATTACCCAGAAAGAAAACTCCTTAAAGAACGAACTCGAAAGCTCCTTAGTTTTAAAATACCTACGACACTTTTAAATAGTTAGGCTGGTTTATATTTTTTAAGAAGACTGGGAAGTTGAATATTTCTGGTTGAATTATCATATTATATTATACATAATTATATTGAAATTAATCAAATCTTGTACACTAAAGAATTAAAGAATAATTTGCTTTAACGAACTAAAGTTTCTTTAGCACACTTTTTACGCATGAAATTTTACTGAAACAACCAAATTCAGAAGTAGCAGGAGCAAAATTTGCTTAGTTTAATTAAGTGTTTAATTTTTTAACAGTTCGAGCGTTCTACCCCGTAAGCTGTAGCTTCTCCCTGTGATATGAATTTTATCTTCAAAATACACTGTGACTCAGAGTATGAATAGGACTAGTGATGCAAATCGAGTCGATTTTTACTCGAGAGACTAGTGAAATTGAAAAAAATTACTACTCGTGGGAGAAAATATTGATTTGGGTGAACATGGACCCGAATCATTATTACAATCACATTCATATTCAAAAAATGTTGATTAACGTAGGAATTGAGTGAGAGTTTTTAGAAAGTAGAAATAATCGATAGACGAACCCACAAAGTGACTCGTCCACTCGAGTGATACTAGAATGACATTATGAAATAACTCGATTGACTCGCTCGAATACCAAAATCGGTCTCGAGGCCTAACTACACGTCTAAAAATATTATAGATTCACGTTTCACCATTTCTACCGTAAAACCTCAAAATTATATGCAAAATCACGACTCGAACTCATTTTAAAGCAGCAGCATCGACACCGCACCAAATCAAACATTTTACATAGGTACTCGTAGTTCATTTGTTCAGGGTCCCAACTAAAATTTTATTAAACATCTGCCATCTATAAGAGGCTCATTTGATAAGCCGTCCTTGGTGATCATTATTGAACAATGTTGATTTTAATAAATTGTTTGCATGTTTAATCAAACCCCATAATTATCAGGTCTCAACTGCGTTGCAGAACAAGCATGACTCAATTTCTAATATAAAGGAGACTAAACTCTTCGTGGAAACTTAAGTGAGTAAACTATCGAATCGAACTTTATACTACTCTGACAAGTTCTTGGTATCTAATACCCTCGCCACACTGAATGGATTGGAATAAAATCTATCGTAATGAGCTTGCTAAAGGCGTCTTAGTATCTCAGATGTTGTATGGAAGAGATTCATAGAATTCCGGGAAAGTTGTAAAGTAACAAAATAGCTGTACGTATCAATTTTACGCCCAACGTAGATACGTAATATTCTTATATTAAAGGACCATGTTAAGCAATTTCTGTGTAGAAATAATTCATATTTATAATTCGTAGATTCGTTACTTCGTCATTATCTAAACTGCATCTTATTATGATTCATCTAATGCTTCCATTTTAGCCCGAACGTTTCTAACAAACGATCGGTATTCGTCTCTATCTCTTCACCCTTTTACCTTTGTGTATGACATGTACTACAAAGCATCAGGAATTCTGTCTTCATTTATACGACAGTGTCACGACCCGTGTGAAGCGAATCTTATAGACACTAACTACACTCCGGTCTGATAATTTGGCACCATTGTACATTACAGTCACAACCTGTCGAATGTCGACCTTGTTACGTGTGACTTCGTATTCGGCGATAGAAATCAAATTTATGCTGTCATTAGCACTGTTAAGTTAGGTTCTAAGAGAAAATTTTCTAGAATATAAGATCGAGATTGCTTTGTGCTGGAGTATTGATGGGCACTGATGTAGAAATCTTGAAGATATTGAAAGAATATTTTACGAAAACTTTACTGAAAATGTTTTGTTGTAAAATGTAACCTAGTTTTTTTTAAAGATTTATGTTTAGGTATTGGGTTAAAATAATCGTTTCTATTCCATTATACTGATAGTATAAGTAATTTAAATAAAAAGAAGTGTGATGTGCTTATATTACAAAAATGACCGGAGGCAAAATTCCGTAATTTTGTTTTTTTTTGTATAAACACCTTTTTCAGCATAAATGGTTTCCACCAATGACTTTAAGTAGGCATAAGCACTATTTCACTATTTTGCACGATAGGTATGTAAGTATTCTTACATAGAGATATTGTTCTAAACAGATAACGACCCAATATTTAGCTTTCGTGCTTTCCGGAGTCGGCCCTTATGGTCTATATATTATACCAAATATTAGATAAACAATAAGATTTTATTGACTAAACTTTCTGCAATCGCCCAAAGGGAAAGTTTACTTCTGTGAGAATTATATTGTCTTATAATTACCATTTCCTATCATGCTTCTCCTTTATTGCCATAGTCACATGTGCGTAACGTTAACAATAATCGAAAATATTAATAATACACGAAATCTGTTCAAACGTTACATGGTTTGACGTCACGCGCCAGTTTTGCGCTGCGTCAGTCCTTTTTAAATCATATTACCTACGGGATTGTTCGGTTTCATGAATTTTGATGACGTCACTACAGTTTTACGCGGGAATCTGCGAGTTTCATACTGGCCGTGAGGTTGTAAAATGTTTAAATTTGTTTTTTTTTGTTTGTTTATAATTAGAATATCTGTTGAGTTTATTCGGACTCTTTTGTGATGTAAGTATTTTATATAAAAGCAAATCCTTTTCAGTTTGTTGAGGAAATCCTTTTGGTTGTGATCTCTGTTCATTCTTTATTGGAGTTTTTCGTTTTCTAGAAGACAGACAACATCATGAAAGGTAACTTCATAGCAAAAAGGATATTCAGCTGTATAAAACATTTTAGACTGAGACTAAGTAGAACTTGAGTGATTCACTATTAACAAATACTTAGAATTTGGCATTAAAATCATACAGTTCTATATACAGTAGCCGAATTTTAGGAACGTTGGGACAAGAAGATATAACAAAAAGCAGGAAAAGTATTTGTAATTTACACGAAGATATTAAGAACAAATCATTTTCATGGCTATTTGCTAAGTACTGATAATGTTCTTTCTAAACGCAAACAACTGTTAAAAATATTTATCAATCGTTTGTAATTTTGAATACAGTTGTAGTGCCCGCAACTCATGCGCTTCGATCTACCTATCAGGTTGAGGCATCGACAAGCTAGAAGCATTTATTCAAACATTTTTGAATGCGGTCTTAAACAGTTTTTGTTTCAAACTTAGCGACGATCGGTTTGTTCTTACACAAATGTTCCCTCGACATGAGGACATTACCCGTTACAAACTGATGTATGACAAATGCCAACCTGACTGTTTAGATACATGGTACTTCTTCCGCGTACATATAAGCAGATGCCTTTATAATAATTATTCTGTTATACATTATAAAAGTTATAGACAAAAAAGACTACACAAGAACAGATTTTCTAGAACATTATAGAAATACAAAAAGTAATAAATTCGTTGCATAAAACTAAACAACGTAGAAATAAATTTATTAACATGACGTATTCTAACAACAATTTGACAGTCGTGTTGACGATTAAACAAGATGGCGGTGGTACAAATATACAAATTATGAAAAATCGTACACATAAATATAAAATTTAGGATAAGGGATTAAAATTACATACTTTAGGTCGCGTCAACGACAGTATCGTATAAACGAAAGCCGGCGAGGTTACGGTGAATCATTCGACCCATCTCGCCAAATTCAAGGAGGTTATCTTCATGATTCATAGCAGCAGTAATCACGACATTGCTCACAAACTGTGTACAAAAAATAATATCGCTTAAAAATCATTATCCTGCTGCATCATCTCAAAGTTGTCAAGTTTCACCTTTGACATAGTTTTAAAAAACGGTGTCGAACCAACCAAAGGAACGCCCCCAGCTCTAACTTTTTTCATATTATCTTTTGGATGAGGATCATCTGCGGCTGCGTCTTATCCATCGCTAGATGTCTTGGAACTCACTGCAAGCCGCCTCAATGTAGCAGAGAACTAGGATACTAAGTGAGAAAAGTTCCTCACTTAGCATCCCACAGTTCTCTACGAGGACAAGTTGTAAACTTCAGGTGACGCTATAAACTTAACGGTTAAGTTAAATGCTTAACTGTCTACACGACGCGTCCTGCCCTTAGTCTGTACATTACATTAACTTAATCGTATTCGCATCAGCCCCCCAACATATGTAAATATTACAAATTTTTATATTTTCGTGACATAAAACATCGAAATTCAGTGCTTGCTATTTATAGAATAATTGATTTTATTATATAATTTTTATTTAATTACGACATTTTATTACAATTATATATCACTATATACGTAGCTGTGTTCCGACGTATTATTTGAAAAAAAAAATGGGCAATTTTTATGCTTTTTTATACATTTTAGATACTTATAAATAGCAAGATACCTTCCTATCTACGTTTCCTGAGCATTATTTTCACATTATACACTATCTAACACAATTTCTTACAAAGAACAAACAAAACTTAAACTCCAATCTCTGCTTTTACTTTGAAACTTCGCATTCCCACATGAAAAGTCGTATAACATCAAATATAAACGTGATAACAGAAAACAGCGCGTTATTGCACGAAACAGCACGGTCAAAGTGCTCTAAAAGCTTATTGGGCCTGACAAAGGATTGAGGCTTGAATTCCCAACACCATTGCAAAGGCTGTAACAGACATACGGCGCCAACTCACATATTTGAAAATAAATGTCAATTTACTTCTCAGTACCTAGTCATGTCAAGTCAGTACTTGATTTGTTAACAAACAATGGTCTAATTTATATGAAAATTTTCATAGATAATTTATTCTTGACCATAGACCATATTGTGTTTGTTATTAATAACAGTTTCCGCAGTTATCTTAATTTACTAATGATGGATATCCTTCATGGCATTGATTCACGAAGCAGAAAAAGAAGTCCTAATTAAGAACATTTGTCTTGCTTATGCTACTTCGTAACGACAGAATACAGCTACGTAAAATGTTTACACGTCAAGAAAGATGCGCATTTGTACCAGGATATCATAAATATTGGAGGGTGAAAGACATAAAAGATCACTGGATACCCCTATGATTGTTCGTGTTATATATTTACGAGAATACAATTGACACGAAGACTTTGATGTCTGTTACATAATATGGGAAATGTATGTGTATATCTTATAAATATTTATAATTCATGATTTTATTGATGCTCTGTTCGAGTGTAATACTTTGATGTTTTTGAATTGGAATAATAAAAAAGATAGATATTAATGGCAGCTTATTTCTTGTAGATGTAAAGCTCCCCCAGAGCTTTTTATTTTTACTCGAACAACATTTTCCGATCGCAATGTTTACCAGGCATACTCGGAGCAGTACTTAATGGACGACCGTCGTTTCTTGCAAATAGCTATCATTAGCTATCCACGGCAATTAGAGATATACTTAAGGGATAGGTTTTAAAGGAGGAGTGGGTTTTCAGTCTGTGCAAATAGTGCTTTTTACACAGAAGTAGTGATGCTTACAACGCTTGGTGTATTTACCAGGCAAACAGCGGAAGCTAGGAGAGTGATGCTACAAAATGCTGCAGAATTTTACTCTAAGAAAAACCCGCAACGACGAAATGATTCTTGTTCTTTCCACTATTGCTCAATTTTATATCCTTCTTCTAATAACAGTAGATACCGCTGTTAGCACTGAGCAGGACTCAAAACGAGTAAGAAAACAATGTCTTTGTAAGTATAGGAGTAGGTATGTGTACCCCTTTAGCATACTCCTAACCGGATAAATCTAATGTGTTTTTGTATGATCATACTGAGAAGAATGAATATCCTGTAATTATCATCATCAGCAAATCTTCCTAGACGAAGAATTCCTTCCTAATCTTTCATAAAAAGTGCTTAAGAAATCCTGGTTTGAGTTAGAGTAGGCCTTTGACCACATCGCGGTTATTGCGAAGAATAGATGTCTACTAATAATTCATGTCCAAATCCCTGTTGTCGTGTAAACATCAGCGGTGACACAATTGATATCTAACTATCCTAGACGCTCGATACTCAAGCTGACCTACAGTATCGGGTAGACTTCACTCAAGGCACTGTGTTTAGAAAATATATGTGCTGACACGCACGACGCCAGTATCAGTACTGTGGCTTGCAGCATGGTTGAGCTCGAACCTGTGGACAAAGTGATTTGTTAGTGGGGAGCCTTAAGGTGAAATGGAGCGCTACAGCTCAGCTCTCAGGGCTACTTTTAATTAAATCAGTTTTGATTCATCATAGTGAATACACACAAGCCTGCACATTGTGGGCGCTGTATTGTAGTCTTTTTCCCCTTTTAGAATAAATAACAGATTTAGAATTCATAGCAGATCCTAAACAACGTCAAAATTTATGATTATTGACAATTGTCAATAACGGTTTTTTTTAGTAGCTGGACTTTTATGTGCATGCTACGGTAGTCTTCCAATGTCAAATTGTACCTTATCACGATTTGTAATACCCTTCTATGTTTAAATTAAGTGTTTATTATCTTTAACTATTCCTCTTCGTCTTACTGTGAGCTCCAACGATACATCCCATCTACATACATACATACATAGCTTCACGCCTGTTTCCCATAGGGGTAGGCAGAGACTATAGATTTCTACTTGGTACGATCCTGGCACACCACTTTCGCTTCGTCTATGTTCATTAACCTCTCCATGCATGCTCGTCGGTTTAGGGTGCTCTTAACCATCTTACATCCCATCTAGCTTAATAATAATCATCGGATTTTATGGTTTAGTGTGTAAACGAAAAATTTTAGGGTGTTCCATAAAGTTTGTTTACTTCTGTTAAGTATTTTACACAAAAAAGTCCATCACTTGCAATGATCCTTGCATACAGTCAAAATAGAAGTTAAATCCCATTTTACCTAAATTATTTAGCCTTTCACATTGTAAATTTTGAGAATCTTTCTTGGGTGTATATCGTATGCATGAACTACAAAGCAATAGTACATACCGCTCATACGCGGGTATGTTTATTATTCCCCTGATTGTCTTACAAATTGGGGAAGGGAGGGGAGATATATTCTTTGTCGACATAATTTTATTGCCCTGTGAATAATTTCATGTAAATTAGAGCTTTCTGATTTTACGGCAATGTAAAATACGCTGAATCGCTTTACATAATAATACAGGGATTTCAGGAGACAAAGAGGACGTATGTAATGAACTACATCAGTAATAAGCTAGTATGAATACGGTCTTTTGAAATTTGCGAATTTCATCAAAATATGACGTTTTACCAGTTTTACCTATTGATAATCAGAGTTTTTGAGAGATTCAATGAAATCCAAGTTTTTTGAATTCAAAAAAAATACAAATCAACGTGGCAATGCTGCCAGTCTTCTGGGCACGTTACCAGATGACAGCGATGAGGAGTACTTTGACGCCTAGGTGCGGAAATTTTGGTTTTTATTTTTATTTATTATTTTGTTAATATTACTATAATACTCGTATTAAAATAAGTTGTCTTTATAAGTAGACTTGTTATTATAATAGCAGTCTTATGTTGTTGAAAATAAATGTGAGTTTGTAGTTTTTTGAATGGATTTTTCTGTGCTTCAATTCACATCGCAAAAATCAACAGATTCTTCGCCTGACGTACCATGAATATTCTCAGATTTATTAACTTCGACATTGCAGCAAGCCATTCAACCATTAACCGATTTGCTATTGAACATAATATTCTTTAGAATAAGAAAACCATGTGCTCACATTCCCACAACTCTATTGAATGTCCAATAGAGCAAGAAATTTGTACATGGCTGAATAAAGCTTTTTAAAATTTCAATTGAAATACTACATCAACAATTGATGACCATTATTCCACTGTAGCATGAAAACTATTGTAGTACGTTTTGTAAATAAAATTGCAAGTTTAGTATGTATCTAAAAAAATATATTTCAGTTAGTTATTAGAAAATCTACAATATGATTTAGCTTTTTTAACTGATGTGTATCTCTTTAACTGTATATATAGTAAGTATAAAGCTGCTAAATCACACTTTATTTTTAACAAGCGTGCCATGCGAATTGTAAATAGAACTTGTAGATGGAGTATCACGCGAGTTCCCGAATAGTTCGGGACCGTTCAGTTAAACTCGAACATAATCCAAAACTTATCGCTATTTGAGACTCTTGGTGAAATTAGACAAATAATCCTTCGTGGAACGGAATGCAAGTCATCTTCCCTGCGATGTCTTAATTACAACTACCACGATAGTATAGCTTGTTAATTAGTAGTCTTATCCTACCCGTAGTGTAGATGTGTTAATCATAATCGTTGTTAAGCTTATTTTCTATCAGTAATAATTTATAAAATTTGTCACACCTTAAGAACATTATTTTATTTTATCAAACAGTAAGTTAAACGTCAGTGCAAACGTCCTTTTCTTTGCAACGTTCCTTTAATACCTAATCGATAATTTGTATGGATTGTTAAATTTGGGGAAGATCGGTTGGTGACCTAGCTCTGTAGCTTTAGAGTCGACATCTAAACTAGACTAGGTATCTGCAGAGCTAAGATACACTTAAATAGATGACTTGAAACTACCTTTCACCCCTTGCTTTTTTCTTCGCCCAATTTTAACAACGGAACAAAAAAATGGTTTTAAACTCCACTGGTAGGGCAAGACTGAACGTTGGCATAAAAAAGGCAAGCTTGGTTGTGATTCACACTCAGGTTGCATAAAGAAAATTATCTCCTAACATGTTTAGAATAGAAAATACGTTGTTGCTTTCCCTACTTTATTTCTTCTTCAGAAAGGTGTACGAGTTTAATATTAAAATACCAGGCGAGCATAATTCTAAGAGGAAACTCCTTAACAATTTGTGTCGGAGTTTGTTCAAATTACGTGAGAAGAAAACATGATTTTAAAGAAATATATTTTTATTTAGTAGGTACCTACCTAGTACCTAATATAACCCACGTTACTTCTTCATATTTAGGCCTTTTGCGATACAAATGAAGAACTTTATCCGATATCGGGCCCCAGAAGAAAGCTTGGAAGCAAGGATTAATGCAAAGTATTTTTTTCAATTATTATATCCCTCAAAAGGAGGACTAAAATAATTTTCAATTGTCTAATTATTACTAGGACATCATAAGCCCACCTGCAGCTGTAAACATGGAGAGGTGTGGCGACCTCGCGATCACAAGGGTCGCGTTCGTGGACCTTATGTACGAAGGCCAAGTAGGTTGCGTCGCCTCACAGCGTATGGCCATGAAACCTTTGGAGGTGGCCACCCGCAGCCGAAGAGATCGCCAACTCGACCGTAGGTCGAAGTCATTGGCTGGCGAGATTTGAGTGATGTTCAGAAGCTCCGGCTCCGTCTGTTGACAATAAAAATAACTTACTTCGGAGACATTTTTGTATTAAATAATAATTGTTTTAAGTGTACTAAAGTTCGAATTATTTCATAAAAGAATAAAGGTTATTATTAGTTATCAGCACCAAATCGTCCAGACACCGACTAAAATTAGATTAAAATCTTCACAACTAGCTATAACATCACAGAAAAATATAAATAGATCGTATGAATCTCCTAAAAATGACACTAAATCACAAATTGCGGTGAAGGAAGATATATATGAAATAAGATCTTTATGTATTTTAGATACTACTACTAACTATAACAAACGTAATTAATGATCACAATGAAAGATAAATTGCAGATTTTAAGGAAGAAAAACGGCCTGTTTGATCATAAATGCATGTAAACACTAAACAACCGAACGCAAATAACTAATTGGTAACGCAATCTACGCGCGCAGAACTTGGCCAGACTGAAGTTAGCTGTTTGTCAGTGTTAAGTTGCGCAGTGCCCAATTTATAACCGAAACAATCCATTGCGCATTTAAACGGCCAACTTCACCCCAGCCAAGTTATTCCACGCGTAGAACACGACGCAGAACGTCGTTTGCCTACATCTGAGAGTCTACGCACGTGCGCCAAGAAAGTCTTCGTTTCGCTTGAAAATGTATGGAGCTGATTGGAGCTATATCCACTGTGCAACCCACGGACACGCTACGTTGTCATGTCCGTCATGACACACGAGTGGCTTGCTCAGATACGATGCCATGCACGTTGTGTAAATTCGTGTATATACGCAGCAAACGCGCGCCGCGCGGCCGTGGACAGCGTGCGCCGCGGTGGATTCCCACCTTTATCCGTCCACGGTTCGTACCTTGACAGCACGTCCGTCGATGTACCACACGATGTTGGCGGGCGGCATGGCTGGCTGCGTGGTGCAGTTCAGCATCACGTCCTCCCCCAGCTGCACTGTACCCGGCACGCCCCATATTACTGGGTCCTCTTTTAACGTCACTGTGTAACAAAATACCATGTCACAGTCAAAACAATACAATTGCTTTAAAGGTGCACTTTAATTAGTCATGACTTAGATCATAATGATCGTAATAAAAGACTAACAAAGAAAACCGACTTTAATCAAGTGCACATAGTTATTCAATTTATATTATACTGAAGCGATACGAAAAGTATATTTCATACAAAATTAACTTGAAAACTGCCTAATTCTAACATTCAATAAACCAGACTAAATATTCGTAGGTAGAAATCTGTTGAAATTATGGGTATAACAAAACTTAAAAACTTGGCTCCCAAGATGTCAATTGCGCGCTAGTAAGCGGCTGATCTCCCGTTCTGGATCCGGTGGCCCGTATGCTTGTTTGATAATCCAAAAAAAATACTGAAACTCACCAGCAACAGTTAAATTCTTGGTTTGCTTGACAACAGCAAATCTGGGTCCTTCCGTGGACACCTCGCACGTGAATGAGAGCTTCGTGTTGTAATTCCTTGGCAGCACCACGCTGATGGCGCAGCTGTTCAAGTTGCAAGTGCCTTTGGAGACACCTCCTGCCGTCGAGTTGAAGGTCCTCGTAGGCGGCTGAGAGAATGAAGAAAACATTATATACACTTGTTGAGGTATCTTGAAACATGATATGGAACCGTCAATATCGACATAATATTGATATTTTAACATAACATGGCAGATCGTCAATGTCATCATAACTTCGTCATTATTTTCGATTTATATTGCAAATCGTTGAGATTGCATTTTATAAAAATAAAATAAAAATAATTAACCCATGTACTGTCCCACTGCTGGGCACGGGTCTCCTCTCAGTATGAGAGGGATTAGGCTATAGTCCACCACGCTACCCTAATGCGGGTTGGCAGACTTCACATTGCATTTTATATAGAAGGAAAATAGGATATGTATTTAAAACATTTCCGAACGAAATTTAATTGCTTTATTTTGCATCTTCAACAATTTTGATTGTGTTGCCTTCTTGGGGGTAGTTAAAAAAGTAGTTGACGTCTGTGCAGCGCGTGACTCAGCCAAGATATCCATATTCTCCTCGTAAAAAATAAGTAGTTTGGAAATCTACATTTTTATCCGCATTTCATCCTTCGTGTGTGTGTGTGTTTGTGTTTGTATGTGTCACGGAAAAAAACATTTTTGGGTGTGAACAAAAATGAACAAGTTCGAACGCGTCTCAAAACTTTACACCGGGTTAAGTGAACCAGGTACGGCCTTATTAAATTGTTTCCTTTTTACACATAACCCTTTTACTGTTCAAATCTCGCTTAATGTTCGTTTCATACAATAAAGCACTTAAAGCGATAGGTACATTAGTCTAATACAATACGGAGCAGGGCGAATCACTAACAAAATAATTTTGTGTGTATTACAAACACAGTCGGCGGCAATGTTTATAAAAATGTGATTTATCTTTATTTACCAACTTTGTATTCTAAAATCTGTACATGATAGGGTTCTCTGTATTTATTAATATTGTACGTAACATTACATACTTTCACGCCGGTGTATTCTATTACTTCGACCAAGTTCATACACTTAGAGAAAATTATTATACGGGTGCCGTATACGCACCTGACCTTTTTGATTGACCTCACCGATATGTTCGGTATTTGAGATCACTGTTCTTCCACACAATCATTTAGGTAACAACTGGATATAGGTACAGATAACAGCCAATGAAGACGCTGAAAACGAGTCGTAAAACTTTTTATCATGCGTCGTAAAATAAATCTAACTATGCTCAATGTGTACGTATCTTGACATTTATTTTTTTATTCCCAGAACGACCTTAAAAATATTGACATAATATTCC
Organism: Acronicta psi; assembly: GCA_946251955.1. Classification (NCBI taxonomy): domain Eukaryota; kingdom Metazoa; phylum Arthropoda; class Insecta; order Lepidoptera; family Noctuidae; genus Acronicta; species Acronicta psi. Next base: position 13,443,422 of record OX276477.1, read on the forward strand.
TATAGCATGTAGCTACATTTATAATAATAATAATAATATTTTTATTTCGGACCATAGAGCCATAGAAAATGTTAGTACAAGCTTAAAAAACTAATGTTAGTAGAAATAATAATAATGTTAGTATAATAAATTTATATTTATTTCGGAGAAATATACCGTTATTGAAGATACTGACGGATCGTAACAAAATGTACGCTTAAAATTTTTGAAAGAATTTTTGAACTCTAAACAGCCATGTTTAGAATTTTCTTTTAGTATTCATGTCTATACGATTCTTAGGGCCTGTTTCGCAGCTTACTGATAACTCCCCCATAAATTAGCTGGATTGATTATGAAAATATTATATAAATTTTGTAAAGTAAAAAAAAAAATTGATGGGCTTGATTTAATTTCGCCACTTTTGGTATTTCACAATAAGAGCCTGTTTCACCACCTCTGGATAGCCGCTAACCGCCAGATAAATAAAAAAATGGAACATAATTTGTATGAAATTATCTGCCAAGTAGTTTAACGGGGACTTATCAGTGACCCGTGAAACAAGCGCTAAGACTCGTTGATATTTGAATCACCCACCAGTTGTCCAGGCGTGAACCTGAATATCTCGTTGCTACCCCTGTACCACTTGACGGAGTGTAGCGCGGGATCCCCCTGCTCGTTCACGTAGTGGCAGACGAGGTTCGCCTCCTGGTGAGGATCGCCGTATGGAGGCACCTCGAGGAATGTGATGTTGTGTGCCGTGGCTATCACTGTGGACAAGAAAGAAATGAATGTTGGTGAGAGTGTTTGGTTAGAGGCGCCATCTAGTATAAAAACTAGAGATTAAACGTATTTTGTTAATATTGAAATAAAATTACTAAATTTAAACACTTAATCAGCTTCCCCATGGAAACCAACAAGGATTAACAACAGCCACAGCAAATTCAAATCAATCGTCATTCGATACTCTTTCAAAACAATTAAGCTGATCCGAAAAAAAAACGCAATATCCTATTGTCTACATTTTTGCATTGAATACAAACGCTTTTGTGCAAAACGATACTGAAACTCTAGTAGCAATAAAAACAACATACTCGCTTCATTTACCATCGCTTCCCATAATGGAACTAAGTTTCGAGTCGTATCTTTTTACGACTTATTCGCTGGGACAAAGAAAATTATAGTTTGCAACAAGCGGGCAAAACCGTTGACCAGATTGTGCAATACCGATAACATTGCACAAACTTCGTGTAGTTTTTGTTAGCGGCGCTGATTAAGAAGTTTCAAACTAATTTTGCACAATGTGCAAAATGTAACAGATTTTAGTTGTTGTGTTTGTGTTGTGTTGTGCATTGTGAATCAATTTTGAAACACATACCAGTACGGAACTTTATGGGCTGTGTTGTTATTTGGATTTGTTGGTTTAATTTGGAACTGCGAATTATCGAACTTTGAGGAGAGCTTTCTATTCTAGACTATTATTACAAGACATGACGAAGCAAACAAAAATAATCATTTTCGTGCAAAATGTTGTTATAATAAAAAATACTTTGAAAAAAAAACAGGGAAGCTCTCAAACGTCTACTGGGAACGCAAAAATGAATAAGCCCTTGGTATTTCAAGGCCCATGGATACCTTGTTAATCTCCGTTCAGCACAATCGCGTTCATATCGCACATGACGTAGCAACTATCGCTAAGCCCCTACTTAGCAGATTGCTAGCTCAACGCTGAAAGCGCTAGATTCTAGAATTAGCATAATACCCCAATTTTGCTGTAGTATGCGATAGCTGGCTAATTACTCCCGTGCAGCGAATAGGAAAGCGATTTAATAGTTTAGCTTGTAAGTTTTGTGGTGAATTTTAATCAATTTTAAAAATATTCATTTCGAAACACGTTGAAACGAATGGCTGGAGTGGACATACATCCTGGGCCTGATTCACTATTAAATAAAAACCAAAAATTTTAGAGTATTCCCTATATTTATTATTTCTCTATCTATTCTTTTATTTATAATTATTTTTATTTTAATAAAAGAAATTTATATATTTTCTAATTTTGTGAATGTTTTCTTACACGACTGTGTATTTTAATTTGTAATGTACATATACGTAAAATGAAATTCTATTTTCTAGTCATCTTCTTTTAATATTTAATACAAACATCGAAACATTTCTCTTTCCAGTAATAGCCACAGTAATAAATTGAAAACAAATGACAACACTTGGAATACTTTTTTATTCAAATACCTACATAATTTAAGAGATTCTTATTACTGTACATAGCTTTGATATAGATAATTATTGTATATCTAATATAAGGTAGTTTTTAACTTAGAAATAACAGTAATAATTAATAGTAAATCCGAGTGATTTAACAGCTTCTAGAAATAGATAAAGTGCCCTAGCCTAATTGTATCCAAGTAGCAGAAACTATCTTTATTCCACAGTATTCCCAATTGCCGATAGTTTTATTGTACCTACCTAACATAGTTTTTATTTATTTATTTTTATTTCGTGCGTCTCCTTTTTAGGGTTGGCAGAGACAATAGATTTCCACCTGCTACGTGAAGTGTCACCGACTACAGTACTATCGCCATCTATTTTGTAAAAGATTACGCAATAAACATTTTCTTTTTTTAGCGCTTTTGAAGTTTTGTAAGCTAGTAATTAAAAAAAAACCATTAAATTCTTTTGTTATCACGTAAAAAATCTTACGAAATGTGTTTGCCATTTCAGATTTGGAGATGGTTACTTTGCGTACATGTAAGTAACTTTGAATTTCACTCGTGCATTTTTTTATCTTTTTATTAGGCGGTTCTTTTCAAGGATAAATTATTTTTCACTTATGAAATTGCCACAAGTACAGGCAATTCTTTCTCCGAGGAAAAAATAATGAAAGAATAGAAAGTAGAAAAGAAAAACATAATTAAAACAAAACGCTGCAAGTTCTGAACAACTATTATGAGTACCAGGGGAGCATAACCTGCAGACAATGAATACAAAATTAATTTATGAGATACAAGGAAACGGAGTTTGCATCAAAATGGACTCGTAAAATTTCCTCTGTTTTTTATGCTTATAAATCTGTTTGCTTAACTGTTGTTGTGGGAATATTTATAGCCATTCTATGTACAATAGTTGATACCGCAACTTTCTTGGAATCACATTTAATTGTTTATTTGTGCAAGAGCTAGCCTTTCTTGACTTTGTTATAAAAACTGTTCAAGAAATACTAGCCTTTCTTGACTTTGTTATAAAAAACTGTTCAAGAAATAGCCCTACAACCATAGTATTTATTACTACTACGGGTTTTCTTATCGAGAAAATTTCAATTAAATATCGTGTGATTCCTTTACGCGCTTTTAAATCTTAAAATCAAAAACAATACGTGATAACTATAACCGATAACTTAACATATTATTAGTACCTATCTTTTATGTTTCTTCTATCTCAGAATAACATCCTATAGTTGTATAGTTATCATATTTTTATTAATGGAGCTTTAAACTTGCACAAAAATATTTTAACACAAAATGACGCAACACTAAGAAAATGATGATGATTTATAAGTAACATCACACTCCTATTACGCTGAAGATACAGCCCATGACTCCACGCCCTAATTCCACTCAGTATAATTTATGAATATTTTATACAGCAATGTTCTTTGTTAAAAGGCACGAAGGTACTTGATAACATTTCTTAAGTCCCACATAAATTATTAACAAAGGTTAAGCAGGAGGATAAGTGGGATAGTCGACGGAAGACGAAAGTCGCTGATGAAATTTTCATTTTAACGCTAAAAGCACTAAACTGAAGTACCTCTCCAATCATTTTAGGTAAACGCGTGGTATTATAATATATGGCCCTGTTAAAAATACATTTGATATTGAGACTTCATTATGACATTATTCTAATAATTATTCTTTTGAAGACATTGTCATGATAATTTTATGCTTTGACTTTATTTTAAAATGTTATATTTTACAGTGACGTTCAATTAAATGGAATGAATCCATTAAAGTGATAAAAAAAAGTACTTACTAACTAAAAATCTAAAAACAAGCTCTGTGATGTTGGAAAATGAATTGCAGGAGGGACAAGCAAAGAAACAATTTTGCTTAGGAACGAACAGCTTGTCCCGCCTGCAATACATATCTCAACATCACAGAGCTTGTTTTTAGATTTTTAGTTAGTACTTTTTACGCAGTTGGGTTTTTTGTTTAATTTAATAATTGATTTTATTTCACTAAGCGTTATTTTAACGCTTCCGTATGTCAAACTGTAATACAAATTTGACATACGAAGGCGTTACTATACGCTCAGCGTCGTCTCTGAATTACTACTAAGTTACTACTACAAAAAAAAAGAATATATAAATAGTATCGAAGATTCAAGAATATATTTTATAATCTACCTACTGTAAAAGAATTTTAAAAAAGATAGTCAAGAAGGCGTTTTCTAAAACCAAAATACAAACACTTCCTGCAACTTTTACTACTTTTACCAAATTACGACAACATTATTTGAATAGGTAGAATAAGTACAAGTTTCTCAATTCAGTTTTCTGAATAATGATAGGTGGAGATTGGTTTATTAAATCCAAATACCGTATACCCACGTAACACCAAAAATAAGTCCCTCGCGGCAAGTCTAAAATAAATCCGGATCATTTTTAGCGAGTACGTGAAAAAGGGTCATCATTTCTGCTCAGTGACCAGTGGTCAGCCACCCTTTGATCTTGGGCACGTAAAATAAATAAATCATGTTCGTTGACTAAGTTACAACCCTGTGTCCTATTTATGTGTATGTATGTGTATACTTTACTATACACAATAGGTAATTCTTCTTGTTATCGTATCGAAAGAAAGAGTTAGGGAAAATAAAATTTAATGGGAACATTAAACTAGATTCATCCAGTATACCTGTACTTATCGAGCCGCTACGGGAAATACCATGCGCGTAGCGGAATAATGGGATTAAAATTTTTGGGTAAAAAATGATACGAAAAATTAAAAAAAAAATACAAAACAATTATCAACAGCCCTACGCTGGCAAATATAGCACAATGTAGTTGTGTTAATCAAGATAAATATGACAGTGAATGATGGAGGGCGCCTCTCGGATTGAAAATTAAGGTACCTACAGTTGTAAATTATAATTGCCCGTTTTGTTATGAACAATTATTCTCTGTTATTCACAAGAAATAACCATCTAAAATGTCAGTTATTTTAATTTGACAAGGTGGTGCGTAGGTAGTTCTAATTATGTGTTACGAAATCTATGATCAATAATTACAAGTTGTCTCCCGAGGTGTAACACTTTGATGACGTTTGTTCCCAACCCCGTGGGATTTCGCAACATATTTTCTTAGCAGATGATTTCGTTATAAAATGAACCTACTAAGTTCTAAATTACAGCGTTTTAGGCTTCAAATTATTTTAAAAGTGTATACTTCTATTTATGAATTGTATATATTATGTATTTAATATTTGTTAATTTATTTATAATCAAGTTTTCGAAAACAGCTGTATAATTTAGATGATATACCATATACCATAAATAACGTATCGATCTAGATGAGCTTAATTTCTGGGAACATTCGATTTCTCTGTATTTTCACACACAAACCCACAAAAATATTTTATCACCCCCAAGCCATGTGTTTAGTGTTCAAAAAATATTGACAATCAGAGGTGTTTTGTCAAAGTCAAAGTCAAACGTTTTATTTAAATTATAGTACGTTTTTTAATCTCAGAGACTAGATTGACACATGCAACTGTCAAAATTACAAATAATGATACCAGCTTTTTTCTATAGTTTTGTACCTACGATACCGGTTTGTTACATCGTAACTTTTAGACGATTAGCTTAAAAGTTTTCTATTCCAAATCGTATCATTAAAGCCCAAATTAATTAAAATTGTCCGAATGCACAATAAAGTCTATGAAAGGTAAGTCGTCGTAGAGTTTTTAATTACCAAATGACGAAAAAAATTACCTACTAAAAAAAATAAGAAAGAACTTTAATAAATTTAGTCTTATGTTCCAACGAGGTAAAAAATTATTAGAAAACTATATCAATCGCTGTAAAAAGTTTTAGAAGAATATGTTGATTTCGCTGTCGTTATTTAGTCCTACAAAAGTCTACCTAATCCGATCCATGATTATTACGGTTTAAATAAGACCTACTATTTTTTCAGGATAACTCAATATAAAAAAAACGAAAAAACCGACACTTCAATTTATTAGCGATAATTTTTGATAGAGGCACAGGAAAAAACTGGTATCCCACGTAACATCACTTTAGTCTCAGAGATTAAAAAAACAGACTATAGACCATATCAATAGGTAGTTTCGAAAAGTCAAACTAGTTGCACGGTTCCAAATAATGGATCTCATGGAGAAGAGGCGGCAAGAAACTCCATAGACACTCCTTTTAAAAAATTTTGGTTACAATATTATTATTTTATTTACAATCTTGTTTTGGATAGCCACTGAGAATAGTGCAGTTTGCATAAGATTTACCTATTAAATATTATTTAAATAAAAAAGTAAAATATTGCAATAGCAAGTACGAGCTGACCAGCCCCGACAGACAGCACCCGTTCACGTTTCAGCGTCGTTCTACTCAACCATGTTGCAGGGAATAAAACGACCCGACACACAACGCCACCATCAGCAGGACATTTAAGCGAGCATGACAAACTCAAACCGCTAGGCAATCGACATGTATGTACAATACAATAAAAACTAAAGTAAAGGCACTTACCAAATGCAATATCAAAAACCTGCACGGTGCTCAGACTTTACAGTTACCATTTTAGATCAGATAGATTATATATTAGAAAAGCATATAATGTATAATACTATTGAAAAACAAATCATAATATATCTTAATAACCGCATACTGAATTTAGTAGTTCTAGTCATGCAGTTTCCCAAACATCGTTACATAATTTTCTCTTAGAACATTTGAAGTCTAGATTTCATTAGAAAGCCATGCAAGAAAACATCCAACAATGGATATAATCATGCTGAAAAAGCAGAAGACATTCACAGAAATTTATAAGGAAAAAACGTTCGTATAAATACAATTTGTCACTTCTTCCCCATAAAACCGTAGAAAAGCTAATAGTACTAACAAGAACAACTATTTACGTTGTGATAATGGCTTCCAGTCTGTTTTCGGCTTCGCAATTGTTTACTGTGAAAAACTTGTGTAATTAATGATTCATTAGGAACTAACTCCGCAAAATTGTGGGCCACTAGGTGTACGGACCAGCTATTAAAATGTTTTCAACCTCTATTTTGAGAATTTAGAATTGTAATTTAAAAGGTTTTGTACTCCTGATGTCTCCAATGGGAAATGTTGTCCCAGAGAGAATAAAAAATCCCCATTTTAATATTATATCACCTCTGGTTTTAGATGCAAGAGTTAACGAACCCTAAGAAGAGCGTTCTACGCTTGCACATCGATTGAGTCTTAAGAGCGAGTAATGCTTAACCATAATATATAGTAGATAGATAGATAGTTATTATAGTTTGTTATAGCAAACTGACCGTTGGTCATGTTACACTACATTATGGTATAATAATTATTTATGCTATCTCCGTACCGATAGCTTGCAAACTGTCACAATAAATAGTTCAGGACCCTACCTACTAATAACATAGATATTGAGGTTCCGACACTAAGAGGGTAGTAGCAGATATTTTGAAATGATATTCTGTGACTTATGCTATCCTAGTGGAACATTCTTGGAGTCTAGATTGGTTTGTTAATCGAGAAAAATAAAGAAGTCTTCTGGTATCACAGTACACAAAATTACTGTAAAAAGCCTGCTAATGATTTTGTTTCAAAGTCGCACAGCAGATAATGACTGATGATCATAAAGCACAGAGTGGCAAAGAGTGTATTTTTTAGTTGGTAGGTGACTTAACATGAAAGACTTACTTACCAAGAAATTGTCTTAAATCTTATCTTCAAATACTTTTTGTACTTCGAGCATATTTATTATGGATTAGTAGATAATTTAAGTAAGGAATTCGGTATTAGGAAAGATTAGGGCGTTTAGCAGTTCGGGATTTTCTCGGTCAGGCCTTTCAATGCCTGCATAAAGGATATGATTAGGATCAGGATTGGTGTTTATAAATCACAATACATATCTTTCCATCCTTGTGACAAAATCTCTTCTAAAACACATAATGACAGCGTACATAATATACGTAACTCTAAACAACGAACGTCAAATTAATATTTCTTATATTAACTTCGAATATGACATCAAGTTGTTGCAAATATTTGTAAAGTTGTCAACGCGACGTGTAAGAAGAACAAGAATTGATTACGTTTCTCAGTTATGATGAAAGTACTTTGGGTACAAAAGTGTGTACTGTAATATAGGTACTTAGTGTGAAATAGGAAATTATTATTTTAAAAAGCAAAATTATACTGATTTCTGACACTTACGCGAATACTAGACATTGAAATAAAACTACTTTTTACGGATTTTATCGCGTTATATTGATATCATTTTAATCGCGACGGATTGCCAACAATTAACAAAAATGTAGGGTAGCTGTTAGTAATTGAAACGTCAAGACGCCTACCACCTTAGTCACCCGTGACCATGGACGCTGTAAAGGGTCCGAAACGTCGGGATTAAAATAATATCAATATAACGCGATAAAATCCGTAAAAAGTAGTTTTATTTCAAAGCAAAATTATTTTAAAAAGGAAAAGAGATTTGATTAAGCAAATATAGCAATTAATTTCGTAAAATTGTGAAGATCCATATTGCTAAAACGGATTCTTCAGACCAACGAAATATGATCAAACCTCATCTACTAAAACGGATCAATCTTCTGACAAAAGTGTAAATTAAAAAAAGCGCTTTATTTTGAAGAAAGAGAAAGATTACTTGCTTTGCAAATTCTAAAAAAAATTAAATCACTTCAATGCTAAATATTCGCAACACAAATGCATTGAAGCAGCCAGTAATTGAGGATGAGAGAGATGATTGAATCACTCACAGCATCGAGCTGGGCAAGTGAATAAGTGGCGATGAGCGTTGCCCCTTCCCTGTGACGAAATAGGTCAGTAAACGCTTGAGCACGTCTTCATCGACAATGAAGAAGCAAAAGTGACTAAGGAATGAATGACGGATGTGAATTTTGCTGATGATGAAAGTTGTAATTTCTGTGAAAGAAAATTATCGACCGCAGATCTTGACTGTCGAAGTAGTAAAATAATAAGAAATATATACGAATACATCAAATCAATTGTTGTAATTAGAAATTATGAAAGGATATTCAGGAGGAGTCCTTGAAACAGATGATGCGTCTGGCATACATGTGTACGTATAGACAAGATGTATGAACGTTGACATAGCAAAGCAGGTATGTTAGTTAGCAGAATAATAGAATGCCACATGTTAAGATCTTCTTAACATGTGGCTTTCTATTATTCTGCTTTCCCTATTGGGGATTTCGGAGAAAAATGCGTGAGTGTAAGGATTTTTATTTAAATAAATACATTAAAAAATGTTATTAAGAACCCGTAAAAAAATATTGCAGTTTCAAATACATCCAGATAGTTCGATTTTCTCTTCAAGATGAAAAAAATATATAAGTTAGAAAGATTAGAAAAATATATTCTTTGAAAACTCATAAAACTTATAAAACAATGTTACTAATATAAGTTTCATAAAACAATGTTACCAATATTAGGTAACTCCGAGAAATTACCGAAGATTTAATTGTATCTCTTAGTAAAGGCCAGTTATCAATAACACGAAAATGAGCTAACTCTTCAGTGAGTCAAGTTGGCGCCGGTCGCAAACTTTGAAGTGCCTTTACTCAGTTTAGAAGGTCATTCAGGTAAATTACCAATCAGAACATCCACAGACCCGTCTGCTAAGACTCAATATCATATTTAATTGGCATCTAATGGATACACTGCTTGTACCTTGTCGGGCTCTTATTTTTCTTTTCAGGTTATTCGACTTCTCAAGTATATACCTAATAAGCAGAGTAAGTAAATGTATCAACAACTTCCCTATGAATACATTGTTTTTATTGAACTATGATTAATTTGATAATCATGTGACATCCAATCTGATGATGATGATGATGCGAAATTAACTACAAAGATGACGGGATGCAAAATTGTTGTAACATTCACAACATCATTAGTACAAACTCTGCATTCAGTCCATTTACTATCCCACTGTAAATAAGAGGAGTTAGGCTATAGTCCACAATGCTAACCTAAAGAGGGTTGGCAGATTTCAGAAGCATCAGATCCATCAGATCATTCAGAAAATCTGTCAGGCATGCAGGTTTCCCTGCGATGTTTTTTCCTTTATTAAGAAACAGACAAAAAAAGATGCAACTGATGAAGAACCATGTAGCTTACAGCTTAAATGTCATCTAAAAAGCTCTGTGCTCTTCTCTCCTCTCAAGGTTTAGAGCAAACTTTGAGCATGGTTTTGCAAACAGCTAAGATTTAGAACTTATGTATAATTTAGTTTAAATTTGACACACGATGGCAGCATAAGTTTACGCTTAGACTCTCTGAATCGATGGAGCTGCATAATGGAGCTCTCGCTACAATAGAAAGCTATCATCTACGTACAATGCTGTCAATATTCAGAGCTGTTATTGTTATTGGTCTTAACATTCATCACTAAAACGAGAATACAAATTAAAGAAAATATACTCTTGATTTGAGTAGTTAGATGCAGGTGGCATACGACCGATCCTGCTGCAAGTCTATGGGGGAGGCCTATGTTCAGCTGAGGACCTCTTCTGGCTGATGTGATGATGATAATGATCAGGATAATGATGATGATACTCTTGATAGTTGACTGCCTCGTTAGCCTAGTGGTCGTTAACGCGACGCTGACTCTTGGCCCTGGGTTCGATTCCCAGGTCAGTGTTATTGGCTTTTTCTATGAAATTCTTAGTAGCAGCTCGGAGTTTGAAGTTGTACAATAGGGTCACCCCTTATTACATGGGACCTAAATATAACAGCAAACTGTAGACGTACATTAGTAGACTTTTGCCTAACCCTTCGGCGAATATGCGGGGACGCGATGGTACTTACCAAAACGCATGTTTTCCCCGAAAGGTTACAGGATATCCTCTTGATAGTTTTTAAAAACGTAGCCAAAGCACTAAAACCTGTTAAAACTTGAACTCATTAAACCTTCGGATGTTTGAAGCAGTGAAGTACTAACTGCATTCACTAAATTGTAAAAGAGAAATGGAAAAATTACTCTTTTAGTTTGTTCCGCGCACATTCAGCATTCCTTTTTCAGTGGAAGGCTTTCACGTACAAAATGGTAGTTTGCAATTACGATTAATTTGACAGAAGATAAGAAAAAGCTAAAAGGTAGCTTATTGGTGCTGGTAGAAAAGACTATACGTTCAACAGTATATAGCCTGATTAACGGACAAGAGATTTTGAAACTGAAACTACAACTCGAATTATAACTTAATTTACTCTAACTGCTAACTCTAACTGCTATGGCACTAATTTCAATTCCAATATTTACGTACTCTTTAATCTCTGAATCTACACATCAAGCTGCATCATCCTCATTACTATTCACAACAATTGTTACTGTTACCACACATATTTTTTAAAAAAGAGTATCTATGGAGTTTCTTGCCGGCTCTTCTCCATAAGACCCACTTTTTTTGGAACCGTGCAACTAGTTTAACGTTTCAAAAGTACCTATTTATATGGTCTAATTGAAATAAAAATATTTTGAATTTTGAATTTATTTAGATCCTCACAAAGCTCTTATAATACTATTATAATAATATAGTACCTCGTTATTTGAACGGTCGTAAGAGCCACTGTTACACTCGAGGTCATGAATTTGAGTCCCAGGTCAAGCAAAATGTTATTAATGTGAACGCTTTTTAACCTGTAGGAATTTATCCATAGCTTCCGCCAAGATATCCTTTACAGCTTAGTGCGCATAAAATTTATACAGCCTACCTGGAAAATGCTTTTTGGAAATGGACCCATGCAGCGGTTTACTTATCCGGCAATCCTATTGAAATCGGTCACAGATTTGTGGTGCAGAATAGCCGAAGTAAGCCTAAACTCGTTAGGAAACACCATTGCACCACCAGTTCGTGTTTGGGCTCAATAATCTTTCTATAGCAAAACTCTTTCTTCTCTTCTCTATTATTCCATCAGAATCTTACAGGATATTCAGTTTAAAATTCCGTGGTCATTACAGAACATTATTTCCGTGTGTAGCATCATTTGTCACAGTCACTTCAACAATTGAACACCTACCTATTCGTTCATTCATTCGACGCTCATGAGAATGAAGTTTTATATATATTTTTGAACTAACGTTTCCTTCAGAAATACTAATTATTATCAAATTACAAACTTACCCACAAAAAGTCCAAAAACTAGAAATACTGGCATTTTGAAAATTTAACTAAATATCCGTAACACAGCAAAAACTTTTTCCTTCACTATACATTTCACATTTTTAATCAAAATTGTTTAATTTTTTCACTAGCCTAACTTTTAGTTACGACAAACACATTCGGAGCCATGAACTAGATGCAAACACGCACGAAATTCCTGAAAATTATTTTCGCAACGCGAGATCTGCTGCGAAAAACGGCTACGTCGAGACGTGCGGATAGTCCGGATGCCTTCAGCCGACTGCGGCACAGCATCCAGCCCTGCACCTCCCCTGCCCTCCTCAAATTTCCTCCTTCTCACCCCCTCACGCGCCCTTATCGCGATCCCGTAATTAGATAAATGTCATTGCTTTTGTCTGTGTTTTTTGCTCTTTCCCCAACGAATTTTGTCGGCCGATGTAATAGACTCCGCGTCGTTTGAGACGCTCATTTACGTAAATGCTGTTTGTCTTGTACGGCTGTCTGTGTGTGTGCTTCAACTCCTCGCAAAAATATGTCCCGACCTTATTGCTAGTAGTTTATGAGGTTTCCGTCTCGCAACTCGCAGTTTCCACCCACTTTAGATTGGTTTTATAGCTATATTTTTTTGGGAGACCAATCTAAGTCAAGTTTTGTTTCTGATGATCCTTGAAGTTTGAGAGCCGTTCATAGATCGCAAATGTTTGGTTCATTTCGAAATCATCACCTTTATTTACACACGTCTCTTTTCCAAAGAACAAGTGAACAAGATCCTTTTGTAGATGGTATCTTGGCGGTTTTAAGGTAAATTGCTATTTACCGTTATATTTCCAGCATTCCCATGAATGTATTTACTTAATTATAAAATCCCACTCAATGATCACGTTTGGCAAAGTCAATTCTCCTTGATTTTATATGAAGAGATTTATGAAAATAAACGCAAAAGCCTCGATAGAGAAGATTGCATTTCACTTCACTCACAAAAGATGAAGTATAGGGGTGCAGTTCGAAGTCTTTGAAATTCACTTTCTGCTCAACTCATCGGATTTGATGATGGGGACGGATAATGCGCTCTTAGCTTCAATTCAAAGTGAAGCGCCGTTATTGGTTCTATATCTACCTTCACTTGATGGTTGTTTATTTTATTAAAGTCTCATTTCATAGTAATTAGTTTCTTAAACTGCTGCTTTCCTGGTACACATTCATACTGATGTCATCACATGGTTGATTCTAAACTTAAAAACTTGAAAAAACGCTAAATAATGATGTCGTCTTAATCATGAACTAATTGTGACAATACATACACAGCTAATAAGTGTAGAAACTTCATGCCTAAGTGTTCTAATAATTCTTACTAAAAGTAAGGTTCCCTATCACCAAAACCAAAGTCCAACCGGAAAACGGACTAAAATCGGGGCTTAAAATATCGAGATAATGGATAAGTAGTGACAAATTGCAGGCCTATCGCACAGCTTGACCCATTTCCATAAGTAGACACAACTTAAGGGCAAGATAAACACGCTGAAACTACCATCTTTTTCCTTTTTATTTCTTTGGCTAGAAATTAAAAGAGCTTATTTTGTGAAACAGTAAATATTTGTTAGTGGATTTCATAATTTGGGTCTGTTATTCTTGACCTCAAATTGCTTTTAATACTCTACTAGTCAGATTTATTTTAGTATAAAACTTTGTTGTACAAATAGTTGAAACCGTATTTGATTCAGTAGTTTTTATGTTAGTGTGCAATTATTATTCAATAAAAAAAAATATCCTTAAGTCACAAATAAACAATATTTCGTTCTCGGAACAAAGAATCTTCGTCTTGCTTTAAATTTTGTTTAAATAAATCTAGAATTGAGATGTGTGTGGACGTCAAGAAATACCATAGAGGATAGGGACACTGAACAGATACTTAAATTTTTAAAATACCACGTTTGGTCATATTTTTAGTAATTATTCTACTCTTACCCCCAACTCAGAGACGTCACTTAAACTTAATGAATCGTTAACAAACAGTGGCTACTATATCTTGACCTATTTTTCCATATTAGAGTTTGTTGTCAGTGTACTAAGATATACTGGGTGTCATTAGCTAATGATTCATTAGGTTGAGTGACGTTTCTGAGTGCGGCCCAATAACAACTAAAAGTCATTATAAAGGAACACATACATCAACAGGAAATTCGGAAAGTAAAGCCATTGTTCTTTTGACAAACGTTCAAAAAGTTTTACTTTATGAACACTAAAATTCATACTCTTTCTACAGACAAGAAACTGAAAATGTGTTACGTAGGAAATTAGGCCTTAAATAGGAAGAACTCCTTCTTAAGGCTTCCTCCTTTTTTCCTATAATATTAGCTAAATTCGGAAAACGACAGTGTTTAGACGGCTTATTTATGGAGCAATTAAATTGATTGTTGAATAAGATGAAACAACAATAAAAATTAAGTATACCGTCGTCGTCTGATCAACATCGATGCTATTCGTTGATTGCTTAGATTTTATTGTATGCAACAGGCAAGAAAGCTGCGTCTTATAAATTTTAATGCGCCTTAATGTTCAGTCCACTGATTTTTAGTCTAATAGAGCATTGTGATAATTATTTCAAATTATAAAATCTAATTTCTTATACAATGCGCAAGCATTTTGTCTAAGGAAGTGCTGTGCTGTCAGCAAGAGGAACATTCTCTTAAAATATCAGCCTAGTGAATCCTCCTTAAACCTCTATGAGGTTTTTAAGGGTCGACAACGCGTGAGTGAGGTTTCGGTGTTGTAAATTTCCATAGGCTACGGTAACCGTCTACCATCAAACGAGCCGCATGCTTGTTTGCTACCCGTGTGGCATAAAAAAAAACAATCGCAAATTGTTGGATATTTGTCATGGGGGCGGGGTTGGTTTCTGCGATTATCTAAATATACTACGTATGTTTGAGCACTCCAAGTATTACTTTACATCCAACACGGGCCAGTCACGTCTGCAACAGTGCGTGGAATGTGAGAATATTCAGCTCGCGTCACGTGCGGCCGCCGTTAGGGAGCTGCCCTAGTGGGCCGACAATCGGGAAGAATTTCCCGTAATGACATGAAAAGGAACGCGAGAAGGAAGTTTGTATGTCAAGTTACTCGCGAGATTATCTTTTCATTGCTGCCATGATTTATTGACTTATTCCGTGGATCTGAGTTTCAGTCTTATTTTTGAGAAGTTTATCAGACAGCTTTAGAGCTTAGCGCGAGGGTTTATTTGATAACTCTTATATGTTCTTGTACACTTTGTGCAGGCCTCCAAAATTACTCACGAGTAAGTAGGGAAATCGTCAATCAAGTCCATATTTGATATCAGTAACGAAATTCGAAAATAAAACAGTTCTACTTACGCATTTTTATTTTGATATATTTATTACTTATGTTCCGTACCTAACAAACAATTAAGTAAAAATAAACTGATAAAATATTTTTTGTCGAAAATTACCGAAAGCATTAGGTACACCTTTTTAATTTATTATAACGATAATAAATAATTAGCTACATAATTCCGCAATACGTTAAAATATTCTCCGATTACAATAATATAATCGGGCCAATCCGGTGTAAGCCACGATTATGTTAAAGCGAATCGTTCTTCCGTAGTCATTCGCGCACTGTTACAATCCGTAAACAAGCCGCAAATATAATGTAAAGCGTCCTTTTATTTAACGGAGCGAATGTAAGCAGTTTTTTGTTCATGGAAATCATGCGTGGGCTTGTTTGGCTTCTGTGGGGGTGGGTGTCTCTGTTTGTCGATTAAACATATTCAGGAATTTTTAAATGGTGAATACTTTAGAAACAAAATATAATATTTTTGAGGTGGGAGCACTCAGCTGCTGATATCGCTGGGTTGGGAACCACCGCATAGGTATGACCGCTAAATAAATCAATTAATAAATAATAAATTAAACAAATATTCCGGGACATTATACACAGCACCATTTAGTCCCAAACTAAGCAGAGCTTGTACTATGGGTATAGTTGTACTAGACAATGAATATAATACTTATAACATTATATATTTAAGTATGTATTTTTTTAAATACATACTTATAATATATAAGAAACACACAGACAATCACAAACTTATATTCATCACATAAGTATTTCTGTTATGTGAGAATCGACGACCTACTAGATCACAGAACGTCGTCTTGTTTTAATTATGTCAATATTATTGTGTTTGTTTTAAAGGTAAGGTAGTAGCGCGGTTTGAAGGGTAATGTAACCCGTAAAATTACCAAGAAAATGAGAATTAATAACTGCGATCTCAAGATGATAGCGCGAGTGAGTATTTGTTTTAATAAAATTTTATTTCTTCTTCTTCTCACTAAAGCCTTGTATGTGTTATTGTGTGCGAGTGTGTTGTTACCAGGTTATACTGCCAGGAAAAGCAAAGTTTTATTATGTTTTTCTATGACATTCACAGTAGCAGCTCGGAGTTTTCATTTGTCCTGTATTTATTTAATATTCTCTAAGCACTGTTACGGTGGCGGTCTTAATGCTTTTAGGTATGTTTATGGTCAAATTATTGTAGGTTAAGAAGTAGTTATTACAGTTTAATTGTCAAATTTATCTAAGATCACACTTATAAGAAAAACGCCTCACAAAAAACATACATACACCGCTATAAATCGTACCAACTATTATTTCTGCCCGTCTGTAAATCACAGTTTGGCGCAATGAATGGTAAATTTCCCCCCATCGCAGATGGTATTACCATAAAATAGCACTTAAACCCGTTAAGTGGATTTATGTTTACGCAGACAAGCTATGTTTTGTTAGTAGATGTTTCCTCGTGATATTAAATAGTAGCAGCACTGTAATATTGCGAAAGAAAAACAAAAAAATATAATTGTGAATACCATCACGCCTGGACTCCCCAAACGACTGGCAGAGGTGTGATGCTTTACGCTCCCAGTTCGCCGGTACATATGTTTAGGTCCCATCGGAAGCGAGCTTATTGACTGTCATTGAATATTTCATAGAAAACCCCAATTACCTTGACCTGCGAATCGAACCTAGGACCTCGAGCTTGGCAATCGCACTCAGAACCATTGAGACAGTTAATTAGTTGTTGATCAACACTTACAAGGAAACAGTGAAGCACGTCTTGTGTGATTTTGACGTTCTGGCGACGAAACGGAAGTCTGCTCGGTAACGGGTACCTGAAGCCAGAAGACTAGGTTCCATCCTCGAATAACAAAAGATCCCACTGGGTCGAAGTGCTGTCTATGCCAGCCCCCATACCAAGATACCTACATACATGCACGGCATGCACCTGCTATTGCAACAGTTGTCGATCATCAGTTGTCTCCATTTTTGCGGTAGGTATATGACAAATAAGGTTGTATGTTGAGTCTTTGTTGTAATTCACATTATATATTCTTACATCATGTATAATACATACAGAAAAGTTTATTTACATAATATCATGTTTAACAACGTTGTTTAATATATTCCAGTCATTATAAAGAATTTTCCACAAACATTTTGAGACTAGGAGAGCATGGGATGTAGAGAGACAGGCGGAAATTAAGTCTGTAGCGAAGCCTAGTGAGCTGAACAATATGAGCTGATTGTGTAGCTCGATACTGTACGCAGATCTTGTATTGTTGACAATAGCATGGCGGTTTGATATAATAATGTATAATATTATTGTATCGTACTAGTATTTGCGCGCGGCTCCGCCAACGAAATATTTGTTATATTGAAACACTTAACCACAAATGAGTAATTAGAGACGACTAGGATTAAAAAAACAAAGGTACTGCTTATTTCTAAAGAATTCTCTTCCAAAAGACCAGCGGTCTACTGGAATGATAGTACTTATAATATCTTCTAGTTTATCAATTTAACATTTGTGTCTGTGTTCAGATGTCATATTTAGATGTCCAGCCTGTATGTGACGTAGGTACACAAAGATATGTGGGGGTAGTGACGGCGGGAAATGTGATAGCACTGACCGCCACCTGGCGGGGTTACTGGAAAACGTGGAATCGGAGAAAGGCCGCATGCAGCCAGTGAAATATTATACTGTTTAAGTAATTATTAATTTACAGTAATTAGTCGCTCAACGAGTTCATTATCATCTATTTCAATAATTCTATCTTAAAATTGATAACATGACATACCATCACGACTGTATACTGACGAAGGGTTAGGCAGAGGTGTACTAGTACACCTACAGTTCACCGGTATGTTTAGGCCCAATGTAATAGGGGGCCAGCTATTGCCATCAACCGGGCACAACTCCGAGTTGCTATTGCGAATTTCACAAAAAACCTATCAACTCACTTTTGAAGAACCCCATGCTTTAGTCACCAGGAAAAACCTCTGCAAGGAATTCATCCTACAACCTAAGCATACGTGGTAAATAAATAAATAAACATATTGAATTGCTTCTGAAACCGTTTTTGGTTGTGATTATTAACTCGTATGTCGATGGCGTGCGGTGTGTTGGTCGAATTAGTATCAAGTGAAACTATTCCTCAGAACACTGCCCGTTAATCCGTTATACGTTACACAAATCTCGCTACCGCTCTATATTCCGTCCATCAACTACCTATCAACATCACCTGTAGCTATACTAACTTACAACAGTTTTCATTTAGCGAATTGTCAAAAACACAACTAGATTCCTCTCTGTTTCCTGTTGAGAGAGCTCCGCTTCGTTTGAATGTGGCGAGTATTACGTTTTGTTTTATTTTTGTTGAATTTTTTCCTTCCTCGGTGCGGCAATATTTTTTGAGGGAGAAGGCAGAATGGTATTAGTTATAGATTGGTTTTGTTTTTTTTAATCTACGTATCCAGAGTAATTTAACATAGTAGTTTATTTGGTCACCGAGTACGTTAACTTGAGTAGGTACTTCCAAATCCAGCCCACGAATGACTTCTGGTTATGGAAAACATCGTGAAGAAATTTGAACTCCATAAAGTTGTGGAAGGTGTGTACTGTGTGTAGTGTGTAAGTTTGCATGCGGTCAATGCTCGGACGTTAATCCCATTCAATCTTGAAGAAATCCCGAGCCTACTAAGACAGTAACAAACTGAATTAGGCTGATTATGATCAACATTGATCTCTAAACCTAGATTAGATAAGCGGAAAATCAAAATAACCCTCCTTCGGCACTCGGGTAATAAACTCATATAATTTGAATTTGAGATTTAGGTAGGTACATGATGTAATCGGAAAATTCAACAGCTAAGTAAAAGGTTTCTGTAAATCTGCTAGCTCTTATGGATTATATCGTCTATAATAATTTTGCAGCGCCCTTGCAGGGTTTCATATTGATACCATAAATTATTGTAACATCCTTATTACATATGAAAGCAATAAAGATTTGAATTTGAATTTGCTTCATATAGAAATTTCATCGCTTACAAACTATGATTTCCTTGTATGGTCAGTCAAATGTCTACCGTTAATTGGCATTAATTGGTGAAGAGACTATTTTTTTTACTGGGCCTATAATGTAGTTGATAGTCTTTACCTTAATTAGTCATATTAGTTTATAACACATAATATGATACATTATTATTATTCAATTTTATTTAAAACAATAAATTAGTTTATGCTTAGTTATAGAAAACAAAAGTTATCTATCACATATAAAAATTAATAGAACTACAATCCCAAGAGGATTTCGTTTCTCGTGCCTAAAAAACCTCTAGAAAATGTTATTACGAGATTTATTTTCGGCCAAACAAAACGACATCTACTTTTTAGTGTACAATAAATCAGGGAAATTAACAAGGTCTGTGAGGTCGCGGCGACGTGAACAGATGGGGTGCCAGTACTCCGACAACGCCTCCGTTATCAATCACCAGCCCCGAATTACCAGAGATGTAGTGCTATATGAAATTGGACTGAACACTATCTTATATTCGTGGTTTTGTATTCAATTACGTTTGTATTGTGTTGTGTTTTCCACGATTCTGTAGGCAGGAGAGCGAAATACAATTTGTGGTTTCAGGGTAAATTCAGAAGCAGGTAATATTACATAATATGAACCTATTTATTTAATAATTAATGGGTCTTATAAAAAAAACTATTTTATACATACAATATTAATTAGATACACTCACGCCTTTTTCCCCACAGGGATAGGCAGAAACTAGAGATCGTCACTAGCTACGATGTTTATAGTAACATACTTCTTTAGTTTCCACCACGTTCATACATCTTGTCATACACAGGCGCTGATTGTGAGTACGCTCCTGGCCTTTATGACCTTTTTTTACCCTTAAACAATTTTATCGTAGTTAAAATGTTCAAAAATGTGTTACTATTTATCTAACTTTGTATCTAATGATGCAACAATATTTTTGTAGATATCTTTACAAATTAAAAAAGAGATTTTATGGCAATGCTTATGTCTAGTAAAAACTGTGTGACAAAGTTCGTAGAAATTACCCTATCATTTGGTATCTTGTGTGTAGTATGAGGTAGCAGAGCAAATAATATTGTAATTGTCTATGAAATTCTCGGTAGCAGCTCGGAGGTAGGATTTGTGTCCGGTTAATGGAAATAGGCTCACTTACTACTGACATGAGGCTACAGCAAACTCTGGATGTCAGTACACTGCCTGTTTGGGAATTCAAAATGATGTGATGGTATGTTATATTAAAACTTTTTAAACTACTTACACTGAGACCATTCACGTGCGATTTCGTTCCGGTACGTCACGCCACGATCGGGTTGGCATGTTGTGCTATGGAACTTTGCTGACAAAAATAGTGGCCTATGATCCGGCGCTGCATATGTGAATATTGTACGGTTTCAGAAAGTTACTATACAGATGATTCTGTCGTTTTCCACTCCTAAGCAAGTAAATCCAAATGACTTTACGATGCTGCAATCTTTCGATCGCAGCACCCATTTATCAACGTATCATCATCATCAACCCATTACCTGTTCCACTGCTAGGGTCGAGTCTCCTCTCAGTATGAGAGGTGTAATCCATCATAGTCATAGGCCATAGTCCACCACGCTGACCTTATGCGGGATGGCAGATTTCACATGCCGTCGAAAAAATCTCTCAGGTATGCAGGTTTCCTCACGATGTTTTCCTTCACCGTAAAGCGGACATGATTTCGAAAATCGAAGGTGTGTCTTGGATTCGAACTCAAGACCATTGACTTGGTAGTCCAGTGGTCATAAACCTAGGCTATCACTGCTCTTAACAACTGCTTATACTGCTACCAACGTATACGCAATCAAAATTGTCATTACAGCTGAATGGCCCAACAATCTTGTGTAAGCTCAAACAATACTATTGACGTTACAGCAAACATCTCGTAACTGCGTGTACAAATGGTCATACAACTCGTAACACAATGTTACCCGTTGTTTAGATCGGTGTAACTGGCGATTGGCTCGCCTTTATAGCCATCAGTTATGGGCAGGGAGCGCGTTGTTGTTGAATGTTGGGTCAGCGACATTGTGAGAAAAAATATAACATAATATTTACCAAGCTTAGAACATGTTTAAAGAATAAACAAATGAAAAGCGATTAGCAAAGAAATATTTAAAAAAGTGAAAGTCAGTAGGGATGGACGGCAGATGGAAAATCCAAGAAAATCTTCATGTGAAAGTGCTGAAAATGAGAAGCATTGCTTTCCAATAGATGTAGCCAATGTCACCTTGAGACATAAATTTGGAATGTGATGGAATATTTCGACTCGGCGAGTAGGATTCGCGGCAGCTTAGCGATCATAGTGTCTGACCTGTGTATTGAACCAGAAGACTGCGTACTGAGACCAGAGTACTGCCCGCGGGCGCCCGCAGACTCGAACCTGTGTGTTCTGGTTTTCGTAGTCGACTTTTTCCTTTATTAAAATAACTAGTAATCTTAGCATGAAAAAATGCTTAAACAATATCCAAAAAATACTTTGCAACCTGGGATAGCTATATACTAAACGCTGTTATTTATCAAAAAGCGACTAAATTGAATTTCCAGATACTTAACGCCTTCATAATGCAGATGTGATGTCACAGTTTTATACGCGTATCGGACAGAATTGTTTGCACAAATGCCTCACAGCGGCATTATTATTGTGACCAATATGAACAATATATCATAACCAAGTTTAACTTTGGTCGCTGCGGTTTGTTTCACTTTGAGCCCGTCACATAAACGCTGTGACATGAAATTAAATGGAAACCACTTTTCTACTTTACGTATTTTGTTGTACATTATTATTAGATGTTTCTATTAATGGAAACCGAAGCTCCTAGGTTACCAGAATAATGGGATTTTTTCATTATACTATGTAGCTAGGTTTTCCCAGGATATGACCACAAAGGAGTTGAATGACGAGATGACGGCTAATAAGAAAAAAAAGACATACTGCGCCGACTCCAAGTAAATTGGGATAAGGGCAGGAGGATGAGGATGATGATGATGATGATGAAATTATTAAGTTTTCCCCATACTATGGGTACCGTCTCAGTCTACCTTTAGTATACCTACTCAAGGAACATATCTTTTTACTCCTAGCCTTAATATTAACACATTCTTAGTAATATTATTTTATAAAGCTAAGTCAAACTAAAATTACTAATTAGCCTAAGTTGGCTAGATTGTAATAATATTAGGATTCAATATCATAATATTGTATTCTAGAAAAAAAAAAAAAAAAAAAACTCCTAGCCTTTTTCCTGCTCTATTGGATCTCTTCCAGTAGATGCAGCTCAATTGTTTGACACGAAGTGACTTAACTCCTGAATTCAGCCACAACTTATTAGACTAGAAGCCGCCCCCAATTACTTGAAGACGTTGGTATTCATATAATCCATAATTCCATACTATTCTTTAAGCTTTTAAATTTAGCAATAATAGGGAAACTATTGTTATGACAAATGAAGGCATAATTATTAAGTCTTTAAGCCACGAGTAAATATGTGGTGAGCGAGCTACAAGAAAACTAGCAAGCGTGCTCCATCGTTGGTCACTTAACATCAGGTGAGAAGTAGTCAAACGCAAGCTACCATACATAAAAAACATAATAGAGTGAAAGTAACTCTCTGTGTTCGGTCTCTTAATCACTCACGCCTTGATCACTGAAAAATTTCAAGTTCAATGGCAAGGATATAGGCTCAAAATTTTTGGAAAATATTTGGGGACAATATATATTTGGGGACATTTTTAACACAGCACCATCTAGTCCCAAACACATACTTATTATACATAGGAAACACCCAGACAAACATAAATACTTATATTTATCATCACATAAATATTTGTGTCTTGTGGAAATCGAACCCACGACCTCGTGGAATGCGAGTAAATCGGCGGGCAACATTATATAAAATAAAAAAAATTGCACAAAGCTCCTCCACAGAACAAAGACGACATCTAATAAAATGCGTGACAAACAAAATGTTTTAATAATTTTAATAAATGTACAGTAAAAGCATGTTTATCACACTAATTAGCTAATTACGTGCGATTGTGTTGCAGAGTTAATTAGGTAAGGTCCCCTCCGTTAATTAAAAATACTCTGCTCATAAACGAAATAATGACACAACTGTACATGTTTATTTTTATGTGTCTTTAATTATGTGAAGATAGCTAGGTTCTTTAGAAGAAAATATAATTAATATAGTACCAACTTACTCGGTTTCGCACGAATTTATTATAATAAATTATATTAGGTATTATAAATAATATTTATTTTTTATTTACTTTTTTAGTATAATGTATAAGCCTATAAGCGTTTCTAGATAATTCTTGTTTCTATCGGTGAAAGCCGTTTAAAAATCAGTAAGTCAACCATGAGTTCTATCGAATGGCTTTCGATAGGTTTTTTACGCATCGAAACGCTGTAAGCGCATAGCAGATTTTAGTTCCGTACGTAACCACTAGAGGCGCTACGAGGGTTTTCCATACAAATATTTTACGGCGTCGCTAGCGAGTTTAGTGAGAAAAACTCATGGTCGAGGCACTGTACCTACAGTATTTTCTGAGATAAGCCAAATAAACTTAGCTACTTTTATTTATAATATTTATTACGGCTATTGAGATTACATGGGACCTAAACATTATAATCAGCGAACTGTAGGACACCTCTGCTAGCCGTTCAGGGAAGAATGTAGGCGTGATGTAATATATATTGTAATATATAGTTTTAGTGAATATTTTTATACTTACTGTAGTAATTTTATTATTTTGTGTATGTGTAATTGTGTGTATTATGTAGTAATAATTAGAAACCAAATAAATACTAAAAATGGCGTGATGGTATTCTGAATTATTTTATGATAGACATGGCATTTATTAATTTTACTGTTTTCCGTCATGTAGTCAGTTTTTTTCATACCTGTAGTTCTACTTATTTACAAAGATAAGCTAGTATTATTAAGTATATTATAAGGAACAAACCAGCGCAATATATACAGGGTGTGTGCGGTGTCAGCGGCCGGAGATCAAGACGCCGCCCACCAGGAAATGAAGCCGACTTAGAGATCCACAACGTTATTATACTTTAGCATCTACACAATGTTGCTGTAAAGAGAAATAAGGAAAATACAAAGATTTTCGCCACTGATTTGATAAATCTTGTTGATAGATAGCAATATTTTTGGCGTCGTCATTTTTTTCATCAGCCTGTAGATTGAACGTTCCTGTACTTATAAGTACCTATAATTAAAAGCCATTACGCTTGTTTAAAACAATGGCGTCACTTGCATAGATTTTAGAAAGATTAGTTATCTAAACTTCTGCACATGACTGTCTGCTACTCAAAGTAGTGGACAATTTTCTGGAAATAATTAGTTCTGAGACCCACAAGGAGAAGGCTTGGTTGGAGTCACTTAGGTATGGATTTTAAATCAGTTTATAACGTATCGACTACTAGGAAAACAGAACTCATATAGCACCTCTCAAAATTACATACATGGATTCAAAACTGGATGGAAGCCGTAATAAAAACGATCCTCTCATTTTCCAACCAAATATACCAGATTACCTACAACAAAAACACTACACGCGTTGGAAACAAATAAAAACCAAGTTTTGTAAAATTACCGCAGCTATAGAGCTTGTAACGGTATCTCACGTTGCTGCTCAATCTAACTTGACCTGCCAAGATTATGAACTCTCCTTATATTTATTCTACCTTTACATGTTATGAGAGAGGCAGGAGAGGTCTTGTAAAGGTTGCCGCTAATCATATCCCGAGAGCTGGTGACCCAATCAGAGAAGTTGATGAAATGTTTAGCAGTTGTTGTATATTGACTAAAAGAAACTAGATTTGTTTATCGTCGTCATTGGCTCACCGCTTACACTGCTGAAGAAGCCTTATTATATTCAAAATAGAACTATTAATTTGTACGGCCGGCCTACAGCCCTAAGGCCCTTTTAATCGAGATTTTTTGCAAGTTAACACTTGATTAATGTTCTGTGAACACATCCCCAAACTGTTCGCGCATAAAAAGTGAACATAAAAAAGTTTTTCCCAGGTTTACGATGAACATCAAATTATTATGTACGAGGACGTTATGAAGCAGAAGGAACTATTAAGATATCACTGGAAAGGTGCTCGTTGACTTTGACGGGTGAGATATTAAAATAATTTAATAACAGTTGAACATAATAAATAATAATAAAATTCTTTCCATTCTATACAAGTAAAGGTTTAAATTTTACGTGCATTTAGTGAAAGGAACGGGAAACTCTGATTATTATCGTTCTCATCGTCAACTAACTTTCAATATGCGTGGGAGACTGTCACGTTTTATTATTTCCTTGTACCTACTTCAGAAACACGTAGAACTTTTCCATGCTTGTTTGTATTGATTATAAAACTTCTTTTACAATCCGAAAATAGAGTTTTGATTAAAATACTTTTTCGCTTATTTTTTTCAAGCGTGAGATACGGATACGTCGCAATTATTTATTTATGTAGACGGTTCGCTGAAGACTTATTTTCCTTTTTTCGGTACAATCGATAAAGTGGTATCAGAGTAGAGTCAATCAACAGTTACAGACAGGTCTTTAACATTATGAAAAATACAGCCGAATTGAGAACATCCTCCTTTTTTTAAATTGGTGGAAAATGACGTAAACTCAACTCAACTGTTACACCAAATCCTTACTAATGGTTTGTATATAAAGAGCTCATTGTGAAGGCGTGTTATTTCAGAAGCGCATCGTATTACCGACAGCCGGAAATGAAGCAGTGCCGAGCGGCTTCGTCGGTTTTGACACTAACTGAACCAAGCTCATCATGAGCAAATTATATGGAAAACTGTTTCAGATTTATGATACCTTGATAGATCATAAAAAAATGTCATTAATATTTGAAACTTATTTATTTATTTACGAATAAATAATAAATAATAATAATAATAAATAATATGGTGGTTAATTCTAAGACTAGGATGAAGTTGATGATGATCAGTTTCACATTTTTCATTTTCATTTCATTTGATATAGCTACAAGACATCGAAGGTGTAGGAAACGGGAGGGGGGGGGGGCTAGACAAGTTGCAATTTGACATTCGAATCGAAAACGAATACACAGAAAAGGTCCTTTTTCTGCGGTCTATATCTTACGTACTGATTAAAATAAACATTCTGAAAATGCTGCCTGCAGTATTCTTCATACGAAATTCTTTAACTTGAAGCATTGTAACCGAACAAAAATGTATGTATATTTATTGTAAGAGCTGCAACAATAGCCCCGTGAAGTATTCAACGCGTCCGGCACGTACCTGCACAGCTGTATAAACGAGCACGTTGCCGGAGTCGGGGGAGCGTTTATTTGTTACACCAGACGATACTCTTGTTGGAATGCTTCTTTAGAGATAGAATATAAGAAATTACTACTAAACTAATTTAGAACCGCATAGGCAAATTTTATTGTTTTGTCATTCACCGTTTAAGCGAGTGATGATTATTTAAGAAATTCAGATCAAGAATTCAAACACATACGGACATACATACATACTTATTGTTACTTATGGCATACATACATACTTATGGCATTTATTAATTTTACTGTTTTCCGTCATGTAGTCAGTTTTTTTCATACCTGTAGTTCTACTTATTTACAAAGATAAGCTAGTATTATTAAGTATATTATAAGGAACAAACCAGCGCAATATATACAGGGTGTGTGCGGTGTCAGCGGCCGGAGATCAAGACGCCGCCCACCAGGAAATGAAGCCGACTTAGAGATCCACAACGTTATTATACTTTAGCATCTACACAATGTTGCTGTAAAGAGAAATAAGGAAAATACAAAGATTTTCGCCACTGATTTGATAAATCTTGTTGATAGATAGCAATATTTTTGGCGTCGTCATTTTTTTCATCAGCCTGTAGATTGAACGTTCCTGTACTTATAAGTACCTATAATTAAAAGCCATTACGCTTGTTTAAAACAATGGCGTCACTTGCATAGATTTTAGAAAGATTAGTTATCTAAACTTCTGCACATGACTGTCTGCTACTCAAAGTAGTGGACAATTTTCTGGAAATAATTAGTTCTGAGACCCACAAGGAGAAGGCTTGGTTGGAGTCACTTAGGTATGGATTTTAAATCAGTTTATAACGTATCGACTACTAGGAAAACAGAACTCATATAGCACCTCTCAAAATTACATACATGGATTCAAAACTGGATGGAAGCCGTAATAAAAACGATCCTCTCATTTTCCAACCAAATATACCAGATTACCTACAACAAAAACACTACACGCGTTGGAAACAAATAAAAACCAAGTTTTGTAAAATTACCGCAGCTATAGAGCTTGTAACGGTATCTCACGTTGCTGCTCAATCTAACTTGACCTGCCAAGATTATGAACTCTCCTTATATTTATTCTACCTTTACATGTTATGAGAGAGGCAGGAGAGGTCTTGTAAAGGTTGCCGCTAATCATATCCCGAGAGCTGGTGACCCAATCAGAGAAGTTGATGAAATGTTTAGCAGTTGTTGTATATTGACTAAAAGAAACTAGATTTGTTTATCGTCGTCATTGGCTCACCGCTTACACTGCTGAAGAAGCCTTATTATATTCAAAATAGAACTATTAATTTGTACGGCCGGCCTACAGCCCTAAGGCCCTTTTAATCGAGATTTTTTGCAAGTTAACACTTGATTAATGTTCTGTGAACACATCCCCAAACTGTTCGCGCATAAAAAGTGAACATAAAAAAGTTTTTCCCAGGTTTACGATGAACATCAAATTATTATGTACGAGGACGTTATGAAGCAGAAGGAACTATTAAGATATCACTGGAAAGGTGCTCGTTGACTTTGACGGGTGAGATATTAAAATAATTTAATAACAGTTGAACATAATAAATAATAATAAAATTCTTTCCATTCTATACAAGTAAAGGTTTAAATTTTACGTGCATTTAGTGAAAGGAACGGGAAACTCTGATTATTATCGTTCTCATCGTCAACTAACTTTCAATATGCGTGGGAGACTGTCACGTTTTATTATTTCCTTGTACCTACTTCAGAAACACGTAGAACTTTTCCATGCTTGTTTGTATTGATTATAAAACTTCTTTTACAATCCGAAAATAGAGTTTTGATTAAAATACTTTTTCGCTTATTTTTTTCAAGCGTGAGATACGGATACGTCGCAATTATTTATTTATGTAGACGGTTCGCTGAAGACTTATTTTCCTTTTTTCGGTACAATCGATAAAGTGGTATCAGAGTAGAGTCAATCAACAGTTACAGACAGGTCTTTAACATTATGAAAAATACAGCCGAATTGAGAACATCCTCCTTTTTTTAAATTGGTGGAAAATGACGTAAACTCAACTCAACTGTTACACCAAATCCTTACTAATGGTTTGTATATAAAGAGCTCATTGTGAAGGCGTGTTATTTCAGAAGCGCATCGTATTACCGACAGCCGGAAATGAAGCAGTGCCGAGCGGCTTCGTCGGTTTTGACACTAACTGAACCAAGCTCATCATGAGCAAATTATATGGAAAACTGTTTCAGATTTATGATACCTTGATAGATCATAAAAAAATGTCATTAATATTTGAAACTTATTTATTTATTTACGAATAAATAATAAATAATAATAATAATAAATAATATGGTGGTTAATTCTAAGACTAGGATGAAGTTGATGATGATCAGTTTCACATTTTTCATTTTCATTTCATTTGATATAGCTACAAGACATCGAAGGTGTAGGAAACGGGAGGGGGGGGGGGGCTAGACAAGTTGCAATTTGACATTCGAATCGAAAACGAATACACAGAAAAGGTCCTTTTTCTGCGGTCTATATCTTACGTACTGATTAAAATAAACATTCTGAAAATGCTGCCTGCAGTATTCTTCATACGAAATTCTTTAACTTGAAGCATTGTAACCGAACAAAAATGTATGTATATTTATTGTAAGAGCTGCAACAATAGCCCCGTGAAGTATTCAACGCGTCCGGCACGTACCTGCACAGCTGTATAAACGAGCACGTTGCCGGAGTCGGGGGAGCGTTTATTTGTTACACCAGACGATACTCTTGTTGGAATGCTTCTTTAGAGATAGAATATAAGAAATTACTACTAAACTAATTTAGAACCGCATAGGCAAATTTTATTGTTTTGTCATTCACCGTTTAAGCGAGTGATGATTATTTAAGAAATTCAGATCAAGAATTCAAACACATACGGACATACATACATACTTATTGTTTTTTCATTCAGTAAAATAATTTTAAGATTTTGAATAACAAAATATAGGTAAATATAGGTGGTTTCTTACACCAGAGATCCTATACATTGTGTTACTTTTTTAAATAAACTACATGTAGGCTTAAAATATTTTTGGATTATAACGTGACGACTAGAGATGTGGCAGAGATGTTGAGTAGAGATATGCCGTCATAGTCAACTCTTGGAGAATATATTTTTTAATAAATTCTCCTACAGACCGCAGCACATCCCTACCCTCTGACACGTTCCGTGGCACGTCGGTACGTCTCGGGTATTTTTCAGTTATGTTTATGTGTTACGGTGAGGTACGCGACCAGAATAGATTGACTCGGCGTAAATCTTCACGAGAACTTTACCTTATGCATATCGTTGAATGCTTCCAGGGATTGTGGTAACATGGTAGATATCACCTCTATGTACATATTATGTACCTACTTTGTATATGATTCTCAAAAGAGGAAGGCTTCTAATACCTAATCATCTCTGTTTCACTTCATCACTTTCATTTCATCACATCACACTTTCTTAGACCTCAAACAAGGAATAAGGTCTCCACAAGGACCAGTTATATGCCGTCTGCATCCAACGACTCCCAGCTACCTTTACCAGGTCGTCTGCTTATCGCATTGGAGGTCGTCCCATTCTGCGCTTTCTGGTGCGTGGTTTCTACTTGAGAACTTTTTTAAATTCTTCAACGAATATACATTGTATATGTGAGTATATCATATATGATTATGCATACATGTGTATATGCAGGTTATCAAGCAACGACGTGCCCCAAGATAAAGGTTGCAGGCGCCGGGGTGCTTCAAACGCGAGCTTGAAACACAACGTGACCTGCAATTGTAAAGTTTTATCTTTGTCGCAGTGAGTTTATGTAGGTATATATAAATGTTGCGTATGAGGATATAGACATATCCTTTTACTACGATAAGAAT
The DNA here is from genome assembly GCA_946251955.1 of Acronicta psi. NCBI lineage: Eukaryota > Metazoa > Arthropoda > Insecta > Lepidoptera > Noctuidae > Acronicta > Acronicta psi. The sequence goes on from OX276477.1 coordinate 13,474,478, forward strand.
GACAATTACCTGGGATTACTTTTTCGTCAAATAAGTACAAAACTTTTAACAGACCCTGTCCCAAGATTCTAGGTACCTCCAGATCAGTTTCGACTAAACAAAAATTTTCATATTCATTTTTAATTAACCCAAGAAGGCGTTTGCCCTACAGTGGAAAACTGACAGCTAAAAGTAAATCATTTCTTAGCGTTGCCCTGGCCACCCCAATTTTCACTTACCAATTATTCTTGCTTCTTCCAAGCTCAAGAATAAGGCCTAATTAGATTGTGTTTTTTGGCGACAACAATTTGCCGTGCGCTCCGATCGAGTATCAATATTTAGCAACCGCTCAAGACTGAGTGAAGCTTACCTTTGAGATCAAAATTGTTCCACTTACAAGGTTACCCAAGGTACCCCCTTTTGATATTGATCTACTTATTCTTTCAACAACACCCATGTAAAAAGCATGACTAATTCAATATTCTTGTGGAAATAGATTGAGTGGTTTATTCTCAGCTCACGGTTGAAGTATCTAAATCAATTTTGTCTTATTTAATTTCAGGCCTTCAAGAAAACTAGATTATACATGAAAAAGTACGTATATTCGATTAGGGGTACGAGCAGATAAAAAGTGAGTAAGAAAGCCATTTTGTAATTGCGCCCGGGCGTCGTTTAAAGTGCGCACATAAAAGTACACGATCCTACTGTATCACTAGTAGTGGTGTTCCGTACTAAGCCTTTTTATACTGCTTTTATCTTTTTTATTCTAGTGCGTTGTTTTTTAAATTCTCTTGACCACGGATTTAATGTTTTTAATGACCTATTTATTATTATATTTTTTTAATCTCGTTACAGGTTCATTATATTCGTTCGTTCCTGGTAGGTTCGTTATATTCATTATATTTTATCCTTTCTATTTCTCAATATATCGTTTCCTTTCCACACATACCTACTAGCTTTTTCCCGTGGCTTCGACCGCGTGGAGTTAGGAACTTTGAACCCCTTTCCCGTAGGACCTTTAAATTTTTCGGGATTAAAATGAACCCTATGTCCCAAATTCAAGGTCTAAGCCATTCCAATTTTCAGCCAAATCGATTCGGCCGTTTTGACATGAAAGACAAACATCCAAACTTTCGCCTTTATAATATTAGTAATATTATTCAGAGACAAATGCATGTAGCATAATAAAATTGTAGCGTAAGTTGACGCTTATGATTGTCTCTAAGCATTACAAGATTTATTTTTTATTACACTACGCAGTCTCTGCTTCACCTAAATGCAGATAAAATTAAGTTTGAACTTTAATAATTAAATACAATACTGCATCAGTTCATTCTTGCATGCATCAATGAATGAATAAATTCATCTTATTATGTTTAAAAAAGAGGGAGAAAATAAATTGTTATGCTGGCTATGTAATCTGCACCAATAAACTCTTAGAGGTCATGTAGAGGTCACTCAAATTCCTGAACCAGTGAGTTTTAATGAGAAGAATATTAATTGAGTGGAGTTTAAAGCTAGCTCTACACAGATTGACATATTATGGTTAAATAACGCAGTAAGTTTTAAACTGTATAATCATGTTGGCCTTTTCCCAAAATGTTTTGGTATTTAAGTAAGCAGTGTCCTTGGATTTGGACAAATAGAAGTGGTAGTCACACTGAAAACCAGTACTGTATTGTTGGTTGTACGGTGTATCATAAAACGGCATTCTGCTGAGTGTAAACCTCTTTTGTCACAAAACTTCTGTACTTATTGCTTTTTTTAATTCCTATATAGTTTTAGTAAGTGTTTTTGTGACAAATAAATCTTTTCTTTCTCTTTCTAGTCATTATTAGCATCCTTTAGCTCCTGGTCCCCAAAAATTTGGGGTTGGCTGCTAGCATGCCTTTTCTTTCCATTCACTCCTGTCAACTGTCAGCCCGTTACCCTGAGGCTGTTAATTAATAAACCATCAGGCCCACAGACAGGTGCTATTTTAGTTTTAGTTCAGTTCATATCAATTACATTGGGTTTTTTTCCTTTATCGTTATTTCAGATCGAGCAATAAGTTTGTCGTCCAGTGAATGCACAGCTTTACAGTCCATGTTCAAACGACACCATCGGAATTTTTAGTCTAATGGCATTCCACTGTTGACGCGTGCCGACAGTTTAAAATGGAAATCGTAAAATACTTAACTTTAAGCTTAATCTTGAAACTTTAACTGTCATTTACATGTAAAAGATTTAAAATTGAATAAAAGTAAAATATAGTCTTTTATAATTTTGAAATCTAGCATTTTTTTGTTTTTCTGTTGTTTTGTTGTAGGTACCTACCTAAGGTAGGCGCAAGAAAAGTGTCAAAGAAGAGTCCTAATGTCTTCATTTCCTAGTAGGTATTTTCCTAACTATGTCAGCTTCAGACCTAACAACGCAGCTAACAAACAGTATTTTACTTCCGACAAACAGTATTTTAACCTCGCAAATTCGTAGCCCAAAATCTGGTTACCTAATACCGGGCTCCTGACTACCACATACAATTGTCGCCACGATGAGCCGAGGGAAACAGGGCTCTATAAAAAATTCATTTCACAGCATCATAGGTAGTATTGTGGAAGAAATATGGAGGGATGAATAAAATGATCAGTACTAAAAGGAACAAACCACACAGATTGCACTTTCGGGCACTTAAAGTAGAAGTCAAAACGTAGAGCGAACTTAAAAGCTAGTGGCTGAATTGTTCCCGAGGGAAGCCGATCGTCACCGAGCGGTCCCGAAGCTCGCCGAATTGATTGTAGTTAATGTTGCAATGATCTGCGGAGGATGCTAGTTGTTATAATTGTACATCGAGCTCAAAGAATTCTCTGTTTAGAATTTTGAATGCTGCTTCGGCTGTTATCACTACAGGTACTACTTAGGTGTAATTTTATCATAATAAATTGATTATTACACAGATTGTAATGAAGAAAAACTTTGTAGTCCAGAGCTTACCATAAACTCTCCAATCAAACGGTATGCCGCTCAAACAACAATATTACATTTTTATGTACAATCATAATAAAGAATCTTGTTCCGGCATCGCCAACTGTCAATAAAACTCGCCTTGGTCTCCGAATGAAGCATTAAAATGGAAACAAAACAAAATGGGAGTCGCCACGGTGATATTACGGACAAGGAATACAGTTGAAGGAACGGAGAAAACTGTGATAGCGAGTGTTATAAAGATACATAACATACAATGACGCCTGCATTCACCGGAGGGTCGCCAGTGTGTCTAGGTCCCACTAATCCAAACTGCGAGCTACTTAACTGACATTTTATACAAAAACCCAATAACACTTTACTCGACCTGGGAATCGAACCTAAGACCTCTCTAGCGTACAGTCGCGTAATATTAAGATAAGGATCACTAAAGGCAGTTAAGAAATAGCGAGTGAATCATTGAAGGAATGCAATTAGATGTAAAAGAGCGACTTATCTCGCGTTGGCACTTTGGCAGTGGTTGGTGAGTGAACACGTTCATGTGTGAGATAGCGCGATAGGTATGTACTTAAATGGTAGTTGAGATTAGATGTTCTTAATGTAAGAAGTATGGGGGATGTTTCAGTTTTGATGTAGGCTCCGCTACTGATTGATAAGTAGTGATTTGTCTCAAATGTTATAAGTGTGTGGCTAGGCCTTGAGTTAAATTCCCAAGTCCAGTAGTGTTATTTTAAATTTAATGAAATACGAATAACTATTACAGCTCGAAGTTTGAATTTCTGCTCGATTATATGGAACTTAATATTATAGGTACATATTTAATGTATTCTGAAAATCAAAAAGCAACCTGCTGGCCACCGTATGTTACCCTACTGACCACATTTTATTTTGTGGTGCTTTCTATAAAGTAGCTAAAACTTAACAGACACTCCGATTAAGTTTCCATAATACGGCTTATTCCGCACGGATCGGTTGATCTATCTCTGCGACCAGGCAATTAAAATAATCAGCCATCATCTTGCTTTATCTTGTTGTCATTCATGCGTTCCGATTGTCTTCCCTCATTTATTGTAGTTAAGATTCAACAAAGATTTCAAATTGAAAAAATATATTCAGTAACTTTTATAATAATTAATTAGGTTTGATTGGAATTGGTTTGGTATGCGTAAATCTTTTTGAATTTTGGAGGGTTTGGTTAAAAGAGTTCTTCATGCTTTATGAACTCCTGGTAGTTAGTTAACACGGACATGACATACTTCAACCTCTTAATAAAATTTTACAAGTACACTCGCCATATTTTCCCATACAAATAACGTTGTTATCTGTTCGACAACTCATTGTCTTAAAGTTTTTCGCGTGCTACAATAACTCATTGAAGTCAACATTGCTTACTTGGGAATCTTCAACAGGCTACGCGAGCTCCATTTAAACTTATGAATGCAAACAAGGGTGCTACTAACGGTTCACGATTCGAAAAGTATAATGTATCATTCCTATACTTAGTCTAAATCTACAGAATCAAATCGATTCAAATATTCGTCTCCAATATTTTAATCGACTTCAGTAAAATAGGAGGTTCTTATTTGGCTTGCCTAAACTGCCTCGATAGCCTATTGGTCCTAAGCTCGAGATTTGATTTCGATTCCCAGGTCGAGCAGTGTTGTCGTAATTCGTTAATTCGTTTTTGCCCGGACTTTGTATTTGTGCCCGGTTAATGGCAATGGCGTTACCGCCTATTACCCGAGACCTTAACATACCGGCGAACTGTGATACCGTACCGTACGATATAAAATGTCTGCGACTATGACCCGTGGTAGTGGTAACATAAATAAGCCGGCTCCCCTTATAAACTATTCGTTGTAAATAATAAGCCGTTTCCCTCAGTCGCCATCTGCTGGCGGCGCCCGCAAATTTACTGCGCATTTCATATATTCACCGTTTTTATAGTGATGTACGTACTATATTCAGTCGTATTATTTGTAAAACTAATATTAGATCCATTACAATTATATATTCATTCTTCATCAATTTTTTTACAATCCCGTGGGAATTTTCTCAAATCCTTTAGCGGACGCCTGCGTCAACTCTGTAACAAATTTCAACCGTCCGTTCGTTCAGTGGATTCAGCTGCGCTTTGATGGATCAGTCAGTCAGTTAGTCGTCGGCCTGGTTAATGGCAATAGGCTCTCCCTTTATACATGGGAAGTACACCTCTGCGAAACACTTCGGGTAATACCGGCGTGATGATATTTTAAAAACTTTTTAGCAACTATGACTTATTTAAATAAATAAGTAAGTACTAGAATTTGTTAAACATTTTAACGCACTCTAAAATTACATTGTTGTAGCAAATTTAATTTGGGTTCAACTTACTTAGAATATCTTGTAAAAGCTTTTATCGTTTGTTTTAATTTTAATGAGGCTAAAAATGTTATTTTAATAAAATAATTTTTTTGAAACGGCATTGCTTTAGATAGTTACCTATTTTTTAATATTCTTACTTAATTTGGATCTTGTTAAATGTTCAGCAGTCACGCTAACTAAGCTAATGAGGTACCTAAATAAAAATAGATTTTATAAATAAAATATATACTTAAAAAAAGCACAATAAAATTTTATATTGTACGTTGAAACAAGAAAGGTCGTTTGTGAATCGTACTTTACAATAGCATTTCAAATACGATGCAATTTTATAAAACATCACTAGTGTCCATAATTTTATATTTTTATTTTAAAACCAAGTAAACCCTTTCAAGGCTTCATCGCGACGTAGGTACTATATATACCAATGCAATTTGATAATAATAGCGCACTAAATGAGATATCGTAGAGCAGTAGACATTGTTTGGCCACGAAATAAGGGATTTGAGTAAGAAAAACAAATTAATTTTTATAATTCCTAGTACCTATAGATATTTATTTCTTATATATTTATCTTTAGATATTTATTTCTTTATATTTCTTAATAATGCACTTTACATTGTGGCAAAAAAAGAAAAGCCGTTGCTGTCCCTCTGGACAAAAGTCTCCGTCTAAGTAATCTTTTACTCGTGCTGCCTCGAACGCATCGGCCCGTCCGACAAGGCTGTTCGGATCGGACGCATCGGATCAGCCCTCGCTCGGCCCGCCATCGCCAACTTTTTTTGGACTCGACGGCATATACTATCTTTAGGCATACGTTTTCTGCATGCATGCATCTGACGTGGCCAGACCAATCCCATTTAAAGCCCTGCCGCCTATTTGTCCACCGCTACCTACTATGTGTGATATCCTTCCATCCAAAGGGACGATCCTACGACCAGGCGGGTGTTATGCCTGGTGAGCCACTGCCCGATGGTTGATATCGGAGAGTTGTATAATATAATTATACAAGTTGCATGGTATAAACTTTACGCGATTGCGCGATTCTTATGAAGCTCGATAGATGTCATCTATCGAGCCGTCTAAAATATAAATAGGTTGTATAAAATATAAATATTAAAGCAATAATAACAGTGGATTCATAAGCTATACTCGCTTTTTATGGGCCCACATGATTGTGGCATCTGAATAAACCAAAACAAGTATTGTGGCGGGTCGTCGGACGCGACCTCTGCAATCAGTTAACTTGGCGGTGACTGAACCACGCTCCTTCATAATACAAACAGATTTTTCTAGTCATGCATATTTAAGACGAATTGTTTGAGGAGATTAGGGGCTCGTGGTTACATAGCAACCACACAGGCTGAGCTGTGCTTGCTTCGGCTAATCCGTAGAGTAAAGATTCTTGAGGTTATTGAACTCTGTGTGTAGGTACGGTAAACCCCCAAATAATTAAAAAAATACTTAAAATCACTGTTCCCTTACACTGTATTTTTTGCCGTTTATAAACGTTCATGGTTACTGAAAAATTTACTATAATCCAAAAAATACACATAATTTTTTTTTGCACTCATGCCGCTAATTTATTATTTAAAGTAAAACTTTCAGATAAAAAATTATGAGAGGCTTTTAGCGTTTATTTACGTTGACATAGCTCTCGGTGCTTCCATTAAACCGACCGTGGCAGGGGGTGTAATGTTTTAAACTCGAAACTTGACTCTCGTTAACTTTACAGACTGAGCGACTAAAAAGTTGCCTCGAATTTTCAGGAGCTAAATTTGTATGAAATAATGGATCGGGTAAATTGAATTAAAGTATCAAAACTTTAAAAATGTAGTATGCTATATTGTAAAAAAAAATCTAATTTGTTCTTAATCTAACACAAACACAAATATACGCTGTCTGATCACAAAAATATTATATCATAAAAATAAGACGGGTTTATCAAGTAATTTTTATCGTAATAATCATACCAAATAAGAATCACATATTTTCCCTCCTCGCCATAAAACTCAAAAATATTTTGTCTGCGATACTGAGTTTTTTAAAGGCATATAACATCACATCATAAAATCCCTTGTCAACTTTTTATCGTCCATAAGACACTGTCAACTTTTTGTCGCCCGTCTATTTTGACTCTAATGTTTTTCACAAATGGGGTTTATTAGGCATAATGAGCGGCGTAGTCGTACATTAGCGTATTATTTGTGACTCCGTGGAGGCCAACCCTCTGAGTATTAGCTCGTATGGAAACACTGTAATGTCACCTGACGTGTGTTTTATTTAATTTGGCACAAATGGAGTTTTTAAAGCGGGGCGAGGGTTAATGTTAGCTCTTCGTATGAAGATAAGTTTATCATAGGCTCTCATGGCTATTGCTTTACATACGCGTCACTATGTAATAATGAATTTCTGCTGTGTTTCTGCTATCCCGTGTGAGGTTTTCGAAATTCCATCACATCCAATCATTCTTCTTAAACATAACTTCTTTAATTACACTGTACAACTAACCAGCGCCGGCCCTAGCCCTTAAAACGAGATTGTCTTTCAGCGCCCTTTGGTAGACACTTTCACTCACGTGAAAGGATTCGTTTCAGCTGTGTCTATTCGCTTCAAACAATCAGATTCTGCAGATTAGATTTATCTAGAGGCAATCTATGGATAAATCTAGGGATTTTTTATGGATAAATCTAGGGACGGATTATAAAAATCTGGCAGAATGTCCCCCGGCGTTCTCAAAGAGCGCCATATTTTTTTTATTTTTGGCGCTAGAAATTGTTTTTGGCATTTAGTTTTTTGGCGCCCACCACCTGGCGCCTCGAGCTGGGGAGGGTCAGCAGTGCACCTAACAATCTCTTTCTCTGCATCATCCTCAAATCGACCGGTAAGAATGCCTGAAGAAATTAAATAAACAATAAACAATCGAAGTACGATGATGTATAAAGATCTCCTGTGCAGATTTAATGTGTTTAGAGCCACCGGTATAACATGTGCCTTGTCTGTCGGTCACTCAATTTTAGAAGCGTAAGTAGGTGCTTAATTTAATGTAGCAATTTCTAAAAGGTCTGCAGAGAGGCATAGTTATACTTGTTACATACAATGTTTTCTTTCTCATAATATTATCTTTTTCCAAACATTAATGACACGTTATAAAATCCCGACGATCAATATACCAGGACACCATAAATAAAAGTTAGTCTTACGTAAGCGGCAATAAAATACCCAAGTTATAGCTATTAAGTCGTATCTTCCTCGAAACTGCGTCTAAGAAGCATCTAAATTCGATTTAAACCCAATACCCTGGATATAATCCTTGCAGACGGGAGTTTAAATCGCAGTTTTACTATTAAGTTTTTGACTGGTGGCCAATTTATTGTTTATTCCCCGGCACTCAGTTCCGTTTGACGCACAACTTTATTATTGTACGTGGTATTGTGACTATTCATATCTGTACTTCACAGGGAAGGCAGCCAAGTTTTATGTTTCCCTGGTAATATGCATATTAAAATCTGATGTATCTAAAATGCATTTTTGTAATTTTGATTAGAACCGTATTCCAATTCTACATAGAAAAGATCAACAATAAATAGCATTAGAAACAGGTTTTAGGAACCCCTATTACCATCCCATTAGATAGCATAATTAGGCCGATTGCAAAAATAGTATAGCCTAATCCTAATACACAGCTATTCCAATGATGATGTTTCGTAGTCATTATTAAATCTCCTAGTCTATTATTAGCCATCACACGGGAGGGTAATATCAGATTTATATAGTGTTCAATAATAATGGCAACAGCAACAGTTTATTTGCCAGCAAAGCGGTGACACGGTGAATTTATAGTCTGTGGTCGGGCTGGCTTCTGCCGGCACTGAATTAACATTAAAATAACTCGCAAAATGCACACTAACTACTTGCTGTGCCCATGCATCGTATATGTATTAGGATAATATGCGTTTCTTGTACCATGTGATGGTGCCTTTAGAATTAATTCATAATACAAGATATTTGAGGACAATTCCTCAAATATCTTGTATTATGAAGATTATCATAATGTTTTTCTAAATTCTGCAAGTTGTTCCTGATCTGAGGGGTTGTTATGCCATAAACACTTCTCTCATATTATGCCTATTAAAATAATGAAAATATGCTAGGAAAATAATGAAACAGATTTTTTGTTTTTCTCTTCTTCAGGATTAAGCCTTACTAATATTATAAATGCGAAAGTAACTCTGTCTGTCTGTCGCGCTTTCACACCAAAAATACTGAACCGATTTAAATGAAATTTGGTATACAGATAGTCTAGAGCCTGAGAAAGGTCATAGGCTACTTTTTAATGCGAAAAAAGCGCTGTAAGGGTTTGAAATAGCGGATGAAAGTTATAAGATGCGGGCGAAGCCGCTGGCGGAAAGCTAGTAATTTATAATCCTAATAGTGCTAAGTACATCCACGTGAGAGACGAATAGGGGGCTGCAAGCTGAAAACGCTAGTCCTCATAATATTGTGGCATTTGAAAATTCTAGATCAATGTGAATATTGTATAACCGAGACATATTCACGATCCAGTCTTAATCCGATGTTTTAGCTCCGTTTTATACAAGCTAAGATAAACTAATAACCATAAAACATTGCAGTGAATGCTGTAACGTCTCAGGCATGTTCCTCTATTTTTGCGTTATACTACCTTATTAATTTAATAAAGGGAAATCCTGGCTCGACTGTAGATATTGCCACACTAAGCCGCAGCGGCGTGGCGCGGCAAGTTAAAATGTGCTTGTTCTAAAAACACCGTGAAAGGCTGCCAAATGTGCGATATTTAGCTGTTCGGATATACGGAGACATATTGTGGCAATTGTGGCGACTAGAGCGTTGGCTTCCGTACATATACGTACAAAAAACTGGACGGTTTGGTACCTTATTTATGTACAAAATATTAAAATATTTCTTTAGCATTATTAGAAACTAACAGGAGCCGCCGTTTCACTCGCATCCCAAAGAACTGTTTGATACTAACCTACAAAAAGAAGGCCATGTCTTCTTAGGATACCTCTATCTCGATATCGATCTACCTCTTTGCGTAAGTGTATTGCAATCTGGTTAGCGGTTCAGGCGCCAAAAGGTAACAGACAAACAAACAGAGATTACTTTTGCATTTATAATAACGTATGGTTTAAATATAGTAGGTATATATACCTACTTGTTACATTATCGCTTAAAATGCTGCATTATCGCAGTTAAATGATGGTAAGTGGTAACCGTAAATACTCATACATGTATATTGCGCAAATATATTCGAACAGAAGCACTAAATTTATAACTTAAAAAACCCCCGACACAAAATGAGATATGCCATTTTCATCATACAAAGCTAAGAACACTCCAGACAGACACACGAACACGTCAAACTTATAACACCCGCCGTTTTTGCGTCGGGGGTTAAAAACACAGCGGTTAGAACTGCAATAAAGCCCCGTGTGTTATCCCACGCTATGTTGATAAAAGCGTATGTGTATTTTATGATGGTATTCCAAAAAGTTTTAATGTGCACTTCGATGGAACATCACTACAAAATGTTGCATGAAATTATCATAATAAATGACGCATTTGTCGCGAGATTTAGCGTGTCTCAAATAATAATACGCCTGAATTCCCCGAAAGGGTAGGCAGAAATGTTTAGATCCCACATGATAAGGGCCGAGCCTATTGTCGTTAATCGGGTATCTCGAAACTCCGAGCTGCTACTAATAATTGCATAGGAAATTCCAATAATACTGCTCAACCTGGGAATCGAATCAAACCTCCAGCGTATAAAGAATAATACCAGAATATAATGTAAAAAACTTTAATAAATATTATTTAATTATAAATAGTACGCCCTTGATACGGCTTCTTGTTCATTTTTACAAAAATAACTATCAAAATATGTTTTTTTTTTTCAGTTCTATTATTACAAGCTTTAACGTTTTTAATATTACCTATAATCCGAAATCACAACTTACATCACTTGTATATCGAATATAAAATTATTTTTATCTAGTGTATTTTGTGCCCCACTGCTTTCCCTAATTCAATGCAGTTTCTATAAGTAGGTGCCGGGATTATTCATGGTCAAAAGTAAAACCTTCTTTAAAACAATTTTATTTTAAAACAGTTTCTACATTAATTTATTCACACAACCAAGCAAACGGGGCTAGTACCAGTAGTTCCCGGTTATTTAAAAGTAAATGAGAGCAAGCTAATCCTGTACAATGCAAGACAGAATTCAATGCAGTTTTTAATAATACCGCGCTTAACAACAAATGTGTAATAAAGCAACACGATGTAATCTTCTATTTATCTCTAATAGCCTAGTCAGAAGTTTAATAATAGTTGCTCGGTGTTCGAGCAAAAGGCAATTTTGGGTTCGATTCCGGCTTGTATGGTCTGCATAGGTTCCTAAATAAATGCCAACAAACGAAGATTTCTTACATACTACAATAAAAAATACTACCAGGCGTTCAGCACCCAAGGAAATCTTTCACATCCTGGCTTCAAACCGCACGTAAGTGTCACCCAAAGCTTTGACACTAAATTCATGAGGTTGTAAGTGTAGGGGGACTACGGTCCTCTTGCATCGCACAATACGGTAGTTCAATATCAGGTGGTACAACAAGACTTTCATTTTCATCATCACGTATCTCATACCTAGGAAGATAAAATGTAGAATATTATTTAAAAAATCCCAAATTAATATAAACAATAATGCATATACGAGGTTATAACATGATTCTACAGATTACCGTAGGAACATGTTATCTTCTAATATATAAAATTCTCGTGTCACAGTTTTAGTTGCCATACTCCTCCGAAACGGCTGGACCGATTTGTATGAAATTTTGTGTGCTTCATATCAGCCTATTGCCGTCCACTGCTGAACGTAGGCCTCCCCCAAAGAGCGCCAACCATCCCGGTCTTGGGCAGCTCGCATCCATCCGCTGCCAGCCACCTTCTTTAAATCGTCGGTCCATCGTGTCGCAGGGCGTCCTACACTACGCTTGCCTAAACGTGGTCTCCACTCTAGCACTTGTCTGCTCCATCGACCGTCTGTCCGTCTGCAGACATGGCCGGCCCACTTCCACTTCAGCGTGCTTATTCTTCGCGCAATGTCGGTGACTTTAGTTCTTTGGCGAATAACCTCGTTTCGAATCCTATCCACCAAAGAAACTCCAAGCATTGCTCTCTCCATTGCACGCTGAGCAACCTTGAGTTTATGGACCAGTCCCATGGTGAGTGTCCACGTTTCGGCTCCGTAAGTCATCACGGGTAGGACGCACTGGTTAAAGACCCTTGTCTTTAGGGATTGTGGAATCGACGATTCAAAGATATTTCGTAGCTTCCCGAATGCCGCCCAGCCCAAGCGTATTCTTCTGTTCGCCTCCTTCTCGAAGTTGTGCCGCCCCAGTTGTATAGTTTGGCCAAGATATATGTATTCTTGCACAACCTCGAGGGCAGCGCCATTTACGCAAACAGGTCCCGGGGTGACATGATCATTGTACATGACTTTGGTTTTATCCAGGTTCATCCCGAGACCCACCCGCATTGAAGAATCGCCAAGGCTGTTCAGCATCACTTCCAGCTCCTGCAGAGACTCTGCCATGATGACAATGTCATCCGCGAATCGGAGGTGCGAAATGTACTGACCGTTAATATTTATGCCTCGTCCTTTCCAGTTAAGCGTCTTAAAAACGTCCTCCAACGCGTTGGTAAACAGTTTCGGAGAGATGACGTCTCCCTGTCTTACCCCTCGACGCAGTTGGATTGGTTTTGTACTGTGTTCTTGTACTTGGATGGTCATTGTTGCGGCCTTATACAGACATTTCAGCACCTCGACGTATCGGCAGTCGACAAGGCATCTCTGCATGGACTCCAGCACAGCCCAGGTCTCGACGGTATCGAAGGCTTTCTCGTAGTCCACATACGCTAGGCAGAGAGGCTGATTATATTCCTCGGTCTTTTGAATGATTTGCCTGAGGGTGTGTATGTGGTCCACGGTGCTATAGCCTTTCCGAAACCCAGCCTGCTCCGGTGGCTGAAAGTCATCAAATTTTTGGGCAAGACGAAAACAGCTTGTAAACATGGCTCAGGAGTGATATGGGTCGGTAGTTTTTAAGGAGCGTGTTATCGCCCTTTTTGTAAAATAATACCACCACACTCCTGCTCCATGCCTCCGGTGTCATGCCAGTGTGGATAACGGAATTGAAGAGCTTAACAAGCTCTGTCAAGACAGGTGTTCCTCCTGCCTTGAGCAGCTCCGTGGTTATCCCGTCATCCCCGGGAGCTTTGTTGTTATGCAGCTGTCCGAGAGCTATTCTAATCTCGCCCGCGTCAATGTCGGGAAGCTCATCTGTGAGGTGGCGTGTGAGTCTGGCCCGTGGATCATCCGCGCTGTGGGCCTGAGGTGGGCATGTTTTCTGAGAGTATAAGTCTCCATAGAACTTTTCGACTTCAGCGAGTATCTCTGGTTTCGATGTGACGGTGGTGCCCTGTGACGTTCTGAGTTTCGTCAGGTGACAACGGGAGGTATGCGGCTTGGCGAATACCTTCGAGCCTTTGTTTTGCGCTATGGCTTGCTCAATGGCCTGGGTATTCGCGCGCCGATTGTCGCGTCTTATCAGCTTTTTGACCTCCCTGTTAAGTACCTGACGCTCAGACGGTATGGCATCTGTCAGTTCTCGTCGTTTCTTCATCAATTCCAGAGTCTCGCTAGTGAGTGCCGACTTATGTCCATTACTCTTGGGTCGAAAGTGTTTATATCCCACCTCGCGGATGACACGTACCAGACCATCAGTGGCATCGTTTATGTCCTCTGTGGTTTCCAGTACGGCGAATCGGTTCTGCAGTTCCAACTGGAAGCTTTCGCAACCAGTTTCGACCTGGGGCAGTGTTGGTCTAAGAGTCGACCTCGTTAAGCGCGCTCGTTCGGTTTTAACCTTTACATCCAGAGTGCCTCTTACTAGTCGGTGATCACTTCCGGTATTGACCCTGTTGATCACAGAGACATCTCTGAATATATTGCGCTTGTTACATATAACGAAGTCGATCTCGTTCTTTGTAACGTTATCGGGGCTTCGCCAGGTCCACTTCCTTTGAGGCTTCTTCTGGAAGAAGGAGTTCATCAGAAAAAGCCCCTGCGCCTCGAGAAAGTTTACCAGCATTTGCCCCCTCTGATTTCTGCGTCCATAGCCGAATGGACCCACTTTCGTCTCGCCGCTCTCTTGTACTCCCACTTTAGCGTTGAAGTCACCCATAACAACAGTGTAGAATGTTTTGGTATGAGACATAGCTTTCACTATGTCTTCGTACATGGCTTCGGCTTCGTCGTCCGGGTGTGCGGACGTTGGGGCATACACTTGTATGATCTTCAAGGAGTACCTTTCTGTTATTTTAAGTACAAGGTATGCCACCCTTGCTGACACACTGCCTAGTTCCACAATGTTGCTTTTGAGTGACTTGTGGACCATAAATCCGACGCCACCTTGGGATGGTTGGTGTCCTTCTCGGAAGTAGAGTAAGTGGCCACTATCGAGGGTTATCGTTTCTTCACCCTGTCTCCGGATCTCCGATAGTCCCACGATGTGCCAGTTAATACGACTTAGCTCTACTTCCAATTCAACAAGGTGTTCGTTCAGCCGCAGAGAGCGTCCATTATACGTCGCCAGGTTGAGGTTACGAGGTTGGTACCTTACCGTCGCCCGGGGATTCTTAGCACCCCCCACTGCACCGTTACCGTGGCCGGTACCATGGCCAGGAATAGTGCAGCTACCGGGAACTGGGGGCCGTAAATCTGGGATGCTACTCATGATTGGGGGGGGGTTTGCCATAGTCACCACGCTTGGCAGGCGGGTTGGTGACCGCAGTTCCTGGAATGCTTTCGCTGATAGTACTGCTGCCTACTATCAGGTTCGGCATTTGGGAGCATTCCAGCATAATTCATGGTTATACCGCCATGTATCGGTTGCCAGAGCCAAAATGGATGGGAAGATCTTATTTTCCCATGTTCCGGCTAGTATCCTTTAGTCGCCTTTTACGACACCCATAGGAAGAGAAGGGGTGGCCTATTCTATGACCCGGGCTCACACGGGACATAGAATAGGCCACCCCTTTGTGTGCTTATCCGGTATCTATGAGAATCGGCCAACATCTATTTTTCATCCCCCCAAAATGACCCACCCCTATATGGCAAAACAACGTTTGCCGGGACAGCTAGTAACCTATAAAAATTTGCATAGCTATTAAGCTATGCTAATTTTTATACCGTTCCACTCTTCTCCCCCAATTATAGAACCAGTGGCCCACGTCCATTGTTAGGCAAAGGCCTCTCCCATAAACTGATATATATGTATACCGCTTGTATCCATCGACTTCAAGTGACTTCTACCAGGTCATCAGTCCATCTTATTGGAGACTGTTCTACGCTGCGTTTGCGGTCCTCTTCTACATAAAATATACTTCTAAATAACTTACCAAGGCAATTTCTGGGACCCATACCAAAAGGCATGAAAGTAAAAGATTTAATATCTTGTTTTATAGCGTCAGAAAATCTGTCAGGATTGAAGACATCTGGTAAATCGTGAAACTTAGAATCCATATGAATAGAGTTCACAACATTGTAAACCACATCTCCGCGATGTACCTAGAGAAAAGTAAGGCATAATTAAAGCCCAGTATTTATAACCAGGTAAAGAAGAATCTTCAAAGAAAATTAGGTACTTTGTAGTATTAGACAAACGATGATTTCCCTTGAAATAAAACTACTTTTTACGGATTTTATCGCGTTATATTGATATTATTTTTATTAAGTAGTTCTATTTCAATGTCTAGTATTCGCGTAAGTGTCAGAAATCAAGATGATTTCCCTTTTATTATTTTGTTCTCAACTTAGATAAATGCATTACCTATTCATAAAATTTTAAAAAATAACTAAATATTCTATAAGTGTGTAGTAGCAGCTTAGATCCTTTGTTTTGAATATCGAATATTCTTCTTCTAATATTTCTATCTTCGTCAATCCTAATATTACAAAGTTTTTGACACTTACTACATATGGATTACCACCTTCTCTCGGAGGAGGCATCACGTAAGTCTTTGAACAAACTCTGTCCATCATCAAAGCTACTGACCACTTTCTAGTTGTTTCTGAAAAATCACGACTTGATTTGATTAATTTTATTGGTTTAGAAACATGCTGAATCATTACCATTATATCTGCCAAAGAAACGTCCTTTGAATGTTGAAGGACGGAGGGATAGAGGAAGGCCAAAGAAAAGATGGATGGATTGCGTTAAGGTTGACATGATGGAAAAAGGATTGAATGAGCAAGTGACGGCTAGCAGGGATGAATGGAAGAAAAGGATAGGCCGTGCCGACCCCAAATAAATTGGGACAATGGCAGGAAGATGATGATGATAATGATGAAACGTCCTATGGTAGATATATTGTTAATGATTCAGCATGTTATTGCTAAACGAAGATCTTCAAAGATTTCATTTAAAAACCTTATTAATTACTAATGATAGAATATCAACTACTGTCTAGTGTCTACCTTGCAAAACACAATCCAAATATTTTAACTCGGCAATACAATCGAATGTAAGTTCTCCAACTTTTTCCTGCATAGCTCTGATCTCCTGGTATAATCTCTCTTCACAATCAGGATGGAGAGCTAGTTCGTGGATGCACATCGTCAGGGTAGTGGAAGTAGACTCATAACTAGCCAGGAATGCGAAATATATTTGACCAGTGATTTCGTCTAAAGTCCAATCTGGATTAGAAAGGAAATGGAATTGTTAGTAGTTGTACATTCTACGTTCCACTTTTTAACGTACGTATTTTATTTTGTCGTGACCATCGATAGTTAATTTTTCAAGATGGGTAAGACTGCTGCTGGTTCTGGTGCTGCTGGTTGAGTTCGTCGTATTCTGCCATTCATTAGGTATATGTGACTTAACAACTGAAGTCCCATGAAAACGCACTCTGATAGTCACCCAAAAGCAGTGATAGCCTAGGGCCTAGGGTGACTGGCAAGTTGTAGGTCTCGAGTTCAAATGCTCTGACTTTTCATTATCATGTGCGTATTAATACTTTATTATTTTTTGTTTACAACGGTGAAGGAAAATGTCGTGAGTAAACCTGGACGCCTCTGAGATTTTCTCGCACTAGGCTAGCGTAGTGGACTAGCCTAACTCCTCTCATTCTAAGATTAGACCTGTGCCCAGCAGTGGGACAGCTAATGGTTCGATGATGATATGGCTCTGGTGACGCCTACCATGATGGCATGTATGCTTGTTTATCATTTAATTACGATAAACAGAAACTTATGTATATTACATGATATTTAGCGATTTATAAAGGCTATTCTTACCTTCGGAGGATTCCATTAGCAGATTAATGAAGTCAGGTCTTATCACATTGTTTTTTTTCCTATACGTCATTGTGTCTGCAACTATACGCCTGAAGAACTGCGTACCTTTCGCCGGGAGAAGTTCAACCCCTAGAAACTGAATACACATGTACCAATTAGAGTTATTTTAATTAATTAGAGTTATGTTAATTCAATTAGGGTTTAAGAAGATTAGAGAAGATTTACAAAACTTGTCTTTTATGATACAGAAAAACAGAATGTAATAAATAATACCTGCATCGTTCTAGCCACAACAGGAAACTGCGTCGTTAAGAAATAGTACACTCGTCTACAAAAAGTAAACTCGACAGCCTGTTGACCGGTAGTGTAGAACTCATTGTCTCTATCCTTGACAGAGTTCACATGGAGTCCAAAGCCGGTGGAAGCGATGACGTCAGTGCTAAAACGACGCATCAGGTCTATTACATCTATGTCTTCTGCTGAACGGCCTAATGAAATAAAAGAAAATAAATAAGAATAATGTCGAAGCGAAGAAATAATAGGAATGGATTTCCTTGATTTGAAAAACTGATTTCACCTTTCAAGTATTCAACAATATTGTTACTAGTTTCAATCATATGCGGTACCATGGTCCTCATCTTTAAGCCGCTAAACACCGTAGTGAGGCGAGAGCGCATCTTACGCCATTCATAATCTGAACGGAAAGATATAATTATTATTCAATCAGATAACAGGGCAGCAAAAGTCGGAGAAGGTACGTCTCAATATTTGGATATGAGAGGGAGAAGGATCATCCACCCGTGATTACTTGAGTAGGCTTGAGATATTAAGGTTTTTTTTTGACATTGGTAGAATATGTAGCCTTCACACTGAAAAGAAGTTCAAGGCCAACAGTGGGACTGTAATTTCCCAATAAATTATACAGATATGTATATTAAAAAAAATCTGATCATAATCATAGTTGTTACCTTTCATATTCAAAACACTGGACCCAAGTAGAGGTTCTATTTCTTTGGGAAATGCGACCTTTCGGTTCACGAAGTGGTCGAAATCCTTGATAGTGATCAACTTCATCAGCTCAGGGTCTCTCACCAAGATGACGGCTTTCATACCTTCCATATAACCCACGTATCTGAAAGTTTAAGAATTCATAGTCTTTTCTTTAAGTTTAAGTCTTTTCTTTCTAAGACCTACTTCAGTTTTTGTGTGTCTGTAGTGACTGTACGGACTGAAGTGCACCCCGCAGGGACGGTGCCCTGCGGGGTGGACTTCAGTCCGTCTTAACAAAAGACGCTAGCCGAACAATCCCTCTGGAGACCAGTCTCCTTCCAGTATGAGAGTGGTTAATACCACAACGCTAGCCTTAATGCGGGTTGGGCTTGGCACGCTGTATAAGAAGTCTCTCAGACGTGCAGGTTTTCTCATGATGATATACTTCACCATATAAACGGATGATATAATTTTACCATATCTAAAAGTCTAAAGTGCCCGGGCACAGGGCACAGAAATGACCGAACCAGGATTTTGAGAGCATATAGAAAGCCCACACCGAATTCATAAAAGGCTAGTTACAGCACAGTGTGTGCTTTTTATTCGAGCTTGAAAGGTGTAAAGTAAAAAGCAAATAGGCATAGGTATGCCTTGGGAGTCCAATAGTCATATTACTTACATACCATCACAGTGTACCCACAGTTAAGCCTTTCTAATATACCTATACGTTAAAAAATGCATAGGTATCAATTATTAGTTTAAAATCTTGGTATATAAGTACATACCTCTCTTCCGGAAACGCTTGATAAACTGCTTCTATGTCGTCAACTACATGCTTTAGCGCAAAAGTACTGTAAAACGTATTCCCAAAGATCGGAATCCCAGGCTTGTACTTGATCCCCCATTTCTCGAAATGATAATGTAATTTCTTATAAAGGTAAAACTGATAAATTAAGATTAAAATCACGAAACAAGCTGCTAGTTCTGTTATCATATTGAAAATGGTAATGTCGCTGTAACAACGCCGTATTATTATATAACACGTAAGTATAATAGTTGTTTCGTCGAAAACAATAATATGGAGGTCAGATATGAATAAATTATGAATGATTTTTTTTATTTTCCCACGGATTTATAGTAATTATGTAGGCAAAAACAGCCCATAGAATAAAATTAAAATTCTTAAATTCACACATCATCTTCTTTACATATTATTATAAAACAAAGTCGCTCCCGCTGTTTGTTCGGTTAGATCTTTTAAACTACGGGAGGGATTTTAATGCAGTTTTCACCACTAGATAGATTGATTCAAGACGAAAGTTTACATGTAGTATACATGCATATTATAGTAGAGAAAAACCGAGAAATCTAAAGATTGTCGTAACAAATATTTTTGTGCGCGCGCTTACATTGCAAACGCTGGCAAATCTTACGGGATATAGTATCATTCAGTACTTGTGCTGAGATGCACAAGATGCATGTATGTAGATCAAGATTGCCCTTTACAGCATATCATTAAAATGAATGTCTTAAAGATATCAGAGATTTAAAAAAAGGGTATTTGCAGAGAGGCTAGATGGGCCAACCATAGGTAAGTTTATCAAGTTGCATGTTTTAAATGGAACTTGATAAATCTCACAGTGGTATTTACTTTGTTTTTATTTTTACTTTTTTATTTGTATATGTTTATTAACATAGTTCTTAAGTAATTGTACTAACACACAATGAGCCTGTTCCTTGAGAATAAAAGATTTTTATTTTATTTTTATATATAAAAAGCGAGGGCAGAGTTGGTGGAGGGCCGTACGTCACACTAGTAGCTATATGGTAATGCAGCCGTGCGAAGCCGGGGCGGGTCGTTAGTAATATTATATTATATATAATTATGTAGGCAAAAACAGGACGTGGGAAATGTTTAAATAAAAGATCATATAGCCAGGTTAGCATTTATTAATATTGTTTTATTTTAACCATCTTGTGTTTTAGGGTCTGTACCAAAAAGGAATATTGAAAACCTTTTAGGTTTACTTCGTTTTCCTTTTGTCTGTCTTTCACCTCTCTTTTTCCCAGGAAGTCGTGGGGCTATCAAGTTGAAATTAGTACCAAATACGTAAGTCTATGGTGCCTCGGAGCTGTGAAAAAAATAGTTTATATGTCAACGCAATAAAAAAATACGTACATTACAGATTACATGGCCGTATATACCGCATATATTATGTGAGTTACAAATAAATCAAAACTAAAAGGCTAATCCCGTTGACATCATCATCAATCATGAATTTCGAAAAGAAGCAACATAAAGGAAACATCCGAAAATTGCTAATTTTGTAGTTATTTACTACATATTATACAACATTCGTTTTTGTTTATACGAAAGCTGAAAGAAGTTTATTCAGAATCAGTAACAGAATCGATTGCAATGGTTCAGCCTGATATATTTTTTTCTAAAAAAAAATGGTAAAATATTATTCAAGTGGGACACCAATTTTTATTACGAAAATCGGCGCAAAAACCGAACAGGGAAGTCACTCATTCGCCTTTAGATACTTTGGGCCCATCCGCGCTTGCAGACCGCCCCCTGCCCGCGGTGCACCAGGGGGGTTACTAGCTTTCGGAGCTCGCCACCGCGCAAGTTTTAACCATTTATTATATATTGTATCTTTTTCTGGCATATCTAATCAAAATGAAGTTGACGTGTTTCAGCTTAAGTGTAAACAAAAACTAACGTTGTATATAATCTCTGACTCGAGGTCCCGGTATCGATACCCGGATCGAACAAAGTGTTCTTCTTCTTCTTCGTGTCGATGGTACGATTTTATTTTTCAAATTAGATCTGGTGCGCCCAAAACTTCGCCACCTCCACAGCACCGTCAGTGGCAGCAACAAAGTGTTATCAGGTTTTCTATGAAATTCTCAAAACAGTTCGAGTTCTCCATAAAAACTGTTCACTACATTTTGGGAAGAAACATAAAAACACACCCTGAAAAAATGGGCAAGGATCTTCTAGCCTCGATTCCCTCAATGGAGGAACTATCTACATACAATTTTGTACGGAACCTTCGGTGGGCGTGTCAGACTACCTACATATCAGTCTTCCTTTTTCATATAAGTACAAAAGTTGCCTGTAAGAGATTTCTGTAAGCGATAAGACCGACCATTGTACTATTATTTTAGATATAAAATTATTGCTATTTGTGTGGAATAAAAAATATTCCTTAAAAGTTCGGACTTTATAAATTGATTACATCATATTTTATAGTACTTATACAAATTATTATTATAGCCCAGAATTTTGTCCATGCCAGTTATATGAGAATTGTAGACTAGTCTGCAGCAGTTAAAACGTATGCAAATCATGCCACCACCGAAGACGTGAGTGTTTTCGATATCACTTTGCAGTAGGATCCTTGGAGTTTGGATTTCTTCTCAGTGAAGTGCAATAGACTCTCCCCCTATTAAGTGAGACCTAGATCTAAACTCACCGGCGAACTGTGGGTTTACATAGTTATACCTCTGCCCATTACCTCGCCGTTTACCACTACCCCGCCCATAACCATTACCACTAACCTCACCTTGGCATTACTCATGTTTGCTTTGTTTTTTCTATGATAATCACTATTAACAATAAACATTTAGACTGGCGTTCATTCCACTGACTTTCCTGAGATATCAAATAGGTTTATATTAAAAATTATGAGCATAACAAACAACAAAAACCTTTTTAATGATGATGCTTTTATTCAGATAAATTTCCTACCTCCTCCTATTGTGTTATGGCCTTTTATTTATTATAATCGTAAAAATATTGGATTGGACGGCTATAGTAAAGTAAATAAGTAGCAAGTAGTAAAATGGTTTAAGTGACGATACGGTCAACGATGGAACACTGCCTATTGACTCGTAGGTCAGAAAGTAATAAGTGTAGTAGAACTTGCTGCAAGTAGATTATATTTATAAGTGGTTTGTTGTATTAAAAATAAAAAATAACTTGATATGAAAACTTGTAATTTGTAATAAAAATCCACACAGTTTTCTTCGCGTATAAAATTATCCTCGTTTCTCAAATTTGACCCAAGTTCCATCCGCGGCTCTGATATTAAAGTTATGAGGCTTCAACTTGATTGGATCCAAGGTCTTCTCAGTCTTCACTATAGAGAAATTCAACATAATGTGATACAAGAGTACTTTGATCTCCATCATGGCGAACCGCATGCCTGTAACAAACCTCCTATTAATTAATGCACCCCTGGTGTTTTTAAGATAAATAATCTCATAAAACCCATTCAAAGCAAATAGAGTCGCTCTGATGTATTTCATAATCAGTCCTTGAAGGGTACAGTTACAGGTGTAGGGTCCTGTAGTTTATATTAAGACTGTTCTGAACTCCTGGAAACTGGTTTCGCCTGAATAAACGATTACGGGCTCATTAAAAGCCTGCTTTACGTAGAACTTACTTTGGTTGTGGGATCAAATCAAGACAGCCTGAAATACGCGTGGTATGAGAAATAATACTGCAGAACTCATTGCTACCTATATAATAACATTATTATTTTATAGCTTACCAATACAAATTCTGGGCCCTGCTCCGAAGGGCTGATAAGTAAATGGTTTGATGTTGTGCTTATTGTCCTCAGAAAACCTGTCAGGATTGAAGATCTCGGGGTCTGGGAAGTATTTCGGATCCATTTGCAAGCAGTTAACCATATTATATACTATTTCTCCGGGTTTCACCTGATAAGAAATTCTTTAATATTAAAATAATAATTAAAATCCCTTAGAAGTCTCTTCAAGTCTTGTCAAGATGCCAATCTATGTCAAGAAACCGACTAACAAATCAATTTCCTCAAATAACTATAGAATAATCAGCTTATATGGACTATGTCAACGATATTGATATTTATATACATTGATATTAGGTATATGGATACCGAACGATAAAATGATTATGTCGAATCTTCAGTTGACATATATTCAGCACATTTATCATCATAGCTCATGCTCATTCAAGGTAGGAGGTAATTGTGCCTATTTCCTTTATATCATTACCCAGATATCAGAAAACGAAAGAGGCACCTTCTCGATGATGTGAATGATGTTACGCCAAATTGGCATCAAATTATCTTATTTTAGACACAGGAAATATTATAATACATTGTTTTGTTTTTCATTTGCATACATCATACTTTCTGGTTCCTGACCTACTTGATGATCTTCGTAAGTGTGCAAATACAAAGTGGTTGTCGTAGATTTCTTTGTGATATGAAAACCAAAAGAAAATAATATTGTCAAATGCAATTTGTCTAACTCACAATGTAAGGCCGTCCTCCCTCCCTTGGTGCAGGCAGCTCATACGCCTTCACGCAAGTTCTGTCCATAAAAATCGCTGGCGACCACTTCCTTAGAGTTTCTAGAACAAAAAGAAATAATAAAATAGACTAACAAACCTTGACGCTAACGATGCAATGGGTTTCTAGTAAAAAGTTTTAGGTAGTAATCATTCAAATCACTTACCGTTTAAAATACAGTCCAAGTACTTCAGCTCATTCATGTTGTCAAACGTAAGCTCTTTCTCCTCCTTGAACTTTCTGCACTCCTGGTACAATTTCTCTTGAACATCGGGGTTTATAGCCAGCTCGTGGATGGTCATAACTATAGCAGTTGCTGAGGTGTCGAAGCCAGCAGCGAAGAAAATGAAAACTTGACCTGTTAGCTCATCAGGAGTCCATTCTAGGAAAAAATAAATGTAAAAGTGGTTATCGAGTCGAATCAATTGATCAAAAAAAAGCCCGATAGAGTAGAGAAAAGAACAGATTCGATCGCTCCGGACTCCGATTAATTTACCTAATGTTAGTTAGTATAATCGGGATCAAACAGTGAATGTCACATGCTTTTCACTATTCCTTTCTATTTAATATTATCGCAGTTTGCCGCCTTAACCTCTGACTCATTTAGTCAATGTGTAAACAGCGAATGGAGCTGAATTGTTGTTGTTCTGAGAGTATTTCTGAACGACTTATACATAATATGACGCCGCGTCAAAAATCTTTAGCTACTAAAATTGGAAGATATTTATTATATACTGCCAGTTCTTTTTTACCAACCTCTGGGAGCGTCCATGAGGAGTTTTATCATGTCCGGGCGCTCCACCTTCTCTTTCTTTCTATATTCTATTGTGGATTTGACAATATTTCTGAAGAAATTATACGTTTTGTTGGAGAAGAATTGTATGCCTAATTTCTGAAAAAAAAAACAATACATGTATGAATTGTTTAATTTGGAAAATGTTTGACTACTTATATATTTTAGAAATGGACTGTACCTTAGCTAATTTAGGAAATGACGTGGCTAACATAACTAGGAGCTTCTGTTTAAGGTCGAAATCGAAGAGATTGCTACCAATTTGGTAGAAGTCGTTGTCTCTATCCTTTAGCGAGTTGATCTTGAGCCCGAAGCCTGCAGAGGCTATGACGTCATTGGTGTACCGGCGAATTAAATCATCCACTTCCAAGTTTTGCGACTGGTTCTCTGCGAAATTGATGTGCAATGTGCATGACTACAAAATAATACTTAGTTATATGAATGAACTCTTGGTAAACGATACAGAAGAAGTTCTTTCACTGAAGTTTCATTTCTACTTGATACGCTTTTACAAATAATGTTCTGTATAATGTAATGGTCGTTACGAACAACCCTTTAAATTTGTTACGATCATTAAAACATAAGAGTAAATCATCATCCCCGTAAAACTACCAGAACACAGTGTTTAATAATAACCTTCTAAGAATTCTATAATGTTGTTAGTGTTTTCTATTATCAAAGGCAGCATATATTTCATTTTAGACGCTGTGAAAGCTGGACTCAGCGTGACTCTCATCTCGCGCCATCTTTCACCTGAAATCAAAAAGTTATTTATTAAATAAAGCTGATACAGTGAGATAACATTATCAGCACTGAGGATTCCGTATATCATACACAGTAGATTTATTAGATTCTAGCTAAATTGTTTATTTGATGGTAATAGACGTACTTCTATCAGGGCTTCATAAAATGAGAAAGTTTTTTGTCAGAGAGGTTACATAGGTTTCCACACGATGCTTTAGGTACTTCACCGTTTAAGCGAGTAAAAATTAGTATAGTCTATACTTCTAGTTTCTAGTATCTGTCTTCTTATACTAATAATATTACAAAAACGAAATAATTGATTGTTTGTTTGCGTTGAATAGCCTCCAAAACTACTGAACCGATTCGAAAAATTAGAAAGCTACATCTTTACCGAGTAACCAATGCTATAATTAATATAATTTATAAGATATACCTACCCAGACCATGCGAGCGAAGCCATGTGCAGAAAACTAGTTGTTAATACGGCAAGTCATGCCTGCCTTAGCTCGTCCAATTAGTCACATGACTAGCAGTGACTATATGGTTTAAGACATTTATTTCTCATAACCACTATCTACTATCACTGTTTTTACTGTTTAAATAAATGATTTATCTGAAAACAATTTTTGAAGTGACTAAGGACACCTACATAGTATGATAAGGGTTTTATAAACAAACATTTATTGTGATAGGTATAAAAACCGGCAAATGTTGTATTTTTTTTTTAAATAAATATTTCTAAAGTCTTATAACGTGCGCTATGAAGATAAACCTTTTATTAAGCGTTAAATCATTAAGGAAGTGATGCCGTAGGTAGTGTTTACTTAACAATTTTCCTGTTGTGTTGGGTAACAAACTATTTCAAATTCGTTCTTAAGCCCTTACATTTTGTAAGCATATCGGCGGACTGTGGGAGTATGGCAGTACACCTCTGCCTAACCATTCGGGAATACATTCGTGATGGTATGTATGTTTATCTTAGGGTTCTGGGTAAGTTTTGGTCAATTTTGTGACGTACTTAAATTATTTTATTAAGAATACAGTACTAGTAGTGTATGTGGCTGTGTGCGTGTACAATATAACTTCAGTACATGTGACATTGACCTGTTTAATTCTGCGAGTATCACTCTGTTATTGTAGCTCCCCTCCAATTGATCTAAGTGCTATTTCCTTACCTATGTCAATGTCAGATTGTCATAAATTGCGCAGTGAAGAGTATCTGCGGTTAGACGCAGATTGTGGGTTGAATAAAGGCAAGGTGTATTACTGTGTACAACTGTACACCCACAATTATATAGATCCTATGTATTAGGGCGTGCCATTGGCACAAATGTAAACATAAAAACTTAATATGACTTCATTTGACGTGAAAATCGAACCTAGGTCTTTACGCTCAACAGCTACGTCTAACCATCTAGACCAATAGAAGTCTTCATAACAAAGTACCTAACAATGATATAAAGTGTTAAAATTTAACCTTTCATGAGAAACAAGCTGCCAGCAAAAAGGGGATCACACTCTTCGGTGAAAAACTCCCGATGATCAGTAAAGTGGTCGAAGTCTTTAACGGTTATGCTCTTGATCAGTTCGGGGTCCCGTATCAGGAGTGCCGGTAGAGTTAGCTCCATGAAACCTACGTATCTGAAAACCAAGTTAAACAAGCATGATAATTGTGACCATCCGTACACGCCAGCAGCACCAGTGGTATCACTAGTGGGGCTAGGATGGGGTTCTTCAAATAGGGTGTCAAAAGATTTTTACAGGCAACGCGCGAGTGAATCCCCTGGTGTTGCAAGCGTCCATAGGTGCCCGCTTATCATCAGGCAGGCCGTATGCTTATTTGCCACCTTAGTGGTATAAAAAAACCACAATAATGTTAGCACATTATTTCTCAGCGATTAGCGGTAGAAGCTTAATTGTCAGTGCGGTGTAACCAACCCAGACAGATCTTACCAGCCAAGTTTAGAACACCTCATATATGTTAAATTTTATTATTCACTTAACTAGGTACAACAATAGGTAATTAATTCCATCTTGGTATTCTCAGAAAGTAAAAAAAGAATATCATTTTAACGTATTTTTCTAAAGTGATTTATTGTAAGGCATCATGCCTTTTTTCACAATTAGGTAATTATTTTTTCTAAATAAATTTTGATAGGTCATGTTTTTATTAAGTACTAGGAAAATAATTTTTTTATTTAAATCGTTTACCAGTAAAAATACGGGCTTAAAGCTACGCTTAGAAAAATAACGATTCGTGGTATTTTTTCATTAACAATGAATCTCTAAAAACATTGTTATAGAATACATTATGAGCTTTCTTTTTTTCTTTTATTTTTGTAAAAAGATTGAGGGATGCTATTTTGTAAAATAAAAATAAGACACACAGATTCATTGATTGGTGTTCGTTAACATTCTCGAGCACAATAAATAATATTCTTTATATTACTCTGCATTATTTATTTGAAAATTGTAGTTAGTGTTTGCAAAGTTGTAATATTACTTTGTCGATTCTTGTTAAATATTTATAAGCTTTTATATAATGTGAAACAATGCTATTTTAGTATTATTTCAGTTCAAATAAACCAACTGGCAACACCTTCATGTCTTGCTATTTGTGTAACTTTATCTAGACAAACTAACAAGTTCATTATTAATATTGTATTAATTAGATGCTTTTGAAAATCATTTGTTTTTGTTTTTCGTTATCATGTACTAGGTGAGGTACTAAAAAAAAAATATTCAGTACCTGAGCTAGCAGCAGATATTACTGCTGCATCATCACCTATCCAATAAGGAAAAAGTACCTCCGGGCACTTCTAACTTCAAATTACAAGACACATTATCCTTGTTAACTTATTTCCTCTATTAAGCCTAAATAACCGGTAAAATATCCGTAAATATGAACAAGTTTGTATATCTCGCAATTTTTCCAAAAACCGTGGGAATTTCCCTAACTCCATTCTTAGCGGATGCCTACTCATTATAATAAGTAGGCATCCGCTTAGGCACTTCCTTATAAGGAAGTTAGGCACAAATAACAATATTTTGACGTATAAGAATATAGGAAAAAGTATTATTCTTTTATTTTGAAAATACAGGGATTTTTTCCTCTTTTAAACCGTGCTCCTAGTCAGTATAGAAAATCACTTATCTAGGTCAATTACTAATTGTAGTTTACAGTTTACTTGAAATAAACTACTTTAAAAACTATGAAAACAATATTCAGACGAGTTTACTTACTTTTCTTCCGGAAACGCGTCATAAACATCTTGCAGTTCGTCCAAAAAATGCCTCTTCATAAACGTACTGCGTAACAAATTGCCGAATACCGGCACACCAGGTAAGAACTTCACATCCCTCTGCTTAAAATTATAATGCAGTTGCTTGTAACTGTACAAATAGTACCCCACTAGGGTTGTCAGTAAAAATATTAATATTTCAAAAATCATGTTTCGACAGACCGCTAGCTGGCAGCGAACTGTACCATCATATGCGCCCGCGCAGCTCAAGATGTAAGCGTAAGAGGAAATAGGGATAAATCGCGTAGGTACATGACTCAAACTAATTTTATTATCAGTTTAAATTGTAAATAATTGTTGATGTACATTAAACTGCTTATAGCCAATTAGTTAATTCAAACGATCGAGTGAATACCTTTGCAAGAGCAAATTCGCAAATATTGTCAAGAAATTATTCAAGTTGCACCTAAACTAGTGTATGTGTGTGTATATAATTTACAATAAACAGATTTCAAACTATATGTACTACATAGTGTCTACTTGTAGGTAGGAGACTGCATAAAGCTTATCAAACCATAATTTATTGATTAAGTACTGTGGTCCTTACACGACTTAAACCTAAAAATGGTAAAAAAACTCATAGATTTGTTGTTTTGTTTTAATTCGTCCACAAAGGTCATTTAACATTATACCGGGAATTATCACATAAGTGACGTGTGTAGTCTTACCCATACTAATAGGTATTATAAATGCGAAATTTATTCTGTCTATAACTCTGTTACCTTTTGACAAAACCTATTGATTTATTCAAAGATGTTGGGGAGGACAAGGAAATAGGCTACATTTTGTCTCAATAAGTCTTTTGAGATATCAGTGAAACAGCGGGGGGGAACTTCTAGTAGTTGTATTAAACTATACGAGTATGTACCATTGTTGTACCTATTAAAATTAAACGAGATACGAACTAGATAACTTATCAGAATAATATTAATGTTTATTACATTCGAGTACATTACTCTTAGTATTATTTATCACTCAATTGAGTAGGTATAAACAGTTTTATCAAGAATGTAATGAAATACCTGAATAAACTCAATGCCTAGGATCATAAAGTCGAAAATTGATAAGTAGTTGAAGCGTCCTTTGAAATCGCTGCTACTATAACAATTGAAATTAATGAAAGACATGGTTTCAATTTATGAGAGTAGAGCGATATAAATTTTCTAGTCTAGAGACTTGATTTGGCTTACCTACATACCACCCCTGTATACCTTGGAGAGTTAGGCAGAAGTGTACAGTACACACATATACATCCTCACAGTACTGTATGTTTATATCCAATGAATAGTGGGAGAGCCTATTGCCATTAATCGGGCACAAATCAAAACTCGTGAGTTAAAACCGGGATTTTTAGATTAAAGATTAGGCATAACATAGTGTTTCATGTGTTTTGAGAAACGGTACTCAGTGATTTTAGTCTCAGAAATTTTGACTCAGTCAAAATAGACTCTTCCAATATTTGGGCACAATAAAACTTTTTAATTTATGACTGATGTCCTTTTCGGGAAAGCACAGAGGGCAGGTACATCGCCAGTACTACACAAATAGTACCAGGATAGCATAATCAGGAAAAGGTATCGATAAAATACATTTAATGTACAAGGTACAAGTTCGACATCACATCGATTGTTACTAATATTGCCATACCAATACTAGATGCTTCGGGCAACGAGGTCAACCAATTGACCTCTCTATCTATTGCGATAATCCACACTACCTAATTATTGACAATGTATTGTGAAATTCATAATAGGTACATGTATTCAGCTCTTGCACACCACTTACTGCCTATTTCGGTGACCTAGTGGTTAAGTACACTGATCAATCTGCAGATTGAAGTTGCGTTTCACGGGGTCAGGTAGGATGGCTGGTAAAACCTTTAACAATAGCATTGGTAATGATAGAGCCATTTCATTTTTTTTTATGCCGTAACAGGTAAAACATCTTACCGTACAACATAATGAAAATAATATCATGATTAGGAACAATTTGTCATCAGTATGCTTTGATAACCAATGCGGTACATACATTACCAATTAGTTAATTAGTGCCAAGACAGTAATTGAAACCACGACAGACGTAATAAATAAGGTGTATACAATTCAATCGGTATTATCTAGAATACTATATCTGTATGTTGCTTGTGATTAATGTCGATAACTTGCATGCAATTATGTTTAACCAAATGCATTCAAATGTAATTAATTGCACATAATCATTGTTAACCTGTCCACGATAAGAAGAGATCCGGTGTGTAACGGTTCTGGAATTAAAAAAAAAAGATTTGGTGAGCGGAGAAAAATACCTAGATACCTAGATCCAACTTTAGGATAGTTTGACAATCACAAAACAAATAATCGCACCAATATCATGTAAAGAGATCCATTTTGTTTAATAGGTCTAACCTTTATTTTAATAGGATTATGGACAAATGTAAGTACTATGAGTATGTACACCCCCAGTTCGCCGTTATGTTTAGGTCCCATGTAATAGGGGGCGAACGTATTGCCGCAGTAGCTTATAGTATACATAACTAATAGCTTTTAAATATTGTATGCCAAACAAATCCGTATGTAGCAACGAGTGTCCTACAAAAGGTCTAAGTTCATTAGCATAATGATCCGGCGTCCGTTCGTCCGTAAACTGCTGAAGCGTCAGACTGAAGACTGAAGCACGAGGCTTTGATCGGAAATATTCTCCACTTCTCACTTTGAGACCGGCTCGTTAATGAGTCCTGTATAATAAGGTCGTTCTAATTAGAGATATTTTTAAGCCAACTTTTAAATAATTAGTAGGTAAGTATGTTATTTTTTCCTCCTGGGGAAGGTGTTTCGTCTCGTACACAAGCGGAGTGCTCATCTAATCATCTAATGAAACCAACTTTAATCAAATACTGCTGGTTGTAGCGGTAAACTCTAACACCTCGAGCATCTATCACTATGCACCGACTTCAGGCGCAGTGATAGTAAGCCGCAAAATAAATAAAAAAGATGACTAACTGATTTCAGAAAATCGTGGCATTTATTTGTCCTGACTTCTGCGCGTAAGAGTGCTAACTTGATCAGTTAGCTCGTTTGCTCATTTGCCGACAAAAACCATATAATGATTAAGAAACAAAACAGAAACTTACAACTGATATATTTTGGCCTAAAGAATATTATCTACGATATCCACACATATCTCAATGTATAGCGTATAAGACTCGAGATAGCAGATAGCTAGGCGACAGCATATAGTCGTTAGCCGCGATGACGCGGGCGCATCGACGCGGTAATCCGTTCAGCCGGTTTATTTCGTGACGAGTTAGAATGATTTATGACATAGATGCGGCAAGATGAAGAAATCATAGGTACCATCACATCTATTATTCCCTAAAGGGTACTAGTGTAATTACCAACACCAACAATTTGCTGTACCGTACCAGCTCGTTCAACCTCCCAATGATAGAATCAAATTTTCTCGAAGGGCTACGTCAGCAGCGCCGGAATCTATAGGTATAAAAAGAGAAAGCGAAATCGTTATTCGTTAAACCAACAGCCACTCTTGGTTCCTAAACTAAACCTAATTGTAATTTGACAGTTTCCATATTCATCTCTAGGTTTTAGAGAAATTCCAAAGTAAACAGGCTTTTCCTGATTAATTTATGCCATATCCTATCTTCATACATTCAGCACAGATTTCCTCGAGGAATGACTGTTAGAAATTTGATAGATGTGCGCGGTCGGAGAGGGATGCGGTGAGACATATTTATCTGCTCCACAAAATAATTTCTCCCAATATATATTTTCTCTCCCCTATCGCGTTTAACCGATACGTGATATCCGAGATATTGAATAAACAGTTCGGTCAGATGGGCAAATATTTTTGTAGTTTCGCTTATACATTTTGATGGTTACCTCAACCCACATGATCGGCTCTATTTATAATGTTTTTCTGTGAATACGGTTACAACAAACCAACTTGGTTGATTTGCAATTACTTGCATTGCAATAATCTGACATTTAATTTACATTATTATTATCATTACTTGACATTGCAATAATTATGTAGGTATGTCTGTCTTATATTGAGAAGTGAACTTTATTAACTGTACAGTATGAGTATTCTGCAGCTTTTGATGTTGCTTTAGTTATTCTATTAATGTATAATATAATTATAACCAGCCCGAGGTAGAGCTTGTCATGCTCACTTAAATGTCTTGCTGATAGTGGCGTTGTGTGTCGGCTCTTTTTATTACCTACGACATGGTTGAGTCAAACGGCGCCGATACACACGTCATGCTCGTGAAAGAGTGCTGTCTGTCGGGACTGGTCAGCTCTTACTGCAATGGCTATGTTCTTTTGTTTGTTTTTTGATTTTTTTAAGTCATACAGACCATACTCATCATACTCACACTATTATTCATCACAACATTTTATTGTTACTTGCTATAAATACCTATATTTTTTTAAAGAGTGTCTATGGAGTTTCTTGCCGGCTCTTCTCCATAAGTCCCACTTTTTAGAACCGTTCAACTAGGTTGACATTTCAAAAGTGCCTATTTATATGGTCTAATTGAAATAAAATATTTTGAATTGAATTGATGGTACGACTAAGGAGCACTAACTCCTGCTTTGTTACTAGGAAAACCAACAGAAACAAAAGGAGACAATTTATCTTAAATATTCTAACAAATGACAGTAAAACATTCTGTACTGCACACCTTCACAACATATGTAGTCACAGTATAGGGTAGCAATAACCCATAGGAGGTGCAACTAAATAAAATTGTATGCAACAACCAGACAAAAATTATTTAGAAAAACGCAACAAAATTCTTCGTTCTGCATTTAGTTACCTGTTCACCGCCCATATTACTAGGAAAATAGAAACAAAATATGGACATGACTAAAATATCCAAACTGAAACACACCATTCTCCGTCAGCCTCTGTTTATTTACTCCAATATCAATGAAGGATAAAAGGTAAACAATGCATCTGTCAGCAATTTACAAGCCATGTACTGGGATCGCAGTAACCAAAAGGATGTATAGTTACAGATTCCATTGAAGCAACAATGCAGCTAGTAGCCTGCCATAAATTGTATAATTCAACAAGAGTGTAACAGAAATCAGTATTGGGCCGGGAGTACCACGCACGTTAACTCTCCACAGGGTGCGAGCGTGACCCGACTGTTTAGATGGCCCAGCTTACAGGTACAAGTTATAAGCGGATGCAAACTACTTACAATAAAGAAATAACAAAGACTTATTATTATAAGATTGTCATTGAGAAGAACGATTGTCAGAGAATATTGATGACCTAGTTGATTGCCTTTCTTTCAAATCGTTTCAATACGATGCTAAACAATCGTGTTATTAATGAATAAATTACAAGTTTCGTTTATATACCAGGGACCAGTACCTTTAAACTGGATACACATATTTTAGGAATTGGCGCATCCAATTTATGGATAACTAGCGCAGATATTATTTAGCCACGAGCCCTGAAGAGCATAGGTAACAACTGCTTGAAGATGCCAACAACATCAATACTATCACTAGCTAGTTGTCATCTTGCGACCTATATTATAGTAGAATAATTTCAGTGACGACATTGCCCTTCAAACAGGAATACTTAACACATTCTTATTTAGCGGTAGAATATGCGGTTGCATTGCGGTGGTTTAAATACCATTGTTCTAATACCCCGGTTTCTATTCCGCTATCGCGTCTTACTTTGGTCCGATCCGACCACCGATACAGTCACGAGTCGGATACGAAATCAAACAAAATATTGTTTTGTTCGCCCCTCCAGATTCCGATAGTTTTTCATCCAATTCAACTAGGTCTTTTGTAGATGCTGGAAATGTGCTAAATTCTTAGAAATTATACGTTTTTAATTTGTCGATTGCAAGTCACACAATGAGCTAGGTCTGCGCTATACAGGAATTCCCAACATAAATAAGTTTCGCGATACAAATAGATAAATTTCGCGACTACTGTTCACTGAACACCACTCCATTACTAAATAATCTCGGGGGATGTTTGTTAGCAGTATCTAGGGTTGTCAATTAAAAACGAGATATCTCATTAATAACAGACAAACAGATTACTGTCGGCAGCTCGCGATATTGCGGCAAAATGTTGTTATAATTAACTATTAATCAATTAATAAATCGTTATGGGATGTTGATTCGTGGATTCAATACGATTACGTTTTGTGATAGGATGACCTAATTGATATTATAAACCCTTCTAGAGATATTATTAACCCTTCTAGAAGGGTTAGTTTATTACACTCACTTAGTTCGCCAGTGCATTTAGGTCCCATAGTTCACCACGCTGGCCTAATCTGCATTTAGAGACCAACAATTTTTGTAGACAACTTCTAAAAAGATATGTCTAGTAAAATTCTTAAGCAACAATAGGGAAACTATTGCCATGGCAGATGAACGCCTAATTATTAATGATACGCATATTATGATTTGGAAAAGTCATAACAAAATAAGCTATCACTGCTGTCTCCAATATCACCAAAACAAAAAAGACATATCTAAACACAAATGCCTTTATCCCGGATAGAATTAAAAAACAAAATTCTAAAAATGATACGATCTAACAAATCCCAACAATAACTCATTGGATTGTGATTCTAAAGGCACACATCACGCCAATTAAATCGCGGTGTGGGACAGAGCGGTATTTCCCCAAAACATTTGTCAAAGCCGGCGGGACGCTTGAAAAATTTCAACCGAGGCAATACGGCACGAATGAAAGATTAAATCGGAACGAACACAGATATGAACGTGGTGGAAGGAGCTTAATATAAAGGTTTACTTATAATACGACGTATTTTCGTCATGAGCTGATTGGAGGCCAAACTGCAATAAAGAAACCCCCTTATATATGGCCGAAATTCAATAGTTTTCAAAACATTCTAATTTTAAGGGTTTTTCGATATTTACCCAAAATTTGTCATTTGATTCCCAATAAAAAAGCACATATTGAATGGGTTCAATGCACACTTAATAATTCAACGAATTAAGTAAAATATGAGCGATTTATGAAAAAAAATATTCACTTTGTTCCATTAAGACGGATAAACGTCGAATTACAAGTAACCCTATACTATAGGTACTATTAGGTACCTAGGTATTATTTTGATTCCTCGGCTCACATTATTTTTAGTACTGCTTATTTACCTACTGTCGTTTGACTGACTGAATAAGTAATACGTAATATTGACTACAACGAATGTCATATATCGGGTTCTTGACCTGAATTCTAAAAATTCGTGGCAAGAGAGCTTAACGAAAGAGATAAAGTCGTCTTTGTGTATGTTTGTAGAAGATAGTCTCTGAATCTACGGATCTGATTCTTCTTACATTTAAAGTTTAATTAAGGTGGCTTCCTACTGGGCTCGAACTCTATAAATAATTTTATTTATTGACACGAAATTAACTCGACTAATTGATTTACCATTAACACGAAAAGAAGAAGATTTAAAGTATCCCTAAATGACAGCCCTCTATCTATTAATAGAATTTGAAATAGTCTTTAGACCCAATACTCATCTACTAAAACAATATTTCATATCAAAGGAGTGTTTCACTGAGACGATATTTAATTTCCTCCATTTACTTTGTAAATGAGTTTACTTTTACTACTACTACTCACAGTCTATCGAGATAGTCCCGAGATGGTTCTTAATTGATTTATTCAAGTAAACTAATTAATTAATTAACCGATACTTGGTTTTCTTTTTCTACCATCATACCATCACGCCAGTACGTACTCCCCGAAGAGGTAAGCAGAGGCGTATTAATGTACACCCACATTTCGCCGGTATATTTAGGTCCCATGTAATAGGGGGCGAGCCTATTGGTATCAACAGGGCACGAATACAGACTGCGAGCTGCTACTGGGAATTTCACAGACAGAAAAACCCAACAACACTTTGCTCGACCCGGGTATCGAACCCAGGACCGCGCTTGGGACAACTAGACCAACTAGGCAGTCTTCTTTTCAGTCAATTTTCTTTTTATAAAAACGTATTTAGTTCAGTCCAGTCCAGTACTTATGGATCCGTGGACAGAATCCTGGTCGCATCGCTTTATCATTTTAATCGGTTTCCGGGCAGGTGCGAGCCGTCGTCGACGTTTCAACAATTTCATTTAACACCAGCGATCAAACTGCACGCTATAACTGGAATCCGAATATAACCAGGACCAGCTACAATGTTGCTACATTTTATATTATATCATTTTGTGTGCTACTCGCACAATGTAAAATATTGTTGGTATCAATCTGAATATAATTTAATAAAAATGGTGTGTATTTGTATAGGTAGTTGTAATTTTAGAAGTGGAATTAGTTGTAGAAAACTTCATTCCACTAATCTAGGTTTAAGTAACAGAATGGCTATTTATGACTATTGCAGAAAGCCTAAAAGATTGCCACTTTTGATAATCATAATGAGCGTACATGCGGCTGCACGACGGCGACGTGCTCACGTGTTACATTGCCGGTGTGGGCTGGCTTCTCATTATGGCTTCTCGTACAGTGACTGGCCGGCTTGTACTGGAAACGTGTGGCATGGTTTCAACCGCGTATACACGACTTCTGACAATGAATCCCAAGACCCACAGTCGAACTTACAACCGGCAAAGCAGCTTTGCTTTAATCAGTGTGTTTTCAATTTCGCCATACATTTGTATGCGTTCAGCAGCAGTGGTAGACATTTTTAATAACCATTATCTATTTAGACTCTAGACAAAGTATTGAAGAAGTTAATTAAACACAATTTTGAGGTCAAAACGTTCGTTCGTAATGTGAGACTAAACTAAAGTAATTAATTAGCTCTCCTCTAGCGTGTAATACTTAAATTTCTAAGAACAGATACCCACAAAAGTGAATAGTTAACAGCTTCAAGTGGTATATTGCGACTGTCTGTGACGTAAACAGTCTCAAGGCGATCGGAGCTAAAACTGAGCGGGCGACTGGACCTCCGCAATCCAATAACGTGCAGAACTACTTAATACTCGATCGGTAGTCAAATTATCGAGATTCTCACTACCGTATGTCAGAGGTATTGGTGTGACAACTGGGACCGATAACTCTGTGCCGATAGTTTAAGGAGTCTAACGAAAGTCTTTGACTTTGAGGCTGCTAGAGGTCCTGGAATTGATTCCCAGATTGAGATTGAGCAGTCTTGTAGGGTTTTTCTGTGAAATTTCCAGTAGCAGCTCGGAGCTTCGATTTATGTTCGGTTGATGGAAATAGACTCGCCCCCTCGTGCACCTAAATTCGG
Source organism: Acronicta psi (assembly GCA_946251955.1). Taxonomy (NCBI): domain Eukaryota; kingdom Metazoa; phylum Arthropoda; class Insecta; order Lepidoptera; family Noctuidae; genus Acronicta; species Acronicta psi. The sequence goes on from OX276477.1 coordinate 13,512,644, forward strand.
CATTTCAGTGCCTGAATAAGGTTTGTATGTAAAAAAACTATTTTGATTTTGACCTAAAAATCCCGGCGAACTGTGGGTGAACATTAGTACACCTCTGCCGATCCCTTCGGGGAATACAGGCGTGACGTACATAGTATGAAGAAGTCATCCAGTTCCTACATTAGCGTCTGATCTAAAATATTTGCCAAACTGCAACCATTGCAAAGCCTATTTCAGCATAATGTATACACACACAAACAACCACCAACAAACCTTAATATTATCTATGGTATTAGGTTATCAAGTCAAAGTTAACGGTAAACCACTTATCTGTGTGTTGAGTCCACGTTGCCACTTGATTACCGTTTTATAATTGACTTATTTGTCTGTGTTACTGAGCTACTTTGTAGCTGGCTGGTAGTGCTGAAAATAACTTGTATATTTTTTATTACCTACGCCATGATAGGCATATGCTTAAAATGGAATAGTAATTAAATAAACAATAATATGAAATATATGCCTACCTAAAGAATTTGATAATCTACTATATAAAAATAAGTCGGGTTTTCCTTCCTGACGCTATAACTCCAGAACGCACGAACCGATTTCCACGGTTTTGCATTCGTTGGAAAGGTCTCGGGCTCCGTGAGGTTTATAGCAAAGAAAATTCAGGAAACATTTCAACAGAAAAGCGGGTTAAAATGGTTATCAAGACCACGCGGGCGAAGCCGCTGGCGGAAAGCTAGTATATTATAATATTATTATACTTACAAAAACTGAAAAAAGTTAAAAAGCAATTTTGGAGATGCTGGGATTTGAACCCAGGACTTTCAGCATGCGAAGCAGACACTCTACCACTGAGTTACATCCCCGGTGAATAACTGTGCGAAATAACGGTTCCATATCCAAATTGTACAATGTAGGCTGCGTACTTTCACTATGCGGGCGTCACATACGCTGTGTTTACTATTATTGCCTCAAGGTATATAGAAACCAGTATCAAGTAACTAGAACGTAAAATTACTTAAAGTCAACAATTAAGGCTAACAGATAGAAAAATCAATAAACATTACGGAAAACACAAAATTCTACAAAATGTTACCATGCTTTGAGCAGTCATGTAAAATTTACATACAAATGTATATATTTTATTTATTTAGGCAATCAAATCAAGGCAGTAGCATGCCAATGATCTGAACAGAAACCAAACGTTAGGTACCAGGGCGCCATCGCCAGTGAGAGATGGCAGTATAAAGCGGAGTAAGGCAGTCAGGGTCCATATCGTAAAAAAGACTGAACGATCGTCCGGAGCTCTCGCCATTAAAGTAAGCACGGTTGCAGTGTGGTGTTCGCGATAAGCGATAGCGACAGCGGGGGTAGCATGAGCGATACGAGCACAGATTAAATAATAGGCGTAATTATTAACATGTAATACAAGTAAGTAGTTACTTTACTTCGCCAAAAGAATTTCGTGGGTATGAGACCCAAACTGTTATCTACTAATACTGAATTGAATCTAGAACCGATACCGCAGTACGAGAGGTTGTCAAAAAAGGTATAAACAATTTACTTTAATTTTTATGATGTTTTAGCCACTTATGATCAAGTTACCCTGTTACAAAATTTAAGACACTTATTCACCGCAGATTGGATTGCTCTTAATCTTAAATACCTTTGTATTTAACCAAAACATACACGAAACATTATTATGCTATTTCTTGGAATCAATAAAGCAGACAGCATTGAGCGATCGCAGTGTAACGAACTCAACGGTAGTCACTGAAGAGTCCGCATCATAAAACAACGATCGACTTACGAAGCTACGTCATTAAACTGTGCAAGATTTGTGTTTGTTCCAAGCGACAAACGATAGCGTTTTGACCATCTAGGCCGGCTTAGGTGCCATGTGCAATAAGATTTGACAACTAAGCGGTTGTTATAGCCTGTGTTAATTCTGACCCTTCATTAACCCTTGTGGATTTGAATTAAAAAGAATACCGTTCTATAATTACTTGTTTTCTAAAAACTAAAAATACTGCGTGTCTATAGTACAATTTTTCAAATTAAATATTCATGTTTATTTAACACCTTTGCGCTAAAAGTTTATAAATTGGTCACGGATTGTTAGCTGAATCCCTTGGACTTTAACTATGGAAACGATTCTTGAAATAACGCTTCTGAATGCCTTTGCGTTACTTTATAAAAAAAAACAGGAAATTGGATTCCTTAAAGCAATGCAAAGGATTTAGATTGTATTGCGTGTTTCTAATCAATGTTTAGTAGAGAAGCATTTCTAAATAAAACACCCGAGAACTGCAAGGTGATAGTGGTTTTTTAATATAAGCAATTACATTATGTTAAAAAATAAGGAATGTGACCAAATCCGTTATTAATACATAGGTATTATTAAAAAAACCTAAACGAAAACAGAGTCCAGAAACAAAAAGAATTGTTGAATCCATATATATTAACTAGGTTTCAAGCTCTCAATTTTCTATCTACCAACTGGATAGCCTAAAGCAATTGAACAGCGGGCTTCAGATATAGCACATTTAAATAATAGGTCTCCTTTAAGACCTCTTTTTTACAATCTCGCCAGACCCTACAAATAGTTTTCTTTTTCAACCCAACGCTGATAACGCAATAAAAAGGGTAAATGCTCCTAATTTGGTCCGCTTTAGCGTAATTTATTTTTATTAAAGACTTTTGCGCTCTAAAGTGGAGTCACATTGACTTTTTAATTCTTTTGTTCTGACTTTTGAATGTTATTGCGGTTTGTAAGTTTTACTGGGACGAGGATCGTTTGGTTTCTACTTAAATTTAATTGATACGTTAATTAAGAGTTTTATTATTATATTTCTATTTCGACAGTTAATCGGTTGAAGTTTTGCTTGCGAAGTGTGTTTTTGATTAATTTGAAGCACGCAGCTTTTGGTTAGAAAACAATTACAAGTTCGAAAACGTAATTAAAATTCAAAAACCTAATAATGTTTCAAATTTATTTTCAAAGTCATCATATAAATGACAGTAGCGACTCATTACTAGGTGTATTTTATTAAATCAATAAAATTACTATTGTTATAAAATCGTTTACAGTGCCACCCCTAGTCAGCCTCACATACCTCACATACCTATTTTAGTCGAGAGGATCTCTCAGGCAGATAAAATTATACTACCTCCCAAAACCTACCTCTCTTAATCCCACCATTTTACCGAATTATAGTAATTATAATTAGACGATCTCACTCCCAAGGAGTCCCGGTATGGCGGGACTTACAAAATCCCACTCGAGGTCTCCGCAGAGCATCAAAAGCTCCAACAGTGCTGCAACTGGATCTTGTACTAATTAAAACTTTCGACCAATCGCCCCACGCTAATTCCAACTGTACGAGTTACTTATACATTTAGAGTTGGGACGGCAATTGTGCACTTCACCCTGTCTTATGTTTGTGCTGCATTTCTTGCGAACTATTTTTCGCTTGTTTATCATAGTACACTACACTAGTCTCAAGCCTGTTTCTTAATTATAATCACCAATTAATTGTACTAAAAGACTACGAGGAATTGAATCGAACAAATTTTATTTTAGCTATTGTGGCCTTATTATTTCATTCAAAAACCTGTTCTATTTTTTTTACTTTATCCATACAACATCTACCATTTGAACAATAGATCATATTTTCATTTTATTGTTAGTATTTACACGGAAGACCCATCAATAATGTAACGTCTGGTAATCAAGTGAAATTTACGACTACAGAATATGGAACATGAGGGATCATAATGACCTCAAAACGAGTCGTAGACACCTCTTGGAAGTGTCTATATAACTTCTGTATATTGCATATGGGAAGAGGAAGACCAAAGAAAAGATGGATGGACTATGTGAGAAAGGATATGTCCACAAAGAAATTTAATGGCGAGATGCAGGCTAATAGAGATGTATGGAAGAAAAAAACATACCTACTGCGCCGATTCCAAGTAAATTGGGATATGGGCAGGGAACCCGAAACCAGCAGTGGGACAATTAATCAGTTGATGATGAATAGTGAGGTTAGTATTACCCATACAACTACATAAAACTACAGGCATTCTAACAACTACTAAGAACACATGCTTTAGTACTCTTCCTTTATTATAATTAGCTTTTTTTTCTTTCCTTAAGGAGCTTTTATTATGACCTCTGGCATCAAATATTATGAATCTACGTGCTACTAATACACCTAAAGCTAAAACCTAAACTGCTTTAGCCTACATTCAATACTATTTTATTTACCTTTTAATAAACTAGATGAAAAGAAGGTAATATTTCATTACATTATTAACACCTAGACCTCCGCACTGGAAATCAAATGGGTTTTAAGAGCGACAGTATCACGAGCAGACTTTATAACGAGGTATCTAGTTCCCTTCTTAGATGATGCTAAAATATGTAAATGTCTTGGCAGTTACCTAGACAATAGATGTCCGGCAATACAGTGTTATTACAACGCAAGGTGTATTGCGTACGAAGTGACATTTGAGGCCATTATGACTTTATGGGCCTTACAGTATGTAAGAACAAGGCAAGTAACTGGATGCTATACTCCCGCAACATCAATTTAGGCACGTAATGATGACTATCTTACATTGTTCTATGATTGGAGACCTGACATTGTCTTAACCTTGTAGATAAGACCATAAATGATTTAGTTGTGACTGCGATATTCTCCCCAGTTCCCCACTTAATGACTGCGATGTCGGCCGTTAAATTGATGGATTGCGTCGAAAATGGCCCAATGTGTACAGGAAGGCCATATAATATGTATATACATAGTACATCTTCATACTACACGCTTGTACTACATGACGTAACTTGATTCAATTTTTATTACTCATTGGTAGTAGTTAAAAGGGACTCTATATTAATTATTTTACCCATACAGAGCTATGCTATAATCATAGCTGGATATGTAGATAATTAAATGTTATTACTCGTAATAATAAATATCTATTGTAAATAATAAATCTTTCTACCTATTAAATAAAAAAATATCCCCGAAATATATGTGCGCGCATAACTTCCGAACGCCTGCACCAAATTTGATAATTCTGCACCAATTTTTTGTTGTGTTCGTTATTGTCAGGTAAGGTTTGTGTGTATTTTTTTAAATCCACAGGAATACCCAGGAGAAGCTGCGCTCGGGTCACTAGTGATAAATAAAAAAAAAGTCAGACTCCTTTACTACATGATAAATACAAATTCAGAGACACCAGGATGCCATAGTTGCAAGAAGATCATTATTGCATTACGTTCGTGTGACCGACCGCCAGTCCAGTTGCTAGTTACAAACACTCGAGTCAGTTTAATTCACTGATACTATTGACAAAGTTACTCGGAGAGATTACTTAAGGAAATAAGACGTGACGTCTTGATTACTCAGTAGGTTTAGATCCTTCTGATCTCTTAGGAGAAATTCAATCCTGCATAGACTAATTACTAAACTGATTGTTTTGAAACACAATAAGTTCTTATCGCAAAACTGCAACATTTTTTATACTTAATCAGTATTTAGGTACATTAGCTTTTTTAGCATGACTTTGAACGAAGTATGTACCTCAGAGAGCTAAAGGATGTTTGTAATTTTAGCAGTCCATAATTATAACATTATGTACTTACTTCAAAATTACTTCCAGTGGGAGACTACACCAGATGGTAACTTTATCATCAAAACTTGAAAGCTAAACTTCATTAAAACAGCTAAAACAAAGAGATATACCACAAAAATATTACGTCTCCTTTTTGTGTATACGTTCAAAAGCGCTCTTTCTCAAGAAAAACAGTACGCAAGTCATACCCTTCATATTCTACTCGCAAATAAAAGAAGGTGCGGTGATGAAATGACATCGCGGTGAATAAATCACGCCCTGTATGAGAGCGTTTAATCAAAATTCGCTTAAATCACAGTTGATGGAAGTTAGTTCCTCGAGACGTGTGGGTACATGTTACTGTATAAACTGGTCCTAGTTGCTTCATGACCTCCTGGTAAGGTCTGGACATTTGATACCGTCTATATAACTCACCATTGCGCCTGTTTAAGGTTTAGGCAGAGGTGTGTACTTTCTACATCCACGGTTCATCGGTATGTTTAGGTCCCTGTATCCATTGACCGAACACAAGTCCAAGCTCCGAGCTACTACTAACAATGTCACTTAAAAACACAATACCACTGGTCGGTGACCTGGGAATCGACCCCAGGATCCTCTCGCATAGCAGTCGCGCTACCAAAGCTGTTACTTGCTTTGTTTGCGTGCATTAAATAGTCTCCAAAACTACTTTTTTTTCAACATTACAATGCTACACATCCTTACATAGGCTATAATTTATAAGAAACACCTAGACCTCACGGGCGAAGTGCTGTTTTGAAATAAGAAAATTCGTTTAATCTATACTTCTATACTAATATTATAAAGAGGAAACATTTGTATTTTTGTATGTAACGAATAAACTCAAAAAGTACTGGACCGATTTGAAAAATTCTTTCCATGTTAGATAGCCCATTTATCGGGGAAGGCTATAGGCTATATATCATCACGCTACGACTAATAGCGGAGCGGAGTAGTAATGAAAAATGTTGCAAAAACGGGGGAAAAAAATTATAAGACCACGCGGGCTCAGTCAATCAATACCTAAATTGAAAGCCAGATTCTAAGCCCGTACCAAATTATGATTGTAAACTTGCACTTTATCCTTTTGAAAGGCAAGTAACTAACTCACAAGCAGCACTGAGAATACTCCTCAACTCTCGCTTAATCTGAATTTATGACGCGGCCGACACCTCCCACGGAGCCGGCGTATCAGACGAAATGAATACAAAGTTTGTGTTATGAATGGGTTGTGCCTAACGTGTGCGAAATGTGCCGTAAAAATATCGCCTTGGGACGTAAGGATAATGACGACTATAGGTACAATGTGACAATTTGTTAGCACTCTTTATGTAGAGAAAATGAATGCTAAATTCATGTATGAATTCTTACTTACGCATTTAAATACGTACCTTAGTTTATGTATCAGCGTGTCGAGTAAGAATGGTTATTTACAACACGAAGAGAAAGTTGTAATACAGAGTTAGCTCCAAATTTTTAAAACAAAATTTACCTAATCTTCTAATAATTTTGAAAATTACTACTGGCGTTATTACTTTTTTTCGGTTTAATTTTGATATTATTAAATCCTAAAGCCTAAAGCTTAAATCCTAAAGCCTAGAGGTCCTAAGCGCTGCCCGCTCGAGATCCTTGGTGCGATTCCCAGGTCAAGTAAAGTGTTATTGGGTTTTTCTATGAAATTCTCAGTAGCAACTCGGAGTTTGGATTTGTGCCCGGTTAAAGGTATAGGCTCGCTCCTATTACATAGGACCTAAGGTACTAATGTACATCTTTACCTAACCCTTCGGGAAATACAGGCATGATGGTATGTAAACTGATTAATTTTTCTACCAATAATTAAAAAAAACTCCGTATGTACCTAACGCATTTAATGAAAAATATTAATGGACTTGGGACATACCTACTAATATTGCACATTATAATATGTATAGATTAAACAAATATTTTAACTCAAAGTTTTCTATCTTTTTGTATTTTTTAAGCATTTTCCATGCTAAGATTACAAGTTATTTTTAATGAAGGAAAGAATCGGCGGGCGGTGGCTTAGTGGTCAGAGCGTCTGGTGTACCGAACCAGAAGGCGCAGGTTCGAATCCTGCCCGCCCGCCGATTTTTTCCTTCATTAAAAATAACTTGTAATCAAAGTTTACTTCCAATAGCAATTTTGCGACGACGACGACGCAATTATTCCCTGAAAAAGAAAATTCTGTATCCCGACATATCTTCTGTTCATTCGGTTACAATTCGGCAGAACCTTTATCTAGTTAAAACTAAACCCTGCGCGCAAAACGAACACGAAAAATGGGCAAAAAAAATCTACCATGTTGGAAAACAATTAAACCACAAAACTATGTCTAAAATCCAGAACACTGCGTGTGAATATATTTTACTATTGCAGTGGCACTACATGCAGTCCGGTTTTAATTTAAAATTAAACTGACCATTGACCGGGCATCGCGAAGTTAGCGCTTAACTAGAGCACCCTAGTTAAATTTATCACTTAATTTATTACAAAATTTGTTAATGAATTGCAAACTTTATAGTGTAAGTGGTAAGGTGGAAATTTTATTGATCGATTCTGCGATTTCGCGTTTGGACTGTTGAGGCCATAAAGACTGTGGTATTGCAGGTGATACTGTACTGGAAGATGAAAATACTTTAGAGAGAGAATATTGCGTTATGGTTGTAGCAAAAAAACTGCTATAAAGAGAAATTGTGTTTATTCTATTGTATGGTCCTTATTGTTCAAAATTCCATAAGATAACATAATAGATTAGTTGGCTCCAAACAGGCTGTTAGCTACAGCCTACAGGTGACATGTTAACGGAAGCATGTGTCATGTAGCTCTAATGAGCTAACTCGACAGTCATGTGGCGACTAGCTAGTTGACTGAAGTTTAGGTAAATAGATAGAAAGTATACCTACGTATTTTATTTACCTCCCCGACGCCCACGGGAACATTAAAGTTTATTATTATTGACGAGACCTGATTATGCAGATAATGTTTCTTTTAAATGCCCCTAGGCGTTTTGTATTTGTTTTTTAAGCATTTTCTATGCTATAGTGCATTCATTAAAATAATTGCCCCTAGAATTTAAGTTATGTTATAATAACTATGCGTTGGCCCTACTTTTGACACTTGGCTTGGCTTTTGACACTTCTAGCAATGCAGGATGATAGGTGCAGTCAAAACGAAATACAATTTCAAAGCCCACGCTTCTTTTTTGGCCTCGGATGAAAACTCTAAACGGCGGCGTGGGGCCAATTAAAAGTTTCACCAATTAACCGGTGCCAATGTCGGGCGCACGCAGTTGCACACTGCTATCTACAACTATAAACGTGTAGATAACAACGCGGAGTTTCATTCTGTTATTTGCTGTTCAACATATCCGCTGAATTTTATCTGGAATATAAATTGATGCAATATTTATCATTTTCTGGGTAAACGAAACATGTTTTTTTATTATTTGTTAGCTTCCATACTGTGTTTGTTTTCTGTATTATTTTTGGGCCTAAGATCGTTCCTTGTGGTAGTATGCAATTGGCAACTATTTATGCACGCCTTAATTAGCTTGTTTTTATTTAAATTGAACATTAAAATCTCTAAAATTATTCTTGAAGATATATACGAAATTTGTCGAACCCCTTCAAGCTGTAGTCAGGCTGATAGTCTCTAGTAGGTATACCTATTAGAGACTTAAATTGCTTGAACTATCACACCATCGTCATAAATATAAAGAATAAATATCAACACCAAGCCGCCTACAACTCACATACCACCTAGCATTACAATGATATGGCAGGATTTTGGTCGGGTTATCCTTATGGGAAATAACGTGAAGGGGTAGAGCTTTATGAATAACTAAAAACATACGGCCGCTATTCATTTCATAAATAAACCTCAACTTTCCTGAAATTTATAAACAGTGAAATGTATTAAAAAATCAATATAAAAAAATATATATATCATTCAACACGTTCTAAGTTAATTATAATTCAGAGGCATCACTTCTGTAATGGCTAAGCGACCGGCAAGACGATATTTTCTGAAGGGAAAAAACGTGCCTGGATAAGTCAGCCGGGTATAAGCCACGCGCCGATGACGTCACGGGATTCGACGTAATCCCGGGAAAATCCTCCGCCACGGACGGAGTCAGTGTTGAATTTGAACGAGCCCGACCCTGTCGATGAGTAAAGGAAAGTTAAATGTAATAAATTTCTTACTGAATTTGGTGGCTGGTAATATTTCTAACTATGCAAACATGTTCATTTTTTATGTTCAGTCGAGTAAAACAAGACGTGTAGATTGTTTAATTGCATACGAAAGATTTACGCAGCGTCATATTTTTTTCTTTATCTTATCAAACATTATTTAGTTGGAGTTTTTGCTAGCTCTTCTCCGTAAGAAGCTGTTTGGAATCATGAAACTAGTTTGTGATAATCCCGGTTAGGCCCGATAAAGCCGGTTTCCCGTTGGGAGATTTCCACTTGCTGAAAGTAAAAGTAATTTTTTTTATTTCATTTAAAGCCGAGATGGCCTTAAATTAAATAAAAAATATACTTTTAATTAGACTTAGTCATTTATCACTGAAAAAACATCTCTGAAACTGAATAAAATATTTGAATATCAAAATATCTATTTAAAGTGATAAAATAGTAGTATTATTTACTACCTTTTTTATATTTTGCTTTATATAAGTTACATCTCTTCCATTTATCGTAGAATTTACTCACTGCAGTGCCCATTTCACTGTACTGGTTTAATGGTGCGTAGCAGGTAACGAGGGGGCAATCGATGCCTGCCGTCTGCCTGTCCGACGTACAAAGCTTACTCTCCCATCTTATTTGTTTGTTGTTAGCTAATGGTGTAGGCGCTATGTGCCTTTTGTGTAAGAAGACTGTAAAGACAGTCTGAAGTAGTACAAAATGTAAATATGGCTAATGATAAATTGGTAATATAAAATCACCCAAACAAACAGTCTTTTATTACATTAAATAATAACGACTATGCCTAAAAAGCGTAGACTCTTGCATGAAAGAATACAGCGGAAAAATACGAATGAACTTTGCAAAAGACAAATAATTAAAGTCAGAACAATGGGCTTTGTGCTAAGGTTCTTCACATAAAAACGTCGGTAAACAACAATGAGGGGTGGACAGGGAAATCCCTCAAAGGGTCTGCCCGCGGCCTGTAACTACCAGGCGACGAGAACATGCGAGGAGATAAAAAAGTAACCAACGATAAGATAGCAAATAAAAACAAGGGGAAGGATTATGTGAGAGAAATCATAGGGAAATAGTGTCGCAAGAAAAAGGTTGCACAAATTTTGACAGTAAGTTGGGAAATGAAACTTCCCAACTAGGCATTAGTACAGTAAGTTACTTAGATGACGTATGTTGACGTGTATGTTTCTGCTCAGAATTTTTAACCCCCGACGAAAAAACGACGGGGTGTTATAAGTTTGACGTGTCTGTGTGTGTGTGTAGTGTGTGTGTGTGTGTGTCTGTCTAACATAAACAAAATTATGTATAATAACCTAACCTAAATTAAAAATTACCCGAAAAGTAATTTTAAATTTTGTGGTGGCGGCCGTCCTGGATTTGAAATTTATCATAGTGTATAGTATTATACTAGTTAAGCCCTTTCATTTGATACCCATATTGACGGAGTTGTGAAAAAATATGATATAATCCGCTATCATGTAGCACCGGCCATCTTGGACCGATTTTCATCAAACATAGCCAAGAACACTCCCGACTAATTCACCTTGCAAATAAAAAAAAACAAAATCTAAATCGGTCCATCCGTTCGGGAGCTACGATGCCACAGACAGACACACACACACAGACACGTCAAACTTATAACACCCCGTCGTTTTTGCGTCGGGGGTTAAAAATAATGCCTAACTAGCAGTATGTTACTGGGGTTATATTATTTGGCAGAAAACAAGAATTTTACAATAAATAAACAAAAACTCAGTAATTAAAAAATACCAGGAAATCATGTAAGAAGATTTATTTTAATTTTTAATGAATATGAAATGTTACGAAATCCGTTGGGAACTTATAATTACATACAGTAATACTTACTGCATTCATTTTTACTTTCCAGCCGAAATATATTTTTACATACCAACCAATACTTGGGTTTGTTCCGGCATTTCTTTTCACAAGTAGTTAGACAACGCTGGCTCCAAATTTCTAGGACATTCTAAGAGATTCCTCGCTGCCGTTCAGATCGATGACATCTCGTAATCGGCAAGAAAAGATCTGCCTTGCTCGGTGGTAGGATCATTTGGGATCAGCCTGGCCAAAGACCACCTTTACGTTGGGGTTTGTCTTAACACCATAATCTGTGTTCCGATTTTTGCAGCTCCCTCTCGGTTGCTGCAGTAAGGATTAGCAACGCCTGGTGGTGCCACCAAGTATCTCGTCTGCTCGATAAGCGAATTAACCAGGCAGTACACGAAAACGCTACAGTTTGACGTAGTCTTGAGATAATACATATTCGTGTATAACGTGTGCTGCAAACCTAGACCCACGTTTTCAAAAACAAAAAATGTGCCACGTGCCCGTGCACAACGTAAACCGCGGTGGGCTTCCGCCTTCAAAAAAACTCGCGTGACTATCACCTTGGTTTAAAAAAAACATATTTATTATTATTTTTATAAGTACCCATCTACAATATCTACACTACTCCATTACCCCACGTGTGGGCCTACATTATTCCGGCTCTGGGTAATATTTCCTGGTGTTATCCGGGCACACGCGTGTCATTTGTTTTGATTACGCTTTCTCCCGTAAATGCGTTTTATTATTTATTTCGAGTACCGCAAGTTACAAACTATGTTTGGACGTAATGTTGTAACGTAAATTGCGGTTATAATATAAGTGAAGTGTGTTATTGTTGACAAAAAGTAGGTTATGTTTATAAGCTGATTCTTTATCAGTATATTCGTACTAAAAGTAGAGAATGGTAGAGAATAGGCGAGTCCCAGGTCTACCTAAGATAATTTAAGTACTTCGGATTTTGCACATATTGTGTTCCATTGCTGACAAAAAAGCCTCTTTTTCTTTTTAACACTCTGTCCAACCAAATCATGTACGTATTCATTTTCAACTGTGATAAACGGTGATTCATTTTTACGTTTAAACGGTAAAGGAAAACATCGTGAGTGTTTTAGTACCAACTCGATGTTTAGAATCTAAGTATGCTTGGTTAATGACATTATCTAAGTATTATTTATAAATTAACATCATCCTCCTAGCCTTTTTCCCAACCATGTTGGGGTCGGCTTCCAGTCTAACCGTGTATTTTACACGAAGCGACTGCCATCAGACCTCCGCAATATTAAATTAACAATGTTATAAAAACGATTCTATCTATAACAATTACTTTCTTATTGTTTTGTCATTTTATTTCCCATCTTCTTTCTTTATAAGTACCGATGTTGTTACTAAAAAAATAACAGATTCTTTCTTCTTCGTTTTGTAATTTTTTAATTTTCTGTGCGTCATGCTATCGCCAATATGAATTTCTCGTTTTCTTTTTTTTCTCTAAGTATGTAGGTAAAAGGAAAGCGCGCCAAGTTATTCATCCAAATTGTAATGAAATCATTGAACGCAACACGTGTGTTGTCGACTCATTGCCGCGCATTATCGCGTTATTTGTGTTCGTAGAGTTAAACACAAGTCACATATTTACTTATTTATTTTGATTACCACGCCTAGAATAATTCATAGCTATACAATTTTTATATCCAAACAAACTATTATTTATATAGGTATCTAATAATAGTTTGTTTAGATTATAGTTTGTTGACTTTACTGTTTACTTTTAGCGTATTATCACAGAGTATACCAGAGTATAAGCTTCGAACAAGCGGGCAAAATATTTACCTATTCTGGTAGGGTTGTTATTAGGCTACTAGGCTAGCCCTGAGTTGAGCACGCGCCGAGCGAGTCTAAACCGGTTTCACTGCGTACGTGACACGCGGCGCGTGCTCACGCTCACTACTACAAATATGAGGCACGTGTGTCGTGCCTCATATTTGTAGTAGTGTACCTATCGCAGAGCAGTTGTATGAAGCCTGTATTGTCTGGTCTACTCTGTGGTATTATCAACACTTTTCTATCTAATTCAAGATTGAATATACTTAATTGAAGATACCCTTTTTTAACAAACCCCTACATCTTTTATTAGCTCAAACAACCGATAAGCGCCTACGAGAGGTTATAAAGATTTAATCTATTTGAGAGAAGCCTTCTTTGAAAGTAATACTCTTCTTAAATTACGAAATATAATACCTACAATACTCTTGCCAGATGTGATTCGAAGAAGAAGGTATATTTATATTATCTATAGGTATATCCATGAGTAACAGGTAAACAAGTCAAGTAGTTAATTAATGTGATCACTTCTGGGAATCGAAAATTGAGCAAACAGAACCTTAATTAATATTTACCCAAACTATATTTGAATAAAACATGTTTCTTTTCCATTAATAAATGCTAAATATCATTTAAAATGATATTTTGTTTAGTATATGAAAAATACGATGTCTGGTAGGGTTCGAACCTGCGCGTCACTTCGGAGTACACCCGACGTCGCTCACGTCGATGTTATAAGATATAATAAGAAGGTGGCCGTAAAATTCGACATCGCAGGCAGTGGTCTCGGTAGCTTTAGTTGGCTAAAGCGTCCAGTGTATCGAAGGGACGCAGGTTCAAACCCTACCTGAGCTTTCTTCCTCTAAAAAGTATCAATCTAAAATTAGGTACTGATTTGTGAAATCCTGTACTCTATCGAGATAACGATATTTCAAAACTAAATGTCAAATAAAATTGTTTTTCCTACACCCAAATAAAAAAAAATATATTAATATAATTTACATATTGAGCGAGTCGCGTAAATCTGAAATGGTTTCTACACAACAATCAGTCACGATATTTGACATATTACCAACACATAGCGACGGCAAAAAGTTGAAAAATCGTTGGTAAACTTTTTTACAAATCTGCATGTAAACTATCGTATTTTACAGCTTCGTGATAAATTGTTATTTGTAATACGCTGCGCTTTGGTGTATAAAATAATTTGCGTGATAAAACTGTAAGCCAAATGTTTGCGTCCAATACTTTGTATCACATTTGTTGGCATAGCTATTGCGGATTCATATTAATTTGTAGATAACAGCAAACATAGGTTTATTTTGCATATTTTAAGGTTACTGGCAATTGGTATAACTATGCCTATTATCCTAAGCTGTTAGTACTAGAACAACAAGGAATTTACAGTTGCCTTGTTTGTTTATTTGAAATAACAAACGTGAAAAACACGTAAAGTGGTATTTGAGATAAAAGCACAATATTTGATAAAAAATCTTATTACGACTTAAAACTAAAATTACTTACCTACGACATGAAAATAACAAGTTACTATTTACGTTAAAAAGCTCTCTTATTGTACGCTCGGCTACAAGGCATACCGAAAATAAATTCATACATTTTTTAAGCCATCTGTCTTACTGATATGAAAACTGTTGACAATATGCACTATGCACGACTGCACGTATGCTTTTAAAATGCCCATGTTGCACACACGCACATATTTTATATTAAAGTCTAATTGGAGTCAGCGCGCGCCAAATAATATAAAAGCTTTCATCCATTAGTCGTGCCGTTATTTAACAGCACGCATGAAATATTTGGCTGGCAACGCGTGGTATATTGTTGGCTGCAAAACTACGGAAGCGAAGATATAAGTAGATTACTTCCCTTGGAAAATCGGATTTAAACCAGCTACTGAATTACTGATGCCAACCCAATAATTCCGTGATTTTATTTGAATGATAATAATCATTGCATCAGTTTTTTGTAACACAACAAAATATGGATTTATATCCGATTTTTTTGGGAACAGTGCTTTACAGTTTATTCTTGGCATTTATTTTGCCAAAATATTGCGAAACCATCTTATAAAGCAGACGTATTACTTCATATGCTAGAAGTGAACATACATTAAATTATAATAAATCCTACTACGTCTCGGCGCTCGCCAAATAAAATGGTATAAAGCGGTGTATTATTTTTGCAGTAATTTGACAATACGCGCACCGCAAGCATTGCAGGTTATAGTAAAAAAAATAGTCATTCTTTTACATATTCACACGATATTATCTGTAAGAACACTATTCAATTCATTCGTACATTTTCCTCAGATCACCTGTTTATGGGGGAAAATAAAATATTGCAGTATCTATCCCCTCGCGTCGCCAGAGTTGATTTATTTCTCCGCATGCATACGATAAACGTAGGCCTTTGATATTTTCAGTACGTTTATATTTTACCACTGAACAAAATGACAATTGTGAGTTTTTCGAGCCTTTGTTTTTAGTTACCTACTTTATATAATATAGATAATTACGTAAAGTCCTTGCGTAAATTATACTTAGGTATAAAAAGACACATTAGATTGAACAGCGCTTACTACTACCTACTTAATTTTGTCTGGGTTATAAACAATAATTGGGGTAACAAAACCCCTTTTTGTTTTTCACCATCTAGTCCCAAGCTAAGCAGAGCTTGTACTATGGGTACTAGAAAATGGATATAATACTTAAATACTTTTTTTTGTAAATACATACTTATTATACATAGGAAACACCCAGACAACAAATACTTATATTCGTCATCACATAAATATTTGTGTCTTGTGGGAATCGAACCCACGACACCGTGATCAGCAGTCCGGTACTCGAACCACTAGACCACAGACGTCGTCATTTATATAACCCTAAATAATTTCAATTTATAGTTAGTGATGGTGGTAATATTTTAGTAAATTGCTATTACCGGCACGCATGTCATTAGGCCAGTGATATCAGTAATTGAATTGGCACAATGTGTAGATAACACAATAGTGAGCACGCATCTATGTTGTAGACATTGTGGAATCAATGGCTATTAGGGCTTGTCTACATTGTACGTCAATATACCGATACCGCATGTCGTGTACCGATATCACTAGCTTAAGCATGAGTCACTAGTAATAGAGTAGTTAACGAAAAATCTTACTATTCGTTAACGGTAACCAGCCTTCGAGTTTTACGATACTTTAACTTTACTATCCGTCAGAATCGAACTCATTATATAATTTTTTACACAAGTCCGAAGCAAACTACTTGAATACTTAACTATAACTATTCAAATACTCAACTTCAAAAACTTATGCTAGCAATTTTTAGTTCCCTTAACATCCGCCGCAGCGCTTATCAGTATTCCATACAAAATAATTCGAACTCGATACGATTACGGTGATTCGTGCTTGTTGTACCTACAGTAAAGCTACGGTAACGGAAACGTGGTAAGGGGTGATGTTTCCAGTTCAGATCATGTCAGCCAAAGGGCCGGTGTGCCGGGCCACAGACGACCAAAAAAAACGGTTGTCACCTGCATTCAACAACCACCACCTTTAGGTACTAGGGGAGGATTAGACATAATTTTGTCGTCTCATTATCTCGAGTCCAGCCATAGTTTCAGTACAAGATATGTGACGGAAAATTAATTTTGTGACTATATACCAAATATGCAATTTGGCATCAGTGATCGGCTATCCAGCTGTTAGTGGCCTCTAATGAGGCCTTTATAACACTGCCGTACCACCAGTCCACTGTAACCTGTAATATACGTAACGGCTTTTTTGAGGTTCAGAAAATCCATATTATGGATTGTCTGCCAGATTCGTATAGACTTAAAACAAAACTCATACGCCCGGCAGTTTCCTAGTATTCGTCGATTATTAAGAAACAATTTGCGTACGTGTGAATACGCTCTTCCTAAGCTAAATTAATTTTGCACAGAAATTTGCGTTTACGCGGAAACATTATTGTAACATGAAATATAATGCTTTATCAATAATAGGATGCTTTCATAAAATAATTACAATATTTCCCGGACTGAATCCGGACGAAATCTGTCTACATGGTTACCGCAGTATCCAATGTAAACGTTAAAATCGTAATAATAATAATAATAATAATAAAAAGTAATACTAATTAATGGTCTTGATGTTTTAATTACCTAGAGAACCATTTCGTCTGGATAAGTAATAGTACAAACAAAGATAACAATGAATACATGTTTTCTGCAAGGCGGAACATCCTAATCGTTATTTCCCTCAAACAAACAACAAAATAAAAACAAAATCTTGTTACAAAATAATCTTAAGCACACACTAGAAACGCTCCAGATACTGTAGAAAAAAGAATACCCAAGCAACTGCAATTAACAACCACTTTTTAATACAAAAAGTTGATTGCTCTCTCATTCGCTCAGCGTAACATTTCATAACGAGAGAAGGAGACAGACAAAACATTGTCGGCTCACATCTGCGTCCCCACTTACAGTTTTTCCTGCATTTTTCCCACCTACAGGGTTTTTTTACGCTAGTATGTCGGTTGTACTGTATTCTCATTATAACCGGGACATTAGGTACAAATAGGTAGAGTGGTAGGCAGAGACATTTATAAAAAGTAATTTACGGCGTTGTAATTACTAAGAAAACAACCAGTTTATCATGCGTCCGGTCCCTGTGGAAGTCAATGGGGCAGGCCTTTGTTCAGCAGTGGACCTCTTTTGGCTGACATGATGATGAACCAGTTTATCAGATTGACTTAAAGTCACTTAGTAAAAATCTCGGCTTTTTCCAACTGTTCCAACATGATAGAATATTAGTAATATTCACGAGGTGATTGTCATCAATTAAATCAAATTCACTCGTTAATTCTCGATGTGTTCAAGAATGGTCACCCATCAATAAGCTGACTGCGGCAAACGATTTATTTACCTTACAGATACGTTTAATATAGTTATTGCCAGCTCTAAAATATCTATCTTTACTATACAAAGGCGTATTTCCAAAGAGTAAATTATGTCTTTAAAGATCACAATCGAACAGATTTAATGCTATTTTATCAAGATAAGTGTAAAATAATGGATTTTTCCGGTTGTCTCTCCCTCACAATTTATTTCTAGTGCCTTTAGTTATGTTTGTACTTAGATTAGGAGTAATTCTTTATTTAATTTAAAATTGGCTTTAAATAATGAAATCTGACTACACAAAGTTTAGATTAGGTTCCAATTAAATTAGCATTTTCTAGATTCTAAAGTAAATTCTAGATTCTAAAGTAAATTGTTAAATGTTTAATTAATCATCTTAATCAAAAGAGATTGCCGGGATCTGGTCCAAATGGTGCCCAAACTTGCTTAATTTTTGATCACTCCAGACAAATTATTTTGATTTGAGTAGTCTCCACTTCAGATATATTTTTTATGTCAAGAAGTGATAGCCTAGTAATATGACCACTGGCCTGCCAAGTATTAGGTAAAAGTAGTATTAGTATTAAGTAGGTCTTGAGTTCGAATCCAAGTCTCCTCTGACTTTTCGTAAACATTTGCGTAATTAATAATTATAACTCGCTTACAACGGTGAAAGAAAACATCGTGAGGAAACCTAAAGAAGTCTGCCAACCCGCAATAGGCTAGCGTGGTGAACTAAAGCCTAACCCCTATCATCCTGAGAGGAGACCCCTGCCAGCAGCCGGACGCTGGAATTAATGTGTTGGTGATGAAATTTTGTGTCAGGTGTACACATTTAATGTAAATTTAGGCATTTTCTGATATTATATGTAGATTATTTTCTACAGTTATTATGAACCTTTAATCGGGGGTGTTAATCTACTTCAAAATGGAGGAGTTAATCGGTTGAATGGATAGCTTCTTTTAATTAGATAGGTAGTCAAGTTAGTCCCACACAAATTTAAATTGGTAAAGTTTTTATTAATGTTTTCATTCGCAAACTACTTGTAATTAACGGCATCTAATACTCAGTGTGAAACGCGAGAGCGGTAGTGTTCCACTTTTCCCCACGTTACCCTTCCATTACTCTATTATGATGAGCGAATGTTTTGTCGTTTGCACGCCTCTCTACCTGAATTATACTCTTTTTGTTATATTCTTCAATTTAAAATATTGTTTTTTTTTTACCAGACTTTTCGACAAACCGTTGTTTTTAACGGTTGGCTAGCAACTTACTCTTTGTGTAGGCAGGTTTAATTTATTTGAGTATATTTAGGTATTTTGTGTCGCTAGCAATATCACAGATTAATTGCAATAGCTATGTTGGTTGAGTGCTTGCTTTCTGTCTGTGAACTATAGTATCTAAAGACTGCCCATCTACACTAGACTAGACTGTTTCAGTGTTTTTTAGATACATTAAATAATGTCAGTAATTCTGACCTTACATTGAATTGAGAACGAAATAAATGTATGAGGTTTTTGGAATAAAAGTTAACTTAAAAAATGTTGAGAGTTTGACGTCTAAAAAATTACAGAAAAGCTTTATTGAGAAAATAATAGAACAAACTGCTTTAAGACTGACTTGATGTCTATCATAGTCTTTCAAGTCTTAGATCTTATTCCACGAATCGTGATTTCAGTAAGTTTAAGTAAGTAATAGTCCCTTAAGTCTGATCTTTGGGGAATAGTTAGGTTAGTTGAGAATGTCTTTATCTAAATTCAAACGAACTATTTGTATTACTTAGTATTATAATGTCACTTCTTGAAATACTCTTTGAGCTAAGTAAGAGTATTTTTAAGAAATATTTAACTAAATAAAACATTTTCGGGGACATTTTTGCACAGCATCTTCTAGTCCCAAACTAAGCAAAGCTTGTACCTACATACTATGGGTACCTACTAGACAATGGATAATTATAATGCTTATATACTTTTTTGTAAATATATACTTAGAATATATATTATATCAAACACCCAGAAAAACACAAACACACACAAATATTTGTGTCCTGCGAGGATCGAACCCCTACCTCGTAATATCAGCAGACCGGCACTCGAACCATTAGACCACAGACGTCGACATACGTCTGATACTGATATAACATCACGTACATATTTAAAAGGTAAGGGTCACGACTCACGGTCTATGGTTCACCGTTCACCAGGTATTTCCGTTACCGATTCCTGAAACGATACCTATCAGTACTTGCAAGATTCTCATACTTGATTGTAGATAAAGAAACCCTTTTACCCTTCCTAATGAAGGTTGTATTATAACTAACTAGTCGTGGTATATACCACCGCATTATGTCATTATTACGTCACATGTTGCCTGATCCCGTATCCCCCGCTAAGTAGGATTACGTCAGATAAAGAGCGGATACTAAACATTGGGAATTCCGCCCGCCATCCAAAGGGTTTAGAATATCACGATTGAATCGGTTGATGGGAGGCTTTGGATGTTCAGTATCCGTGTCAATATCTTTTTAACCTACTTCAAACAAGAAGGTTCTCAATTAGACTCGTCCTTTTGTGTATATCTTTGGCAATGTTAACCTATTTCAACATATCTTTTCTTATCTGAATATGATTCGATATTCTTCCGAGTTAGTTACATAAATTGCGTTAGTGCAGGGCTATGGATTTTGAATATACACCACAAAATGTTTTTTCAGTCAAAATTAGTCTACAGGGTCTTGTACAAAATGTATGCGCAGAGTAACTTTTGCACGCGTCAGAAATTTCTAACATTGTGCGGCCGAATAATAATTTTAGAGATCACACGCTACGTTCACCGTATAACAACTCAAAACATTATTCAGCCCACAAC
The DNA here is from genome assembly GCA_946251955.1 of Acronicta psi. Classification (NCBI taxonomy): domain Eukaryota; kingdom Metazoa; phylum Arthropoda; class Insecta; order Lepidoptera; family Noctuidae; genus Acronicta; species Acronicta psi. The sequence continues at coordinate 13,533,956 of OX276477.1, forward strand.
AACGTTTTAAACGAAACATAATTCTTTCAAATTAAATACAAACCGAGAAACTCTTAACACGTCATAGGCCAGACTTAAGACTTCAAGTTCCCAAGTCGGCGACTTTTAAATATTTCGTTGAACCGACACCAAGAGATTCCGACAAAGTTAGTGGACTTTTATTGTCGTATTTATGACTGTTGTTCATTCTATCTCACATTTTAATATCACTAAATCTTCAAAGCAGTAAGTTTGTTTTGAGTTTTATATGACTTAGATATGTATGGGATATTTATGGCAGTGTCGAAAACTATCATTGTAGCTGCACCAATCGTCTAGTGGTAACAGGGCTGCAGAGTGCATAGGTGCTGGGTTCGTAATGAAACAAAAAGTAACAAGTGAAAATCTATAGTGACTATTTAGCCCAGAATAGATTTTTAATAAGTAAATAATTATATTATTAGTCGTGCTAAATGCGGTATCACCGTATATTATATAAATGAGACAGTGATTAAATAACTCTATTTTCTGTTGTAAACAATTTTCGAAGTAAACCCTGATACCTAACAAAACGTTCAAAGGATCCTACATCAAAGACCTGATTCTTAGAAGCACAACCGAATTGATCCTGCAATGGGATTAGGTACAATATTTTACATTGATCATTATTTGTTGTTTGTATAGTACGTAAGTACTTATTATTATCTCTGGCTCTATAGAATAGAATGCTGGATCTATCTAGTAAGATATTTCATTATCTTCTTTACCTTTTCCAGAGTTGGTTTTTAGTCTAACCGGATGATACTGAATATCAATATTTTCCACTTAGCAATTGCCATCATACCTCCGTAACCCAGTTTCAAGGCGGCAGTATCTCCTTGAAATTGGGTTATCGTACGGGTAAACTGGTTTTTAGGCTTTGGTGCTCCCCATCCCCAAACCACAGTGTATAAATCTCTAACAGTGAAACGACTCGGCCGTCTAGACAGGTCAACGATGAGGTGGGTTGCGGGGCAGAGCGGCGTCCCCCCACCGCTTTTTCGCAGGCGGCCCGTCCGCCCGACGTACACTGCGCGTCGGTACGGAGTTTCAAGTGCATCGCCATCGCGCTGTCGTTAATATTATTAAATTTATTTCGAATATTGCCGATGCGACCATTTTTCAATAATAATGCGTTCTACTTGTGCAGTTCACGGTTGTTTGCCAACATCGTACAGAAGTAATAAAGGAGAATTGAGATTTAATCGATTTCCAAAGGATGAGAATCGATAAGTGCCCCCAAACCAATTATGTATACCTACCTAAAGTAATATTATCTCTACAGTAAACAGAATAAAGTATCTATCCGCCGCCACCGTGTGTTTAGGTACTTACTAAAAAAATATTTTATATAATATATACTTTCCAATGGGTTTTGGTACGATTTTCACATATAATAATAATAATGACATTTTTACTAGATTTTTTAGATAAGTAAGTACCTATTGTTGGTATTTTACGAGATAATAAGTAAGATTTGGCGAATCTAAACTTATTTATTACTTTATTATTTATGTACCTACCTATATTCTATGATTTTTACGGCCGGGTTAAAGTTAGCTCGTGCCAACTTCAACCCGGACAATAAGTTTGGCGAGAACTATACCTATGCCGGAAATAGCGTAATGTCTAGGTATCTAGAAAGGTTGACGTAATATAACCCTATAACCCTTTATACGATGATGTTTTTTTTTCTAAAATGAACTTACAAACATAATATCACATAGAAATCAGTACTACTACAACTGACACATAGATTAATTTGAACTTAAAATATATCGCCTGTAAGAACGTAAGTACTTGCAAATGTTTTTTGTGACAACCCTAAGCTCTTTTCAGTGTCTAGACGATTGTCGGCATTTAGCGTCCACACAAAGGAGTTGGATCACTATCCGTTGTTACATTATGCCCAAACTGACTAAGGCGTAGTAGATGTACCGACATCTATCGCGCTAATAAGAACTTTCACTAAATCGATCGATTCGATATTCCTAGTAGAAATACTAGCTTCTTTTTTTTATTCTTTTCTTCAGAAACCTCGTGGGGCGTGCCAGTACCAACTCACCAAAGATTTTAAATGAAGAAAAATAACGCAATGAGGACGAGGAAAAGGTACCTATTTATCTTTATACATTCGATTTAAAATGGCGTGCTGCGCCGGCAAAATAATGTATCTCCCTACATGCTTTTTATTATTTTCATTTTCTAGTTAATTATTTCTCTTTAACCACAACATCCGCACGCACGCGAAATTTTAAACTCAAGAAAATAATATTCCGTTTTAATTAAATGACTTAATTACGTACGTACGCGGTAAGCAACCCTCAGCTAGAGGGTTAAAATTTTCACCAAGTTTCACTTTATAATAATGTAGAATGTTGAATAAATAAAAAGTTTCTTGTAGTTGGACCATTTGGGAATTTCTGTGAAGCAAGTCATTCTCATAGTTGGCTCTAGAACATAATTTTTATTTATCAACTTTTAGTTTTACTTTAAGTAGATTTATGTGACTTTGATATGGCCCCTTTGCGCCTTTGAGACCTAGCTTGTAGTACTTAAATTCATATACATTTTTGACGTTCATCGTGATATTTATGGTTCTCATTTATTTAATGTGTAACTTCACCTTTTTCTACACTTAAAATGCATCAACTGTCTTACTTGAAAACCTATTTTTGTAGTGATCGTAAGTACGACCGTGAAGAGCGAGCTTTAAAGTTCAAAGTTCAAAGTGTCATTGTATAAAAATTCCATCCATTTCCATTAGTACTAGGAAGCTAAAAACAACCATGGCTTGTAAATAGTTGATAGGTTATCAACGGGAACATATTGCCTCCGTTTGGGCGTGTAAGAGATTTTCAGGGGAGGGTAGTAGAAGACCCGTGAAAATTAGGGAGCGTTAATATATTACAATTTGAATAAAACGTATAACCTAATACGTATACAATTTGAATTACTTTTGAATAAAATCGCTATTTCAGATTTGCGACAGATGGTAATTAAAGTAAAAAAATGGGGGGTTCTAGAAAAAAATCTTCTAAATGTGCCAATTATTATGCCAATGTATTAACTTCGAACCTAGGACCGAACCGCAGAACTCCGGGATCTACGGTGGAATGCATACCAGTGCGAAACTACCAACGCAACGTCCCGAGGGAGATAAATTCGTTTCTCCTAAACCGATGCTCGGGACGTGTCCACTATGTGCTTTCGTACTTCGCGGAACTATAAAACGGATGTTTTATGACATAGATCTGACTTGCTATATGTATACGTCCTTGTCTGGTAAGATTTTATGCATATTAACATCAGAAAATCTATTTCGGGACAAAGCCATAATAATATCCTCCCAGGTGGCCACAATATTTTGTCAAGTTTTCACCATCAACTTGTCCCGCGCTTAGCAGTAGCTAAGCACGGGTCTCGTCTTCAACTTGTCCCGCGCTTAGCAGTGGCTAAGCACGGGTCTCGTCTCAGAATGGTAGAGGGGTTAGTCTATATAGTCCACGACGCTGGCCTGCGCTGATAGGCAGAGATTAGATTTGTATTTAATCCACAATACTTATTATTGTGAAAATAATAATCCATTTTGTCAGGTCAAACAGATCAGTGACAACGGTGTTAGATTAAACCATTGGGTCAAAAACAATACGGCTGAACTGTGTACACTGAACACAACATGTCTGTTTGATACTACCGAGTTGATTGTGTTTGAAACCACAATAACTGATTGCAAATACTGGTGTACCTGTGAGCTCGTTGACAGTTCCGAACTTATATGAATAGTGCCCTGGTAACTACATTATAAATAAGTATTATAGAAATAGATAATAGAAATAGGTATCACACTGTATAGTTATAAAGTATGTCTACAAGTCGGTGTATGCGGGACAAACAGGATTTTCAAGTGTCAACATTATCGTACGAGATCATGAATGAGATTTGTTCGGCATTCGCCTCAACAAATATACAAGGCGGAAGGGACATCGACGCACAAACGTCGTGACAAGGTTTCACTCACAAATAAAATGACCTAGGTCATTTATGTAGAAAATGATCGGTTACTACAGATATTGTCATTTTTGAGCGCGCAGTGTATTGCTAAAAACGCAAAATTGCTAAAAAAAAAAACTAAAAATAACGCTCCGCGGTGAATGTATTTCGCGCGCGATCCGAAATGAATGAAATAATGTTTTTTTAATTATAAATCTAATTTGGGTAGATAGAAATTATGTTTTTTTACACGTTTAAGTAAAATAAACTGCAGAAATAATTAAAAAATTGATGAAACGAGTTACGGTAAAATTCAACGCAGGGGATCCAGAATCATGTACTGAACTCATGGTATTTGTATGTGCGTCGATGTCCCTTCCACCTTGTATGTATTTTATAATAGTATTAATTTTATTCCTTTTCAGGCCCAAATGTATCATTAAGTTAAATTTCATTTATTTATTAAGTCATTTTTTCATACATATGTTAGGATGGGTAAAATAAAATTATTTTTATATGCCAAAATATTACCTGCTATGATTCCCCATAATAGGCGATTAGTCATACGATACTTACATCAAAGTTAAACACAACTAATACCTAATAATAAAGTAAGTAATAATCTTTAACCACGAAAGATTAAGTTCGTGGATAAGACGTGACGCGTGCCTTTCAGTGTTTTTAATAACAAAACATAAAATAACAGTCTAAAAAATAACAAAACACATAAAATAACAGTCTAAAAAATATCAAAACACATAAAATAACAGTCTAAAAAATATCAAAACACAAAAATTACAGTCTAAAAAATAACAAAACATATCGGCCATGTCGGCGAACCTATATTTGTATTTCACTCACCCATTTACCTAGTATCAACATATACGTTAACGTAGATACATTCTATAAGGCCTATCACTGTCAGAACTACTGAACCGATGGCGTCAAATGAGGCGTTAGCCGATTCGATTAAGTGACGCACTACGACCTCGTATTATTAGATAAATACATGCATGTTGGTCTTATATATAGTCCCTGAATAACTAGTATTAAAAGGTTAATCTACTATAAGTAGCATAGGTTACCCTTTTTCTACTTACTTACAACAAAATGTTTTTGAATGATTTAATAACATTATTTAAATCCTTTAACAAAAACCAATCTAAGTTCCCTGTAATCAATCATTCATGAAAATTCCAAGAATTAGTCTTAACATGTACCTACATTGCAGAATTTCATGGAAGTCAATTAAATCAGCTTGAAGTGTTCGTTCGCGATCGCAACCAACTTTGATTTGTGAATATTAATCCGCCAACGAATGTCATAGCTGAAAGCTTTGCTGCGATTTATAATCATGAATAAATAAATAATCAACCCATATACTGTCCCACTGCTGGGCACAGGTCTCTTCTCAGTATGAGAGCGATTAGGCTATAGTCCACCACGCTAGCCTAATGCGGGGTGTGCAGACTTCACCCGCCGTCGAGAAAATCTCACAGGCATGCAGGTTTCCTCAGGATGTTTTCCTTCACCGTTAAAGCGAGTGATAATTACGCACATGATTTCGAAAAGTCAGAGGTGCGTGCTTTGGATTCGAACTCCAAACCTTTGACTTGGCAGTCCAGTGGTCAATATTATATAATAAAAAAAATAGGTCAAGAGTTTGGTACCGTACACTATCTTCAATCTCGCTAGTGCCAACCATTATAAACTAGAATTTTATTTGAACCTACGAAAACCTAAAAAAATCATTTAAATAACACGTTCAAAAACAAATATCATGTGAAATGTACCAAAACCACAACAGCTACGCTATACGAAAGAGATTTCAATTTAAGTAAAGCAATCCAATTTCACACGGCTGTGGATATAAATGACTGTAATTTTATACCGCGGATAAAGCTTTGCTAAAATTAACAGAGCTGTTAGTTATGATGACCTAGTAGATGCTGCAGAAGTTCTCATTAGTTTTGTCAAAAAATTTTGAAGACTGGCTGGCTGGTTGTTCTCGTTTCTAGGACTCCGAGACCTCTGCTTTGAGTACTTCCTTCCTCCAGACCGAACCTTGATAGGGTCACATCATGCATGGTTTGATGGGCTAAACGTTTCTTAGAACTAATGGCAGAGCATTGGTATAAATTACCTGGCACAAAATCAAACAGGGCTGCTTCTCAGAACCCGATTACCTGGGTAGGGTAATGATGGCTGAGAAATCGGGCAATGTACCCAGGTAGGGTACATTGCCCAATTTCTGAGCCATCATCAGATTTTACCCTTAAGTTCACTTTATTGATCGCGATATCATATTCGACGCAAGGCTGTAAAATACTTTGCAGCAGGTAAAATTATTGAAAGCTTTGTTATTCACCACGTCTGCGCCTATCGTGTCGTGACCAACATTCCAGACACACAGGGGTAGGACGTAACATTGTGACTACTTTATTGTCTTTAAATTATTAAGTATTTAATTTAAAAAGATTTTCATTACCGCCTGTCTTACCATCCGTCCACTCCTCCGCACTTTTGAGTCCAGTTCCTGCGTTAGAAGAACGAATACTTCCTCCCGAACTTACCTCGGAGACCTAAGCCTTCCCGAATTTAAACATTTTGTGGGAAAAAAGTGTCTTAATTTTTTTAAATTAAAACTAACACGATTAATTTTCACTCGCAATATTTACACCCTCTATCGTCATACCAGTCAGCCACCTTCGCCTGAACGTATTAACGCTACGTCAAGCACCGATACACCTGTTGGCTGCACTGCAATTCCACGCAATGTACTCGGATATTATCTCCGTCTGTTCGTGTCACCCTGATACCCTTAATAAGTTACAGCCTGCGTGCATTTGTGAGGATTATTTTACTATATACGTTTCATTGTTCTAAGCTGTGCTATTTCATGTTAGCCTAGTACTTTTGGTATGTTAGTCAACCCAACCTATATAAAGAAAGAATTTACTAATTTTGGAGATATTGTTACTGATGAGTGACTTTTTTACTATGCTATGCTAACAAATCAATATTGACACAGTTATACAACTTTAAATTTAAAATACCTCACAGTGTCGACCAAATCAAGAACGACCAAAAAGATTAACCATGGATGGATTAGAACGAAAGCTGATGCCGAAAACCAAGAAAAAGCACGTCAGGTGGATTTCTTCCTTTCGAGCATGAGGGATAGATGACACACATTTACTTACATTACGGTAATTGTACCGAGAGTCAGTCATAGTCGACGCTTTGAACGAATATGACTGATGTAATAAATAACATTTCCGCATAAAATACTCGTAAAATGGCGTTTTGCAAACATCAATTCATCATACACATACATCAATGCTTTAGACAAAATTAAATTATAATTCGTTTACGTTTAAGGTCACAAGCGCGATTAATTTGATGGTTTAAGGTAATTAATTGAAATCAAAAAGAAAAGATCCAATCGGTCTAAGGCTGTGTAATATGTTGTTTTTCATTGTATCCTCATTAAAATGTTTTAAGGACCATAGAGCCTGTCCTAACTCCTAGGTTCCCTGAAGCCATTGGCTTAGATAAAATTGCCACAAAAGGATACCCTTTTTGTCACGCAATATAAAATTCTTTGGCATTAAAACAAGGAAACAGTAACATTTTATTTGTCACTCCCGACGACATTGTTGATGGTCGCGGGTTGATTGAATGAGACTGACACATGGGAATTGAAATTGGCACAACTAAAAAAGGGGGACTACTCGGCAGTGGGCAGCAGATTGGGCAGCGGAGTATGATCTCTGGACTCCACAGAAATATGGAATTATAGAATTATGTGAAATTTAGGCCCGCCCATTACCACTTCATCATGCTTATCCTGCGAATTATATCAGTCCACACGGGGAGATCTGGTTCTGAAGATCGTATTCTGATCTGACTTTCACAAATTTTCCTCTTTTATAATCGATCTCGCCCCAAGCCAATTTAACTTTATGTCGCAGGAATTATTTATAGTGCCTTCCTTTATAGTGATCTTGCGGCAAAAAGTCCATCTGAATACAGAAACAAGAAACATGATTATAACTAGCCCGGCCCGGACACTAGCTGCCGACGAAATGTGTAAATAGCGTTCCCGCTTAAACTTCCAGCGCACACCGGTTCTAGCCAGTTTAAACTAGTTGTAAATGTTAGGGGCACTGTTGCAAAACAAAAGTTTGTACTAAAAATTATCGTTGTTACATACAATTGTTGGTCCTTTACTTTGTTTTATAGTTGTGGATAGTTCAACATAAATTTCTCCAATCCCAGCTTAATGTAATATGGCATGTCCATTGATCATTATCAAGATTCGGCATTGATACCTTCCAATCCAGGTTTTCCAATACTTATATACTTCGCTAGGTACTCCTCCGCCGCTACCCTTAACGAGCATCCTGCGCTAATGCTGGTTGTTCTGCCTTAGCCATATGTGGAAGTTTGTATCCGTAAACCCAGACAGCTTGTGCTGTGTGGTTGGAGACTGCCGATGCAGCAAAGCGGTGATATCTCAACGACGATCCTTTATCCGCCACCTATTGACCCCGATAGTAGCCTACAGAAAGAGGAACGGAGGCCTTTTTCCAGCAGTGGGACAAAGTGGGCTACTAATAAAATTTTTGCTCCGCTCATTAATTCAATTTTAGCTCAGACCTTTTGACCTAAGTATGGCATAATAGTAACTAAGATTTATTGTTGTCAACCTAAGACAACCGCATGTCATTGTGTAAACATCTTTAGCACTGCGATCGGTATAAGCAAAAAGACCGAGCGAAAAGGGTTAGTCTCTACGTGTTGATAAAGACAGTTGCAGGACTTGCAGGTGATTCTTAGTGTATAAAACTATGATAAAAACTGCATGCCTTATCTTATACGACATTAAGATATCTATTCTTTTTTACTCGAGGATGGGCTTTGTGGGCAAACATATTTATCAAAATCCATGTAATATATACTGTGTGTGGAACATAGTTTTTCATCGTGGCTTATAATTCGGTCACGGATTCCAGACGACACGTACCACCACTCGACACAATTATGACCCGCTACGTGACGCCCTTGCAGGGCAAACCGCAGATACATACTAACTTGTACAAATAACGTGAAAATTCTTTACCAAGTATCATGTCAGCTGAAAAGAGAGCTAAAAATATATGAATGTTTATGAACGTACAGGCTGTATCTACATTTAAAAGTTAAATATTGGCTAATACAAAAGGTTTGCTTTATCGCTACCTCTTTTACTTACGACTAGTGTCCGAAGCAACGTGGTAACTGGCATCCAAGAGAGCTGTCGGCGTTATTAAAGTCTGCGCTATGTGATAACGACACCATCGGTGGCAGTTACCGTGTTATTATGTGAACTGGGTTCTTGCTAGATTACATGCTGTGAACAATTTTCTTGTACAGTGATAATAAATTGTACCTAGTCTGGAAAATTATACGAACTAAAGAATATTGAATTCAATTCAATTTATTTTATAAAAAAAAAAACAAAGAATAACAAAAAGAACTAATGAACCATTGAATTGATATCTATAGCATACATTCTATAGGTCCATATCCATAACATCATGGTATGTGGAGCTTCGGGTGACGTGACCCTAGAGCCAGGATTCTCGAGAACCCCTCCACAATGACAATGACAATTGCAAGGGGACCCAACGATGTCTCAACAGCTCAAGAACCCTGAATGGTACTTCCGTAAATAATGTACCTACTCGTATAGATACGTTTAATATCCGGGGTGACTTTTGATCTTAGCAGAGCTAAATAAGTCAAGGGCCAAGGTTGTTGACAGCTACAATTTGTTTTGTTTCATAAATAAACTTGTTTACTTTTGATATTTTTACAACTTCTAGTACGTTTGTTACCCTATATTTCACTATTTCAATCGACATTTTGTCATCATTTTATTCTGATAATAATAATAATAAGCACCATGCTAGACCGCATAATTCGGCATAATATTTAATTTTACCTTTCATTCAAATTCGTCATGAAAACCAATACCCACAAGACCGCAATTCAATACCACCAACCTAATTTTACGGATGACATCACAATCTACAAGTAGTCGTCTAGATTTGTAGCGAAAACGCCGCCGGTTATAAAGAAAAATATTGGAAAAACACTTCTAAGAAACTGTACACAGTTCGTTACATTCCATTCAAAAGGAAAATATACATAATTTCTATTTGCCAAACAAAATAATAAAATGTATGAGAAAGGTTTAGTTTTTGAACGCATGGTTTTTTTATTTTGTGCTTGTATTTTGTAGGTTCGTTTATTTGCTCGTTCGTTATTCGTGTGTGCTCGTCGCCGTCGGCGTCGGCGCAAAAAGCGTATTACAATGATTTTATGGCATTGTTTTAAGTATCTCTGTTTTAATGAAATTGTGTTTTGTTATGCTAAAATTCGGAAAAGTTTCTAAACATAAACTTTTGCGTGCTCATATTCAGTGACGTACTTATCTGAACATGAGCTTTGAATCCTTCAAAATGGCTGCCTACAGCCGGTAACAAAACAGTTTCCTCGCCTCATCATAACGAGAAAAAATATTCCAAAACTAAACATTGAACCACAAAATCTCCGACACCGAGTTGAGACGTTTTTCCAAGAGAACAGTGCCCTCAATAAAACGTATCATATGAAATTCTCAAAGAAAATAAAACCTGCGACGCGCGCCATCTTTATCCCCTTTATGACGTCACGCGGATAGAAAGAAAAAATACAACATTTCTTTCATGAAATGACTGTGATGTTCCTGATATCATTAAAGAGGAACAAAGAATACATGATTGTGTTAATAATACAAAAAAATGCTTAATACATTGTTAATGCTGTTGGTTTTCCATCTAATAAATAAATAAAAGAATGTGAGTTATCCATCTAAGCATGAACGCACGAACGTGGTCCATATAATTTAAGTTTTTAGTATAATTAAAGATACCTCTTTTTCCTTGATAAAACAGATAATTTAATTTCCAATCAACCAATAGCAATGAGGAACTTGTCTGCATCTTTTGTATACAAAAGTGGCCAAAAGTATTTTTGTCAACAGTATTTTAATACGTTAAAATACTGTAAAACTTTCAAAAATGCAACATTTGTGTGATTGACTATGTACTGGCTAGATTTATATAAAACATTTTAAATTTTGCATAGACGAAAATTATGCTTCTTATTGGAAAGTATCATCGGCATCTTTTATCAATTGAATTCTCTCGTAAAAATATGTAATAGGTACTCGTATGTATATCCGCTCTAGCTCAAAAGTAGGTAAAACTAAAAGAAGTATCAGCTGTGTGAAGCACAGTTTGGTTTCACGAGCACAAGTTTTGAGTTCGTTACATTAAGTTCTACACTCAACACTGGCACCTGCGGCGGGCGGAGAAGGGGCAACAACTATTTGACTGTGACTGTACTTTTCATTGTAGTTAAGAGGAATGGCCACTTTGATAAGTCATAAATCTCTTGCACATAGCGTCACCTTTCATTGCGGGTACGGGCTGACCTCACATTAAATAGGTAGGCTTTTAGTACATTGAGAGGTTACCCTGTACTGGAAATGTATGACTACTGAACTAAAAGGACCAATTTTTAATTTAATGTACCTATCTCACAGACGCGAATTATTGAAAAAGAAAATCGACTTTCCACTGACCCGACCCTTACCGAGTTAGATTTACACTATGCCGAAACAATTTTCAACCGACGATAAAGGTGGACAGTAAAAAGTCGGTATTTGTATTTTACGACGCTTTATCAGAACTAACGCTTTAATGTGTTATTGTGGTTATGGTAGCAGTGATCACTTTCTACCAGCCACTATCTACTGAACGTAAAAAAACTGTCTGAACATACATCAAGCCAAAAAGAAGTTTTTATTCGCTCATCCCTCAAGTCTTTGGCCGCAGTTAGTCCGCATTCGCGTGCAACACTCAATCACAAGTTGAACTCGAACCTAGTTCGGAACGTGCACAATTATCTACTAACTAACCAACTAACGAGAAAGTTAACCAGCACTTAAACAGCCACTTCGCCCCTGGCTTTTTGTTTACGATAGTACTCGCTTACTTCTCGTGAAGTTCCATAACTTCTATAACACAACTTCAATTTGATTTGTTTACGCGTCTGTAAACTACTTAGGTTTCCTGCTTTCCTGGTACTTCGTTCAAACGTGGTAGGAATTCTCGGAGCTTTACTTGCATGTAAACAAACCTTATTATTTGATTAATAATCAATTTATTAATTTAGCAGTTTATGCTAATTTGAATTTGTTCTAAATTTTATAGTACCTATATAAAATAACAAAATCCGTCTAGCTACGTCAAAGTTCAATTTTAAATCGACGAAAAAGGTCCTACCTAAATTTTTAATGTCGTAGTTATTAGAATTAAAGTTTTATCTTATTACTAGCTGACCCAGCGAATTTCGTACCGCCAATAAACGTTTTCTTACCGTTTAAACCTTCCCTGGACTCACGAAAATTTCAAGACTAAAATTAGTCAAATCGGTTCAGCCGTTCTCGAGTTTTAGCGAGACTAACAGAATTGCAATTCATTTTAATTTATTATAGATCATTTAATTAAAAGCAAAACAGGCAGGTATGTTTGTTTCCAGGCGAACTTAATTAAATCATCAATTCAATTCAAGTTCAGGTATACCTAAATAATAATAATTAGTACAAGGGTAGATACAGGTTACTACGAGACATAATTCCAGAAAGTTCGACACCGAATACTACTTTCCTTTTCGGAGCGCCTTAAAAGCTTCTGAATTACCTTCGCAACTAACATCACTCGTGACATACTTTCAAACTATAGTTTTAATGTTTTCTCCTCACATTTTGGTACCTAAGGGAAATAAATAAATAAAAATAAAGTCTCCCTGGTCAACTTTTTATTTATTTATTTCCCTTATTTCCCAACATAAAAAGTTTGTGTATTCGGAGGAATGAGATGTTTTAATATAATTAAATTACCTATGTTTACCTGTTATCAATCGAGATGGCAAACACCGTTGTTTGCCATCTCGCAGCTCGCTTTATGTAGCATTTATACTTTTGACTGCGATCTAGTCGGTCTTCTGCTAGAATTGGATAGAATCTATAATGGAACACACAATTCAAATAAGTACAGTAAAGCGTAGGCTATGTTTTATAACCTAAGGCTCTAAGTCCCGCATACATACGCCTGAACACATTGAAACTATTTGGTGTCCTACGTTTGAAAGCGGATCATTAGATTTTAGGTATTACGCCGACGCTTATCTCTGCATGAAAGGGAGAGCTTGTATGATTGCAACAGACAATCTGACCTCTACTACCCAAGTGAAAGCAATAGATGCCTGTCCTTGTTATCATCCAAGCATCCTAAGTACCTACCTACTTGGTGACAGCTTATGTACTTGCTGATGGAAAAACAGGAGCCCCTTCTACTAGTATTTGACATATCAAAAGCACCTGTAATAACGGTCTTAATAACACAGCATCGTTGTATAGATGCCACCGCCAAAAATACTGCCGCTATATGCTTACACTAGCTTTCCGCCAGCGGCTTCGCCCGCTATCCCGCGGGAACCATACATTTTACCGGGATAAAAAGTAGCCTATGTGCTATTCCAGGCTATAATCTATCTCTGTGCCAAATTTCATCCAGATCCGTTCAGTAGTTTTTGCGTGAAAGAGTAACTAACATCCATCCATCCATCCATCCTCACAAACTTTCACATTTATAATATTAGTAGGATAGTAGGAAGTAGGAAGGATTATTGTGTTTTGATTAGTAGACTCTTTATGACATAGCGGGCTAGATGCTTGATTGTCATCTTGCTATAAAAAACTCCACTCCACGAAATAAGCAGTTGTAACCAACATTGTGTGAACCATCAAGCATCTGACTCCAAGGAGCTTATTACCCGCGCTTTCCTTCACAGGGTATTGGAAATTTCACGCAACGCCAACCAATAAGCTGGATTCAATAATAATGTGGTTTTATGAACGCCACTAGGGTATGTACCGCAGAGCTCGTATAATCAAAACAGTTTGTTGCCGACTGTACAAAACAAACAGATACCATAATGTTGAACTCATAAGTATACCTGTCAGCTTACAAGTATCTAGGTATTGTATCTAGCCTAATATAAATGTTGTTACTTCAAAATAAATGCGTAGAAGAATGTAAAGCGTGCGTGCTTATTATACTAAAATTTTGTTCACTAGTTTGTACTCAATTATGTTGGCTTTGAAGTACTTGATTAAGAAGCAAAATCACTATGAAGAATATCTTATAAATAATGAAAAGCAAGCAATTAAATACTAAGTAAACTATAAGTCAATGGATAAAAAATTGTTTCGCCACAATAAAGAAATCAGAATGAAGCGAAAGAACAAGGAAAAGCTCTTCTAAGGTCCATATGGCGTGTGACATACATCTAAATTCCAAGCAGTCTTCCAGAAAATAATGTCTTCCCAGAGAAGAATCAAAATAATGCCTACACTTTATTACTAACCTACACTTTATTACTAAACATACAAATTCAATTAAGATTAATCGATATTTGCCACTTATCGGGTGCTTCGCCGTCGTGTCCCGGCATACTAATACAACCTCATACCTAGACTAGTGGTTAAAAGAACCTTTCGCCAGCACTCTTATCGTGCATATTTTAACGTTGTTAATTGGGTTTACATTGATTTTTCCTATACTACTACTACATTTATTCAATAACATTGTTCTTTCGTGTCATACAACCCACAATAATTGCTTAATTTTAGTAACAATTACCCTTATAGTTTATGTTTTCCTTGTAACGCCTGTTGGCAAAACAAAAATTTGAATCCAAAATACCTCTAATTTAACTTTGTGACCCCCGTATTATTTTAGCATCCATCCATCCATTTTTATCCATATTTAAAATACCTAAATATAAATAATGAAACGTTACTACACTATTAGGTACAGACTACGGTTATCTCGATGAGTTTCGGATCGTCAATATGATGAACTTAATTGAGTTTTTGACTCGACTTTCCAAACGTCGTGTTTTTAACCAAAAATACCTTCGAACCCAAGAAATGCGACAAATTAAAGTAATATCTATAAATGAATTCCTAACTTTGTGCGCTTCAGAAGTTTCTTTACGTTTCGGTAAACTTTTCAATCCCTTTGATATTTTCTGGAGTTTTGTAATGAGACGAAGAAAATGTTAGCAGCAAAAAATAACAAAAAGAACAGGGAATTTAAAATGGGTGATGAAATGCACCTGTCACTGCCTAGCAATTTATGAAAGCCTGGTAGGTATTTCAACATTTTCAACCTTGTCCCTAAGAAGTTTTGAATGAAAATGTCATTCTGAATGCGCAAACTATCTCTCCCTCCCCCTTTACTTTTTATAGTGGTTATAATGCTCTAAAAGGATAGTGGATCATCAAACAATTCTAAGCAACTGTCTCATTACTGTAGTGATTGTGAGCGCAACTGCCACACTAAAAAGGTCCCGGATTTGATATCCAGGTCGAAAACTTTTCCGTAGCAGCCAGCTCGCGGAGCCTGCCTAGATGCCTGATTAGTGGCAATATTCTATTCTATTGCTCTACCAGGAAAGCAGGCGTGAGGGTAAGTATGTGATATGGTATGGTATAGCGGGCTGTTTTCCGCAACTCCACGTCAATGCGCGTATTTTGCGTACGGGTGGGGAAAAATATGTGACTGAGTATGTGATATTACAAATACTCAATTCAAATCGCCACTTTTTGAGCCACAAAAACTCATCTTGCATGATCTGTAACGTGCCGCAGAAGAGAATAACATGATTAGTTAGAAGTTCGTTTGAGGGTCGTGCGTGACGCGACGAACTTTCTACGCGTAGTATGTTAGAGTCTAAGCACTATGCTTACAATCCATTTGGGGTTACAATCAGCTCTGAAATTATTTGAAAATTTTTTCTACCTCTGACTTAAAAATAATGGGTTCCTAAAACCAGACTAGAAAAACAGTTAATAAATGTTAGACTAATGTTAAAAGTACTCATATTGTTAGCAACAACTTCCACTGTGCCAAATAGTGACCATGAAGACAAGCCAACAAGAAACACGATAGATTAAACTTCGACAATACCACTCCACTCCAGTATTACTAAATATTCATATGAACAATAATTAAGATGAGGTGTGGGGTGCGGGGAGATTCCAATGAAACACACGACAACGCAGCGGATTCTTGTGTGCCTCGGTGACTGTTTTAAGGCACTTTAACTTGTTAAGTGAATTTAATTAAACACCTGTTTGACTTTGTACTATTATAAACTAAAAAGTGTAAAACGAACGATAGGGAAACCATACTAAAAAACAGAAGATAAGGATATAATGATTACGCAGAATGCAGCCAGGAGTAACGGTGCTGGAATTTCGGACACGAATATAGAGTCCCATATGCTGACCAACAACGTTCTAATAGCAATGGCCTTGGTGATATTCGTTGCTGCTACAGTATACCTGGGGTGTAAGAGATGGAGAAACAAGGATAGAAAATGGATAGAAAAGAGGATGCAGACTGAGTTTATTAGGAGAATGCGTCAGAGGCTTTCCGGGAGGTTCAAAACTACAGATGCTGACATGGGGGTGAAGGTGATGCTGTCTAACAACGCAAGGAGGTGGTTCGTATAAAATGTGTACTGTGCTGTGCGGTCAAAGTGCTTAAGTGACGGTGATAAATAAGAGTGAATGCATCAAAGACATTTAAAGTTCAAAAAAAATGCGATAGAAAGATTGAGGCTTTCGGTCTACAAAACCAGACGACGCAATGTTCTACCAACTAAAATATAAAAGTTCTAGTGTTTTGCTCTAGAATAATTAATTAATTATTTTCAAACTTAAATGCCACATTTACTTGTTCTTGTGAATTCCAGCACGCATGAGTAGTCACAAATTACACATACCTACCTAAGTTTTATTTGTCTAAATAATTTATTTCATAATTTCGTGAATTTACCGTGTCCTCTTGGGAACGTGCGATGTTGTAACGAATTTTACTTTGACAATGCAGAATGCAGAATTTATAAATATTACTAATATGCAGTAATGATAGACGAGATTCGTCAGTCATCATGAACAAAATTGCAATATATCAGTTAAAAGTAGGTACCTTCAAGTTGCCAATTAGAAACAAATCGCTCCATCAGTCATGTGTCACCCTGACAGTAAGAGGTATCAAATAAAATCAGAGTCAACGTTTTTATGTGGGCATGTACCCAATGCTCTATAAAACCCATTCACACGACCACGTGAAATTGGAACGTCCGCGTCTTATTATGGTCATAATAAAAATAATACCCTCAGCCATCCATAGTGACGATAATTATTTAGGATCCAAAACAGATGCTTCAAGAAATACCATCGTCAGAAGACATAATTATAAATCTTCAAAAATTAATCATTTTACCAACTAGGTATCTTGCCAGTAAGCTAGATCACAAAGGCCCTGTATCTCGTACATGACGCATCATGTGTCAGTGTAACAGGAGAGCATGTCGTTACAGGCAGCGCATGTTTACGCCATGTCATCACGATCAGTTGGTAAATCGAGCCGAACCTGATTGATGGAGCTAGTGATCTAGACATCGTTAATTATGTGGATATATATATTTTTAATGTACCAAGAATCTATTTGCCAAAAATAGGTATGTAGGCGAATTTCAATTTTCTGAGATTTTTTTTCGGAAAATTTTCTTTCTTTTTCGGAGAATGTTTTGTAAAAGTGTTTAGAGAAAATAATAAATACATTGATAATTTTTTCACGCTGCCTGGTTAGCCTAGTAGTGGTCGAAAGCGCGACCGCTACGCTGAGGTTGTGGGTTCGATTCAAAAGTCGAGAAAAGTTCTATTGGGTTACTTCTATGGAATTTTCGTTATTCGGAGTTAGGATTTGTGCCAGGTTAACGGCAATAGGCTCGCCCCTATAACCTACGTCTGACCACATAACAGTGAACTTGGGATGTACTAGTATACCTCTGCCTAACCCTTCAAGGAATGCTGGCGTGATGCTGCTAGTTATTTACAGAATTACAGCTTCTTAACAAAGTGCTGCACTTGTAAATTACCTAACAGTTTCTAGTTCTTAATACAAAACATTTTTTTTAAACCAAAACACATTTTACAGTATGATGGTTAATTGCCTGCTAATATTTAAATATGATCTACCCACAATGTATAAATTTCAAATTCCAGGCTAACATCATCACACAAGATATATTTTAGGCAATAAAAGCTTTAGCGCAAACAGCAAATAGCGAGAGCTGCAGCAAAGTAACGTTTGCATCCGGTGCCATCCGCCGCAAAACAAAACGAGGGAGTTTAATGCTCCTTGAATTATTGCTATCCTGGTATGCGGGACAAATTAGTGCATAATGTTGCATAGACTCCAGCTTTGTTAATGTGGAACGCTGTGGAACTTATATACTAATATTTTTCTGTTTCAGATCTCCTGCAAACAGATTTCCAGCATTCATGACGTGAATCGAATATTATAACCGATGATAACGTTATTTCGCTAATCACAACGTAATATTAGTTGATCCAATGATTATTTGATCTGCAATTAAACAGTAATGGCAAAGGGATTAACGGCAAATTAGCGATGCGTAAATTGTGTATATTTATTGGTTTATTTACTCAAGGCTATGGATGTCGCATCGGAATCGTCAGCCATTACTCAGCTAAGCTTAACTTGTTGAATTTTAACTGAGATTTAGTTTAAACGCTCATTTTGTTGCTTACCGCCGCTGCTGCTTTGTTTGCAACAGTCACTTGAACAAGTTTTTCAAACGCTCACTAATCAAGTAATCTGTTCCAGGTACTTCGCTGGAGGTTTTTAGGTTAATTGCCAAGAGATTAAAAAGAGAGACTAACGGACCGAACTTCGGTCTGTTATTCTCTCTTTTTAGTGTGCAGTGACTTCAGTTACCGAAGTCACTTCTTTACAATAATTTTATCGTATAGCTACCTACCTACTTAGTACAAAATTATAGCAATCACCGAATGCTATTACTTACATAGGAATTCCCCATTGCAATTGAATAAATAATTATTTTATTATATGTATTCTAATTTTGCCTATCAGACCTACTAGCGTGAACACGTCTCAAAAAGGAAAATAACATTGACACCATGTGTTCAACAGTGCAGCAAGTTGTAGAACTTGTGCCAGTGACTCGTCTAATTAATATCAAAGGTTTGAACGAGGCACGAAGACAGCCTTGCTTCGTATTTGCGATTTAAAATAAATGGCAGGGATTGGCGGATAAGGCCCTTACACCAACAACGACTCGCGCCAGCCTAAGGGATGGGTTGACAGCGACAGATTACTGTTTCGGTATAAATCCGGGAGTATCGCGTTCATCATCATCCTCCTAGGTATTTCCCAACCATGTTTGGGTTGGATTCTAGTCTAATCAAATGCGGTGTCAGTAAGACGCGACTGCCATCGGACCTCTGCAGCCCAATTTCTGGCCAATACTTACCGCTATTCGAAGGATAGAGTGGTAATCAGGCTTTTTGGGCTTCTGACTACCACTAACGATTATCATAGGTGTTCTTTTGAAAACCAGAACCAACGGCTTTACAGCATCTCAAATGCACGGCGAAGAGGTCTCGTTGTGTTAAGAATGGTCACCCATCCACAGTCTAACCGCGGCAAGTGTAATAAATTGCGTGATCAGCGTAGTTTTAGCTTAGCCACGAACCCCTATAACTGAGACTATCGCGGTCTAGTTTTAATTCCAAAGGAACAATCCTAACTTCGCTAAGGTGCTATGTACCTTGGTCTACTATGCATACATATAAACGTTCTGGAATTCTCTAAATTATTACTGGTTTTCTCTGTGGTACGGGTGGTCTCAAAAATCCGTTGTGTCGGCGTCGTTTAGAAGATCTGAAATTCTAAACGGACGCACAAATATCGTAGTACTGATATCAAAGATAGCGTAACGAAGTATATCCTACAACAAATCACTCACTCGCTCGGGTTAACTTTGGTACACCTTTGCCTAATCTTAAGGGGAATATAGGCGTGATGGTATGGTAGGTACACCCACATTTCGGCAGGGAGCGAACCTATTGCCATCAACCGGGGACAAATCCAGATTCCGAGCTGCTACTGGGAATTTTACAGGTAAACCCAACAACCCGGAACCGCTCGACCCGGAATTCGAACCCAAGACCTCTAGCATAGCAGTCTAAAATTCTAAGCTATAAAACTATGTTTGATATTTAATGTTATATTCAGTTTCAATAGTCTTGTCAGCGTGCTCGTCGTAAAACCCGTCTGCATCCCAAGAGCGGTTGAATGAACCGCAGATACCTCAGAGGAACATAGAACTGCAATGCAATGCACGTATTAAAACTTATTCATCTGCGGAGCATATTTCAATTAACATCTCTACTTTGAAATCGGAAAGCGTTTGAAACTCATTTGTTTAAATTAGAAAGTTTACCAAATAAAATATAAGCCGTCGAATGATTCGTACATAATTACGAATCATTCGACGTCATATCATACATAGACGACGACGTCTGTGGTCTAGTGGTTCGAGTACCGTACTGCTGATCATGAGGTCGTGGGTTCGATTCCCACAAGACACAAATATTTATGTGATGAACTTAAGTGTTTGTGTTTGTCTGGGTGTTTCTTATAAAGGTATTATAAGTATGTATTTACAAAAAAAAGTATATAAGTATTATATCCATTGTCCAGTAGCCATAGTACAAGCTCTGCTTAGTTTGGGACTAGATGGTGCTGTGTAAAATGTCCCAGGATATTTATTTATTTATTTTATTATTTATTTATAGGTACTATTACGCCTGTATTACCTTGAGGGTTATCAGTGGTGTCCTAATGTACACCCACAGTCCACTGGTAGAGTATGTAATAAGAAAGAGATACAAATTCAAACGCCGAGTTGGTGGGTTTAGAGTGCCAATAAATAATACTGCTCGATCTGGGCATGGAACCCAGGACCTCAAGCATAGCAGTCGCGCTTACGACCGCTAGATTAATGAAACAGTATATTAGATAGTAATTGATACAGATTATATAGATATATACAGGAAAATTTTTTAAGCAGTGCGCAAAAAAATTTTCGTAGTTCAGTATCAGTAATAGAACACATTCCCATTATTAGTTAAAAACTTTTTTTTAAATTTTTATCCGGCTTGAAATCAGCAAAATTTGGACACTTATCTATTCGTAATAATAACAACAGGCACGTGCGCCAGCCGAATCACGTGCCGGCGTCAGCGGGGGTGAATCCCGCGGGGCGGGATGGCAGCGGGGTAGGTAGCGCCGGGCGCCGTCGCCCGCCAGTCTGTGAGTCGCACGCGCCTGTGACGTCGTGTGTTATTGCTTTCCCGCGCGCTCCCGGCGCCGCGCAGCCGCCGCATGAGTTTCGTATTTCGTACTGTGACCGGTGACGCACAATGTCAGAGTTTACTAACCGCGAGTTTTACGAAATGGTGCGAGTGTATATCTTAAGTGGTGAAAACTTGAACGTGAAACAGTGTGTCTCGAATGCGAGACCATGGCATTCATAACCCCGCGGTCCCTAATGAGAGGACTATTTTTGGCCGCCAATCAAAGGTTGCTTGACCACGCCCAATTCAGAACCCGCACGTCACGCACAAGGATCTGGCAGACCTCGACTATGTGTCGACATCGAAGAAAACATTTGTAATTTTTTCGAGCGAAACCCAAGAGCAAGTACTAACGATGCAGTACGTCGCTTCGGTGTGAGCCAGTACGCGGTTTGGAAACTATTAAATACAGCCGGTCTCCATCCATACCACTTCCAACCTGTACAGAAGCAGAAGCACGACTCCGACCCCGTACCACGCCGAGCTCGAGCTAGGTAAGTATGTTTTAAAAGTGCAGTGCAATTGATCATAATGAGTTCTTTAAACAAGATAAAATTTAACCTCGAGCAGGACTTGAACCTGCACTCGCCAGGTCAATTTTTTTCTTCATATTCTGTATTACGTGATCATAATATTATTCATTTTCTGCATTTTGATGGTCCTAAGCCCATGAAAGTATGAATGAAAAATTGGAATTACTTTTAAAATAAATTGTTCAAATTAAACATGAACCTTATTGCTTTGCATTAACGTTAAATATCTATCATAGAAATTAGACGGATAGTCGCCGCTCGCCATACCTACGCGGGCGGGTCGAACGAGCGCACAGCTGTACCTCAACCATGAGTTCTATCGAGGCTTTCGATAGGTTTTTTACGCATCGAAAGACTGTAATCTAATAGCAGATTTTAGTTCCTTACGTAACCGCTAGAGGCGCTGCGAGGGTTTTCCATACAAATATTTTACGGCGTCGCTAGCGAGTCTAGTGAGAAAAACTCATGGTCGAGGCACTGATGTAGGTACTAAGGCGCGCGCGCTCTGCCGCTAGCGAGTAAACATAATATCAGTTTCAAAGTAAACATCTTTCGTTAACGATAACTTTGATCATTTGTACTAAGACTTATCAAAATAACAAATTGGTGTTTAATAAAAGTCGTTTAAGTTTCATTTGACGAAGTTTGCGCACTGAATAAAAAGTTTTCCTGTATATATAGATATATTGAACAGATAATTTGTATTGTGGTTTTAATTGAGGTGGCCATTTCCATCGACATACGAAAACTCATATCCCAAGCTTGTGCCCGCTATCTGGAAAAAAGCTTATCCTTTATATTTTACTCATTATTAACTATTAAATGTTAACAGTAAATAATTATTACCCTGCCCTTCTTCCAAATCACTTGGGGTCAGCACAGTATCTCTTTTTCTTCCATACATCTCTATTAGCTATCTCGTCATTAAACTCCTTTGTGGTCATATCCTTTCTCACACAGTCCATCTATCTTTTCTTCAAGTCTTCCTCTTTCCTAGCATCCATCCACAATCCACATTCATGCTCAAAACATTTTTAGTAACATGCTCTTCACTTCTACGCATCACATTTCCATACCACAATAAGCGGTGCATTAAAATATGTAAACGTTAAATGTTAACATAACACACCATCACGCCTATATTCTCCGAAGAGGGTAGACAGATGTACTATATACCCATAGCGTTGTTAGAAGTTAGTAGTATTGTTTAGGTCCCATAGGGGCGATTTTATTTTCAACATGCGTAAATAAAACAACAACTTGTAGATAAATAAATATTTATTTGAAAACTCTACAATATAGCTTTATAACTGTAGATGTTCAACAAAAATTGTACTAAATATTGTTCAAATCCAAAACATTTTGTTTAGGTAAGTCATTCTATCTCACGAAAATCTGTGTAATGTCGTTTATGCCATTGATATAAAGTTCAAATTTCAATAATTGAACCACCTTCCTGAAATAGCACGTTATAACTTTGTATTATGAGGGTAGGTACTCTTTATAGATACCTACCTAGTTATAATTTAGGTAAAACTGATTGTTAATGATAAGTAGTCAGTAGTAATAGTGATATCTACAAAACTATGACTGGGTAATCGATAAGTAGGTGTCTCATTATGTGTCTACTTTACACAAGACAGCTCTCTTTGATATCATTTAGTAGTAGATAATTATGACAGTTTATCACATTCAATATCACTTATAACATCATAATATGACGCCTGTATTCCTAAAATGATTATCCTCACCTATGCCTTAGAGCCTATGTAATACGGAGCGAACCAATCGCCAATATCCGGGCATAACAATGCTCTATTTAGCAACTGAACCCCGGTCCTTTAGCGTAGCAGTCGCCATTACACTCCTAGAATAATGAGGGAAACTTCTCCTATTAAAATGTAAAGTGGAATGTATATTTACGTTTATAACCACACATTCATCCCCCTTTATCTCTGACGGATTAGGCAGAGGTTTACAAATGTACCCCCACTGTACGCTGGTATTTTTTAGGTCTCATGTAACAGGGGCCGAGGCTTAGCTCTCACTCGTGATAAAGATTATAATTAAAATATAAATTATTTAAATAGTTAACAATATTTTATATAATTATTACTTACCTTACAAATGGCTTAACTTAATACACTAAATTATAAATCGGTAGCGCTAATATTGTGCAAGCCGCCTTAAGTTTAAATATTTCGTAAAATTTAATAACTAGAATAGAATATATTCAATATTTACATAAAGATAGACTATATTTAATGACTTAATTTAAATTACATACAGCACTGGAATAAGTACTTTTATGTATGGCTGACATGCATCTGGAATTCACTGAATAGAGTGCGCAAACGCACATCGCACAATACATGTTTTTATCGTGCTGACAGCCTAAACATTATTAACATACATATATATTAACATTCGGGCTTCATTAAACGACGTCTATAGTCTAGTGGTTCGAGTACCGGACTGCTGATCACGAGGTCGTGGGTTCGATTCCCACAGGGCAAAAATATTTATGTGATGAATATAAGTATTTGTGTTTGTCTGGGTGTTTCTTATGTATTATAAGTATGTATTTACAAAAAAAAGTATATAAGTATTATAACCATTGTCTAGTACCCATAGTACAAGCTCTGCTTAGTTTGGGACTAGATGGTGCTGTGTAAAAAATGACCCCAGGATACTTATTAAAATAACATTGCTCTCCTCGAGTGATATGATTCTATCAGTGACAGACTGACAGCCCTAGACAGCCCTAGTTACATCTATGTCGCTATGTTTTACGTTTTGAGGGTTTAAATTATACAATAAACATATAATTAATCTATAACTACCACTAATATTATAATTTAGGTATTGTAAGTACAAGTGAATTTAAATAATGTCCAGATTTTAGTCGAGTCCCTAACTCCTGCGCACTCTTATCGGATGATCTGGATATCTGAAAAACATATTATTGTATTCATTTATCTCATTCCCGCGCTTGTCTTTTTTGTATGCTGTATTTTGCAATAAATTGTTTCGAGTATCGTAGCTAACGGAAAAGTAAGAAAAATACTGATGAATAATTCCAGTCGACAATCACATGCGAGATCCCGGGCCTCAGCAAGCGTGGAAAGCGGCGAGCGACCAATAAACAAAAAGCTTAATAACATTTGGATGGTAACTAGGCTAATACAGCAAACGCATACTTTTCATATTTTAATACCTTTACTGTGCACAATAGTACCTATCGCTTAAGGCGCACTTAATGCCCTTAAAACATAACTGGAAGAGATACCAATTCTCAGTTTCCTAGCCCATTCTTTTTACAAAACCGTCGCTGTCAACGCTTGCCCATTCCACATAACGAGAAAATTAATAAACATTTTTATAAAAAGTTTGCAAGTCTTCATTATTAAAAAGAAAAACAGCACAACGCTTAGGGTCGGCAACGTACTAGTGATACCCCTGGTGTTGCAAGCTTGTTGGCCACCTTAGTGGTATAAACATTTTGTGAACATAATTAGGTACCTAAGTTGTCACTCGCCGTTTTATCGCTTACCACTCTCCGCCTTGCTGAGACCCTCCTGACTCTGGTTGCTTTTGATTTTGGCCTGTACGTGGGTGATATGATGATGATGAAGTTCCGCCTACAGTCGTGACATGGTCAACGGGACTTCAGTTTGTCCATTGCAATTACTTGGAGGTACTGAAAAAGGGGTTTCGTATAAATCCTAGCTTAGATAATACTAATTAAGATAAAAATCTCTACTTAGATGAGTGCCAGGTTCCTTCGTTCCAGGTTTATTGCCAGCCCGAAAGAGATCCACTGCTGAACAAAGGACTCCCCATATATGTATGGTATATATCCACAAGAACCAGATTCCATGTTAGATCATTGTAAGAAAATAATAAATATGAAATTAAACATATTTACCTAATATATGTTGATCAATACTTGGTCCGTCCACGAACCGGACCTCGAACCCGCGGTGGAGATCTTCCAACAACCTCTGATGGTTCTCCTTGAAGTTCCACAAGAGGAACTTATGACCCTCCTTCTCTAGGTCTAGTATCACAGTAATTAAGTTCTGGAAAGAAGAAATTAAAACTTATTAAATACGTACTATCGCGATTTTATTCATTTTTATTTTAATCTGACTCTGAATTTGTTTAGTCCCAGTTTTTAAACCTAATTTATTTACAGTTTGGAACTGTTGCCAAAACTGTCAAGAAGAGACTAAAATAATGGTTGTTTCTTATACACAAAGTAAAACACAAATAATAGTTGTTGAACAAGTTACCTCGGCTACTCCTAGGTCTAGAGCATAGAGTTGCCTGGCGTCGAGCACGACGAGCGTGGGGCACGCGGGCACGTGCCGCCGCAGCCGCTGCTGCACGTGCTGCGCGCTCGCGTACGACAGCGCGCCACACAACGTGATAGACAAGCAGTCACGATTGCCCACCTGTGAGAATACAAAGAACAGTGAAAACAGTGTTTAATCGGTTACATAGAGGACTGCCTGAGAGCCTGGTTAAGAGCCAATCTTGGTAATTAGCGAGTGACACTAGTATAGTATAACGTGGTATAACGGCTTTCTTTAATTTCTGCCTACCATACTATAGGAAAGGCTTGAGTATAGTAGGTAGGTATGGTGTGAAACTTTATTTTTTCACAATACTCTGAAAAACTAGTTTGCCAAAAAAAAAGACATTACTCTTAATTCGTCTGAATACTAGGAGCTCATAAAACCATAGTAGTAACATTTCGTCATTGTGCAGTACCTTGAACCCGCGCGCAGAGACCGGCGGTCGGGCCGAGCGCGCCAGCACCCGCGCGGCGTCGGCTCCCGCGCCGCACACGATGCCGTACTCCAGCCCCACACACGCGCCTGTCACTACCGTCACTAAGTACACCAGCAGCTCTATCTCTGTAATATCACATAGACTTAGGTTTAAATATCAACACTAGTTGCACGATTACAAAAAGTGGTAGGTAACTTATTATGAAACATTAGCGATGTTATAAAACAAGGTTGCTCCTCACTGCTGTTCCGCCATAGCCGTTTGATGATATTGACCTCCATGAGCGAGAACATGGCGACGATGATGATGCCCGCCAGGGTTGCCCGCGGAATGAAGTAAAACGCGTCCGCTAACAACGTTACTGCTAGCAACACCAGCATCGCTGGAACATATAAATGGCTTCATTAAACACTGTCTAATTGATGCAGTGTAATTCAATTTATGAGACCTTTATTATTATTTTGTTTTTCAGAAGCTGTTACTAAAAACTTGAAATTATGCTACAAACAAAGAAAGAATGCTGCGTGATCATCTTTTTGATGATCACGCAGCATTCTTTCTTTGTTTGTCTCCATTATCATCACATTGCAGACCTTGAAACTAATTTACACGGAGCCATTTTAATTGCCTTCGAATGCAGTAAATTGAGGCAATAATATAAATTTAAAATGTTGCTTCCATTTCATTGGCATTGGCATTAAAGGCAAGAAAATTGCATGGTGTATGGGCCTCAAAATGTAAAACCTACAATTCCATTCCTAAGTAAAGCGCACAGGATTGTACCACGATGCCTATGACCCTGTGACTATACCTTTAAAGAAGCAGCCAGCCGGTGTGACAACACCGCTAGCATGGTTGAGTGCCGTGCGAGTGAACGAACCAGTGGACGGCATGCTCTGTGCGAACGATGACACCACGTTGCACATGCCGATGGCCAACATCTCTTGAGTAGCGTCCACTGTCGTGCTGCCAGCTATAAGTAAATATTCATAACTAGCTTTTTACTTACTTTAAACTTTTAGACACTAGAATAATCTAATCTACTGCAACATACCAAATGCTTTAGCTATAGCGATGCTTTCGAGAATAGCCACCAGCGGCATGACGAGCCCCTCCCCGCCAAACACCGTCATCATATCCTCGAAATTAAGCGTTTGGTTGTTCACCACCGTACTGAACGGAGGCGGCCCGAACTTTGGCAGCCCACCGTGGATTGTACCTGAAAGAAAACGGGAGCTTAATAGAAGGCTCTCCGTATGCAAGAGTGCAGTATGCTACAATAGGAGCAATGGTTCATGTTTAGTGGTAGGGTGAATAATTATTCATTTAATATTCAGGTTGATGATGATGATTATTCATTGAAAACCTTCATAAAATGAATCACCTAATAAAGATTTTATGTATTGAACGTGTTTACGGCTTTCTCCTAAGCTGTTCCATACACCTATAAGAAGGTAGTATATAGTAGGTACCTATTTATATAGTTATACCTACAATAATTATTGTAATTTGTAATAATTTGTTACATAGTTACATAGTTTTAAGAAAAATTGTAAGTGGCAATAAAGATCTATTATTATTAAAAAAAAATTAAAAAAATATCGGTCGAACCACTAGCACCACAGACATCGTCAATAATATTATCTAATTTTCTTTTTCGATCTTGAACCATTGAATCTTGAATTGGGTAGCTTGAACTCGTATTTATAATAATACCTCCTGTTAATGACTGGTCTCCTTGTTACAAATAACAAATCCACGTAACACCCACATCCATAAACCATCCTTTACAATAGTCCTGCACCCACCCGGGAGACTCCATGGCTGTACTCCCATAGTGCAGTTTTGGAGTATCCCGGGTTAGTGTCCCATTCCAAACTAGAACAAAGCTCTCCAAGGGGCCTCTACGCGTTGGACCTGTGTCCCCGTGCAAGCCTTCCAAAGGACCGGATGCCTTCCTTACAGGAGGCATGCCGTGAGATCCAAAAGGAGATACAATAATAATAATAAACATTTATTTCAGAATAAATTCCATATTTGTTAGTAACAGTATGAACTTATAAGGAGAAAGAGATAGTAGATGATGGCAAGTGATTATTTCTGTTTCGAGTAAGCAGACTGCAATTTTATTTTCTGCGTATCAGGATCACAGAAACTGCGAGAGTTATTTCAACCACGGTGAGAGAGCGAGATGGAAAGTGTAATAGAGCGAGACAGAAAATGTGACAGAGCGAGATGGAACACGCGACAGATCGAGATAGAAAACCTGACAGAGCGAGATAGAAAGCCTGACAGAGCGAGATAGACAGCTTGACAGAGCGAGAGGTAAATAAGGAGAAAGAGATAGTAAATGGCTTGTACACCTGTCGGTAGCTACTGTTCCCCTAGTAGTTCTATTTCAAAGTCTGTAAATGTTTCCGTCTATAGATAGACTGCAATCAGGATCGCAGAAACTGCGAGAGTTATTTCAACCACGGTGAGAGAGCGAGATGGAAAGTGTGTAATAAAAGCGATATTAAATATCTGCATGTACATACATACATGCCTTGCGCAACTCTGCTATAATATGCGAGTGTTCCTATATATGCCATTTTCTTGTCATTTCAATATGCCATTTTCTACAATTTGTGCAAACTACAACAGGAATAAAACCCTTCCTTAGGCTTTTTTGCCGTGTCGTCGGGTAAAAATATAGTTTTACTACTTTCCACAGTCGAAATAGTCGTCTCGACAAGTGTACAAAACAAACAAAGAAGGATTGGGTGGGGCCTTCTTTGTTTGTTTTGTACACTTGGTGTGCAAACATCCCATCGCGCTCGCGCACGCATGGTATTTTGCGTACCAGGAATTCATAAACTGTAAAGAGTTAAAAATATTACAAATAACTGACCAGTGAGTGCGAAGGGTGTGATTCCTTGCTTGTCGAGCACGTAGGCGATGATGACAGCCGCAAATACAACGAGCGCGTTGCGGGCGCGCACTACATAGAGCCACGCGCTTGCAAAGCGCGATGTGCACGGTGATGTGGTTTCTGTAACTTTTATTGTAGCACGCTGCGGAGAAAATTCCTAAATATTAATAACCAAGCTTGTTAGACTAGCTAGCTAGCTAGACACTCAGTCAACATGTACTGACGATAAATTAATAAACGTCGGTTATTTTTATTGTCAAACGAGAGAGCTCCGTCTCCGTCCCAACTTCAGATCGTCCCCTACTTTGTCATAAGATAGAGATATGATATGTTAAAGCAATTTTAACACCAGGAAAACAGAACATTATGGGAAGTAGATTCTGAACAATAATTATGGTAGTAGCAACGTGCCAAAAGAAATGGACCTTGTTCACCTCCCGTTAATTACTTGGCAGATGATTTGATACAAATACTGTTCCATTTTTTTTATTTAAAAAGTTAAACAGTTATGGAATATGGATCGGGAAAGATAAAAATCCAGTTCCTCCTTACAACTGACACTCACTTTAAGTATCAACAAAGCAATAATGGTACTAATCCCCAGCACGGTGTCCCAAAGCTGCACCGTCTTCAAGTGCTTGAAGAAGTTGATCACAGCGTCGATGAATGTGTCACCAGATGATCCTGAAACAGTTTTCAAACCAATTTCAATTAATAAAGAAATAAACTTTAGCAAGAAGGCGGACGAAAAAATCTTGTCATAAAATGTTGCTAGTAAAATAAATAATAAAATAATAAGCTAAATAAATAATGCCAGAGGACAGATCAGGCTTTGGACAAAACTTCACAATATCTTTGTAATCTTGGTTGACATTTAAGTTCCCCAATATATATTTTTCTCAATAAACATTTTAAATAGACGCGTTCTAAATAAACTGACCTCAACCTACCATCACGCATAAATATCCCGAAGGGTTGGGCAGAGGTGTACTAATGTATATCCGAAGTTCGTCGATGTGTTCATGGGCTTACGTAATAAGGGGCGAGCCTACTGCCACTTACTTGCTTACGGGACATAAATCCAAACTGCGAGCTGACAGTTATTTTGTACCAATATACAGTTCTCGCCAAACTTATTCTCCGGGTTGAATTTGGCACGAGCTAACTTTAACCCGTAAGTCCGTAAAAATTGGAGAAAGAAAAATATTGGATTGCAATAAATAAAAACAAAGGTTAAGTCATAGGCTGTCGTTTTAAATAATTTTAATCCGATATTTTTTTTTATTCTTCGATTTTTACGGCCGGGTTAAAGTTAGCTAGTGCCAACTTCAACCCGGACAATAAGTTTGACGAGAACTGTACTACCAGGCGAAAGAATTTGAAGTAGGAAGGTACTTATACAACGTTAGTATTTGTTAATAATTTTTATTAAGAAAATCGGCGCAAACACCGAAGGGGAGGTCAATCACTCGCCTGTGTCCATACTTAGCTATACCATAATGTAACAACGAAGATATTTAGAGATTTATACACTGTGGCTATAGGTACTTAAGACGCACTTGCGCGCGCGCAAACCACACGTGGCGCCCCGGGGGAATAACTTTAGGAGCTCGTCACCATGTGAGTTTTAATAAAAAAAAAATGTTTTGTATTTTTTCTGACCTTTCAAATAAAGAAAAACTAACATTGTATAGCACTTAATATGACGTAAATAAAATTCGGTCCGATCCAATGCTTGATGAAACTAATACTCACCTAACAAAAACGTAAACAACAAGCCAAATTGGGATTTCCCTTCTTGTTTTTTATTTGGATGATGCAATGATTTTACTTTGGATTCTCGCGCAAAAGTCTGGTATTTTATTGGTGGTCCATCTCTTATTTTCAACAAAGATTATTTAATAGGTTTCGGGAAAATATAAGTATATTAAGAGAATTTTAGGCCCTATTTCAACACCTAAAAAGTTTCCGTTAAATTACCTGGAACATAATTTTATACAAAATCTGTTTCATGTTTCCATTTATCCGGCAGTTAGGCTATCCAGGTGGCAAAACAGGCCCTTAATATCGAATTTGTTTGGTATTAAAGTGGTCTAGTTATCATCAGCTAGTCTTATCTAGTAGGTACTAGTATCACGGTGTGAAAATAGTAAATACGATAAATATACTCATATAAAACATTGTAGTCTCTATCACGATTTCTTCCACGGGTTGTTAAAGTCCACTGACAAATGAAAACGTGGCACCTCTTCACAAAACCACGTGTAGCGATAAGGTGACGTCTTCGAATATAAAGTTAATGTAACTCCGGTTCAAGTTAGGAACGTGCTATTGCCGGTATTGTGGCAGAGACAGATACCATCACTGGGCGGAATAAAGAGCTTACACACCATCAAGCCTGTATTCCCAGAAAGGTTAGGTCGTAGATACGATATATCTAATAGGGAGAGAGCCTATTACTATCAACCGGGTATAATCCTTGACCTGGGCATCGAAAGCAGGACCTCTAACGTAGCAGTCGCACTAAGGACCGCTAGGCTGAAGCAGTTATGGTCCCTACACACGCAATTTCGAAAAAGTGGTGACGTGCCCTGGATTCAAACTTAAATCTATGGCTTGGCAATCCATTCCAGTTCTTTCTTTTCTATGATTAAAGTTTTTTTTTATTCAAAATCAAAGTACCAATACTTTTACACAGCACCATCATCACATGATTAAGGGGCTGTTTGTTTCACCGCTTTTGGATAGCCGCTAACTGGCGAATAAATTCAAATACGGAACAATTTTTTTATGAAATTATCTGCCATCTAATTTAACGAGAACTTATCAGTAAGCTGTGAAACAAGACCTAGTAAAATCAATTTAATAGTAAAGTTTACAATCTATTGCTCACTTGCTCTCAGCTAATAAATAAATAAATATCCTGGGACATATTTTACACAGCACCATCTAGTCCAAAACTAAGCAGAGCTTGTACTATGGGTACTAGACAATGGATATAATACTTATATAATGGATATATACTGTTTTTTTTTGTAAATACATACTTATAATACATAGGAAACACCCAGACAAACACAAACACTTAAGTTCATCACAATAAATGTTTGTGTCCGTGATCCGTCCCTCGTGATCAGCAGTCCGGTACTCGAAACACTAGACACACAGACGTCGTCATTAATAAAACTATTTCGTATTTACGTTTTCCTTGTTCCTAGGTCTACGTCAGACCTGTGTATTTTTAGTAGCAGATTACCGAGCACAATCGTGATTCGATTCATTAATCTTTTGATGACTTGAACTTATATTTTTAGCTGTCACTGTTAGACGGACATTCTAAATATAGATCACATACCTACCTACTTTATAACTTAAACTATCAGCTGAGTCAAACTCGTTCATCATACCTATTTATCATCTTGTTATCAAAGAGTCAAGTCTAAACACCTGCTAAACACACAATATTTTTTATTGCACCTAGGTATTTTGTTCAACGTTTGCTAAACATTTACCGCCTTATTAATAAACACGGTGTACACTAGGTGTAGATGAACTATGTACTTATTGTCTCTTTTCTATTTCAGTCACTTTAAAATCATCTGATAGTGACAAAACAAAGAATAACTACCCCCTACCAAAACCTTGTTTATTAACCCATTATCAAATAAGTATAGGGAAATTATTTTCAACTTGACACTACAGGCATTTAGCCACTAAGCTACAGAGACATCACAAGTAAGTGCCTGTGATGTTCTGGACGCAGCGCAGGTTCAAGTTCAAACCCTGACAGAGGTTGAATTACTTGAACTAAAACTCTCACTGCTTCGTTGGTCTAGTGGTCCCAAGTGCGACTGCTACACTTGAGAGATCCTGAGTTCTATTCCTGGGTCGAGCAATGTTGTTGGGTTATTCTGTGATATTCCCAGTGGCAGCTCGGAGTCTGCGTGATGGTATGTTTAAAAGTGTTTACCTGATATCCTGAACAATGACTTGAGTTGGGACGCGCTTATTTGAAGCGCGGCTGCCGTCGTGAAGCCACTGATGACTGGCATCGATATGAAGTCCAACAGGAAACCTGGAACGTAAAAACGTAATGTTATTTAATTAAAGGCGCTTCTTGCCAGGTCTTCTCCATAAGAGTAAGACCCACTATTTGAAACCGTGCAATTGTGGTCAAGCGCAAGCCTATCTAAGAAAAAAAAAAGTTTTTGACATATTAGAAGCACCTGTAAATTATTGTCTAAATATTTTTTTATTTTGGAAGCACTTAGGATTTCACGCTTAATGCAAAAAGAGACTAATGTAGTGAGTACCTGTCATTCCATTAGAAATAAATAAATACTTAATTTTTGAAAATATTGCCGTACCAAAAAATACTATACGTTTTATTGTACTTCAAATGAGAACCAGCTAGTGTTGTGACCTACGTTTTGTACCCAAAGCCTTGACACGTCACAGATGATCGCACAAATCATGCTTGATTTTATTAAGTTGTGCTATGCTATAATAGGTTTCAATGCCAAATTTAAACAAAAGATAGTGTCACCATACTTCGACATCAGAGAGACAAAAAATTTGAATAAGTAAATGTTATATAATTCCCCAAAGTTCGAGTACTTAAATCATTGTACCCCCGACCTATGGCAGAAGGCAGATATTCTGGCAACCAATAAAGTCATAGAAAACAAAAGTTTCTCCATTAAACGTAAACGACACCAAGTTCATTGTCTGCATGAATTTGCATACTTAAACAGCACAGAACTTTCACTTTATGTAACAGGGCGACAGATGTCTGAGGAGTTATTCATACGCGATATTTATGCTAATTGACATAATCGAATACACTGGCTAATCGAAGTAAATGATAATCGTTATGTATTCGGTTAGGTTAGAAGAAAGTGTTAGGCTGCAGCACAAAGAGACTTCAATGAAATCGTCAAATCAATTAACTTGTAATCTTATTGGATACGGGGATTTTTTTGCCATACGGAAGTTTGAGAATTGTCAAAAGTGTAATCAATCATCTATTTTAACACAAATAGATAACTAATTAAAAATAATTACCTTTTTTGAGCATCATTGAGTTGAGTTCAGATAATTCATTTGTGTTGGAAGTTTTACAGGTAATTAAGTACTTATCTGCATTTATTTTGTGCATAAAAATATAGGTACTTTAAAAAAAATGTGTTTATTGCTCAATTTATAACATAAATAATCTGCGGGCTAATTGGACCCGCGTTTTATAACGCAGAACTGAACCGCTTATTCACTACGCATGAGTTTACAGTAAATGTAAATTATTCACAACGATTCCTTGTGTTAGCATTCTATAGCTTCGCCGTGTGATAAGGAGCTGATAACCTCAAAGAAAACTTGTTTTCAGTACCTACATTTTTGCGGTTAATTTAATTTACTCTTGATGGATTTTTCAGATAAAATACGTACCTAAGCTTATTTTAATAACATACCTAAGTGTTATATTATCATACCTACTTATAGATTTACGTGTCATGATATTGTAAGAAGGCGTGCTCTGGCTTTAGTCTTAACTTTTTTAAATCCATATTCGGCATATTAAATACTGTATACCTTTTACAAGAATAAAAATAATCACCTACGTTTTATTTTTACCTACCGAGCTGAAGAACTCCAAGGAGTAATATGACACATCCTGACAGAAACGCGGCCAAGTAGGCGAAGTCTGCTGACTTGGCGACGTACTTGGCTAGTAAGGCCGCCAAGATAGCAGTAGGACCCACGGTGACATCCTTACAGCTACCGAACAGCATGTACATGAGGCCAGGGAAGATACTGGAGTAGAGACCGACCTGGAACAGAGGTGAGGCATCCGTCAGAGAAAGTTCTATGGCGTTGCTGGATTCCTGTTAGCAGGGAACTTAATCCTAGCTAGTAGCTCTACCTCCTATTAGAAAAAGGCTTGAACTACGTACAGTTCTCGCCAAACTTATTGTCCGGCTTGAAGTTGGCACGAGCTAACTTCAACCCAACCGTACAAATCACAGCAAGAAAAATATTGGAATTGCAAATAAATAAAAACTAAAGCTCGTCGTGGGCGGACGTTTTAAATATTTTTTCTCTCCAGTTTATACGGCCGAATTGGAGTTGGCTCGTGCCAACTTCAAACCGGACAATATGTTTGGTGAGAACTGTATGTACGGTGTTTTTATGTTTCTATTTTCTATTATTTTTGTCGGGGGATCCACAGCGAGATGAATGTGTGAATGAAAAAAGCTTATAAAAATAAATCAAGACTTCGCCTGGCTATAGATATGCAGCGGGACGGCTGAATGCTGGCTGAATAACCTTAAAAAACAAATAAATTATGAAAATATTGTTACTTGTGGAGGCAGCCCGGCGACCATGGCATACGCGATGCCCTGAGGTATTGAGGTCAGCCCCACTGTGATACCTGCGAACATAAAACAAGAAATTTAAAATACATACCGGATTTGCAGAAACTTTCGTTTCAAAAACATACAAACCAAGCGTAGGTGTGTAAAGTGAATAATTTTTTATGAAACTATTGTTTGTAAGATTTGCGAGACCTTTTTCATTTAAAAAATATACCTAATACACTTTATTATAAAATTCATCACCTAAGCTGTAGACCATGCAGGTAAATACTTATTTGTTTCATGCAGGAATCGAACCTGCGATTACTTCACCCGTCGTGTTATCACTGAATATGACTCATCATATGGATCGCCATATCACAGTAATCGTTTATGCCTACTGCCTACTGATTTTGTACCTATTAGTATAACAATAGGCCGTTGCCTAGTTGGATAAATAGTTATAAAATTATGTATGAATATTATACCTACTTAGTTAAACAACGTAGTTGACATTTATTAATATGCTCCTTTCATGGTACCTTTTAATAACATACTACTGACATACATTGTGTTACCTAATGATGTCTTGATTAGTAACACGAATAAAGTGTTATTCGGTTCACATTTGAATGAGGTTCGGGTGCATTTTTATAGGTAAGAAAATATAATTGAAACGCACACGAACAAAAATTATCTAGGTATTGATGCGAATATTATCTCTAGGTTAGGTTATTTATATTACCTGGTGTTATAAAATAGGGAAGGTCACGACCCTCAGCATTAAAGAATGCGACTAAAGGAGGACGTTATAAAATAAGTAGATACCTCTTTGATTTCCCATTCTTTGCCCGATCAATTAGGTAATATTTCTGAGAAACTTATTTTGTGTGAGTGGATTTAATCGTTTTCCTTCTCGTTCAAAGTCAAATGATAAATAAATTCCTTTTCGTCCGCGGAAAGGTTAACAAGCGGAGGATAATTGCGATGTTAACCTAATAAAAAAAGGTCACCTTTTTCAGGTGTAATGTAAACTAATCTTAGTATTACGATGAACAAAAAATGTTAAGGCCTTAACAACAGTGAAATGCCCAAATTCTTGGGTATTCAATTAAGATTGTTTCAATAACTGTTCATTTAATCTGTACACAAAAAATATATGTGATAGATAAGGATTCGATAAATTTTTTCACTTGAAAAAAATTGTAATTCCGCCAACCACTTTTTGGAAAAAAAATCACCAAAGACTACCTATTTTTGTCAGAATTTTCAAATTGTTTGCTAAACGGCTGAAGCTACTTACTTCGCTTTTTCATACAAAAATAGGTCTTCAAAATATCAATGTTTTCACTTGAAAGTATTATTTTTATTTTGCATTTTACTAGTCAAAATATTCATTTTCCTCGAAATTGAGTCTATCCATGCCAGCGTTCCCTGCTCCTTCACCCGCGCAGTCCGTCTCCGGACGTTGTCGAGGGTGGACCGCGCGTCGGTGTTTGAGCGACTATTTTAAAATACATTTTAAGTTTTGAAGGCTTTATACTTATTGATAAATATTTATATTAACAGAAATGCTTAGTTTAGTTAATATTTATATATTGCTGGCTGTAAATATTTTTTTCTAAACAAATTAATTTTTTAAGTGCATAAAGAGTAAGATTGCAGAGTGGTAGATCTGATATGTATTGCTCCGCACTTTAGGCATAAAAATATTACTACGCCACTCGCCTTGTTGGCGACTGGCTGGCAACAGTTCTGTTTTTGATAGTTTTTATTTTTGATATTTGATTGTATTGTTTTTTGTGCTGTCAGTCCGTTATTGTGAAATAAAATACTTCCAGTGCTACTAAATTTCTCTTAAATTACCACCATAGTTTGATTTTCTTCATCAGTCCACTTCTCTCACGAACACGCCTTATTCTTATTTAAAAGTAATTTTTTATATCTTTTTGTATTTTTTAAGCATTTTCCATGCTAAGATTACAAGTTATTTTTAATGAAGGAAAAAATCGGCTGGCGTTCAGGATTCGAACCTGCGTCTTCTGGTTCGGTACACCAGACGCTTTAACCGCTAAGCTATCGCGAGCCCCGCTCGCCTGTCAAAGTAATTTTATAGTTACTTACCGCAGGTACTTATCGTAAATGTTTATCGAGTTTTGATTTATTTAGGTATGGTTATTCAAAAAACCACATAGGCATTAATTGTAAAGGTAAATAAGGGTATCAAATCCTAATGTTCCTTAGGGAAATGGGATTACAAAAATTGCATTATTTCTTTAATCCAATACGGCGGACATATTTTTGAAATTTTGAATTATGATATAGGTATCAAATTCAAGGTTCTTTAGGGAGCTGATTATGAAAATAAGCTTTATTCTAAAATTTAAGATGGCGGATATTGTATTTTTATTTTTTATGATATTTTAAGATTCTTCAGGGCGCTGATGATTATGATTATAATATAATATTGATATCAAATTCGTGGTTTCTTGGGATGCTGATTACGAAAATGGCATAAGTTTTTGAATATAAAATGGCGGACATTATTTTTTAATTTAGTATGATATGGATATTAAAGATGAATGTATATACTAGAATAGATTAAAGGACTAGGTATTTAACGAGATCATGTAGTACCTATTCCATCTTTTAAAATACTCGATCCTCCTAGACTCACTGTGACTATGGGTACGCGGCATCCGAGGCCCGCTCGAATTGAGCAACGCGGCGCGGCGAAGCGCGGTACAGTCATTTAAATTTGAACCATATTTCTATGCACATAAAAGTAACGCGACGCGGTACTTGTGTCGTGCAAGAATATACTGTCTTTTTTAATTACACTAATAGTATTTTCGCCGTAAGATGATATGCCTGACAGTTCTCATTTTAAAACCCCTGACGCAAAAACGACGGGGTGTTGTGTGTGTGTGTGTGTGTGTGTGTGTGTGTATGTGTGTCTGTCTGTGGCATCGTAGCTCCCGAATTTTGAATTAGTAGTAGGTTTTTTTATTTGAAAGGTGAATTAGTCGGGAGTTTTCTTAGCTATGTTTGATGAAAATTGGTCCAAGATGGCCGCCGCCACAAAATAGCGAATTAGATATTTTTTCACAACTCCCTCATTATGGGTATCAAATGAAAGGGCTTAACTAGTAGAATATAATGTACTATAGAACATTTCAAATCCAAGATGGCCGCCACCACAAAATGGCAAATTATATTTCGTGTCGGTGGTTTTCAAATTTTTTATCCTTGCCGCGCATACTACTTTAAACTAATCTATACTAATAATATTATAAGATTTGATTGTTTGTTTGTTTGTATGGAATAGGCTTCGAAACTACTAGACCGATTTGAAAAAAAAATCTTTCAGTGTTAGATAGCCCATTTATCGGGGAAGGCTATAGGCTATATAATTATCATCACGTTATGACTAATAGGAGCGGAGTAGTAATGAAAAATGATACAAAAACGGGGAAAAAATTATAAGACCACGCGGGCTAGCTAGGCTAGTAATAAATAAACTGGTGTAGTGTCCTACCTACAGTTTAATTATTTAAAGTACCGTTTTTATATTATGCCCGATACTCGTCCTTTTTAATTGTTATTAGTTTATATATCAATAAATAATGATATTATTTAATATGTAATTAAATTTATATAATAATAATGTTATAATATAATAAATAACAAAATGTTTTAATAATTTTGTGTGAACAGCTAAATTTATTTTGTATAAAATAAATATGACATTGGTAAATAAACACACAATAGCTTTTATATAATATAATAATTTGCAGATATCAATAATTGTCTGTTACGCACAAACAGATTTTTGTATTAGTAGTTAGCTCATCACTAATGAGGCGCGTGACAAAACGTCCGGCCGGCCGCAGTGGCGGTACATCGAAATACAACGGCGCGGTGCCAGCGCCGGTACCCACATTGTAGGATACTGAGCTACATGGTGGCGTTCGGCGAGTTGAGTTAGTCTGTTTAGTCTGCTGTACCCCGCCGCTTACAGCGTGTTTATTGTTATAATTCTCGGATGCGACTTGTATACTTATAAACCGTACCTAACCAGTATTTTGTATGCATATTCGGCTGTGTAATTGTGCGCTAAGACTTAGTGTAAAACATACGTAATACTTATGTGTTAATAAACTTTGAAAGTGAGTGGCTGAAACTTTTATTTGGTTCTCTGAACTACACATCATCTACACACTCACTTCACTGGCAAAAAAATAAAAAACATATTATTAAATTAAACATAAAAGCCGACTGCGTTAAACTAATGCTAAAACGGTACTAACTAAAAATCTAAAAGCAAGCTCTATATAGGTAATATCGGAAATGAAGTACTCCACGTTACGTCATGTCACCAATAAGAAAACATACTTATCTTACACACAATAATTGAAAGTATCGATTTAGTCACTTAATACCGTGCACATGACGTGACTCTCAGTGATGCTTAAACATAATAGGCAGTATTCCAAATAATACCACTTATTCTCTCTGCGACTCTAATCTTTGAACTATTCAAATCCGTGTGTAAGCAGTACGGAGCGTCTCGAGCGAGATGGCGACTTTTTCAAATTAGCTCCATTTCCTCAAGGTCATTCACGTGGGTTAAGGCCTTAATATTAAGCGATGATGTTATAAAACTTAGGCATAGTATACTGAAATTCTTAAGTGATTTGATTTGTTGATGTCGGTCTGGGTTTTTCTTATGTATCAAGTACCTCTTTATAAGTATTACATATTGACAAAAAATGTATATGTAAAAGTAAGACAATTCTAGGACCTTAATTTAGCTTTGCTTAGTTTGTGACTAGATGTCCCAATTAATTACATAATTACTTTATTTCTTACAGAGTAGGTAGGTCGGTACATATTTTGTGTTTCTAAAAAAAACTACCTAGTGGTCCAAAGAACCTAAGAGATTCTATAATAAGTGGGAAGAAGAAGAAATAACTTTCTAAAGTACATTGATCTAATATCATCAATTTATTTGGGGTCGGCGCAGCCTATCCTTTTCTTGCATTGAAGCCAGTTAGCCGTCACGATCCTCCAAAAATCCATCATTCACAGTTAAATGAGCGATAAACCAGCGTGAACGGAAAGTGCTTGTTAGGTAACAACATAATAATATTTATTAACATCTGTGTAAATTTTTTGTAAATTACATAAAGTCACTGGGAATACTGCCTCAAGTCTAGTAGTCCTAAGTGCGACAGGTACACTAAAAGTTTTTTTTATTTTTATTGCCTACAGTGGCAGACGAGCAGGTGGCCCACCTGATGGTAAGTGGTAACCACCGCCCATGGACATTAGCAATACCAGGGGCAAAACTGAGCCGCCGCCTACTGTGTATGGTAGAGAGCTCTTTGGGTTGGGTCGGATTCCCAGGTAGACCAGTGTTATTGGTATTTTCAGTAGCAATTGGGTGTTATTTAACTTTGTGCTTGGTTAAAGGCAATAGCACAGTGTAAATAGGGTCGCTCCCTACATGGGCCCTATGCTATTCTAGCAAAAACCTAATGGATGCCAAATTGTAACTGATCTGTGCCTGTCAACTGGTAGAACTGGTTGATTCCGCCTAAAGCCGCATTATATTAAACAAAGACTTGGAATTAAATCAGCTCACTGCTCATTCCCTTAATTTATACGTGGGAAGATAAGATAACAGACAACAACTTCATTCAGAGATTATCTAGAAATCCCAGACGTGCTCAGTTTTACAAGCGTAGTTTAACTTTAGCATATTATGATAAACGTTATAAACACACAATTAAAATTCTGATTGCACAGGATATTATAGTGATTAGCTAGCACTTAACGAGGTAATGTATTATTTGTTTTGCCACTAACCAAATCAAAGTTAAACCCACCTACTTCTGTGGCCCTGGTTCATGCTTTTAGTTGAACAGCATCAAAGGTTTACTTTACATTAAAAAGCAGCAGCCATCCTTGCAGCATGTATGCAATAAAATTCTCAACCGCAGCTGCACTTTGGAATTGTGCCCAGTAAATGGCTCGTCCTCCATATTATATGAGTCAACAGGATCTATATACTCAGTTGGGTTATGCAGCGTTGTCATGATATATACGACACGCTCCGTCTTTTTCTTCAAGTAATGGAAGTCCATGAGGATTTCCACACTATGAAAAAAGCAGCATTTTATGAGATACACGTCATATTTTCCTCATTGCTTTATAACCCAACAAATGCTTGGAGAATGTCGAGAAATTGATGAAAGGAGATTCGATCATTGAGGTCAGCAGATTCTTTTTAACACCTACCGTTTAAATGACGGCCAAATAATTTATCAAATTGTATAATAAGCTACAGATATGAAGCGACCGTATTATGAAGTACAGCGCTCGATAACCAGTGTTATGTCACAGAACCGGTTTATTTGTCGGTCAGTCGGGCAAAACTAGGTAAGACGGTAAAAGGACTACTGTAATGTTATGCGGTAAGTGCGGAATTTGATTTTTGAGTTATTATTTTCAAAAAAACACTCATTGAAACAACTGAACTTATTTATTCAGTTCAGTAATTCAGTTTATTTGTCAATGGAAAAAGGAACTGATGAAATCTGATATATATTTTTAAATGACGAATAACAATGAGCATTGTGCATGCTAAATTAAATAATATACCTACACGCTGTGGGAATGTCGCATGCGGGCACTTGCGCATTGCAGTCGCAGCAAAATGTAGCACACCTCACGAGGAAAATTTTATGTTTAATAAGATTAAACCTGTTTCGGGGATAAACATTTTCGAAATGCCTGAAGGTTAGTTAAGTTAGAGTTAAGATTCCATTCCTTCCTTGTGTATCTATCTACTGTAAAGCAACTACAACAGCTACCAGGATTACATAAACAAGAAGTGATCTCACCTGCAA
This sequence comes from Acronicta psi, assembly GCA_946251955.1. Lineage (NCBI taxonomy): Eukaryota > Metazoa > Arthropoda > Insecta > Lepidoptera > Noctuidae > Acronicta > Acronicta psi. The sequence goes on from OX276477.1 coordinate 13,576,894, forward strand.
TGGCATCGCGGAGCAGATATTCGAAGCTGTACTTGGGCAGCCATATTGTAATAGGCAGCCTTCTCTTCCATGACTCTGTACTGCAGAGCTTCGATGCTGTCCGCCGTAGTCTGCCGTGCTGGACATTGCCTGAAGAAATTCGCAAAATGAAGAATTGGTAGTACATCAGTACAGCAAGTGGCTGTAAATTGGAGATAGATGTATCCTGTACTTGTGACCAACACACATAAGTGCCTGCGCTTATTGTTTAAACAAACAGAAAAAAACACCTAAGAACACACCATCATTTTCAGTGTGTCAAATCAACAAACAGCAGACAAAGTAGGTAGGTAATAGGTATTTCAGTCGACATTTTCTGAAACTAAGTAATGAGTGAGGTAATGAGGCTATAGAACTCTCACCCCAAACTTTTCACCAGCCGATAAAAAAATGCAGTCTAATTATATTCAACCATTGTACGATGGATCATTTAGTAGTTCACCATCTCTGCATAACCGCTCACCACCGGATAAATTCAAAGATGAAACAAATTTTATATGAAATTATCTGCCAAGTAATCTAACGGGACCTTATCAGGAGATGATGAAATAGGCCTTTAGTATTGAGGGGTGAATTACAAATTCAAAAGTAAAGGTGTCTAGGTTTTGCTTCCTCAATTCATCCATCACTGTCTCCAATAATAAGCTAGAAAACGCGGGCTATAAAGTGGTTTTTCGTTTTCTGGTTTATTTACAACTTTTTTTATATCTCTAAGGTGGCAAACATGCTTACGGCCCGCCTGATGGTAAGCGGTTACCATAGCCTATGGACGCTTGCAGTACCAGGGGTATCACTCGCGCGTTGCCGACCCGAAAAACCTCTTAGAGATTTATGGAGGATTCACTGCGCCGACAGTTTGCGGGAATATTCCTCTTACTGCCAGCGCAGCGCATCCTTAGAAGGAGCTCTGGCGACCTTACTCACTGCAGGAACACAACACATAATAAAGTGTGTTATTTGGCTCCAGTTTTCTGTAAGATGGAAGTACTTCCCCAGATGGGCTGCTCTAGACTTGAGGCATAAATGGCTGTGCCCGACCTCTCTTAATCAATTATTAACAATGCACTGTAGGCTGATTTGTAACCTCCGCTGGTAATAAAAATCAATGCAAAGCGCAGTGAAAGAATCTTTGTTTTACTAACTTGCTCTTGTAGTTATGATGTTGTTAAACACTGATACAATGTTTAACTGTAATAACTACGCTTAGTTATTATACCTGTTATAATCTCAACCTATTTACTGAAGGATTAAACGTGATGATCAGGTCCGTAAAATTGCTAAATTGGTCTAGGGGTGCCAAGCTTCCGAGGATGAGTAAAAAGTTATTAGGGTTTACTATAGACTATAAAGCACTCGAATCTTCGTTTTGTATGTACGCAGTAGTTATTTGTAATGGCAATAATGCCCCTTATTACTTATTATAATCATCATCTTGCCAATCCGCTCCATATAGGTACTTAGGTTCGCTTCGGCTTCTTTTTGATGCACACAACTTTATGGCCGTCATCTTATCAATCACTTCAATTGTAGCCATATCTTTCCCCACACTTTAGACAGTGATTACAAGATTAATAAGCGCAAAACGATTGCTACGCTTGAGGTCCTGGGTTCTATTTCCAGGTCGAGCAAGGTGCTGTTGTGTTTTTCTATTAAATTCTCAGTCGCAGCACAGTGTACATTATGGTAGCAGCTCGGAACGAAATTTGTGTCCGGTTGTTGGCCATAGCGGGGATAGCGAGTGCTGCCGAACTGTTTCGCTCACTAGAGACAGGATTGAATTGACTGCCTTTGCTAGTCGGAGAGACGCTATGACAGAGAGAGAGAATTCACATACCGGTAAACTAACAATAATTTTACGTATCTTTTCAGTGTCAGGACACTGAAATAAATTGTATTGGTCAGCAGAGTTGCGTGTCCTGAATTTGAATCTCGAACTATGGCATTGCATGGCTTTTACCATCATTCACTATTGTCACAATATGTAATAAGTTGTGAAAAGACCTTGGGCTATTAACAATGTTGTCATTTGAAACAAATTCAAGTGCTACACAAGTATTTGTGTAAGTACCTATTATCTCCAAATACTTTTAGATTACAAGTAGGTGCTAACGTTCAAAACAGGTTCAAAACACTTGAATACCACATAATTATGTAAGTAGATAGGTAGTAAGTAAGTTACCAACCATTATTTAAAAAATTGAGAACCTAAACAGAATCATAAAACTTTCTGCTTTATTATTTTTTAATTAGAAGAAAGTTTACGAAAGGAAACAGATTACCACACCTTATCTTCAAGGGTCAATACAGTCCACCACCTTCAGTGCACCAGCAGAAGGATGTGGTACAAAGGCCTACCTACCTGCATCATTAGCGGTTATTATCATTAAAACGCATACTAATGTCATAATGTAACAACGGAGATTTATTACACTGTGCTACTGTGTTGGAACTTGGAACAGAAAACATTTAAATATCTTAGATAACTTATAATACTTGCGTGTTCTTTTTATCCTGGTACCTTTTAAACAGGCCCAAGCCAATCATAGCTCTAAGATGAGTACTAGACAATGGATATATTATTATGTTACATTTTTTGTCAATATATTTTATAAGGAACACACAGACAAACACTAAAACTTAAGTTCACCACATAAATAAATATTTATGTCTTGTGGGAATCGAACCCACGACCTCGAGATCAGGTGCTTCGGTACTCGAACCACTAGATGGTCTAGTGAGTTTAGTTTAGACCATAGACGTCGTTTAAATAATTTGTAGAATTTAATAATCAAACTCAATAATAATAATATTATAATAATAATAATATTTATTTATTTGCACATCAAATAAAATCCCAAGTGAAAATTCCGGAAACAAATTTATAATAGCCATTGATATTTTTACTCACAGCCACTGACTGAAAATACCAATTGATTTTTTATTCTATTAGCTCTGGTCTCAAATATAATCCGTGTAGACAAAATAACTAGCAAACTGAAGTAGGTATAATTGTTTTTACATTCCGCGAAACATTTTTTTATCGCCCTAGAGTATAAATAAATAAAAAATTTAAACATTACCTATAACTTCAATCATTTTCACACAAAACAACACAATTTAACCGTTACTACATTTGCGCGTTACATTTCGAAATTCATTTTTACAATTCGATTAAGTCGTAAAATACGATTTGTCGTAATATATTCCGCAAACTATGCAACCAGCTTCATCGGAGTTAAAAAACGTACTAAGCGTCCACGCACCGCGTCGTGGCCATCCAACAGTGGCTTCCTCCAAATGTTGGCCATTCGACGCCAACTTCCAACATGTTTTAAAACACCACTTGTATGGACAGGCTGCAGATCGGTCATGTTGGTCAGCCAACAAGACCAACAAAGAGGCGTATGAAGGAGTGTTTGTTTCCTATTCAATAACTTTGTCAATGGAGCAATAGATTACGATTGTATTGTTAACAGGTCGCGTCGAGAAAAGTAGTTGATAATGTATCCAGCCGAAGCGAGGACTCTTAGGCTGAGATTCAGAGAAGAGACTCAGCATGAACTTACGCTTCCGTATGTGAAATTGTCATACAAATTGACATACGGAAGCCTAAGTTTATGCTTAGCATCGTCTCTAAATATAAAACTTAGATTAATATGTTATTAATCTAAGCGAGGACTAAGAAAAATCAATGATAACAAGACGTAGGTGTCAAAATTGTTCCAATAGCTGACGAAGTACTTTGTCATCGTCAAAAGTCCAGTTCTCCATCCGATATTCCTTCTTCCACAAAGGAAAGAAATGAGAAGGAAGTTTTAATCAGTCAACCAACTTCCAAAAGCCGCAATAGTATCAGTTATCCTGTGCTATAAAACTAAGACAAATCGTCCTAGGTGCTCTAAAGTGGGTCACTCGCATATCGTAAATGATTTCAACCCTCAAAGGAAAGGATAAAATAATCAATGGAAGGTGTAATTTTACAATCGTTAGCAATTTTTAGCAAGTCAATACCTATTTATGGTCAAAATTATAGCTCATTTCTAATAGGCAAGTATTATGTGTCAGCAGCATACCTAATATACCTATGCATATCTCTGGAAGCACGCAACGATAACAATGATGGTCTTCTGTTTATAATCAACATGGAATTCTTGACAATACATAGGCACCTAATTACTTCTGGTTTGTTATAGGTTTCGCCTATATAGACGCACATGTGCGATAAACCTGTTTATTAGGTGCAATTAAAACGGATGTTATTAGGTGTAGCGCTTGTAATTAACAATGTATAAATTAATTGTTACCTAAGCAGAACCTTTCATCGTACAATGATGTAACCTAACTATTATTTAATCTGCAGTAAAACCAAAAATCTACGGAAAGATCAATACGTGACAGGAGGACAGGACAGGAGAGATTTTGCATAAATCGCTTCCTGCCCACTTTCGGACCACCGTAAAACTTCACCGCCTAGACCTAATTATAGGAAAACTTGAGCAATAAAAAACGTAAGTACCTAAGCGTAGCTCTGTCACTAAATAAAATCAAGGTAGACTCAATAACGTCTGGCTGAGTTTTAATTCTTCTTTTTAAGATAAGATAAGCCAATAAAGCAGTCCTGAGCGTTCTTTCGTATAAATTATAAATATGAGTATGTAAGTACTTGAAGAGTGGATAAATAATTACGTATGTAAAGAGAGTATGGTTATCAGAATAAGCCTACCCTACAAAGTAAGAAGCGAGGTACTTAGCTAGCCCGAATAGAAATTCCACCTATAGGCAGCGTTTGCTTCGGTTTTAAACGCAGCCGATTGGTTGATTTTTTCCTTGATCACCGCTCAGCTTCTTCGAACATCTCTGCCTCTGGTGAAACGCAGCCGAAAAGGGCAGTACCTACCAAATTTACGACTGTACAGTCCTCGCCAAACTTATTGTCCGAGTTGAAGTTGGTACAAGATTTGGGTTAGCCTAAAGACAATAAAACCCTCATGGCCATGAGCTAGAACTTAGGCTGAAATTCAGAGAAGAGACTCAGCATAAACTTAGGCTCCCGTATGTCAAATTGTCATACAAATTTGACATACGGAAGCATAAGTTCATGTTGAGTCTCGTTTCTGAATATTAGCCTTAGAATTCTATACTACTCAATCACCATACCTACAGTTCTCGCCAAACTTATTGTCCGGGTTGAAGTTGGCACGAGCGAACTTTAACCCGGCCGTAAAAATCCGATGATCCGAGGACATTTCATGTGCCACTTTGAATTTTTAGAACAAAACATAATCTCGTTTAAATACAATAAATTTTATATTACACATATTTAAAAGTTTCATTCTTCTTAATTTTTTTGTGAAGTCATGCTCGTTGTATTATTTAAAGCATGTTTCAGTTTACTGAAATAATTTATCTATATTGTCTCAAGAACAAATAGATTAAAAACATAATAAAATAAGTATAAGATTGTAATGTTTAAAAGACTATATTGTCGGCTTAAAACTTATGAGTTTAACTTTAAGAGGAATTATTCATAGTGTTTGTTGATTTTGTCTAGGACACAAATTAATCTCTACCTAGTTTGTTAATATTTTAAATTTAATATTGTGGTAAAAAGATTAATAAATGTAACAATAATATACTTATATTAAATCATTTTGGTAAATCAAAATAAGTATGAAAAGTACACTTGAAGGAAATAAAAAAGTTAATGATTTAACCGATCAAATAACAAATTACAGACCAATACAACAAGAATGAATACAGACAAAATTGACAATTCATCTAAAACATCCTTTACCAGTATGGTGCTATGTTGCTTACAGAATTCCAAACTACATGAAGAATGTTTTATGTACTTTTATAAATGCAAGTAAATTTAACTCTTAGGATTATTTCAATATTTCAGCTTAAATTCTTGAAAACCAGTTCATTTTGAAGTCTTCTTTAAAGAATTCAGCTTTTCTCAATGGAGGGTAGAGAGATTACCACCGCTCACTATCCTCTGTCATTTCTTTGACCTCTTGATATGACTTGCCAATGGTAATGATCATGAAAATAAGTAGTTCTTTACATTTTGCTCTTCTTACCCTAGGAACATGATATTTATATTGAAAAAAGTTGTTAGGTTATATGAGCAGGTAGAGATAATTTTATAAAAAAAAGAAGAAAGAAAAACAGTTTATTTATTGTGACACAAAAATTGAACACACAAGAAAAATGGGGGCTTACTTAAATGTCCTAAGAATGTCATGCTCATTTTGCTGCACTGTTGGAACATCTACTCTTAGATAAAAACCTTTAAGCCTAATAAATAGATACATAAATATGGGATGTTTTTACAGCACCATCTAGTTCCAAGCTAAGCAGAACTTGTAGTATGGGTACTAGTAGACAATGGATATAATATTAATCTACATTTATAAATAAATAATGTAAATACATCTATACATATGCTTAATACACATAAGAAACACCGAGACCAATACAAAAACTGTTCACCTCATAATTTTTGTGCCCTATGGGAATCAAGCCCACAACCTTGAGAACAACAGTCCAACACTCAAACTGCAAGACCACAGATGTAATCAAATTACAAACACAATAGAAAATGAATCACTATTATACATTTACACCACACTAGTGTGGTAGTGTGGTGTGTAGTAGTGTGGTGTGGGTTGGCGGACACATACATTAAAGTACTATGGTGAATTATAATATTCTACTGCTACAATAGCAGATTATGGATGAACAATATGAAGAGCTGGATGGAATACATAAGTAGCAGCTTTATAATCCTACTAGCTCATGATAGAATGTATTCTGTCTGACAAACTGGTAGATAACCTAACCACGTACCTACCTATGTAAAGAGTATGAATAATCTGTATTTGAAATCTTTTGTACTCAGTGAATATTACAGCTGGCCGATATTTTTAGCTAACAATAGAAACAACAAATCGACCTCCTATTTTGTTTTACTTTTATATGTTTTTAGGTGGATCAGCTGACATTTAGAAATCATCAAAAAACTGTTAGTTTCGTTTAGGTGCTTTACAAGTTTCTTATAAATGCTGCTACTTTGCGATAGATATATACCTACAACATACTTTTTAATTGATTATGTGGTATAATATTATAGTAAATAAATAAAATCTAGAGAAACATGGTGAGTCGACAAGATGGAACTTATATTATAATTTACATACCCAAGAGCGGTCTCCGAGGATCGTCAGCATCCATTTTTAATTCGTCATATGGTCACTCAGCACGTGATGCCTCAACATTTGTGTCATTTGAATAGTCTTATCAATTAATGATAGAAATTACACATATGTACATTATTTTGTTATTGTTTACAACTTGATTCCAGCCTTTTGTTTGATATCCCAATGACATTTCGGTGACATTGACGTTTGACAGCGCAGTGACAGATGTTGCGTTTGGTTAATTCATCATCAACCCATTATCTGTCCCACTGCTAAGCACGGGTCTCCTTCCAGTATGAGAGAGATTAATTGGATATTGAATATTCTGCGTAATCTACCTTCACTCAATATTTACTAATCTATGTTTTTTTTACTTTTTCACTACTTCCAACAAGATGCCAAAAAACCATACATAAAACAATGTACAATATGTAGTGTGTAAGTTAATATTAAGTATATTTTTATATAAATTTGCATGTTAAGTATATCATAGGTAATCTGCAAATTGGCCAAGCTTGTAGAAGTTCTTTGCAAATAAAAAAAATATTACACCTATTTTTACTTGTCTTCCAACCCTTCAATGGTAATACAATTAATTGATAACTTACAAACCATAACAGCATAGAAATAATGCCTCATAATTATACCAATAACTCTAATGAACTATCAAAACATCACCTAAGTATATAATTATAATTGTGTAGCATACAATAATCTTTAAGTAGGTCGTACGATCGTAAGGCCTGGATCCTGTAGATAACCCGGAGCGGGTGCCACATTCTACCGACTGTAACCGGTGCGATACTCTTTAACTCTTATTATGACATGTTTATCTGTTAATGACATCTTGCTTAAATGTGCATCTAATTAGTTAGTAGTGTACCTACATACATATATGATACTCGGCTTCAGAATATTTAGTTTGGGATTCACTGGATTCAGAGATTCACAAATCAGAACATAAGACTTTCTCTTACGTTCTGATTGAAAAGAATCTTTTCAGTCAAACTTCTTTGACATATTATGAAAGTATTCGTCTCTATTTGTTCTGAGAGCTATCATTGTGGTTGCTAACAACGATGTTGTTGCTTTATTGACGACGTCTGTGGTCTAGTGGTTCGAGTACCGGACTGCTGATCACGAGGTCGTGGGTTCGATTCCCACAAGACACAAACATTTATTGTGATGAATTTAAGTGTTTGTGTTTGTCTGGGTGTTTCTTATATATTATAAGTATGTATTCACAAAAAAAAGTATATAAGTATTATATCCATTGTCTAGTACCCATAGTACAAGCTCTGCTTAGTTTGGGACTAGATGGTGCTGTGTAAAATGTCCCAGGATATTTATTATTTATTACTTATATTATATTTATTTTTTAGTAGCGCCTTAACTTTTGTTAACTGCAAAGACACATAACGCCGTAATTCTTGTCTATAATATTAAAATCTATTTGTAAAATATAGTTTTTATAATTATTGTAAAATAATTCTGATATGCTTGTGTTCGTTATTCCTCTTCGAAATTTAGAAAAAATCTTCTTCCTGTCCTTATCCCAATTCGCTTGATATAGGTATAGTTATCTAATATGTCGTATCATTACCCACATGATAAACATTGTTTACTAATTTCTCTCATGCAGTTATTAAGGTAAGTAAGCTAAGCAGGTATTAAGTAAGTATATAATGGATGACGAAGGGTCAAGAAGGTAAACTTCAAAGGTCAAAGATTGCAAGATATTGTTTCCAGTTTTAATATCCTAATTATTATTATAGGTATACTCAAACTAATACCTACTCAACATCACACGATATAATATCCCGATAGTTACTGTCGTTACTGACCTGAAAAATCTGATGGAACGTGCATCATAGTCCAACCTATTATTTACTTAGATAATAAAATAATCGAACGATTGATGAAACAAATATTATCTACTTAGGTCAAACTACGGACTAGCAAGCATGTTTGGCAAACTATCGATAACTATACTATTCACACAAGTAGAATCCAGATCAAAGCAAAATTCGAGAGAAGATGTAAACAGCGATGGCCCCATTTTTCCGGCATATTTTTAATTTTTTAATGTGTCAAATCTAGTAACAACACGAACCATGTCAGATGTCAAACTTGTCGTAAATATATTTAGGAAAACATGGTCATGGACAATATTGGACATGGGTTAACTGACTGCACCCACCGCTCGTCGAGAAAATTGATAGTACAATACATGAACATGAAATAAAGACTATGCAGGTTTTCTACAAAGAGGTGGTAAAACAGGGCTCTAAGTGAAGGAAAAAGTGGGGAGCGAATCGTATCAAGAGGTAAAACGGAAGGCAGAAGATAGAGAACAGTGGCGATTGCTGCACCGACAAGAGCTAATCTCCTTAATTTAAGGAGAAGCCTATAAATATATAAAAAAATATTTATTGACACTTAATGCATACAATCATCCGCAGCACCTCACGCTAAGAGAAATATTGTTCTGTACGTCAACCATGAGTTCTATCGAATGGCTTTCGATAGGTTTTTTACGCATCGAAACGCTGTAATCTCATAGCAGATTTTAGTTCCTTACGTAACCGCTAGAGGCGCTGCGAGGGTTTTCCATACAAATATTTTACGGCGTCGCTAGCGAGTCTAGTGAGAAAAACTCATGGTCGAGGTACTGTGCACAGCACAAGTAGTACTTACAATGCTACATTATCACTGAATAACAACGTATGTTTTTTTTAAAAATCTCCACCCAACCCGTGCGAAGCCGGACGTGCCGCTAGTCGATGATAATTTAGTATCTCGAAGTCGATACTCAGGGGCAGGGTTATTATAATATGTTTTTTCCTGTCAGACTTCCCACTCTGTGAAGAGAACCCATAAACTTAGCTTCGCACTCAGCAGTCAAGCATGTGACCTTAGTCTACGTTCTTATTTTTTCCTTTGCCTGTTGCCTTCTCTAATCCGCCCGCCACGCAATTAGATATTTTGTTCATGATAGTTTCTATAACCCAATTGACGAATTAATTTTGAAGTGATAAGTAAATCCTCCATGAATCATCTTGACCTCTAATGATAGGAAGGTAAGTATAAAAATTCCAGACTATTTTATCTCGTCGTAATTTAGGTAGATACTTTACTTCAGACGTTGATAATAAGACAATGTAAATAAATTAACTTCAGAGTCATACCCAAAATTATTGCTACTGATAACTAGGCTTGTGTGAGATCCCTCTATTCAACCGACCCTGGTCAAGTGAGGGTTGGAATGATTTTACAAAATCTAGCATGCAGGTTCATTAACAATATTTATTTGTGGTTTAAGCACAGGTTTAAGCAAATGACTAGTTTTGTCTAGTGCTTTTTGTTAACTTCCTTGAAATATTTTGCGGCTCGCTCGGTTTTTAAAATAAAAAAGATTTATGTAATTACGCGTCGAGTTCAGAAGTTCAGTTTTTTCGTTGTTTTATAACATTGCCACATTAGTCTAGTGGTCGTAAGCGCGACTGCTACGCTAGAGGTCATGGTTAGATACCCATGTCGAGCAGTGTTGTTGCATTTTTAACCGAAATTCCCAGTACCTACCTACCTATTATCTCGGAGTCTGGATTTTACATTTGTAATTTAGCAATTTACTCGTAACTTGCTATGCGCCTGGCCAAAATCGTGTTAATTTGACAAATGCGCGTTTTTTGACGTCGACTCAATGAGTCGGCGTTACGACCAAGGGTTACAATCAATCCGTCGTACCTAATTAATACCAGGAAGACATAACAAACAAAGGGCACGTTCCCACAAAAGTTTATAAATACTTACTTTATTTGTTTGTGCGTAGAGGTCGGAACACAACTTACAAGAGCACATTTTTAGATTGTGAGATAACGGTGGCTCTATAAAACTTTTAGAGCGGCATCTCTCTCAAAAGTCTCAAACAACTAAAAAATTACGGTTGGTTACAACAGTTTTGGTAACAGCAGTGACAGAAAAGTTGAAAGTAAACGGTTTTACTTGGTATGGGCACGTGATGAGAAGGGATGAAGTGCATAATATGACTAGAAGTGTTAGATGTGTGGAGGGAAAGAGATCAAAGAGAGGTTGAGGGAGCTGGGAGACCAAAGAAAAGGTGGATGATGATTGCAAAGGGAGATGAATAATGAGATGACGGCTGAAAGGAAGAAAAGGACATACTTCACCGACCCCAAATATATTGGGACAAGGGCAAGAGAAGATGATAAGAATGAATAACTAGCATAATTTCAGGGTTGGGGTCTAAATTCGGTATTTCATATTTCATCACAAGCTATAGATAGATCTATCAACAATCAACTTGGATTATTATCGGAGTTGGTATAGAATCTTCTGCACTTGTTTATTCAAGTTCAGTAAGTAATTTGTGTAATTGAAACCTTATCATAACAAACATGTTTGTTTTTGTTACATTAATTATGTGGCATAATTTTAATTTGTGTAGGAAAATTTATTATTTTACAGAACTAATAATACCTAATTATGTAAGGCTAACTAACAGTGCACCAAACATCATGCTAGCCTAGTGCTATTTAGCAGACTTCACCGTCGAGAAAATGCCAGGCTTACCTATTACTAAATAAAAATAAAAAGCTTTTAATTATTTTTTATGAAATTATTTAATTGTAATTAAAAGGTATTCACTTTTAAATTAAATCCAACCCACCTGCTAAATTGTATGAGGTGAAGTTAATTGCACAGATCATAGTGTAACCATTGCAGAACGGAACGTCACCTTCTCGCGTCATAACAATTAGCAACATAAATAAACAAAAGATCTCCTCCGCTCGCTGTGCGCCTGGTGTAAAGGTTCCGTGTGTTGCATCATGTACCATTCACAAGAAAATCATTTTTTTTTTCACTTACAATAAGTAAAGTAGATGCTGTGGGTGAAATTATAACCATGATCATAATTATTATGGTCTAGATGTATGGAAGACAAAGAATTGGGATTAGGGCAGGAGGATGAATGAGGATGATGATCATCCGGTCAACAGATTGGATCACATAATTATAATGATACCTACTCCATTTACATAGCGCGTCGGTTGTGTTTAGGTCTATAAATAATTTAAACATTGTTACTTTACAATAAAATTACAATCAAGTTACTGACTGCCTCATTGGTCTAGTGGTCCCAAGCGCGACTGCTACGCTAGAGGTTCTGGGTTCGATCCCCGGGTCGAACAAAGTGTTGTTGGGGTTTTGTGAAATTCCGAGTCTGGATTTGTGCCCGGTTCATGGCAATTAGTGTTGCCCAAATGCAAGAACAAGACGAGACTTAGCCAGTCTTGGTCTTGGTCTTGCGCCATTACACCTGGTCTTGGTCTTGGTCTTGGTCTTGCGCTCCCAGTCTTGGTCTTGGTCTTGGTCTTGCAGCAAGAGTCTTGCAAGTCTTGCAAGTACCTATTAGTCTATTACTATTTATTAAAGTTTACTTTAAATCTTAGAAAAACGTATTAGAATTGAAACATTGTGAGCTTGAATTAACATAGCCATAGTAAAGATCAAGCAGATTAATAAATAACTGAGGATTTGATAAGAAATTCGAAAAATCAACTGACCTACATGTCGTTTTCCATGGAAGTAACTGTTTCTTAATAAACATTTATGTAATGTAAAAAACAAATTAATTACAATAACTTGACTGTATTTTAAAGAACAATATCTGTCTAGAAAGAGATTGAACCCTCAACTTATATGAAATTTTATAAAAGAGTTTTACGATTTATCATTTATTATAATATATACTTACTAGAATAAAATATTATTAAATAAATTATTATGACATCTACTACCTATTATTACCTCTATATCATAATACTACTTGCGTGATCAGTATAATGTATTCATTTTCATTCTAAGCACTCTGAAACTTATTTATTCTTTGGAACACCTGTAGGTACTCTTAAAATTCGAAATTATTTTGCATGAGTATACCTACGCCCTGTGGCGGCAATCAAATAGTGTCAAATGTTGTGATTTCGGCGCGGCGGCAACGATTGTTGTATATGATTTCAAAAGAAGCCGCCGGCGCGTGTATCATAACCATGTACTTCCGAAAAGCGGCAAATTTCTTTGAGAAGTAAGTACAAAACCTTTGATGCCGCATTATCAAAGTGCCGATGGTTAAAACATAACTATGCATGCACTCAGTTTAATTTTAATGGATATTTTTTTATTCGCTATGTAGGTATGTTTATGGTATTAGTCGTAATGCGCATAGGTCCAGTTTTTCATATTCTTTGATACAGTTTTTTGCGTCTCATAGAATTCCTAAGCGTACCTATACACCGAACTGTTACACCTAACTACTCCGTGAAATAGCGCTAAGTCCTAGCTGCAAGACGCAAGAGTCTTGCAGGCTTAGTCTTGTTCTTGCTCAAGTCTTGCACGGTCAGTCTTGGTCTTGGTCTTGCTAAAAATACGCGGTCTTGTTCTTGGTCTTGGTCTTGCAAAAACGCAAGAACAAGACCAAGACTGCAAGACCAAGACTGAATTTGGGCAACACTAATGGCAATAGGCTCGCCCTCTATTACATGGGACCTAAAAGAGCTCTCTCATACAAAGTAGGCGGCGGCTCAGCTCTGTCCCTGGCATTGCTGATTTCCATGAGCGGTGGTTACCACTTACCATCAGGTGGGGCGGTGGGCCACCTGCTCGTCGACCAGCCACTGTAGGCAATAAAAAAAAACATACCGGCGAAATGTCGGTGTACATTAGTACGCCTCCGCCTACCCCTTCGGGGAATACAGGCGTGATGGTATAATGGTATGTGACTGATATAATAAAATCTAAAATACAAAAGGTATCAATAAATAATTGTATATGTTACTGTGTATACGGGAACGGGATGGATTTCAATTTCAATAGGGTGGCTACATGACTTTTGTACACATAGTTTGAACACATTATAATAAAGGTAAACAATATTTACTTAGTTATTTTTAAATTTAATAAAAATATAATAACCAATCACGTCAATCACTATATTTACACAAATGTATTCACAAAGGCCATTTCTTTCTAATGCAAGCCGTTGGTGTGTTGCATCAGACATGGTTTTGGTTCTAATCAATACATTTCTATATTTTCTGCTACATCGGCCACTTGCACCGCTTGCACGCCTTCACGCTTAGCGCATTAATTTACATTTTGATGGCCTACTTGTAAATTGGTTGGTGGATTACATCAGATTATGGAATTATAATACTTTCATAGAAAAATCATATTTATATGGATCAAAATATTTTACGAGAACACCTACACTTATTCAGTTTTGGCATATTGAAGAAAAGCCAGTATTTTACTGCGCCAAAGATGCGCTTTGCTTCATTTTATATTAATAGTAAAATAAGATACTTATAGCGATGGATAGGTAGAATCAAGGATTTATTTTTCGTTGGTAAGATATTGGTGACTAGATTAATCACTTTAAGGGCTCAATGAAGATATCAAAGCTAGTCTGAAAATTATTCGTGTTTTTTATAAAAATTGACCGTGAGAAAATTGCAACTATTGTAGAACGAACCTAGTTGAAACTAGATAAGGGCAACAACATTGTTTATATTGCTGTCTCTTACACAGCGGAAGGTGTCTATTGCAAGGTGCTTTGCTTGTTTCGTCATGCAAAGTAACCACTTTATGTAGGTCTCTCCTCAACGCCCTTTTATAAACAACATATCCCGAAGCGCTATAATATTAGAGAGTTCATTATGAATTTGCTACCAGGGTCACAGCAATATGTCAGTTGATCTAGGACAGCCAGATCAAGATGTTGCAAAAACCTCCGTCCCTTTCACGAATTTTCCTGTTCACATAAGTTTATAAATTCCTGAGATTTGTCTAGATCTATTGAAATTGTAACCAAATCATTAATTAAAAAAATTACGTAGGTAAGTAACGTAAGGTCGCCATTTTCATGAGGTCACTACATTATCATGAAATTGCAACAAAGTAATGAAAGACGAGATGATTGGGTAATGACTTAATGAGATCAGAAATGGGTCACGTACAAAATATTTTTGTTCGATTGTTTGTTACAAATATAATATTATCACAATAATTACTTACGTACTATATTATAGTTGTCCCAATTATGAGTTAAAAACATTAAGACGCAAGGATCTAATTGAAAAACAATTACTTACTACAATTACTTCAAGTTTATTTAATAACTATTATAATACCTACCATTTTAATAGTTAACGTTTTTCGGTTTTAGTGACAAAATGAAAGCATTATGTACCTATTATTGATATATTATGTTTTGCCGCGGCATGCGTCTGAGCGGATGGTAAATATAACCTCAATGCGCATGCGTCAATCGCATTAGCTTACCAAACTTAGCCCAGTGAGGTCGTGATCTGAAGCATTACAAAAGTTTAAGTTATCGGCAAAAGTACGAGTATAAGAACTTATAAGTGTATTTTTAGTTGTTGTTAAATTAACGTGTCTTTTGGAGCAAAAAGGTTTGTTTAGTTTTTTTTTATCTTTTT
The DNA here is from genome assembly GCA_946251955.1 of Acronicta psi. NCBI lineage: Eukaryota > Metazoa > Arthropoda > Insecta > Lepidoptera > Noctuidae > Acronicta > Acronicta psi. The sequence goes on from OX276477.1 coordinate 13,592,657, forward strand.
TATTTTATCTGTAAAATAAAAATGCTTATAAGTATAAGTAGAAAATAATATTTTGCCGTTTTTGAGTCCTTCAATTATCAAGGTATCATCTCGCTACACATTTGCACGTGAGACCGTATGCAATAAATATTTTTCTACAGATTGATTCATGATTCACTATCATCTCCAATTTCGAAATATCAGTTAAAAACTTAATTCTATAAAAATCAATAAAAAATAAACCATAGACCTCATGCTACCTTCGCATGAATCGGACTCTTCAGAAGTTCAATATTAATAGCAATTAGCTTATTAACTTGTTTATTTACATTCCATTACGCCTGTATTTCCCGAAGGGTTAGGCAGAGGTGTACTAATGTACACCGACACCCATAGGTCGCGGGCATGCTTAGGGAGCATGTAATAGGGAGCGAGTGTATTGCTTTTAACCGAGCACAATACCAAATTCCGCACTGTGCTACTGAAGAAGTTCATAAAGAAACCCAATAAGACTGCTCTACCTGGGAATCGAACCCAGGACCTCTTACGTAACTCTCGCGCCTAGGACTACTAAGTTAAACAGACAGTGTCTTTGTCTTTTTAATTGGATAAGCCGGGGCTGTATAAGCCAAAGCTGGATAAGGCAGATCAAGCTAGAAATATCTCAATGAAATTTTCTTATCATTTCTTATCAGTAATTATTCCGAGAGAATAATTTTATTAGTAAGTATAGTGCATTAAATTATGTAGGTACGGAATACAAACATAGGCAATTATGGAAAAATTGAAAAAAAAATTCAAAAGTAGGCTTTTTTCACTCGCTTTTCTTCAAGATCTCTCTACCGTATGGGTCGATCGCGTTTGTAAAACGTAACATTTATGCATGTATATCTAATCACACCCACTGTCTCCCTATAAGGTAGGTGGTAGGTAGATACGTAAGTACTATAGATTTCCATTCCACCTACTACAATCCTGGCACAATTGTAAGGTTGGGGTTGGCAATATTAGAGGTCGTCTGCGCATCTCATTGGAAGTCCGTACCGACCGCGACGTTGGGTTTTCCGGTAAATACGTGGTCTTCACTCGAGAACCTTTTGTGCCCCGACCAGAGGGATGAACAGGACTAGTAATGGTTGTTGGGAGTCGTTAGATACAGGCGGCTTATAATCGGCCCTTGGGGAGGTCTATGGGGACGCCTTTGTTCAGTAGTGGTGAATTATTATAACGATAATAGGCACTCTAGTTTATAGTTAGAAATTTGCTAGTGTTATTGTACATAATGTAAGTTCTGTTTGTATATGTATACTACATAATACGTTATACATAAAGTTGAGCTTTTTTAATGTAGGTACTCGTATCTGAGATTGACCCAAAGAGTTATTAATAAATAATAAATATCCTGGAACATTTTTACACAGCACCATCTAGCCCCAAACTAAGCAGAGCTTGTACTATGGGTATTAGACAATGGATATAATACTTATGTACTTTCTTTTTGGAAATATATACTTATAATACATAAGAAACACCTAGGCAAACACAAACACTTAAGTTCATCACAATAAATGTTTGTGTCTTGTGGGAATCGAACCCACGACATCTTAATCAGCAGTCCGGTACTTGAACCACTAGACCACAGACGTCTTCAAATTATTAAGTACATGATCCGCTTAGCCACAAGCAGTAATAGTGTTACCCATCTGTTGTAACGTCAATACGTTACATACTTATGTATATAAATATATAAAATATTTGTTTATCTTGTAGTACAAGGGGCAACGACCCGTCCTCTCCCGGTAACCTAAGATTATAGATATGTTTGAACTCTAGGACCTATTTCACCAATGGATCAAAGATCATTAAACTGATAATTACCAAATATACATATAATTGCCTTGTGAGACTGCTACGCTAAAGGCCTTGTGTTCGATTCCCGGGTCGAGTCTGCTGGCTTCTGGACTGCAAGTGAAACTGTTGACAATAAATTGTCATCTAAAAAAATTGTGTGTTAAACAGCGGAATGTGTTGTTTGGTCCCAAGTCTGTCTATTTCTTGTGTGATAAAGTAATAACAAATAATAATACTCGTGCTAAGTGGAGTCGAGTCTTCTAAAATTCCTTACTGTTCTGTGAGCTATATAACCTTATATGAAGTACTTATATTGTTAATTGTAATCTGATATATTTACTATAACGATTACGACAGTAAAAATAAATAAAGCAAGTTATGATCTTGACATTTTCTCAAGCGACAATCAACTAAATACGTTGGGAATGCCAATCTTCATCTTGTCATAATTAATTTATTTAATTTTGACGAATTTTATTATGGTTGGTATGGTGGTAGGTCCTGTACCTACTTATTTTTACGATGAACTGCATGAAGGATGAATAGCATTGCTAAATGAATGAATGGGCCCATTGCAAATATGACTATAAAAAAACCCAAATGCAGTTGTCAGTGACGTTACAATCGTCCATTACGCTATCTGCCCTTAACTAGTTCAAGTCGCCTTGTATCTAACATTATAGTAGCTACGTTGATTGCACATTTTCATTGAACTTTTACCCTAAGACAAGTGACAATGCTTACAAGTTTGTTGCAACTTAGTCAAATGACGTTATTTGTCGCGCATGTTACGTCACTTTGGAACATAGCCAGACACATTGTGTGTTGATGCCAAGATATCCATATCTCGATCATTTTAAATATATTAATTGAGATCTTTTATTTTCTCTTCTAGTGATTAAAATTGTTTGACAGTTGAAGGTTTTGAGTGCACATTTCATTTATAAAGAACAGGTAAATAAGATATTGTATTTTTGCGTTGTAGATAAGTAGGTAGTAATTCACTTCGCATTTTGTCAACTAATTAAGTATAAATGTATTCATTTTATTTTATTAAATTACTACTTTTGGCCACTATGCCAACATTAAAATAGTAAATACCCATTATGTTTTTTAATTTGAAGATTCAGATTAGTTTCAATTAACAAGCTGAAAAGTAGAGTCATTCACGGTCTTAAAGTATCATTGAGTCTTTTAAATAGCAGTCAAAGAATATATATTTTAGTATATTATTCCATGTACTTATTTAAAAATGGAAAATCGTCTAGCCGTTTTATATTTTTCCATGCATAGCTGCATTATAAATGTACAACTGGCCCTTGAATTAACGCTTGCTTCCTTCATGCCATATTTGGATCAAAACTTGTATGTACCTAGGTAACTATTTTTCTTTGCATATCGGAAGCTAATTGTAAATAGCTATGATTAATTACAATATCCGTTTATTTTCCAAGATAAAAAATGCAAATAATTCCACCAAAGAGTCAATAAATTAGGATAAGTAAGTTTCTGATCGAAGTAATGGCAGGTTTCTGCTTATAACCAGTAAAGGGTGGATGGGAACTGATAGGTACATAACTACATACCTACTTTGACTTCATAAAAGTTATATATAATTTGAGTTCATTTGAGTTTAAAAAAGAGTTATTTAAAAATATCGTAATGTCACATTGCTTAAATTTGTTAGCATGATTTTTGCACTAAACTGATACCAGCTACCAGGCTTACAGTATGTGATACAGATAAAGCGTTACTCGGCTTTCCTAACATAAACATTTCTAGGAAGTTTTGATCAGACACGTCTGCTGTAACAGAAAAAAGGAAACCTATGAACAAAACTGTTTAGTCGCATTTTTTTAAACAGTCGCTCTAATTTATTTCAATAGGATGACAAACAAATTATACCTACGGCCTATAGGTATAGGTACGCCAGAAATATTACTGGCGCATTTATTATCTTCAATTCTCATGTGAGAACCACCACCACACCAGCAGTAGAGTTCTACCACCTTGGAAATATGTGTTTAGGATAATACGAGGTTAACTTTTATTTTCTTTTGTCCCAGCCATGGCTCGTGTATGTGTCATTGGAGCAGGCGCGGCGGGTCTGTGCGCAGCTCGTCATCTTCTGGAAGAGCCCTGCGTTAGTCAAGTAGACATCCTGGAGCAGGCTCCACAGCTCGGAGGCACTTGGGTCTACACTGAGGACGTCGGTTACGATGATTTTGGACTTCCTATTCACACCAGCATGTACAAAAGTTTGAGGTGAGTCGGCTAGACTAGTAGATAGAGAAGAAGAGACTTCAGCAAATGGTCAAAATGATCTAAATCTTTCAATCAGATATTTTTACTAAAGCATTGTAGGATTTGTAGGCATCGGATTACAACAATTGTTTATCATTATTTTCTTCCTTAATGCACCATAGTAACAACAAGAAGACAGCTTACAACACGCTCGTATCGAGGGTCACAGGCTATCAGGGCAGCATAAGTTGCTGAGAGATTTATTTACGAGCATTTCGTACATTCTAGAAATGTGTGTTAAGACATGTGATTAGACTAGCTTGCTCTATATCAGCATCTTGGACCACAGAACCCTACAAAACGCTAAGTATTAAAAAAAACATTGAGAAATCTCTGAATAAATCAAAAATTCCTTATTGTATATTGATGAAACCCTTCTAAAAGGTCAGATGCGTAGTACTCACAACCGGCGCGTGTGTATGACAAGATGTATGAACGTGGTGGAAGCTAAAGAAATATGTAAGAATCGTAGCAAGTGGCGGTCTGTATTTTCTGCCTATCCCTGTCGCCTGTCGGAAAAAGGCGTGACTATATGTGTTTATTGAGCTTTATTGCTGTAAATGTAGAAATGATATAATCATAATTGATTGATTGATTGATTTATAAATAAATAAAATAAATAAAATTCATTTAATTCAGGTAACCATGAACTATAAAACAACCACACAGAATAATAAAATGAAATAAAATAATCAACTCAAATCAGGCACAACTAGCAACATGCCTGCTGCAGCAATGCCTGATGTAAGGGCAGTCAAGTCTCCCAGCAATCATAGCCAGGACTGTATTGGAGCTGCCTCGCACCCTGCGCACCAAGGACGCGCACCGCTTGCGCATGGTGGTGTGGAAACAGTCGGTGCGCGCCTCCGCAAACATGCCCGAGGCACTACAAAAGCGAGGCAGCCCCAATAAAGCCCTGAATGCGTATTTATGTAACCTAATAGAATAAAAGATTGATACAGTCTATTAGGTTACCTAGGTATAGCGATAAGGAATCTGCAATCTTTTCTGTGCCTATTCTGGTCATGAAAGATATCTAGCCAATTCAATGAGACTTTTCATAAATTACAAAACAATTACCATTTATGTTAGGTGAATGGTGCTTGCTTCTAATATACACACACAAAGTCCGTATTGTTTTCATACACATATCCGTCTGTAATACCTAAACATAATATTTTGTTCCGTAAGTATTCACATTTATCGAAATTGATTTACAATTCCACGTGGTTCAAGGTAGCGAATACAGGATTGTTTGTGTCATATATTACTAGCGGTTATTGAAGTAAAAAGACGATAATACGACAAACAACCCGGGGTCAATAGATGTTACGAGTAGACACGTAAGGGAATTATTGTAAACACTTTAATAACTGATAATAGGTAGGTAGGTAGTTATAGTATGCTGTCCGCGTGCATGTATGTAGTTGTAGAATGACTTTTACCTAGGGAATTATTCTGATTGCAATACTTATGGTGCTGAAATAGGTACATTCTTTCTTTAGAAAGTGTAAAATTGTTATCAGACTGTAGGTACTGCATTCACACTGAATCAAGTCATGAACTCATGACTTATCATTATGTTACTTAGGTGGGGGTTTAGTGGTGTCTCTCTATTTTTACATTTTCAAACGATGATATTATTATGTACTTTTCAGGACCAACCTTCCTAAAGAAATAATGGGTTTCCCTGACTTCCCAGTCCCAGAGAGCGATAAGTCTTACCTGCCCGCTAAAGACATGCTAGCATTTCTGAAGCTGTATGCAGACAGGCATGGTGTCACGGAAAAAATTAAGGTAAGCAGGATTTTGGACAGCAGTTGCTTACTAAGATAAATTTCGCTGCCACTGCAAAGATACAAAGATAAAAAATATTGTTATTAAAGTTCAACTATTATGACACAAGTACATTATTAGGCACAAGATATTTTGACAAAATAAGATTTATTTAAATTATTCTCTATAAAAATAATTCTTGTCGACAGTTCAGCCACCACGTTCAACAAGTCATCCCAAAACAAGGTCCCGCTGCCGAGTTGTGGGACGTGACCTTCAAGAACATGATCACCGAAGCGACGGAGACCAGGGAATACGAATACGTGTTTGTCTGTAACGGGCACTACAATACGCCGTTTATACCGCATATACCAGGGCTGAAGCAATTCGAAGGTTCGTTGACTGAATTATGATTGTGTATTCGGAATTTAGGAATTTTATATCACGCGTCTTTGAATGATACAATTATATTTTACTTCTCTGTTAGAGACCTATAGCTACTACGTAGACAATAGGTACAGTCTATTGGAGAATAAAATTATACGTGTGCAGATTCTCCAGAAATCAATCTCACTCCAGGGCTGCAAAATATTTATTCTGGCACACTTTTTTATACAACTTTTATATATTTTACACAATTTTACACAAGTTTTATACAACTCATTAAGTAATTTCATTTTTGATCGTCCATTTTAACATACTAAAAAAAATAACCCACAGGCGAAGTAATGCACAGTCATGATTACCGAGTACCTGACGTTTTCACGGACCAACGCGTGCTGGTGATCGGAGCCGGCCCCTCGGGCATGGACATCGCCTTGGAACTAACCAGCGTGTCCAAGAACGTGATCCTGAGCCACCACCTCAAAGAACAGCCCCGAACGGTGTTCCCGGAGAATTTATCACAGAAACCAGATGTGGAAAGACTTGAGGGAACCAAAGCGTACTTCCAGGATGGCACTGTACATGATGTTGATGTGGTGTTTTTATGTACTGGTACGTAATAAATAGGGAAGCTTTTTACGCAAGTTATCGCAAAGTAAAAAAAAATGAGAACCTAGGTACTTATTCTTTACACATTCTGTACACAGGCAAAGAGAAAAACACATACAGTTTAATTTGAAGTAGTGGCATAATAAGTGTTTTCATTACTGTCACAGACAGGTTTTCAAAACAGGAAAGAACGAATCTTTAAATAGTAAAGTACTATTTTCATTTACGGAACGTATATTTTGCCGTTTGCTTACAAACCCTTTAAAGATCAAGGTCATGCGCAGATCAACAGTGACTGTATATTGTAGGTACTCAATAACACGTTTGCCTTTAATAGGTTACCTGTATAACTTCCCGTTCCTGCACGAGTCGTGCGGCATCGTGGTGGAGGACAACTGCGTGGAGCCGCTGTACAAGCACGTGGTCAACATGAACCACCCCACCATGTGCTTCATCGGAGTACCCTACTACGTTTGCGCATTCTCCATGTTTGATCTTCAGGTGATTGTTGCGTATTTTTTTTTCACGTACAATTAATCAATCATAAAGTAATGAAGCTTTTATGGGTTCTAAATGAGAATTGTTTGGAGATGATATTGCTAGCTAAAATAGAACAAGAGCAGAACATCTATTTACTATTTACTAATATCTATTTACTTACACTGTTACAGTAAAGCATACAAGAGCATCAGCAAATTTCTATGATGCACAATTAAAATTAATTCTAAGGCTAATATTCAGAGACGAAGCTAAGCGTAAAGTAAGGCTTCCGTATGTCAAATTTGTATTACAATTTGACATACGGAAGTGTAAGTTCATGCTAATGCTCATCTCTTAATATCAGCATAAGGGCCTGTTTCACTAGCTCCAAATAAGTTCCCATTAAATTACTTGGCAAAAAAATATATACAATTTCTATTCAATTTTTTTTTATTATCCGGGGCTATCCAGAGATGGTGAAACAGGCCCTACCAATTTGGTAATTTTCTAAGTATAACAAGGACTTTTACAACAGGTTCGGTACTACGTCCGCTCGATGAACGGCACCTTCAGCCTGCCCACTCCTGAGCAGATGGCGGAGCACTGGGAGGAGGAGAAGAGGGATCGCGCCGCGAGGGGGTACACCAAGCGGCAGGCGCATATGATGGGCCCGGATCAGGTAAAACTTAAATCATCACACACAAAATATATAAACAGGCTGACGTTTGAATCTAAGAAAATCGAGAATCTCAAAACCCTAAGGGTCAAAACCTAAAAGGGTCAAAACCCTCAGGACAATTTCGAATCAATTCAAGATTCAAGAAGAAAGAGGGTTCTGTTTCTATTGCATCTGCTTGTGAGATCTGATAAAAAAGTAATGAAATAAAATTCTGACAATAAAATGTTTCTTTCTTAGATTGCGGTAATTAATATGGCAATGTCTAGTAAATTTTAAATTAGGTATTTCAATTCTCCAATATAATTTAATTCAGTTATTAAACTAATACGGTCTCAGTGTACATACATAAATATTCCACACTCCTAGCTAGTCCATTAATTAGATGTTTAGTATTTATCAACGGCTTCTTCATTTATTTGAAGTTACATGTGTCGCGATTAAAAGGTTATCGAAGTGCATATGGAGGCTAGCTAGGTAATATTCTATTGGGTAAGACTAGATAGGAATTTAACCTTTACCCACTATTAAACTATACATTTACACCCCAACTCAGAGACGTCACTTAACCTTAACGAATCGTTAACAAACAGTGGCTACTATATCTTGACCTATTTTTCCATATTAGAGTTTGTTGTCAGTGTACTAAGATATACTGGCTGTCATTAGCTAATGATTCATTAGGTTAAGTGACGTTTCTGAGTGCGGCCCTTAGAGTTTTGATAGTTACTAAAATGATTTATCTAAGTACGTTCTACCTATTTCAGGCTATTTAGCCGATGTACCACATAACTGTCCCTTCTATGGCCATTACTACCAAACGAGCACTAAAGTAGTAATTTTCATTTTCTATTTGCTAAGCGTTACTAGGTCATCAGCATTTGCGAGAGTTAACCTTTCAATTAGTTCTTCATAGTCTTGCTCCAACATCTAGGCTGAATACTACGTCTCGCTGGCTAAGGAGTCGGGCACGGCTCCCCTGCCGCCGGTCTTCACGAAGGTTCACAACGACAGCAGTCAGAAGTTCTTAGATAACCTCACAGAGTATAGGAACGATATCTACTGTATCTTGGACGATGAAAATTATATCTGTTATTAGTCAGAAGGCTAACCCTGGTTCGTCATGTTCAAAATATAATTCTGATCTGGTTCAGTGTAGTAAATGTAAAGTAAAAATCAAAACCCATTTATTTGCAACATTTCTGACACTGAAACTAAAATTATATTTTGTCATTTTAGGTTTAGAATTACGATCATATTTGTATCTATTTCATAAAGGTTAGCCATAATTAAAACTACTTAGTTAATACAAAATATTCGTATTTTTGTGAACATAATAGGAATGATAGGTCAGCCTATCGGTAGTTGTCGGTAGTTGGTTGGCAACTTGTCCGGCAAAATTAAACTCAGTTCTTATTGTAGTTTGGTTACAGTTTTAATCAAACGTAAACGATATTAAATTTATGTTACTTTAATTAATTGTTCTGTTATTGACCAAATATAGTAACAGCTGACCATTTGTTGCTGCCCTTTGCAACGGTGAATGATTACTTGATCAGGTATCTTTATCACATAGTCATTAAGTATCCAGGGCCTAGGTCATAGCTGCTTTCATTTAAGTAATGTATTTACTCATAACTAAATACGAAACAATAAATACTGACTGAATAAATTGTTTCCTTTTAGATTAAAATGTTAATCAAACTAATATCAGATAGATACTAACTTTAATTAGGTAACCTAAATAAAAGGTTGTAAGTATGTAAGTACTAAACATACTTTATATCTTAAAAAATAGGTTTAGTTAATCTTAGTGAGTAAAAATAAAGGTTTTAAATCGGTAAATCTTAAAATTATTCAAGAAATATAGGTGTAGGAGGTACGGTTAGTTAAAATGTATGAATAACTTTCAGCAATGTAACATTTTTAGAGGTCTATTCGACTTCTTTTACCATAGACCAGTTTTACAATCATTTTGTTCTTCAGATTCGAAATATTTGCATATTGGGAACCAAGTAACACGTGGGAAAGTGTGTGATAGTAGTACAGCGAAACCAACAAACAATGTGAATTATCTTCTGATATATTGTATTAATCAATACATAGGTACTATACTATCTATAGGTACATATTATGAGAACGATGTCAGCCTAACTGAAAACTGATTACTTTGACTTATAAAATCGTTGCTATCAACTGCCATGGTTGCTAATAGGTACAAACACTTAGTCAAGTAGATATACTTACGTAACGTCAGCAACATTATTTAAATTTTGGTATATTACATACCTAGGTACAGTTCTCGCCAAACTTATTGTCCGGGTTAAAGTTGTTACTAGCGAACTTTAAATTTTAACCGTAAAAATCGAAGAGAAATAGAAAGATAAAATATTGGATTGTAATAAATAAAAGCTCAAGTGTCGTTTTAAATAATTTTAATCCGATATTTTTCTTTCTTCGATTTCGATCTTCTCCGGACAATAAGTTTGACGAGAACTGTATCTCCCTAAATATTGTTACTAGTTTGCGGCATAGGATCTTGGCCAACCGCTAAAAAAATATGTTGTATGGTCTATAGATAGATCTCTGGAGGGAGGGATAGATCTATGTAGATGATGATATATCTATCTATATGATCTATCTATCTATTTATCTATGTATTTATTCTATCTATGCGCTGCGCTGGCAGGAAGAGGTATTATTCCCTCAAACTGTGGGCGCAGTGAATTCTCCATAAACCTCTAAGAGGTTTTTCGGGTCGGCAACGCGCGAGTGATACCCCTGGTGTTGCAAGCGTCCATAAGCTATGGTAACCGCTGCCGTAGGCGTAGGCGGGTCGTTTGCTTGTTTGCCACCTTAGTGGTATAAAAAAAAGGAAGGAGACTTAGGGCCTGTTCCTGTTTCTGTTACCAAAATCTGATTTTTTATTTCTGATAAGTTCTCATTAAATGCTTTGGCAGACAAATTCACACAAATATTGATGTTTCTTCCGGCAGTTAACGGCTATCCCGGAGGTGGTGTAACAGGCCCTTAGTCCCAAGCGCGTGCGCTAGGTTAAAATAGCACATAATTACTTACTTATATGTACTCCACTATTCGATATCTTCCGGTAAAAGGTTGCCGGATCATATAAACAAGTAGCATTTGCCCCAACTTCGTTCCCGTAGCAGTTAATTTTTTTTCTTCGATTTTAATTTTTTTTAATGAATACTCTGCTCCCTTTTGATTATGATGATATATAGCCTATAGCCTTCTTCGCTAAACAGGCTATTGAAAACTGAAATAATTTTTCAAATCGGCCCAGTAGTTCTTGAGATTAGTGCGTTCAACCAAACAAACAAACTCTTCAGTATTATAATAATTAGTATAGATTACTGTTTACACCAGTATTTAGTGTGAACTTTGTATAGTGAAGTAACTATGAAAATGCAATAAACGTTTCCTTATATTCAATTCTAGCAACTATGTACTTAGGTACATAAACAGCGCCATGAAGGTTTCTACACGATGGCCTACTTGCCAACTTCTGCCGTTACAGCATAAGTTACAAACTAGTATACTTACTTAGTCCATGTCACCAGGGCTCTAAGTCGGCTATTCCATACTTACTTACCTTTTTCAACGCGTCAAATATCCTTTATGAATACTCGTAGTCATCGCCCCATCCCGGCTCCGGAGGTATAAGGGACTTCTCCAACCGATTAAATGCCAACAATTTTCCGGTATTCCATAGTTTCTAGAGGTCATGCAATTTTAGGACCCTATTTCAGATCTTTTCAATCCAAACCGGACCATATTGTGTCTGGTCAACCCGTCAAATGCTCGGTAAAGTAGCCGTGGCTATCCAAAATCATAAAAACGCGTTTAGTTCGGTACCTACTTATCTCTTATTAATTCGTAGATCGGTTTAAATTTTACACCTCTTCATCATCATTTTCCTACATTTAAATTCTGAACATTCATACCAAGTATAGATCTAGTAGGTAATCAATACCAGCCACTAATCAATATTACATATCTAACTTAGTTATTTCTAGATGCCTCAAGTATAAATCATTTTTTTACTTCAAAACCTTACCCTCGTAATTCGTATATTTGCATCTTAGGTCAAGTTTACAATTTTTATAGAGGTCTTAATTATTAAGAAAAATACCTACACAGATATGAAAATGTGCATAAGAAAAATAACGAGTAAGATAATTTTAATCAATAACTTAGTTACTTATAAAAATACGTACCTCGTTAAAGTGACCTTTCCAATAAAAAAACAAAACAAACATATTTTATTAATCAATATACACAACAAACAAATATATACAAATACCAGGAGTTTATAAACCCCAAGCGATAACAAAATGCAATGCTCAATTAATATAGTCAGTGCGCTACGTCTTGATACAATCGCAGCTTGTTAGGCACTGCGGAGCGTTTACTTCAAGAAAGTTAAACTAACAACTGCACTTCAGTTCAGCCTAGTTAGAGGTTATCGAATGTTTGCCTTGAGCGACCGTTCGACTGTCAGTAAATGCAATGAGTAGTCCTTAGTTTAATCAAAACAAGGATATTATACTAACCGATTGCACCGAGCACTTCCTAAACACTGTAATATTATGTTTTAGTTTCCTTTAACGCGAGTCGTGTCCGACTTAGTTCATATTTGATCTAAAGTTGTGCTATACGTTTTTAGCTTGAAATTATGATAAGAAACCTAGTTCTTTTAAATTTGTTGTCATTGAAAATATAATTCTGAACCATTTTTTAATACAATTATGATTTGACTGCTCTTTTCAGCAGTTCTAGTACCTATTGTACAGTAGATTAATAAATTAATGTACCCAATTGTATGCTTTGTTACAGGAGAAATACTACGCGTCATTAGCAACAGAAGCCAAAACAAAAACTCTACCTTCAGTGATGACGAAAATTAGGGATGAGAGCTCGATCAGATTCCTACATAACCTGAAGCACTACCGACAAGACGTCTACAAGATCATCGATGACGACACCTACGAAATAATAAGTAATGGGAAAAGGGAAGTTATTTGTTGAGCCTTACACAGATAACTATGTAAGTAGATATAAGCACTATAAGTTAGTTTTAGCCTATAATTATTTGTGACTTTTATTTTCAATAGCTGCAACGGTCTTGGTATTAACAAAAATAATATTGAAAATCTTGTGGAATTACTTATGTACTTATCCTTAAATGTTCTGCCAAGTGACCATTTCAATTTTTGTATTTTAATTTATTTAACTTTTAATATTAAATCAGACGTGTATTATCAATAATTTTACAATTAAAGTCTGTTAAGGTTATAGATACCTACATGTTGTTTTAATAAAAAACACCAAATTCAGCCAAAAATATTTTATTTAAGCGTATTTTATAATCTTTATATTATCAATGATGCTGATATATTATTAATCTTTAATTCTAATATTTTTATGGCTTTCCCCATTCTATTACACGCTAAAATTGATAGGAATAATTCAGAAAATTTACAACAGTCTTATATTGTATGTAGCATGCAATATATCGCCCATTTATCGCTTCTAAGGCTGTTTTAACTTTTGATGAATTAAACCACTGTGTTAGTATACGTACACTGGGCCGAGCCAAATATCATTCATCAACAAGTTTGTACTTATTGTAATAATAACTTCGCTTCACATACTTATTTTAAGTTTAAAACTAAAAATTGTTACTTTTACGTTTATTATAAAAATACCACATTCTTCAATATTGTTACCGAAATTCGCACTTTTGTTTCTCTAATATATTTGTCCCAATTTTTGTCACCAATATTTTTTGTCAGAATGTAAAATTATAATTAAACACAGTTTATAACTTAAAACGAATCTTACGTCTAAATCTATTTATACGTTAACAAAAAGTACGACGCACGCGAAATAATATATAATTGTTTTTTGAATTAAAAATTAATGGGAGACACGATAATTACAAACTTAATTAACCGCCAACTTGCGTTACTATTTTGGCCACTCTATTCTTTTACCATCGTTCCCTTGCAGTAGGATTAAAAAGTATATAATTATATATGTCACTACAACTTTTCTAAAATTGCGATACATTAACGATCATAAGGCTGAAACATTTGCAACATTTTCTTAAAAACTTCACTGGCCAACTCGTACAAAACCTACCCTACAGTCCTATCCTCAATCGACCTACCTACATCCCTGTCTTTTCAGTCCCTAAAACTTCAAGATATGAATAAAAAGCATCAAAAGTAGGGCTCAAACATACCCTGTCAAAATAATATAGTTATGCACTAATTAAAATATATATAAAAGTAGGTTTTACAGTAAATGGCAACTTTAGGAGTACAAGCAGATGAAATGAAAATTCAGAACAAACCGTAAAATTACATATACCAACTAGTTTTGCAAACGTATTTATATACAATCTTAAGTTACTACGGCGAAACGTAAACGAGTAGCATCAAGCGTCTAGCACCATTTCGATATAAAAGTATACATCATTAACATAAAATTATCAACCAAGGAAAATATAAAAATCATTGATAAAAACAATTATATAACAAACAGCTCTAAGAACCCAACACAAGTCATTTTTTCCATTGATTTCTCCGAAATTATCCAAAATAAGACTACCTAATGTAAATCACTGGTAAATTTTGAATAAAAGGGACTAGCTGAAAAAGTATTGCATTTTAAGATAATAGACATTTATACCAAGGTAAACTACGTATACATAAAATCTAATAGAATGAAAATACATCTATACACTGAGATAACAGCGTTACACGTATAAAAAATAAAATCACATATCACGTTCGGTCGCGCCAGTCCAAACCACGCATATCCACCATCAAACCTCACGAACTCGGCCCACAAACCACGAAATAATTCAACATTCCAAATGGATACCACTAAATACAACGTAACGAGGGTAACTTTTTAAGATAATTCGAGTTTTATTACGTCAATATAAGTCGTCTCCTAAGGACGGGTGAATGTGAAAAAATTGTCACAATTTGAGCCTCAAAAATCTACATTGTACTTTAAGACCTGTATATAGGTAAAATCTCCAAGCTACGATCAGTTTAATGGAAGAAACACATTAAATATTGCAAAAACCTATTTTTAACACGCTAACACCGAGATAGATAAAATTGTGTACTTTTAAATTATTGTGCCACGATACAGTGGCTGTACTGTGACTTTAGAAAAACAACATTCAACGATCAAGATCGTTATTGCACTCTGTAAAAATTGAAAACGCGATTTTTATAAATTATCCTCTTCACTTGTTACAATGACGGTGCAGCCAAAGTACTAGGGTGACAGATTCATTTAGGAGGTCGTTTTGCTCGCGAACGGTATGTCTGGTTCCATTCGCAGTGTCTGTGGCGTCGGGTCGTAGTTTCCTGCTAGGTAGTAGACATCGTTATTATCATATACCGTGCTGTATTTGACCGGGTCGTCGCCCATGCGCTCCTTGTACTGTGCGAGCGGCAACACCTCGCATTTGTGTGAAATTGTCTGGACGTCATTCTCGTCCGTGTGTGGAGATTCAAACAGGCCACCCTGAAACGAAAATTAAAGTTGTATGTATATTATAGAGTCCGCGCCACCACTGAAGTCTTACGGCAAGAGCGAGACAGTTCCGCCAAAATGTCAATATCGTTAGTTGTTTATAAGTGAAATAAACAGCAATAATGGAGCGTGCAGTATTGAAAAGTACAGCATGTGAACTGATCCTTTAAATGCATGAATTTTGTAATTTAGAACAGAACAATTCGTTAAATAAAGTGCAGATGAGAGTCGCCGCCATGACATCTAAACTTAGGACATAATAGGGTACATAACATACTGGGTAGTGCAGCTGGTCTGTGCAGCCGACAGTCTCCTCGGGGTGGTAGAACCACTTGACGCGTACAGCCATGGCACCGCGCGCCTCCCACAGCGCCACGATGCGCCCGATATACGGCCGGTCCGGCCGGCCTGTAGACAGGAATACTGCCGCGTCACCCACCTGGAAAAAACACATAAATAGTTTATATAAAAATAGTTATTACGACTGGCACCGAACCAAAATGGCAGCAGTAAATAAATATATGAATAAACAATATTTTGAGACTACAACAGCACTTTTCTAGACAATGGAATGGATATGATTCTATTTTGTATTTTTACGATTTAAAATTTCTAAGAAATGAAGTTTAAGAGTGAGCCTCTAAGTTCCTTTAAGGTTTCAAGTACCTAAGAATTAAAAAATCTCCGACATAAGCTTCAACACGTAAAGTTTCTACAGAAATGACTTATCGGACTTCGCAGATTCGATATTATTACGAATTTCATAGCGAACGTGGTCATCGTCGACCGATAGGCTTGCATTTTACCACTATCACACCCGATGTAGAAGTAACCTATTCACTCGTGACTTGAAGACTCGCAAATTATATGTAACCAACAAGACATACAGACTCCGGGTGTTCAAATGTCGATCAACATCTGGTAAGATATCAGTTAAACCCTAACCTTTATAAAAAGTAACATAATAAGGTCTTGAAAAATGGACTTACATGAAGCGTCTCCTCTCCCCTCTGTATGGCCCTGTAGAACAGCTTGCGGTGCCTCGGGCGCGCGGTGCGGCGGTAGGCGGGCCCCAGCCAGCGCCACAGCGCGCCGCCCGGCAGGAACGCCGCCATCTTGCTGACGCCGCCGCCGCCGCCCTCCGACGACGTCGACGACACGGTGCGCCGCTTCGCCTTCTGAAGACAGAACAATGGAATTAGAACATCGTATCGCCTGATCTCTCGTGCTGGAATTTCGACTTATTCGTCTGGGTGGATCAAGGAATCAGTCCACTAATAATCCTAAATTGCCTCAACTGCCTCGTTGGTCTAGTGGTCCCAAGCGCGACTGCTACGCGTGGGGTCCTGGGTTCGAATCCTAGGTCGAACAAAGTGTTGTTGGGTGTTTCTGTGAAATTCCCAGTAGATGGCAATAGGCTCGCCCCCTATTACATGGGACCTAAACATACCGGCGAAATGTGGTTGTACATTAGTACGCCTCTGGCTACCCTTTGGGGGATACAGTCGTGATGGTATGTTAAATAATCCTAAATATACTGCCTACAGAGGTTGAAGGTTAGACCACAAAGTAGGAACATGAAAACCATCAAAATACGTATCTTGGATAAGATGCTAGTAGGCTGGCTACCAATTTCCAGACAAAGCCGAAATTACAAGTTAATTTATTATCAATTCCTATTTCTGACGCTGTTTTTTATTCCTTTAATTTAAAAAGGCATAATAATTATCACGACATCGCTTCACTTGTGATTAACTTAGGTAGACGTTAATACTGCATGTGTTAACACCGACATCACTAAAAGTAATGAACAAACTAAAAATCTAATATTGTTATTATTACATACCTTCTTAGCATCACTAGTAGAAGCAATAGGTGTTTCCTCTTCTAAACCTATACCACTATCCTTCAAATTGTCTTTATTTTCTAGTTCTTTCTTCATCGCAATTTTACCCAAATTGCTAAAGTCCAAGATAGCGTTTTTGACCAAACTCTTTTTGGACAGAACCGCTTTCTTTATCACAGTCTTCATTTTGTCTTCTGGGGACTTCTCCACTGCGATTAACGTGGAAAGTCTATCATTAGAGTCGATCGAGTCTTCATTAGATTTGTTCGAGTCAATGTAGTCGGAAGAAGACTTAACTCTTTGTTGATCATCACCTGATGAACTAGAATGTTCTTTGCAGCTGGAGTGATGCCTTTTCCTGTGTTTCCTATGATGTTTTTTATGGTGCCTCCTGTGTTTACAGTGTTCTTCACAACATTTATGCTTCTTCTTTTTCTTCTTAACGTACTCCACTGAGTTTGGATCGTCTTCACTGGAATGACGTTTAATTTTGTCTTTTCGATGCTTTTTGAGTTTCTTTCTGTCTTTATGTCGGTCTTCATCTTCTTTCGGCTTCGCTACAGCCTGTTCAGATGTCGACGGTTTTGTTTCAGTACTTGCGCTAGTAGCGGGTAGAGTAGCCACGGCAGCTTTCTTTTCTTCTGTACTTACACCGCTGACACTGGTATTTCTTCTTCTTTTGCCAAGAGTAAATAATGGATTTTCGTATTCTGAAAGGCGAGAAATAATACTTTAAAAATAATACAAGAAATAATATTTAAAGATTTGCAAGAGATTGATGTGATACTGACCTACAACAGGATAGTTCGGTTCTAAGAACCTAATGTCTTCAATAGCTATTCTGCCAGAGTCCCCGTCATCGAATTCCACGGCAACGAACTTGTCATCGTGTGGGTCTGGAGATGATACGGCTACGGTGCCAGGGTACAGGCAACGGTACTGCTGCGACCAATATGCACATACTCTGGTACCGGACGGCAGTTCTGCCACTGATGTAGGGCTTACTTCCAAAATCTGAAATGATGAAGAACAAATTATTATTTATGATCATGTTACACGTTCACGTTCAATAATGTTCGAATTATTCTAAGTAATATCAAGAACTCACAGCATCCCTCAACGTTTCTTCTCTTGATAATATATGAGGCTTGTTTCCTCTTTCTCCGTCAAGTGTAATGGCATATACATCGGGTGCCGTCACAGCGCTCAGTTTCCCCGCGTAAAACAAACCGCCCATAGCTGTGAGTACTCGAGGAGAATCATCTAGCTTATCTTCGGTCAAAGTACATTTGGATACTGGTGGAGGTACGGCTGGCTCTGTGGTTGTTTCTTTTGTTTCTTCACCAGTTCGCTCCTTCGATTTGTGACTCTTTCGTCTTTTTTTCGCGCGCCGCCTCTCTTTCTCACTATCACTAGAAGCACTAGCGCGTCGTAACGCAAACTCAAGTTCGGGTATGTCATCTCTCGAATGTTTTCGAGCTAACCGGTCCACTTTTTCCCTATTCTTCTGTCTGACTTCATTAAGACTTTCCATTGAAGAGCTAGCTGATCGGTTGAGGGTCCATTCTGCTTCTTCCGGATCAGAGCATGATTTCATAATAGGTTCAGCTTTCAATTTTGGGCGCACTTTGCTTGTCCGGTTCACTTCCTCTCGGGATGGTTCCCCTCGCGTGCACAATATACCACCTTTAAGCTTGCCTTTAGCCAACAGGTAACCTACGAGGCTACTCTTAGACTTTGGCTTCTTGGCTACTATTGTTTCGGTAGAGTCTGGGCTGGAGACCTTTCGAGGCCTTCCTACTTTACGTTTCTTGGATGAACCCCTGTCAGAGTCGGGTGATAATGCCGGAGTAGAAGGTGTTGTAGATGCTGACAAAGACGTTATATTAGGTGTTAAAGCTTTTAACTGAGCTTTTCTCTCGTCAAACTGTCTCTCCAATGCTAGTAGTCGCTCACGCATGTCTTTTTCTATTGCACTGGCAAGCGCATGCGCTGACCGAACATTAGTGTTGTGTGTACATGACACAGAATTACAAGAACAAGCCGTAACACGTCTGAGACTTGTTTCTAACTCTCCACCACTATTTCTCCCTTCGTCACGTTCTCTATCCCTTTTATGTCGCCGCATCTTTTCCAGTTTGTGTCGTAACCTTTCTTCTCTATCCCGACTTCGTATTTTTCTCCTTTCGCCACTAGAATCAGTATGCCTATGTCTGTCTTTTTTATTTGTAGAAGAATCTGCTGAACGGCTCCTATCGGTAGGACTTAATAAGGGTTCACTTTTTATGAAAGGACTGGATGAAATGGGCATATTAGCTTGAGGGCTATCAACAACTTCCTCCATAAACCTCTGTTCAGCCAAAGCACATAGCAAGCCCAAACCGTCAAGTGAAGGTTTTCCCTGCTCACCGATATTTGGATCAGTCGGTGGAAACTCAAATCGCCTGTGAGGTTCCGCTTCAGTCCTCGGAGGAGATTTAGGCGATGTTTTTATTAAAATATTTAATTTAGTCGGTGTTCTCGTATCGACGGTCAAGGGTGTTGGGTCTAACGTCGGCATACTAGTTCCAGGTGTAGTGCGTTCGAATTGCTCGATACTGTTTGATAAAAGTTCCAAACCACTCACGTCTACTGGTGGCCTGGTGTTTTGTTGAGAATGCGCCAATGGCGTAGTCCTCGCTGTATCTATTACTAGGTCATTAGAACCACCGCTACTGGAATTGTCTAATGATTCATCTCTTTCTATTGCATCTATTGCCTTTTCTACAGCACCGACAACTGAAGTCGCTAGACCTTCTGATGAAGACTCCTCATTACTATCAATAGGCGGAGGTTGTAATAATTGAGTCTGATTTTGCATCATATTTTCTTCCGGATAGTGCGCAACCCCGACGCAAGCTACGTCCCGTTCATCTTCATCAGCATTATTTGGTGATTCATCCTCCTCATCGATATGATCAGTTTGATTTGAAGCATCCCTATGTGCTGGGAGCTCAGGGGCTTCAGGAGGTGGTGTCGGGGGAGCAGCCGGGGATGTCGCTTGACTTCGACAGGCCTGATCTGAGTAATCAGGCTGGTAGTATAAATGCGTAGTGATCATCGGCTGTGGAACCGGTTCTGGTGCATATGACGGTTGTGGTTTCTCATGCGCTGGTTCAGGCTCAATTTTTATTAAATGTGGTGTGATTAGGGGCTGGATGATTGGTTTTCTTTTATCTGCTGTATGAGCTGGGTGTGGCTGGGGCTGAGGTGCGGGAGCGAGAGTTACTAGGCGCGTAGAATGTGTGTGAGTGTGTTGTAAAGTAGCTGTACTGGCGAGAAGGTCGCCTGGTAGTAGTTGGAGGTGATGCGACGGGTGCGGCGCTTGAGGGAGGAGCAGCGGTGCAGACTGGTAGGGCATTCCGCCCCAAACAACCGCGTGGGGTAGGTCGGGAGGTGCGGGCAGCAGCAGGAGTGCGCCGGACGTGGGTTCCCGCACCAACTGGAAGCCACTTGACATGCCACCGCCGACGGAGCCCACGCCGCCCACGCCAACGCCGCCAACCATCATGCTCTCCATCGACATTTGAGCTGGAAGTAGAGAATTTTATAATAAACAAAAGTTGAACTAAGTTATACTTATAGCGTAGAAAGAAGAAGAAAGAGACATTTATTCAGCTGCAAGCGAGACACATACATAACTTACTTACTAAAAGAAAAATAGATAAGATACCAAAATAGAAGTAAACTGTACTGTGCCTCACGACTGCGTAGGTACTAGCTTCCCGCCAGCGGCTTCAACTTCATCCCCTATTTCAACCCCTTACATCGCTTTTTTCGCATTAAAAAGTAGCATATGTCCTTTCTCAGGCTCTAGACTATCTGTGTACCGAATTTCATTTAAATCGGTTCATTAGTTTTGGTGTGAAAGCTCGACAGTCAGACAGACAGAGTTACTTTCGCATTTATAATATTAGCATAATGTAACAACCACTGTGATATTAGTAAGGATTTATTACTTACGCGTAACACGAAGCTAATTAAAAGCGAAACATGGTCTATTTTGCTAAGGTGTGATTTTTTAAGGACGCATGAATAACATTTAAATATTGTTTTTATTAATTCATTATTGTAATTTTTTGTTCTTGCATGATTTCAGTGAGCCTGACTCACCGTGTCTGGACATTAGAAATTATTTACATTAGACATATTGTCAGACATTAATTGTCTGGATACAAAAATGAAACAAATTACAAAGCAGATACAGGTGGTAGTGAAACAGGGCCTTAAATTTACTTGTCTTTACCTAAATAACACAAATACTGTATTAATTAATTGTATGTGCTTTAAATATCACAATTTATATATAAAAGAGTACCAAGGCAACATAACAATAAAGATATTATTAATAAAAAATTATGATTTATCACAGGCTGCAAACACGGAGTAGGTAGTAATTAATGGAGTGTTCACGCATATTTTGATAGTAAAACGCCCCGCAGGGGTGTCTGGTTAACAGAAAACGTCGACACGCAACTAATGAGTGCTGATTTGCATCCGTCAGGCGCAAGTTCGACGGTGTATTGTTACCTATTTGTACCTAGATTAGATTATTTAGTGCCCCTAGTTTACTTCGATAGTTTATTCAATGCTTGGCGTGGACGGCTCATCATTGAGTCACAATGCCGAAGCAAACGCGTCGATCGCTTAATATTCAGTGGCCGCGCTTCCGGAGACGAGCAGGAATGTTAATGCTTTGGTGGGAAATTACTCTTTGTCGTATTATGGTACTTAAACCATATTGAACAGTACGTAGGTATGTAATAAGTAATTACCTATATTGGAATCATTACGATACGTTATGTCTTCGGAAGTAGTTATTTAAAACCAAAACGGTTCAATTCTGGGGGGAGGGGCACAATATTAGTCTACAAAAAGGAGTAAGGTAAACGTCCCTATTTCCGGCAGTGTCCCAGTACCCGGTAACCAGTCAGTTTTTTTTGTTTTCTACCTTCCTATCAATAACAAATTAAAGTTTGTAAGCAGTAACACATTCTTGCTAATATTTTGTACCGTTATAATAGCAAAACTGACCAAAAAGTTTAATGGTAGCAAAACTGTGCAACAACAAAAGTGTGCTCTGCGAAAATATTAAAAAAATACTAAGTTCTGTCCCTGAACTATGAGATCACCCCTTCATATTGTTGAGCTTGCCATGCTGCTACGGATGACCATACGGTAAAGGGGTTAATTTATTAAAATATTTAAGTAAACTATATATCGATATAACCTATAAAATAAGATGAATCTAATTGAAAAGTATTTATTTTTGCATGTCACATCTATTGGTACACACTAATCCCGACCTGACCTAATACCCGGCATTTTTTGCCGGATATTGGTACACACAATGACCATTGTACCGATACCCGTTATTGTATCCTTATTGCCTTGGAATAGGTCTCATTTTCCTTTGATACTGGGGTATAAAGGTCTGCCGGGTACTACAATGTAGATTAACAGTTGCATAATGATTCTTATTACCTTAAATTAGGACTTATTTTCCTTTGACTTCATTTTAAAACTGTACTTTATTTTAAAACCACGTGGATTTAATTGGTTTGTTCGTTTTTCTGTATTCTTTCTAATCATTACGCCTATAACAACTATATTCCATGTACTTACCACGCCATGCGGCATACCGCTGTACACTGGGACCCTTTCGTACAAGGTAGTGCTACAAACTGAAATTTTAAAATGGGGGTATTTTAATAAAGACTCAGCTGAAGGTCGTCTTAGAGGGGCTTGTGGCTAACTTATAACTACGCTGATCAACCGATAAGCTACGCTTGCCGCGGTCAGTTCATGGATGGGTGATCATTCTTAACACATCGAAACCCCTCCGTGCCTCGGAGCGCACGCAAAGCCGAACACCTATAAGTACTCACTCCAAAGAGCGGGGAAACAGCGACGCGAACTAGGGAAAGGATGCTATGCTATGATGAAGAAGCGGCTGGACTTAAACTTTGTCTTCTCAATCAGGGATCTCTCGCAACATGCGTCCGATTTTAGCCGTACAGCTGTACGGCTTCCAGCAGCCGTCTGGGCCGATGCGTGACAGATGCCTGACATGGCGCCCTGCAACAATTCTCGCAAATGCCGTTTGAACGCCTCATTAAGAAGGCATATGGGACGATACGAGGCCTTCTTTTTTATTTCTAGCTGGAGTGGAACATACTATGATGAAGGAAGCTTATCAATAACTGTGTAGTGGTTATTTACTATCAACATAACATAAGGTTCAGAACAAACACAGCCGGCAACCATGCCTGACCTGGAATTCCATCAGGGCCTAGCACTGCGTTGTGGACCCTCAGGCCGCTTACAGTTCAGTCCAGCTTCATTTCTGTCACTTCTAGCTCGTTAAACCAGTCTGACGCGAATTTTAAGGGTAATGGGTGATCTTCCTGAACTGTTAGAAAGAACGTATTAACAAGTCTGCCCAACAAGTCCGGGTCAAGGGTTTCTGTAAGTGGGAGGACCCAAGGACGCAGTTTGCCCATGACCACTTTATATGATTTCCCCCATGGATCCAGTCCCTCAATAAGATCTAACCAAGGTCGAGACCTAGCTTCTGCAAAGTCCTTTTGGAGCATCTTTGTGGCTGCCCAGTATGCCACATAAGTCAGGTTTATCTCGTCGGTTGTAGCTCGACGTCGCCGCCGGGTGCGCGAACACCGCCCGCTATCAAGACCTTAAGCATACTTGTCTCAGCTGTGTCTTCTGACCACCAATACACTGACCGAAGCTTTGCGCACCTTACCCTAAGCATCGATGTATTGCATTACTTCCTGTACCAGGCTGCGTCCACTTCCGGATTGGGCAGGATACATTCGGTGGTCGATTCGGCATTGCAGGGTCTATTGTTTCAATTGATCAGGACTGGATCAGGATATCGAAATTGATAACGGTAGTTGGATAATGTGACCACCTCCTACGCTACTTTCTCTCGTCTCGCTCATGATAAATCGAATCCCCTTGCCATCGGACGCATGTTGCGACAGATCCCTGATTGAGAAGACAAAGATTAAGTCCAGCCGCTTCTTGTAGCATCCTTTCCCTAGTGCGCGTCGCTGTTTCCCCGCTCTTTGGAGTGAGTACTTATAGGTGTTCGGCTTTACGTGCGCTCCGAGGCACGGAGGGGTTTCGATGTGTTAAGAATGGTCACCCATCCATGAACTGACCGCGGAAAGCGTAGCTTATCGGTTGATCAGCGTAGTTATAAGTTAGCCACAAGCCCCTCTAAGACGACCTTCAGCTGAGTCTTTATTAAAATACCCCCATTTTAAAATTTCAGTTTGTAGCACTACCTTGTACGAAAGGGTCCCAGTGTACAGCGGTATGCCACATGGCGTGGTAAGTACATGGAATATAGTTGTTATAGGCGTAATCGATTAGAAAGAATACAGAAAAACGAACAAACCAATTAAATCCACGTGGTTTTAAAATAAAATACCATTAAGATAAGGTTTCACTCGAGGTCAAAAATAAAATGACCTAGGTCATTCATGTAAAAAATGATCGCGCAGTGTATTGCTAAAAACGCGATTATAACACTCCGCGGTGAATATTATCGCACGCGCGATCCAAAATAAATGAAATATTGATTTTTTAATTATAAATCTAATTTGGCTAGATAGAAATAATGTTTTTTTACACGTTGAAGTAAAAAAAACAGCAGAAAAAATTGAAATTTGATGACAAAAGTCACGGAAAACTTCAACGCAGGGGGGTCCAGAATCGTGTACTGAATCATGGTATTCGGATGTGCGTCGATGTCCCTTCCACCTACAAGGTACTTCCCAAGTAAATTCAATAAATATAACTTTAAGTACTTTTAAAAAATAATTTGATTTAAAATTATAGGCAAGTCCAATATTAGAAATTTCAAAAAAAAAATTTTGATGGTTACAATTTATACCTAGATAAGTAATTAATTAATTATTAATATGTTTCAAGTACATATTTAATTAGAAATAATGTCTTTTCTTTGGATACACATAATTATATTTTTATCCTATTTATTTTTAATCACAAAAATGCAATAATAAAACTTATTTCTGTGAACCTTAACGTCAAGCAATAGAGTTCATATTCGCGGTAAAAATTACCGGATTCTGGGACAGTAAAACGATTACTGGTACAAATCTACCGGATACTGGTACAAATGGCCCTTTTTAATTATTTTGTTGTATTATGGTATATTAACGTTTATATTCACTTAAAAAAAGTAATCACAAAGGACTAGAATAAATTACCTATCCATACATGTAAATATCATTGTTGTAAGTCTACTGGTTTTAGCACAGCAGACCTGCAAAGTCGGCGAAGTTCAAAACTTAACGGTTATTGGGACGTTTACCTTACCTAGGCACTTTAAAGGTAAATTTCGCTGAATTACCTACTATTAGATAGAGTAGGTAAGTAAAGAGGTACCTACCTACTTACCTTTAAGATATTTTAGTAATTGAAATAAAAATTAAGTACCTACTTTACTATAGCAATAATACTTATTCGTGCGTGTTCATTACTTCATAATGTCTGCCTACCTATTTAATTGTACCTAATTATATTTGATCGTTATATTCATCCATAATGCATAACTGCTGCTATTTACATAAAATGTGTAAGAAATAGGCGTGTGCGTAGCGTAGACATCGTGAATATAAACAAAGAAATAACACAACACCCAGCGTATTAAGATAGTCAGATAATACAATAAAAATTAATTACCAACCTACTTGTTTAATACGTTAGTAGTTTCGAATATTCATAAATTCCCTTTAATAGGTAAGTAAGTATGTACCTATACCTATTAAACAGAATTTATGAAACCGAATTTCGTTTCATAGTGGGTAGATACCTAAGTACCTAGGTACCTTATTATCTACTTGGGTTAATAAGGTAGGTAGATACTTATCGTAGCACCTTAAAATCGCACTCTGCGCCAATAACACAAGCCATCATCAAAATCCAAATGTAACCCGATCACTAAAAAAGCAAACATCAAAAAGTTCCCATTGATTGCTTAAAATTCATTTCGGAACACCGAGCCCTCTCCGAAACACAACTTTAATGACTTGCATTTCACTGTTCCAACTTCCAATTAATCCATTATTCTTTCCACATCTCTACTGAGAGTAAATGAGACGCGTATACAGGAATCAGGTGCGTGAAAAAGGGATAAAATTAACCATTAGCATAGCTTTAATTTTAAACGATTCTGAAAAGCGGTCGGATTTTTTAATAGTTTGATTTAGAGCCGATTTCACCATTTAAATTAAACGCGATCAATTCAAGTTAATCTCAGTTCTCGCGGTTAACTGAGTTCAGGACGCAGGTTTGCATTTCACCAACATAAACTGAACTCAGTTAAGGCTGATCTTAGTTTAAATTCTGAACGCCCGATTTTGGACGTTTAACGTATCTGTGCATCGACCATGAGTTTTTCTCCCTAGACTCGCTAGCGACGCCGTAAAATATTTGTATGAAAAACACTCGCAGCGCCTCTAGCGGTTACGTAAGGAACTAAAATCGGCTATGAGATTACAGCGTTTCGATGCGTAAAAAACCTATCGAAAGCCATTCGATAGAACTCATGGTTGACGTACTGATCGCGATCAAGACCTGTCAAAGCCATAAAAGATAACCTAATTCATAATTTAATTAATTTATTAGAGATATTCTAATTATATGAGTATTCTATATTATTGGGTTTCGGCAGTATTTCAATAAAACTCGTTAGAATTCTTAAAACACGATAATTAATAATTATGCAGAAGTGAAATGACATTATTTAATGGAGAATAGAAACAGCGCCACCAGTGTCGTAAAACGGAAACGAAACACGTACGTTTACAAAGATACTATCCAACAAAATGTTTACAAAGACATCTATGAGCTATCATAGAAAATTATATTTATTTAACGTAATTATACTAATTATATTGCCTACAAGCTGTATTTTTTTATTTTAATACTCTCTGAATTTACTCGAACTTCACTATCCTCAAAATCATCTCAAATCTCACTTAAAAATTATAACTTACCATTTTTAACTGGAAAGCGCATCGTAATTTGTCTATGATTGTCACGAACTGACAACATTTACATTCTATATCAAAGTAAACTTAGTTCTCGTAAACGCGATCAAAAATTACCCGGTGAAATCTGCGAGACGTGAACCGAGATCAGAACCAACATATAAACTCGATTAAGCAGAACTTAGTTTTATTGAACTCAGTTTTTAATGCGAACGGTGAAATCGGCCCTTAGTTTAAATTAAGTGATGTGTTGAATGTGAAATAGCTTGAGGTTTTTTATGTGAAGTTTTTTTCTGATGCGCGCCTCGGTGGCCAAGTACCTACTTACGTAGTTTTTTAAGTCAAGCTCACGTAGTAATAGGTTTGTAAGTAGGTATTATTGGAGTAATAGGTAGGTCAAAGGTTTTAAACACAGAACCTAGGTAAACAAAGAGACTAAAGGTAGGTAGAAGAAGTACACATTTCCGGCAGTGTACCAATACCCGGTAACCAGTAAGATTTTTCGTTTTATAAACACCTTTCTAATAGGTAATTATAAATTAAAGTTTGTAAATAGGTAGGTAATATTTGACCAAAAAGTTTAATGGCGACAAAACAGTGCAACAACAAAAGTTTGCTCCCAAAAAATATTAAGAGAATTCTAAGTTCTGTCCCTGAACTACGAGATCACCCCTTCGTATTGTTTAGCTTGTCATGCTGCTACGGATGACCATACGGTAAAGGTGTTAATTTATTAAAATATTTGAGAGAACTATCTACCTAACGATATAGATATACCTACTTAACCTATAAAATAAGGTGAATCTAACTTTAAAGTATTTATTTTTGCACATCTTTATTGGTAGGCATTAATCCATACTTGTCCTAGCACCCGGCATTTTATAGGTATGTATTCATTTTCTACCGGATATTGGTGCACGAATCAATGGGTTACTCTCTGAGCACCCCGATCCCCGAGGCACCCGTCTCAGAGGAGCGGATATAGTACTTATACCTAGGTGCAACTGGGTAGATCTTTATACCACACTAGCTTCCCACCAGCGGCTTCGCCCGCGTGGTCTTGATAACTTTTTCCCCCGTTTTTGCAACATTTTTCATTGCTATCTTCTCCGCTCCTATTTGTCGTAGCCTTATAGCCTTCCCCGATAAATGGGCTATCTAACACTGAAAGAATTTTTCAAATCGATCCAGTAGTTTCGGAGCCTATTCAATATAAACAAACAATCAAATCTTCCCTCTTTATAATATTAGTACCTATAAATAAAGATCTGCCCAGTTGTACCTAAATCCGTAATGATTCTTATTTCCTTAAGTTAGGACTTATTTCCCTTTGACTTTATACTTTGCATTTACCCGCGTGCGAGCTCGTGTGAGTGCGGCTCGCACGCTGCGTGCGTGTCGTTTACACGCTCGAGAAACGCGCACGCCCAATGTGTGGTAAGCCTTAGGTTCCGTTCACATACCTAGACCAGCTCGGAGAGGTGACCAGATTTTTGTAGCGCCGAACTTGAGAACAGAGTTTTTAATAGATAGGTAATTGAAAATAGAGTTTTGGAGTCAGTGAAATAAGTCAGTGAAACAATCCTTATTCATAGGATAGGATCATCCACGACAAAAGAGGCCGATAAAGGGAAGTAGATAGCTACTTATCTATTGCCTAAGATGAAAACGATCTATAGGTACGGTCAGCATCGAAAGTCGTTGAACACGGCGAAAGTTTAAAAGCATTCAGTACCAAAACTATTCATTAGATTTTGACTAAGATAAAACATATAATTGTCCTCTAGGTATTATGAGAATTTGTACTGCCTTGAAGGGACAGTGAATTCTGAATATTAAAGATGTTATGGCGTTTTGAAGAGTTCATAGTGTTTAGCTACTTTTGTTGCTGACTGTACCTAATGAATACCTACATAAGTAGGTACTTATCTAGATGGATCTTATACCTACAAACGAAGGTAACTAAACCCTAAAATGCAAATGTTTATCATGTGCTAAAACATTATATTGTATAAAATAGGCAATAATTTCCTAATCAGTCAGGCAAGTAACAAAAGCCACCAATTACTGTATCATCAATCATTGTAGGAACGTAAGTATATTTTTTTCAACGGTCGCGTGAGGTGTCAAGCCCGCGCTGTGCCTTCGAGACGCGGCAAAAATCGCCATTACCACACAACTTGTTATTACAAGAAAAACATAAACGCAAAAAAGTCATTGGCAACACTAAAAAGATTGAGGCGGCGAAGATTACAGGCCTGCCTTTACCGTCGCAACGGTTTCTTATTGGCCGAGACGCGTAGTGGGCGGAGTCTTTGGGGCGGAGCGATAAATGTTAGGGCTGTACGTAAGTCGAGCCCGGTTTATCGATAAATGAATTTTTATGTTTTTTTATGGTGTTATAATTTATGGCGTGGAAGTGACAGAGTTCCGTTCGTGGAACGATTTGGCGGATGGATGCGGGTGAGCGATGGATCCGGATGATGTTTTATTGTACTGTCTTAAGATGGATGACGTCACATGTTTAAATGGTCAACACGTGAGAAATATGCGGTGTAAACCTCAATGCAATTAACAGTTTCCGCGCTTGTAATTTTTAGGTGGTTTGCTTAAATCCGGGTAGTGGATTGGGTAAGTATGGCATGGTTTGGCACAAGCCGTTAGGTTGAGTATAATTTTTTTTAAAGTATTTTAAAACTTGTACTTTCGAATTTACGTATTAGCAATTTAGCACTCTTTCTTTAAAAAATAAATTTCCTTTAAGTAAGTACTTAGTTTGCAAATGTGGACTGTGACAGACAAGATCTAATCCAATCGAGAAAATGTTTGAATTGATTGTGTAGGGGAACACAATCTTGCAGGAGTCCAGCCTCCATCAGGGGTGTAATGAATGTGATGAGTGCTGTGAGACCGCATGGCAACTTAAGGGAAGGTACAGGGTCGGACTGTGCCGGAAGGGCCCGGAGGGCTCCCCCTCCCCAAAAGCCCGGGGCCCGGGACGGGATAGTGGTAGATGGAATACTATTGGAAAAATGTTTTTTTTATCTATCCTAAACAATATCAAATCTCATGTCAAAATCAGCACGTCAAAATCGGCTGGTGCGTTCAAAAGTTATTGTGCCATTCAGAAATAGCCCGCAAGCCAGGCCCGTGGGCGGCCTGTGCGGGCTAGGGCCCGGCCTTCAATCACCACCCTAACTATATGGTCAGTCCGACCCTGGGAAGGTAAGTGCAGTTTATCGTTTCGACGAGAGGATACTTTGCCGCGCCTCATCTATTAGCGGACGATCCATGACAACAATCTTAGTGTTCGTAGGAACTAAGGAAGTACCACGTTGTCATAAGCTGGGTACTCACTTAGCAGTGTTCCATGTAACGTATCAGATACTGTATCAACCTGCAAGTGGGTACGGCTCGCCCACGGTCCACTGCGTATCTAGCTACGAGCTGCCGGAGCAGCCTTTGTCTAAGCGACTGCTACGCTAAGACCAGTCTTAATGGGTTTTTCTATAAAAAGCTCACTAGTAGCTCGGATTTCGGTGTTTGTGAGCGGTTAATGGCAATAAGCTCGCCCCCAAAGTGAAGTAGGTACATGGGACCTAAACATATTGACGGACAAGTTAACGTCTGTAAAACCTTTCGGGGAATACAGGCGTAAATGTGTTGATAAATGGGTAAATACATGGGCCCCTGAAAGTATCTAGGCTTTTTGGACCACCTTTAGGCTACCTACGTTTATACGTAGGTAGCCTAAAGGTGGTCCAAAAAGCCTATTATAAATACCTATCTATAAAGGTGTCTCTACTTAAATATTATATTAATTGTACAAGATAGATGCAGTATATTCAGACAGCTTTGGGTTATATTTCTATATCTATATCTGCACTAATATTATAAAGAGGAAAGATTTGTATTTTTGTATGTAACGAATAAACTCAAAAAGTACTGGACCAATTTGAAAAATTCTTTCCATGTTAGATAGCCCATTTATCGGGGAAGGCTATAGGCTATATATCATCACGCTACGACTAATAGGAGCGGAGTAGTAATGAAAAATGTTGCAAAAACGGGGGCAAAAATTATAAGACCACGCGGGCGAAGCCGCTAGCGGGAAGCTAGTTAAACATAAATTTGTGAACATGCAAGCTGGCTATTAATACCTACTGACTACCTATCCCGATAGTGGTTCATTATGTATAAGTATATTTTTCTTTTGTGTACTTAGGTAGGTACCTACTGAAATTAGGGAAATAATTAACTTTAGATAGATTACCGAAGAATCATACCTACCCACAGTAGGCCGGATGGCAGTAACAACTGATCGGTCCTTATTTTATTTTATTTTTGCTTTCTGACCAACACTAAGTCTGTCGATAATTCTTGGGTAGGTGTGTAGGTACCTATGTTCACCAAGATGTTTTTCCTCAAGAATTGAGTGTCTAAGGTTTTTTCTTATGGTAGTCGTCAACCACTCAGGGGCACCTGCCACACCCAAGACGTTGCTTATGCGTTGCCAACGCTTAAAAGGCCCTACCGACTACAAAGCAATCGAAAAGGAACTCGCTCTCACGCCCAAAGGACGGAAAACACACAAAAGTGCTTTACAACAGACTCCAATATAAAGATTTCAAACAGGCCAATCCCAAGAAGTCCTAGTCCTACCACCGAGCAAGTCAGAAAGAAAGAAAGTAAGTATTTATTTGAAGGGAGACACTAGAATACATAGGTCAAATACTTAATAACCAAGTACCTAGTTACATTTAAAAAAAAAATTGAGGTAAATATTTCAGTGGCCCATACAAAACGGTACACAAAAGTCAGATCTTTTCTCGCCTCTTATTAAGTATATAAATGCCAATCCAAATGGCAGTCAGGAATTTGAAGTGTACCTACCTCTCCTCACGGGTCGAAAATTGTGAATTGTGCAATTAGATCCATATTTCGAATTCTGAATTTCCATAATACGACATTCATTCACCAGCGGGTATATTCACTAATTAACTTTTGTCGCCGAGCGTACCTGCTCCATTCAAAAGTACAATCGTGTACAAGCGAGTGCGAAATTCAACGCCGCGTCAATGATGAAGGGATTTCATTAATTTATAGGTACCTAATGATGAGAATGTGATAAAAAAAGTACGGGGTCCGTTGAAAAGGTCCAATGTGGGCCCGGTCGACATAATAAACGCGATCGGGTTACGAGTATCGAATGTTTTGTGTTCTGGTAGACGTGGTTCCGCATAATTTTTTACTAAGCACTTTGGTTTTGAATAAATTATAATATGCGCTTGAAAAAAGATTACATCTTTTTATGAATGCCTAGGCTTTGGAATCTATTTTTTCATAGGTTGATAATTATTAAGATAAGTAAATAAATAAATACCTTTGGACATTTTACACAGCACTATCTAGTCCCAAACTAAGCAGAGCTTGTACTATGGGTACTAGACAATGGATATAATACTTATATACTTTTTTTTTTGTAAATACATACTTATTATACATAGGAAACACCCAGACAAACACAAATACTTATATTCATCACATAAATATTTGTGTCCTGTGGGAATCGAACCCACGACCTCGTGATCAGCAGTCCGGTACTCAAACCACTAGACCACAGACGTCGTCACGAAGTATATTATTACTAGGTATTATTTGAAATTGCAGAGCCTAAAACGAGTGTTTAAAAATGCGAAACCTATATAGTAAGAATTTTGTTTATCCCTAAAAGAACGCGACGCGCTACTGCTCGCAACCACGCGAGATGGCTCGAGCCGGCGCGGCGCGAAGCTCCGCCACGCACGCCTCGTTCATTCTATCAAGCGTTTCTAAATCTTATGACATTGTAGATAAAGTTTATAATGTCTTGTTATTAAAATTGATCGTCGCGTCGCGCCACTGCCAATTCAGTGAGGCTTGACCCTAACGTGAATGGAAGTTAAAAAAAATTTACCACGGACTTCGCCACGATAGAACTCTGATAACTGCGAAATAAAACACCTCATCGTAGGATTTAAAAGAATTAATACAGAAACGCTCTATACAGCAACTAATTTTTCATCTTTTAATTATTAGACATACCTAAAACACATTCTCCTGTTAAGTATAAGTAGATACCCTAATAGTCCGTCCGTCTCGTGAAGTCGTGAGTCCATTTTTAGAACATAAAACCTGCTTACTTATTTCTTTAACCAAAAGCACGGTAAGCAATTAAAAAGAAAACGAAGAAAAAAAAAACAAGGAAAAAAAAAGGCGCCAGAGTAGCCACGCGCGAACCCGCCGTCATTATAAAACCCGACCAATTTAAATACACAGCGTCTTGCATAATACTGATAATACGATCCAGTGAGAGCCTCGTCTGTTGTCTGTATACCTTATTTGGCCGGTTAACCAAAACCGGTCAACGACGACTATTGACCGGACAAGTACAGTTGCAATGCTGCTACCAAAGCAACATGACTCAAGAGGTGGTGTATCCAAACGGGCGGTATTCTCGTTCAGAATTAGGCTCCTTTTTACTTAGACCTATATTCTATCTCGTTTTAGTTTTTGGGAAAGGGAAGAGATAGATATACGGGCAAAAGAAATTAGTGTGTTGGTGTTAAATTTTCATTTTTAGTCGGGGTCCGATATCGCTGAAACGGCGGTCTCGCAATGCAGTTGGCGCGTAGCTACCAGGGCCGCAGATATCAGTAGGAGGTGACTCACCGGGGTAGGGCCAAAGGGGCGCGGGCGGCGCAGCAGCGGGAGGGGCCGGCCACGCCAGGGGGGCGGGGCGCTCATCGCACAGTACGTTCGCCACGCCGACCGTCATGGCCGCCTGCGCCGCGTCTGCACAACAACACAGTGACGTGGCGGTGGCGGCTGCAACGCGCGACACGCGTTCAGAACACATGAATGAACAAACACGTTGTTATAATTAAAAATTAAACCTAAATGACCTCCTTTTTCCAGCATCCGCTTAAAACAAAAAAGATAACACTGTAGGTAAGGTAGGTAATCAGCTACTTCAAGAAATTAGGTAGGTACGCAACACCTGTTGGAAAACGAGAATTTTCAAAGAAGGTCAAATACTAATGTAACTACTTAAGCATCTAAGTACATGGTTTCTTTTAAGAAGATACTTAATTACTTACTTAGTTACCTATAGGTATGTATAATATTGCAATACAATCATACAAACATACACTAACGACAACAAAAAGCGAACCTAGAAGACACCTCGCTGAGTGGCTTCGTCCCTAGAAAGAGGTCCAAAGAGCAACCTCCTTGCTTTCAACTTTGTGTCTCTGTCAACCGCAGTAACAAATTCAAGTTGGACATCATGCTGAACATAGGTAACAGTCTGCAGGTAGGTTTTGGACGCTCAATTAACAACTTCTGACGAATCATATTAAGAATCGGTTAAGTCTACGCGAGGCAGCACGACAACGTGCCAAATATTTCCTGTTCATGCTGACCTACCTAATATCTTATTTAAATTCAAATTCAATACTCAATACTCAATACATTTATTGCACTCCACAAGTTAAATAGATGATAACAATAATATAAGAAGAAACATGTGTGGGCCTTGTCAGGCACGGCAAATGTAGAAGAGAGGAGGAACTTGTATTTAAGACTAAATAATTATATACTTTGTAATATTATAAGTTTGTATTATTTTTGCTATTTATATTATTATAGTTATTTCGTATTATTTAATAAAATATTTGAATTTTAGAAACTATATTAGGATTAATAAGATTAATTTTATATTGTATTGTATTTTTAATTTGTTATTTATTAATTTATTTATTTATTCATAAGATTTATTGCATACTAAGTAGGTGTAACGTGAGGTAAGCCCATACTGGTAAGTAAGTACTTAGGTACTTAGCACCAGTGCACTTATTCATTATCAATCAATATTAACCATTTCAGGGAGTCAGTTCTAGCCTACAGTTCACCGATAAGTAAGTATGTTTTCTTTTTTTTCCTTCCAACCCAGTTTCCTTTAACTGAACTGTGGATTTCGTAGAAAAACCTGCGAATAAGAAGATACGTACCTACTGCTCGACATAGGAACCGAACCAGTAGGTATAACAGGATGGTAGACGGGTAAGACCATAGGTATACTTATGGTATATCGTTGTAGCCGCACCTAACTTCCAGCTTTCTGTTTAACATAGTTTTTGCGGGAAAAAGGCGTGAGTGTATCTATATTATGTAGTATATTTTAAATTATGAGTCATATCTGCCTAATAATCAAGATAGTCGTTACTTTATCCTTATCGCTGATTATGTACCTACACCTATCTAAATAGTGTGCTGTGGTAATCGAGATATTACGCGTCGATTAAAGATGTTATCAGAAAAATACTTTTGATATGTATATTTTTATTTGTAGGTACCTAGATACAAGGTAGGCTCTTGACTTACTTATTAGCATGGATTTCATTTGATTTTCTATAATAGGTACCTATTAAATATTTTTCATCATCATCATCATAACAGCCAGGCGGTCCAAAGTGTGTTCAAATGCCTCCCCCATACGACCGGTCCCGGTGGAAGTCTAAATATTTTTGCTAGCCGACTTATTTTATTTTTTTTATCTACTAACTACCTATTAAATTATTCCACCACATTCTCCCCTAAAAATAAATAACCACATCATTAGTAAATCTACTAACGAAAAATATCTTGGTTTAATACTAGACGATAAGTTATCTTGGAAAGCGCACATAAACCACGTAAGAACAAAACTGACAGCACTTACTGGGGCACTTCGTAAAATAGGTAACTGCTTACCCTACAAAGTAAAATGTAATATATATAATTCGTTGGTTAAACCTCATCTAGAATATTTAGTACAGATCTGGGGGTTGGCATCAAAAACTAGCCTAAAAAATTTACAAATATCACAGAACAAGATTATTAAAAGACTATACTGCTACGACTATCTAACTCCTACCAAAGACCTGTACGCTAAAACTAAATTATTTAACTTACACGAGCTTTATATTTATAATATCTGTGTATTGGTACGCAAGATTTTAGGCAATACGATGCAAACAAACATTACGCTTTCTAAAAAAACAAGCAAATATAACCTAAGAAACAAAAATAAAATAGTTTTACGTCCACCTAGAACAGAACGATACGGTAAAAGGAATATCTTATATGAAGGAGTTAAACTGTACAATAAACTGCCAAATGAAATAAAAGAATGCAAAAATATTGCTATATACAAAAGAAAACTTAGAGAATATATCTTACAAAAATTACGTACATAGTACTGTAGTCATGTAACACTAAAATATTAAATTTACTAAAACATCAAGTGCAGTGTATGATATATATAGTATATATAGTATATGATATATGTATATAAAAATTATGTCATTATTTTATAGCAAAAGTTAAAATCAAATATAAATAGTATCAAAGTAAGCTAACTCTTTGACTACATGAACAAAATAACAAATAAGGCTGCTCACACAGTGTAGTTCTAGCTATGCACGGAGCGCTCACATGTTTACATCTGTAGACTAATTATATATCAATGATACTTAACTGCCGTTTTAAATATAAATCAGGGAATTATATAGAAATACTAAATAAAATACATCGCTAAATATATTGAAATAATATTATATCTATACAAATAAACCGAGGGGTACAGTAGTAATAAATAAATATATACATAATATAACATATATTACATTACATGATTAAAATAACTAAACAAAAATAACTATACCTACTATATTATAGAATATAATTATATACTATGAATAATATACTATAATATATGTATACATAAATATACAAATATTAATAATACTATAATATAATACAAAAAATAATAATCAGAACTTACATAAATCATGAATCATATTATTATTATCGCTCTCGCCCAGCTACTGTGGTATAGTATAAGCCTTAGTAAATAACTAAGTGAGCGCGGACGCAGCGGCCAAAGTTAACAATATTTGTAAAACTACCGTCATTTGCACATATTATTGTATGACTTAGAATTTGATATACCTTAAAATAGAATAAAATATAAATAGTATAAATGCACATACTATTGGCATATATTTATAATACTATCTTCTTTTCACTAAATGTTACGCATGCTTCGTCACTAGACGATACCTTTGTTAATATGATTTGTAAACATTTTTCTCATAACAGTGAACTGTAATAATGTTCTTTTGAGAATAAATATTCTTTAAACCTAAACCTAAATGTTTCGTCAAACCACAGAGTAGACAAAACGCGTATTTAGCGCACGTCAGGGCGCTAGAGCGTACCAGACTAGCGTCGCCTATTTTGTGTTTGAACGACTTGGACGCTCAACCATATTACTGTATACATTTTTTTATTATTTTGTATACGAGGAACAGTGTATACTGACATTAATTTAAATATACTGTACCTCATGTTATACAAACAAGAGTGTTTTCGGACCTGTTCAATCAACTATTCAGTAACCTTTTTACCACATTCATACAAGTACGCCCGGCGTCTTGACGTTGCGTTGTATTTATACAACGCAACGTCAAGAAGATCCAGACGCTGCGCTAGAACCACAGCTAGAACGCTGAGTATTCTAGATAGCGCGCTCGGTCTATTTGACTTTGACAGGCCAAAGCATGTTCAGTACAACACAACGCGGCGCTATAGCGCGACGCTAGTCTGGTATTACACTTTTATTCGTTAAGAAGCCGATAGTTGTTTTATTATTAGGTAGGTATATTTAGTCATCCTCTTCGCTACTGATCTACTCTTCTAAATTATTTTTATTTAAGTACTTCATTTGTTTTTTTCGCATAAGTGAGAATAATAATACTTATCTACTGATTTTTATTGGGTATTTTTTTTAATTACCTACCTACGAACCTCAACCATTATTTTTCACATTACCTACCTATAGGTACTTACTACTTACGTAGTAAACGTAGGGTTAACCGGTAGGTACCTAAGTATTTCCGTGTCTATGGTTCATACTTTAAAAAATCTTCCTTTGAAAACGACCATTCCTACAATTGGTTTTTATTCGAACTTTTGTCACCCTAACCCTAACCGCTTCCACTGCGATTATGGGATTAAATCAGGTGAATGGTCGCTAACATTGTGTCTCCCCATTGTCCAATTTACGGCGGA
Source organism: Acronicta psi (assembly GCA_946251955.1). Lineage (NCBI taxonomy): Eukaryota > Metazoa > Arthropoda > Insecta > Lepidoptera > Noctuidae > Acronicta > Acronicta psi. Next base: position 13,631,379 of record OX276477.1, read on the forward strand.
AATGAGGGGTGCTCTGGTCAAAATGCATTCGCTTAGCGGTGACCAGCAACATGCCACAGCTTAGGATGAGGATGAATCCTCTACCTACTCTCTCTAGGATATTAAGAGGTTATTTTGAAAGATTAAAGCAATCGTGATTGTACGTGTAGGTCTTCTTATCAATCTATCTTTCATGACTAAGTATACTAGGTAGAAGGTACCTACCCACTACTACAATACTAGTAGGCTAACAATATCGATTGCTGCAGATATAGAGGTGCAGTTACCATCATGTTTTTATTCCCTCAAGAATAGGCACGTACTTAATAATGAATTACACAGTTCACCGCTTATAAGGTACAGTAGGGGGCGAGAATTTCGTAGAAAAACCCAAAGACCATTTAATTAGGCACAACTTGACCTGGGAATCGTTGCACTTGGAATTGTTGCACTCGAGATCTTAGCTAAAGATCTCGAGTGCAACAGTCGCAACACCCAAAAGAAGAGTTGCTACTTAGGGACTTCATCTTAAGTTTATTTCACATACTTAGTTTTATTTTTGTTTGTATCTGTATCATCTGGCTCTGGTACTTCTGTAAATGTTAAATTCTCTCTCACGTAGGGCACCTACCTAGGTAGGTATCCAATCAAACTTACTGATCGAATAAAATGTTACTAAATTAAAGATAGTTTGTTGAAACTACTACCTAATCTCCATCAATTTAGTTTAGCGTTAATTTCAACCTAACAAAATCTGTCCGTGTATTCCGTACCTACCTCATACCGGACATTGTCCTACATTATATCTGTAGTACGAGTATGTGACCCGGCTGGTCAGCTGATTCAAACCGGTTCCGGACTAATTTATATTGTAATTCATTTGAACTGGTTATAAAAACCCAGCGCCCCATCGTGAGCTATTGTGGAACTAGTCTTGGTAGTTTCGCTTCCTAGAATAAATGTAGCAAGTTCTTTTTTGTTATGTTGCCTTGGTGCTTGTTAGAGTAACAATACAATACCGTCTTATGTCCTGACCTTTTCGATCCTGACCTATCATCACATCATCACCACACAAAAACTTACGTAAACCTAATTCAACTAGTCCGCGATCGGCTAAAAACAAACTAACTACATGCGATCATTGACAAAATCATTGCATGCGATACTAACAAAGATGACATAGTGTTTCTGTATAAGGCGAAGGCGTCTGTCAAATTTGAATCTTTGGATCATTGTACCATTTAGGGTAAAGGACCCTATTGCTGACACCCCCCCAATTTAATGACATCCTTTTGTTATTTTTAAAATATAAGGAAACTTGGCAACCCAAGAGTGATATTTATTAAAATTATTTTAAGTAGTTCATTTTTTTATGCCATTGTTAACACCAATCAGTCAAAAGAACTAAAATGCCGCCAAAACAGCAGATACCATGGAAGTAGTAAGTTAACGAAGTTTGACATATTAGTTCCATGGCAGATACAAACAGTGCAATCGGTGTGTCAGGGAGAGAAAGTTGGTTTTCTTAGATTTTCCATAAGGGAAGCGTTCATTTTAATCATGTTAAAATATAAAAAAAATCGAATACCTTACCTCGTTAAACTAATATTGAAGGTTAAAATAACAGATTTCAATGGTTATTTCTCCATTAACTGTGTTCGTTGAATTTTTACAAGGTGTCGATTTTTGGTATCTTGAAAATAGTGTAATTCCAATTTATTGACATCCATGTCAATAATTGGAATTTTTAAATTAGTTTTTAAGGAGGTTCATTCAATTATCAGTACTTAGTTTATGACTTAGTACAAAATTACTAATTAGATTTAAGTCAAAATACACCTTTATTCCAAATTTTGACATGGGTGTCAAATTAATATAACTACTTATAATCATCAGTGTTAGTAATTGGGCAAGGCTATGTCAATAATTGGAATAAAATAAACACATTCTACTAATCAGAGTATATTGACGACGTCTGTGGTCTAGTGGTTCGAGTTCGAGAGACTGCTGATCACGAGGTTGTGGGTTCGATTCCCACAGGACACATGAATGAAAAAAAATAAAAATGACGTCTTTCATACGCTTTAATGTGCGAACTAATTTTCAAAATGATCTTTAGTTGTATCAATTTTCATTTTACATTATCATTTAGGATCTATTTAGTGATTCTATGATGATTTATCCCAGTAAGCGTCGTTTGTACACCAAATGTACTAAAAATTTGACGATTTTTTTATCATGGAAATTCGTAAATACTATATTTTTCCTGCTCTTATTTGAAAAAAATGAAGGAAAACGAAAAGGGTGGCGATAATAGTCATATATGCACCCTCATATATGCGCATATATGCGCATGTTCGCATAGGTTGCATTCATTATCATGGGAAAGGTTAAACACAGGTTATTAAATAAAACAAAAAACCCGGCTGCGTAAAAAGTACTAAATAAAAATCTAAAAACAAGCTCTGTGATGTTGGAAAATGTTTTGCAGGCGGGACAAGTTGTTCGTTCATAAACAAACAATTCCTTGCTTGTCCCGCCTGCAAAACATTTAATAGGTATTAAGAAAATTGCTACAATAAAAAGGTGTCAATAAATTGGCACAACACCTGACGATAATAGGGAAAAATGTGTCAATTTTTGGGTAAATCATACTAATTCAATAAAACTTGAAAAAATAACACCAAATATCATTTATATAAAATTTTTGTTTATTGGCAAGAAACTACATTAATTGCTCTATTATTTTGAAACTGATATCTAACGGGCAATACCGTAAAATGTCAGTTATCAAACCATTTTGATACGACAGCCCTTAAAGTGTCAATAATTGGGTATCTTACACTTGTTAATAAGATGTGGTGCCTTGCCTTACATTGTTTTTTTTGGTGTGCAATAAAGAATACTTATTCTATAAATTATATTAATTGATTAGGTGCTGTCTTATGTATTTTTCTAACTTCAATATGAGAGAGTCAATCGTGACCTGCAGTGGCCTATTTGGAAAGCATTCGATCGACTGCGCAGCCAGGTAGGTCGCTGCACACACACACAACCAGGCGAAATGGGGAATTTTAGATCCATCAGCCACTCTGTGCGAGTGTAGAGCACAAGACCATATGTTCCACTTACTGGAGTGCATTAAGTGCCTGTACACCTTGCGTTGATAAGTCCTCAAAGGAACAGGACTTTTGAGGAATTACCAACGCAACTGATGCAATTAACGTGTCACCTACTGGGCCCAAATCATATAGGTAGGTAAATTAAATACAATAAATTAACTTTTCATTCCACCATCTCGGAAAGAGTATTTTTACTCTTCGATATCTGAGTGCAAAAGTCGTTTTTATCCTCTAGAGAGACAAAGTAAATTGAATTTAGAACATCGTGCTTTTACCCCCCTGGCGCCGAAATTATCATACAACTTTTTTTTAATTTGTTAAAAACTCAGACTTGGAACCTTCCCTAGGTTCCGAGTCTAAACGCAACAAAGTATCGATATTATGTCGAATCGATATTTTTTGAAAATATCAGTATCAGTATCGATACTGATATTTTTATTTAAAAATATCGATATATGGGCGATATATCTTAAAAACCAAATTATAAAACAACAAATCAAGTCGACCAAAAACAAAAAATACATGAAATATAATTTGTTAAAAAGATGTTAGTATAAAAAAAGTATTCCTTATTGGGTTTTTATAATCTTAAAACTTATAAATGTTTATTGGTCTGTAAAAAATATAGATATTTATACCTTTTCGATACTTTGAATTTTATATCGATGCATCGATATATCGAAATATTAAATATCGCTCAAAAATATCGATACATTAAAATAATAATATCGATATATCGATGTATCGATATTTTCTCAACAAGCCTATCGGAACTTTCTTGGTGTACTTTTTTAAGTCACTAACACCAACATTACAATACCTAACAAAAATATTACACTTAAGTAATTGTAGCAACATTACTTTCACCTAGTATTATTTGTTATAATTTAAAGAATAGGTATTCTGTAAAACTTACCTATCTTATTTAATACCTAAACTGAAATAAAAGTATCATGTGGTTGTAAATGTTTTTTTTGGCATTCCCTCGCTGAGGTGGAATGAAAAGTTACGTGTTGCACTCGAGTGCAAAGATTTTTCACCTTGTGCTCTTTTAATTCCCTCGCTGACGCTCAGGATTCTAATTTTTAATTTTAGAATCCTTCGCTTGCTCGGTCATCAAAATTGAGCACGCGGTTAAAAAGCAACTTTGCACTCTTGTATAACAAATAACTATTTTATATTTTTTAAGCATTTTCCATACTAAAATTACCAGTTATTTTAATGAAGGAAAAAGTCGACTAGCGGGCAGGACTCCTCCTCCAGATCCTGGGTCTTCTAGTTAAATACACCAGACGCTATGACCACAAAGCCATCGCGAGTCCTACTCGCCAAGTCGAAATCTTCCTTCAGATTCATAAAGTTCTGGTCTGGTTGCGTCTGGTGCAGGTTCGAGTAAAGAACGTCTGTCGATTTTTTCCTTCATTAAAAATAAAATAGCTTTACTATGGATACGATAAAAAAAAAGATCGAGGAAGTTTATCGCCAGGCTCCATTCTTTCTACCTAGGTACTTCAAAACAGAAAATTAACAAGAAATCAAATTAATGGCATAACTTCCTATGTATTATATGTATTTACAAAAAAAAGTATATAAGTATTATATCCATTGTCTAGTACCCATAGTACAAGCTCTGCTTAGTTTGGGACTAGATGGTGCTGTGTAAAATGTCCCAGGATATTTATTTATTTATTTATTTACTTAAAATCAATTAAATCCCTTATTCCATATAACAGCATTTTAATTTTATTGTTGTTCACCAAAACTTTTGAAACAAACAAGTAAATTACAAAAATTCGATTCTCACGACGCATATTCCCACAATGAGATGAAATATCGGAGTAGCAGCGGGGCGAAGAGCCAAAACGAAAATTATGAAAGGAAGCACGTGCTGGTACGTCTGTCTTACTCACACGTATAGCGACGTCCCTGTCCGTCATTCGTCGTACTACAGAGTAGTACAAATAAACTAACACAGTCGCTGCGTAACAAGTTAACAATAGAGAATAGCGCAGTTTACAGTTTATTTTAATTTTATTACAGTAATGGTAACTTAGTAAATAATTATGTATATTCGTGAAAAGATATTTAAAAATATTGAGTCCGCAACTAGGTTGATGAATATGAAAGTTATATTTTTTTTCTGCTCAATACTCAATACCAAGAATATTAGGTATATCACTTAGTTATTAGAATAAAATAATATCTACTTAAATTATCATTTTAAATAATCTGGATATTATGTGTTTTATCTATTCTTGAATTACACTATATCCTATCAGTTGACCTTCACCGCAACATCTCTTTCTAACGCTAGCATTCCAAGAATAAGAGCGTCTCTTTCACTCCTACGGCAATATTCAACGCGGCTCGCTGTGTACTCTTCGTTCTTGCTGTGAGCCTAGTATCACGCGCGCTGAAGAAAAGGGTTTATCCGACGCCGAATGACCCGAATGCAACTAGGATTTTCCGACCGAAGAAACTATTTTAGTTTTTCGCGACACAAAGTTTATTTTCTGATAGAATTCGGAAATATTTTTTACATTGAATTGTATCGATTTATTTTTTAATTCTTATACAGTCCATTTGTACCTACCTACCTCAATATTGGCTAAATTTCGATTTTTTGTTGCAAAAATTGCATCGTCGGTTGCACTACTTTTCACGGTAGGAAATCTAGGCCATAGTTAATAGCGTTAGCGTCCCTAGAATAAAAATAGCTGCACGTCGCGTTGCGTGGCCAGCGTAGTCATAGACGTAGTGAAGCGTAGCGTAAATAGAATGACGCGACATACGACATCTCGGTCGCTCCGCACAGACTACGTTACCAACCAACGTTACGTTGTGAATTGCAAACCGATTCCGATTAATAAAACGTTTCTATATTTTTATTTTCTATCTATCTATCTACTCAGCCTGTAACACCCACTGCTGAGTAAAGGCAGAATCAAATCAAAAATAATTTTTATTTTATTAATTGGAAATCTTTCGCAATATTTTATCAATCTACCAGAGAAGAGTTCTTCAAAATAACCAGAAGTTGAATTCTATACAATGTTTACATGCTACAGGTAGTATAATATATACAGGGTGTTTGGTAGAACGTTGAACATACGAAAATGGTGGTTAGTTGGGGTCATCTGCTACCCACTTGGCCCAAATTATTTGACCTTGGCCGCACCGTTTTTATTTTACTTTTTTTTATTTCACAGAAAATTACCAGTTTTTTTTAACTTTAAATTCGAATATCTTTACTTGTGACGAGTAAAACAGGCAGGATGTTGTTTTGTATTAATGTCTAATTGTAGCAGACTCTCATAAAATTATTGTTTGGTACAGATTTTAATGGGAAAAGAAGATATTAGTCTTTTGAAGGTACAAAAAGATGTAAAAAAATACATTTACCCGTCACAAGTAAAGATATTCGAATTTAAAGTTAAAAAAAACTGGTAATTTTCTGTGAAATTAAAAAAAAAACAGTGCGGCCAAGGTCAAATAATTCGGGCCAAGTGGGTAGCAGATGACCCCAACTAACCACCATTTTCGTATGTTCAACGTTCTACCAAACACCCTGTATATTTAGGTGTAAAAATAGTATATTTCTGTCTGTATTTTGTACAGGCGATATGACAGAACATACCTTTAATTATATTGACTTTATTATTACTGCGTTTATATCATTGAACCCTACCCATATCATCATGTCCTAAAGTATGTGAGTAATAATTAAATATAGTCAGAACTCGAGTTATGAGCAATCCTTTTTACGAATATAATAAAACCTTGCATAGCAGATTGATTAAAATAGGCAACTATCAGTTCAGTGGCTTACACAATCCATTTTTGTGTACTATTACTATTCAGTATTTACAAACTTTTATTATTTTTATTTATTTGTTTGTATACGGCGGATACGCTCTTTACTAGGTGTCAGTCAGTAACAAAATACTACAGACTCCTACAAAAATCTACCAGGGCCCCATAAAATACTGCTAGTGGATTGTTTACTTACGCGAACTACGCTGCTACGCGCGTCTAACAACTTGTTGTTCTTCTAGTTTACAGGGAAATGTAGTATTTTGATTCATGCTGTTAGAGGTTTATAAATATAACATACATAATTATATTTACATACTTTATAGAAATTAATATATTTATGTAACGTTCCTTTTTACGGAAAGCGCTGCGAAAGCTTAGCACAGGTGTCCACACCGGAAATACGGTGTTTTAACGAAAAGATAATTTATTTAAATAAGTAGTTTTTATTACACGTACAGTCAAGCATACTGCCCCTCCTCTTGGCAAGCAATGTGCAATGCTCTGAATTATCTATTTATAATTACTTTCAAAACGTAGCCCCACAGTGAGTGTTTAACGTGACACTTGCGGATGCAGATAAGGTATCTAAATTTACAAATTATAATACAAATACTGTCAACATACACATTTATTAGCAAAGTCAACATTTTTTATCCAAACAACTCGGGCTAGGGTGAAATATGTCACCCTCTCTGCTACACTCCGCATCCATCCCTCATAGTAGTAATTCATACAAATTTAGCATTTATCTCCATGTGATATGGTATTACATTGCTAGAAACGGTGCGAGAGGGTCTGCTTGGTTTATTTGAAATTTTAGCAATGCATTACGGAAATGAATACTTTAGAAAAGTGCAAACTTCTATGAAACCGGTTAAGCTAGTCGGAATAAATATCAATTATTAATGGTGTAGTTTTTTTATGTACAGTCTACTTAAAATTTAAAGTGAAAAGGAGACACCGTCCATTTGAGAAATTCACGTAATTTATACGTTTTGTTTTTGCTTGTGGTTTGGTAAATCTAAATACAGGTTTTGCAAAAAACTTCCAAACTATTTAAGCGGCACTTTGCTATTAATATTATAGGTAACATTAATACTAACCTTTTAACAAAATAATCTTATATCTTGTAACTTATTGATGTATCAGAATTTAAATGATTGTTTAATAATATACAAATAAGTGTTAATGCACGTAATACTTGGTTTTCCTCGACAATAAATTGTTATAATCGCCCATTGAGTGGACATATTTGATTGCATGCTCGTTAGAAATTCGCCTTTTATGGTCCATATACATTAATAAAGCAGCCATTAAATGATGGAACCTGTATGTTTTAGATACATGTTGTTTAACACTACGAAGGAAGAGTTAATTTTCTATCAGTGAATCCATACTGTGACGGAAAGAAAGTTATCTCCGCGTACAAAGAATTCATAATCTAGTCTACAAATATAAAAACAACCTAAGTATTTATTACCTTCCTTTAAAAGGACTACCACTATTGGGACTAAATAAAATAATAATAATTAGTGGGCATTACTTATTACGCTAACGAGTTAAGAAAATTTAGGATTTTCTTTTACAATGAGAACTAAAGCTTCTGGAATGATGAAATTAATACTCTACCTATTGACTTTGTTCTTTGTCTACCTATTTTAAGAGAGAATTCGATCGGGATAAGATAATTAGTCAAGAGCTGTTAACCAAGTAATTACTTTCAACTATGATTGATGCGGCGGCATTGTGTGCTAAATTAGTGTTAATCAGCGGGTATCTGTTTATTATTTATATCAAACACAATTTGTAGCAGTAATGTATTCAGACACCTTGAACTATGTATTTACTAACACGGTTCGGTTAACTTTAGGATTGAACAGCTTCCTGATGAAGAAAACTGCATCTCCAAAATGTTCCGAATGTGACATTAGAGGAGACTTTTTCAACATTTTAGTGGAATGTGTACGGAATGAATCAAAAGTTGCATTGCCTTGTTATGTGTAACAGTATATTGGCTACCTACTCCTGCATCTTCAATTGCAAAACAACTGTACCGTATTGTAAATGTAGGCTTCTGTTGCGTCTGCTTATAGCAAACATAAGTACCTACCTTTATTTTAATTTTATTTTATATAGTTTGTGTCTACCAATAGGGGTGACATGAACACTGTGACCAAACCTTTTTACCCGCAGCCCGTTCTGGGGTTCTGAATACTCGAAGGATTTCCATAAACGCGACGTAGATCTACGTCTGCGCTGTCAGGTCAAACCTGATTCGATGCGGCAGATCTGTATACGTAAGTAAGTACCTAATACGAAGCGACTTGAATCATCTGCGCAAAATGAAAATATCATGGTATTGATATCAAATCTTTTGGAAAAACTTTTCTTCACCCTAAAATCACTTCTCGTCGTCTGTTCGAATACGAAATTCATATTCCGTAGACAGTCGGATAGAAACGTCACGGAATGTACTAGGGGCACAGTACTAGGCAGGCGGTATGTACGATACGCTCGACAGCGACAGTCGCGCCAACTAGGGTCGTGATAGGGTCGGTTGCTGCTGTGAGGGGCAACCGGGTAGCGACGACAGAGAGCAGTAGATAAATTGCTAGCTTCGAGGGTTGTTACTTTGATAATTTAGCTTTAAGATAAAACTTCCAAAACACAGTCGCCAGACAGGCCCAAATAAACTAAATTGTACATATACCATGGGTACTTAAATGCAAGTAACGCATAAAAATATCTACTTCTTACCTATCTTTTTTATTATCTGTTCTTATTATTCAGTCATAGACGAGGAAATATTTACTTATATTTTCAGATAGGTACAACGATACAACATTATTTATGTGCTGTTTGAAATTGCTGTAGTGTCGTTAAGTAATGTTTTCTTTAAACTGCCAATTACCGTACAGTAGTCGGTAGAAAACTACGTAATGGCATGAATTGGCGGGCGTTGCCAGCCCTGGCTCACGGATTGGCGGGAAGCGCGCCAAATGTTTGTGACGGGCGCGAAGCGGTCGGGGGCGAAATACACGGACCGAGCGATGTGATTAGAAATATTCTACTCGTTGGATGCAACACGCCAACCACTGTATCCAAAGATAAGCCCTACCATGGGATTACAGATCCAGTCCTTCCTTCGACTAGCTAGAATATTTGGTTTCTAATATTTGGAATCGTTGTTAAAGCATTTACGTAGGTACACCTGTGAAAACGTCAGAAACCTTAGTTATTTTTTCGGAAATAGAAATTGTAAACATATTAAATAACAATCAAAAAAGAATCGTTCTGTTTTGTTATTCCGTAAAAAACTCGACAGGACTTCAGGTAAGTATGGTAAATAAATAATAATAAAATAATGATAATAATACCCATTCCTACAGTGATTGTATGTAGTTCCTTAGCGTTCCCCAATGCTACTGACCATTCTCAGGTAAGACCCTCGAGTACCTACCTATGTTTATGTTTACGTAAATCAATAATTACCGACTGCTTCTTAGAAGTGATTTAGATTCGTAACACTACCGCTGCGATGACGTAATTTAGACTAAGCCTCACCTTTTTTGCGCAGTCTCATATCGTTAAAAACAAAATGATTCATATTAACAACCGTTACCGTAAAAGAAGCAAAATACATTATTATCAACCTCATTTAAAAAATAAGATGTATAAATAACAATTGATGACAACCCTAAACTGAATGAATACGAATTACCTACTTATGTAAAATTAATTTATAAACACTTCACAGGTATTTCAGCATTCCTAGCACTGAACGTATCAAAATACAAGGAATTCATCATAATGATCCTCACAGTTAGCCCACATGTTTTCGACCACTTGCTGCGGGGAATTTGTTTATCTAAACGTTCTCTATTTCTTTGTAAGCCAAACGCAACTTTATTGTGATGAGCGTAAGGTTAAATTTGAATTTTGAAATTTATTTGTGCATTAATTTTCAACACGATGAAACGCATGACTATACTACTTCTCAAATTAATGGTGCCCTGGTACATGAAAGTCAACTTTGTAGTTGTGACATAAAATCGTATCTCGCTGAACGATACAAAAATCCTGCCCCGAGGGTTGAGGGCGACTGAGAAGAGGGAATCCGTCATTTTGTAGAGCCATCTTCTTGTGAAAACCTAATATGACTGATCTTTAACGTTTTTTTCTGTGCTTGTATGTAATATTATATTATTTTCTGTAAATTATTTTATTAATTTTATAAGACTTAATATGAGTGAGTGTACCTAAATAAAAATCTTTTACTACTATATTTTTATTACCTACCAATTACTCGTATACTAGGCATGTAAGACACCGTTTATAGAAGAAACTAGCGACCAGTGCGCAGCTTCGCCTGCGATTCCCACTGGATTTTAAAAATTTGTAAAATGTTACGTCTCATGGTTGTCAGTGTCACATATCGACCAACTAGCAAATACAGCGTGTTTGCATTATGAAAATTTTATTTAATAATTTATTCTGCTGTTTCATTCATCAAGTAGTTTCAAAACCGTGATTAGCATGTAATTGGTCGGAGCCGGTGAGTTTTTGCAGTGCAAATAATTTTGTACGTGATAATTTCCGTTCGCTTTCGCGATGTTATCTGAGTAGGTTGAACGGGAGCGAGATCTGTAGATACATAATGTTTCATAAAAATATTTTTGCGAGAAGAATGTTTTTTATTAGTATGTAGTATAAACCTACTTCGAAATGCAAGTTTAATTAGTAAAAATAATGCGAAAGAATTTTTTAAATGTTTTATTATTCATAAGGAAATTAAACGTAAACTTTTGGGAAGGTGGTTTTTTTTTAAATTGAATTTATCAAATTGCTACATTTATTTAACTAGACGTACTCCTCCAGATATAATTATTATGTTTTTTTTTTTTAACTTTAACTTAAATAAATAATTATGACTTTAAAACACATGGTTGTTCCGTCTGAAAACCTAACAGAAATGGGTAAATGCTTAAAGCGTTTCCGCACTACGTCCGATCCGAATCCGTGAAAATACGGACAGGAGTGATCGTAAAACTATTTGTATAGAGAAATCGGATGACGGAAATCGGATCTAATGCGTAAACTACCATACAAATAGTTCTACGACTACACCGGACCGTATTTTAGTGGATTCGGATCGAACGTAGTGCGGAACCGCTCTTATTAAATAAAAAGTGACTAATTACTTCGTTCATTTCTGTTAATTGTGTCACGTCACGGAATCCTTGGACGTATAATTTTAAGTAAAACATAAAATTTAACTATATAAGCATTATTAGTACGGTAGGCCTTGAACTCGGTTACAATAATGTAACACCTAGCAGATGCTACACAAGAAAGAATAAGAAGCTTTTGTCAGCTTACTTTTTAGCAAGTAATAAATACGTAATACGTATTTAATAAGATGTCACCTCAAGACATAAGGAATATGAAAGAGAAATTCGATAACACAAGCAATGGTCTCTGTAGCTTAGTTAGTTAAAGCGTCCGGTGTACGGTTCGAACCTGCTTGAGATCGTATTCCTCTATAATGTATAATAAGCAAAAGCAATAAAAAAATAACCTTTTACTGTGTTAACACGAATTGGTTAATACTTATTACCTTATATTATTATAGATACAAAGTGAGTAAGTACGTAGTATATCTCAGACAAACAAAATATTTTTGCTTTTGAAAAATATTGCACAACAGCAGCTAGAATTATTCGACGATCATCACGATTTTATGTTTATTAATGTTATTGGTGGTTTTGTCATTTTAATTATCTAAGCATAAATAAATATAAAAATAAATCACGAAACAATATATAATATTTTAGTACTTAAGGCATTCTGAAAAATATATTTATTATTTTATTAAGCACTTTTCTGAACTCCGGGTGTAGTAACTTGAAAAATATTGTAAATAAAAGTTGTTAAAAGAATCAATGTACTTATTATATAAAAATAAAATGCTACATATGGGTTTATGAAGGTAGTTTCAAGACAAAATAGTAATAAAATGTATCGTAATATAGTCATTGAATTAACAAACGTCGATTACGTCGTCAATAATTTAAGGTTTCAAGTCAACAGCAGGTGTTGCAGGGTTGCGTTACATATAGATACTTATTCACTATTCAACCCCTTACTTTAGTATCGATTTGGTCATGCAACTCCATATGTGTAACGTTTATTTAATACTTTTTTATTACATAACTGCCTTATTTAAGATTTTCCACGATTCTACAAACATTAGCGGTCGTCGATTATTTTACACTAAAGCTTATAGAGCATACGGTTAGTCTTAATTCGCGTGTCATCTCTCGACATATATATAAACATACCATCAGCCTGTATTCCCCGAAGGGGTGTACTAAATGTACGTACACCCAGTCTGCCAGTATGTTTAGGTCTCGTATAATAGGGGCATTATTAACTGAGCACAAATCCAAGATCCGAGCTGCTGCTAAAAATTTATTAAAAACAACTCCATAATACTTTGCTCGATCCTAGAATTGATCCCAGGACCTCTAGTGTAGCAGTCGCGGTTAGGGCCACTAGGCCACGACGCTCTTCCAGAAAACTTATTGAAAAAAAAAAGACATCGGCGTTTTATTTTATAAAGCTTCATTTCATAACTTTACTGCAATTAAATATCAATTATATATTCTGTGCACGATCGTCGATACCATCTATGGCAAGCTATTTACAATAATAAGGACTTGAATATTAAATAATGCGATAATAATTGCAATTTACAGCCATAAGATGTATTCAAACACGGTTAATATAAAACAAACACCTGCTAACTAAATTGATTATTTTATACATATAATGCTCCAGATGTAGTTTCTGTGTAAAATGTGATGCTCGGATAGTTATGATAACTATTGAAAATATATGTATATTATTTATTACAATTAGGGCCTGTTCACCACCTCTGAGTAGCCGCTATCCGGCACAAAATTTGTAAATTGAAATTATGTGTCAAGTAATTAAACGAGAAAATATCAGGAGGTGGTGAAACAGGCCCTTAGCGTTTTATAATATTTATATCTTCAGATAAAACCCATACATCACCCTAAAATAGAAACCTAAGCCCAAAATACACAAAATTGTGAGCATCTTTAACGTTTAGCTCACTCGACTCGTCAACTGACCAAGTTGCACCACAGAACTTGAACGTTGCATACGTAACAAACAAGCTTGTAATATCTGTTTAGCATATAATTGTCGGATACAGGCGCGCTTTTATGCCATAAATCTCCTTTACAAAGGCCGATACGCATAAACACATATAATTATACTCATAGCTATTGACTATAAATTAAATGTCAGGCCATAGTCCCATGGAACAGTGGAGGAAAACCGCACATATATAGTTATAACGTTTCACGCGATCGGTCAAAGCATGTAAGTTTTTATAATATCCCTACCTAAACAGGGAAAATTATTGGCAGTTATGAAGAATTACTTATTTGCGTTTCCCCAGTTCAGGTATTGATGTTAGTGCATAAGTTTACCATTGTAGGATTTTTTCATGTCAGTTTATCAGCCTAGACACAGTTTTTAATGAGACGGGAATATAATGGGAAATATTACGGAAACCAGTCAATAATACTTTTTTTAACTTAGTATTCATTAGAACGATTATAAAAAGTGTAAGGTAGTCTAGCTAGTAGGGAATTATGAAATTATATACCTATACCTACACAGGTATCGTGACGTGACAGTATTCCGTAGCCGAAATACTGAAGATAGTTCCCCAATTATCCAGGCGGCAAGATTCTCAGGCTCCTAAACATTGTTTTGGTATGTACTAATAAAACTTCATGAGTATGCAACCGTGAAGCTGGAGGGGAAAGCCGTAAAAGCTTTTTTGGGTGCGATGGTCCTGCTGCTAGCAACGCGTCTACAGAAAAACGCGACATGCGGCGAGAGACGATAATGCCGCCTGAATTCCTGCCCCAATGGAGAACCCCCCCGCCTGGGTACACACTGCCATGGCAAACTTGGAAAAGTCTCAGCAGGTACCAGTAAAAAATTACTGCGACCGACGTGGGTTTGGACTAGTGTGACCAACCTACACAAATAGGGGTTCATAGACGCTTCTGTCAACCCGCATTAGGCCAGCGTGGTGGACTATGCCCTAATCCCTCTTATACTGAGAGGAGACCCGTGTCCAGTAGTGGGACAGTTTATGGGTTGATGATGATTATGAGACGCTTCTGATCTTCAGTGTGCATGCAGCGTCTCTCCGCAGAAAATGGCCTATCTTCCATCATGTATATATTAATTGTTCACGCGAGGATCTGATGATCGCATCGATAAACGTAGTCGGTTCCTGAGTTTTGGGGCGGACAAGTGTGAGCTTATAATACCTACACATATTTTTATTTGCCATCGACAGCCTAAGAAGAAAAACGGTGAAAGAAAAAATCACGAGGAAACCTGCTAGCCTGAGAAAACTTCTTTCAAAGACGTGTGAAGTCTGCCAATCCGCACTAGGCCGTGGTAGCCAAATCATGAGATTCTGAGAAAAGTGAGGAGACCTGTGCCCAACCGTGGAACGATTGATGGGTTGTTGATAATGATCATGAGTATGTAAGAAAATGTTCGAACATAATAACATCTTCGACTAGCTGTACAATTTATTGGACGACGTTATTTTAAATGAAACAATATAAAAGACAAATAATGAATTATTAATTAAGATAAATAAGTAATATATTCTTAAAACCTCTTGTCTTGTAAGTTTGTTTTTATTCTCATACTTTTCTGAAGTCCTATTCATATTTTATATCATACGTAAAACACGCGATGCGAAGCGGTGGCAAAACAGAAGCTAATTTAAACTATGACCGATTCAAATACGTTACAATTTCCAAATCAACAACGCTTCGGAATATCGATGCCTACGGCGCGGGCGCGGCGCCATCTACTCAAAACGGTAGCATACAATTAATGTAAATTCTGAATTTAAATAAAGATCCTCAAACCAAATAAGTATAAGTAAAGATTTATTCGCCTTTTATCATCAAGTTTAAAAATAACCGTTTTGGTAAAACTGATGTTATATTTACTTTATTTGTATGTAATACCAACTTAAGATGCCTGTTATTATCCTAAAATGTATTAATTCGAAAAAATATGAGTTTGACATGGATTCACAAATTAACGAATTTATTAGGTAGTAAGACGTAAAGACATACCTAACCTAAAAGCTTCCCACCAAGTTCGTCGCAACAATGTTGCGCCTTATTATTTATGTTTGCACATAAATAAAGTACATTAGGTACACCGACTGTTGTTATTTATTCATTGAATGTAGCTATAATTCAAGGCGGTATCAAAAACTGTGCTTGCGTGATCGAAGCGATTCGGCGCGATGCCGCGATAACAGAGCGATTTCATTTCAAACGGGCAATCAATTAAACTAGACATTTGACTTAGGAGACAGACTGAAGGTTTGATTTGTTCTTTTTGGTTTAATGCGGAACGAAATCTCACCCATGTGTTTTTATAAAAAAACTGCTAGTAAAATAATAACGGAACATGCACGGAAGCCTTTGTAATAAAATGCGACTACCTGTCTAGGTAAAAAAAGTTGAGCAACCTGTAAGTGAGCCAATATGACTCACGCAACATTGAGCTTTGTCGCTGATGTAATAAGTATTCTTCTGGCCTCTCTACTATCCGACGGTTAATTTACTTTTTTTTTTCATTACCCGCGTATCATAGTAAATACATAGTGGTACCAGGCCAACAGAGACAGCAAAGAGATTGTAGCAGGCGTCGATGGAGCACTATTGACTATCGGCTATCGGCGAACGGGCGGCGCTATCAATATCCCTGCCAAAGTGCCAGCGACGGTAAAGATAAAAACCATTTCTAAAGCTACACACATAACAATTCGTGTTCTATACATTTTGTATGACTGATAAGAAAGAAACGGCAATCTGTGCAGCAGCGTGCAAGCTGGAACAGAATTATTCATATCTAGTTTTCTACAATTCTACATTCAAAATAACTTACCGATATCGTGCATGCGTTGTTGGTTGTCTTTTTGAGAGAGCGCTGCGAGGAGACCGGCATCGCCTACTCGTTGTCGGGCGACCGCAATACCGACAGGAATAGAACCTGTGATAAAAATTCTAATAAGTAAACTATATCAAACCCAACTTGATTTATTGTATTTTTTACGTCTGACTTGAAGTTGGCACGAGGTAACTCCCAACCCGACCGTAAAATCGGAGAGAGAAAAATATTAGATTATTATGATTAAAGACAGCTTCCGATTTGAGCTTTCATTTGTATTTAATACACAATTACACAGTCCAATATTTTTCCTTCTCCGATTTTTACGGCATCGGCATGGTTGAAGTTAGCTCGTGCCAATTTTAAACCAGAAAATAAGTTTGTCGAGAACTGTACTTTAAGTAGGTACGATACATACATTATCGAATTTAAAATCGTAATTAAAAATTAAACACAAATAAACCTTATTTTTTACTAAGTGAACCAAATCCCCAGAGTGAAAAGGCAGCATTTTCATCGCTGTCTCGCATAATACGGCACAAATGTACTAGGCAAGCATGCCATCGCAGCAACTTACCGTTGTTCAGCGATGCCGGTATCGCCGGAGGTGGGTGGTCTGGCTTGTTACCAGGCGACGCTTGCTCAAGCTTGACGGCAACCAGTTCTGAAACTTGGACGTGCTGCGGTTCTCGTTTCACCTGAACTTGCACATTTTGTCCCGCCACTCCGAGCCACGTTACAGGATTTGTTCGACTACAGCCACTGTCAGCGTGCATTACCTGTTGGAGAAATTAAATAAGGTTCATTAGAATAGCTGTCTTGGAATTTGCCGGAAAAGAACAAAAATATGAATAAACAATCGTTTCTTACAAAATAAATAGCAGTATTGATATCCATTTTCTCTACCTTTTTAGGAGAATTAGTGAGACAAGTGCTGCACGACCGCTTTGCCTGTTCGGTCTTGATGGTGAGTGGCTGCATTACGCCAATGTTATCCAGCATCTGCCGCTGGTCACCGGGACAACATAAAGACTCAGGGAGACAAGCTTTGCCCAGTTTAGCGTCTTCCATCTTGTGTTCCCTGGCCATGGGAAAATATATCATTGTTTTATAAATAAAATAATAGTGGTTCATCAACCCATTGCATTTCTGATTGCGAAGTGCATTGAGTCGTCAATCGGATCCATTGCTGGATGACTTGTCTCTCTATAGAAAGAATTATTGTTAGGTATACCCATCTCAATTGATTATCAATAATTTTAAAAAATATATTATTCATATAAACATCACATATTATTAGAAAGTTTTCTGCGTGTTTCTTCTTTTACGCATATATCATATTATGTAGGTAGGTACTTGTCAACATATAATAATACATTTATGATTTCCAACTAACAATTTTAGAAGATTTAGAATATTTCTTTAGGGTTTTGAACTTACTTGTCGCTAAGGAGGACTCGCTGTGAGCAGTTGAGCAACTCGAGCTGCAGCGGCGAGTATGGCGAGTTTGGTGGCGGTGTTGGCACCCCGAACGTGGACAGCGACGTCGAGAACAAACTCTCCGTCACTGGAACAACTGGATTCATTAACCTTTTGAGTTATGTGACCTTAGTACATCTTAGATGTTTTAGTGCTTAAGTTAAACTGTATTATTTTCTAGGCTCCGTACCTAACCCCTATAAATAAGGTTATTTTTCCGTTCACTTGTAGTTACGTTCATACAATTTGTCTTTAATCTCTCTATTTGCATTTGTACTACGTTATAATAATTCTAATAATTAAACTTAAAATATAATTCGCGTACCTAGATAATTCTTGAAATAAAGTAATGATCACGCAATATGCATTATTATTTAATCAGTCCGCCGAACACAAGTTTTTCTGCTTCCTACGTACATATTTTACTTTACTTTTTATTTTTGGGCCTACGGTGTACCCCAATTCCCATTATTTATTTATTATGTGACATACATTGACCAACACTTATAATTTAGTTTAGAGTGGTGATAACGTTTCGTAATCTAGGTAATTCAATCAGGGATGACTCTCACGTCTGAAAACACTCCCTTTTTCAAACATTGAACCACGCAATCTTTAAAAATACAAACTAAAGCCGGCCTGACGAATAACAAAATAAACTAAATATGAACTCTTTGCGCATTAGCGAACAAAGAATCTATTTCTGTCGAGGCCCAAGGGATCTAAGACCTTAATTACTGAGTGTCACTCGACAGCCGGCAACTCCCGCGCACACACATGTGTTCATTTGTGTCTCATACTTGTGTTGAACCATCATGCTTAATAATTATCGTTTGTATCCAGCAATAACAATATTACAACACCACAGTACCAATATCAGGCATTCGTATGAATTGCGTTGCATTGAATAGTGTTGTTTTCTAAATAGGTATACAACGTTTATCTAAGACTAGCTCACCGCCAGCGGCTTTGCCCGCGTAGTCTTGATAGCTTTTTCCCCCGTTCTTGCAAAATTCTGCATTTCTATTCTCTTCTATTAGTCGTAGCGTGATGGTATATAGCCTATAGCCTTCCCCGATAGGCTATCTAACACTGAAAGAATTTTTCAAATCGGTCCAGTAGTTTCGGAGCCTATTGAATACAAGCAAACAATCAAATCTTTCCTCTTTATAATATTCGTATCTGTGAGGAATGGAAAGAGGGTAGGGAGGTATTTGCCCTGCAGTGCGACGATAATGGCTAAATAATAATAGACTATCTGTTCCCCGCGGTGTTATTGGTGTTCATCCAAATTTTCCCAATCCCGTGGGAATTTCCCAAAATCCTTTCTTATTGTACAGCACCTACCTACGGAACATTTTGTGCAAAATTTTATGATTTGATCCGTGTAAAATGTGTTATTTGTAACTAACATAGGACGAAGAGTAGCACGGTATACTACGTTATAGGGAAGTAAATAGAGATAAAGATAGTCTACAACGCAAAACGTGAAAAAATACCGTGATGTCACAGTGTAAATAAATCCCTAACAGTGGAACGACTCGGGCGTCTAGACAGGTCAACGATGAGGTGGGTTACCGTGGGTTGCGGGGCAGAGCGGCGGCGGCGTCCCCCCACCGCTTTTTCGCAGGCGGCCCGTCCACCCGACATACACTGCGCGTCGGTACGGAGTTTCAAGTGCATCGCCATCGCGCTGTCGTTATTATTATTAAATTTATTTCGAATATTGCCGATGCGACAATTTTTCAATAATCATACGTTCTACTTGTGCAGTTTACGATTGTTTGCCGACATCGTACAGCAGTAATAAAGGAGAATTGAGATTTAATCGATTTCCAAAGCTATTATGTATACCTACCTAAAGTAATATTTGTACAGTAAACAGAATAAAGTATCTATCCGTCGCCACCGTGTGTTTAGGTACTTACTAAAATAAATATTTTAACTTTCCAATGGGTGTTGGTACAATTTTCACGTATAATAATAATAATGACATTTTTACTAGACTTTTTAGATAAGTAAGATAAGTAGGTACCTATTGTTGGTATTTTACGAGATAATAAGTAAGATTTGGCGAATCTAAACTTATTTATCACTTTATTATCTATGTACCTATATTCTATGATTTTCACGGCCGGGTTAAAGTTAGCTCGTGCCAACTTCAACCCGGACAAAAAGTTTGGCGAGAACTGTACCTATGCCGGAAATAACATAATGTCTAGGTATCTAGAAAGGTTGACGTAATATAACGCTATATCCCTTTCTACGATGATGAAATTTGTTCTAAAATGAACTTACAAACATATCACCTGTTGGAACGTAAGTACTTGCGAAATGTGTTTTTTGACAACCCTAAGCTATTCATATTTTTCTAGAAATCAGTACTACTACAACTAACACATAGATTAATTTGAACTTAAAATATATCGCCTGTAAGATCGTAAGTACTTGCAAAATGTTTTTTGTGACAACCCTAAGCTCTTTTCAATGTCTAGACGATTGTCGGCATTTCGCAACCACACAAAGGAGTTGGATCACTATCCGTTGTTACATTATGGTGATGTCTTCTTAAGATTCATTCAAACTTTGTAAATGCTGTCCTCTTTTCTGAATCTCAGCCTAAGCCTTAGATTTAGATTCAGACTCAGACTCAGCATGAACTTACGCTTCCGTATGTCACATTGTAATACAAATTTGACACACGAAAGCTTTACTTTACGCTTAGCGTCGTCTCTGAATATGAGCTTAAAAGCCCGCTCCTTTAGAAAATAATTCAAGGGACAGTATAATCTATGCATGTTGCAATTTTTAATTGGTTTATTGTAACAAATCTTTATTTATCATATTTATTGTTATTAATCTATTATTTTATCAAAGTCCTGTATGATAAAGCTAAGGTAAAGCATATTTTATTTTGTTTCATTCGTAAGATCGTGGATCAGAGTGACGCTATTGTACATGTCCGTCCCCATTTCACGGGTGCCACTCCGCTCGCTCGCGCCCCGTAGCTAATCGTTTTAATTCGGACCCTCGATGTATTGCTGTGATTAAACACGCATGTCTCACATCGGTTTGCACGAAATATAAAAATAAATATACAAGATTTCAGATCAGATATCAGTTTCTTGCTAAAATATGATATGACCGATCAGTTTTTTTCATAATCAGAAAGATTATTATATAGAAGCCTAAGACCGACCGATAAGTAGTTAAAGTACTACAAAATTGATCACGAAATGAATTATCTTCGTAGATCCGTCCTTAATTACACAATAAATTAATAAGTTGGTTCCAATGTTCCAAAGCCATGAATCTATCTTTCAGTTTTAGACACTATTTTGTTTTCGCAAATTACTTATTGTAGGTACGACCTTTATAAATGTTAATAATAATACCAATCATAAAAATGGTAACATGTCCGAGGCATCACAGAATTCCTGATCAATACGGCCCCTGCCCTCAGGAGCGTTTATACTCCTAACATTTACAGTAATATCGCCAGCTGAGCCATCGCTGAGCCGCCTGCCAGACACGTCACGTCAAATATATCCTCACGCCTGTCGCTCGGGGCAAACGGGGCACAAGCAGCCATCACGCGATGTGTAACCCGGTTATGATTGAGAGCATCATTTTTATTTTGAAAATTATTTGCCTTGTTAACAAGTTGCATTGCATGCCATGCAGTATGTCCTAAAGTTTAAAAAAGCAATCAGTACATAATAATAAATGTACTAGGAGCGCTAGCCATAAGTGTTTTATTCATCATCACTTAACTCTGAAACAAAGTTCCTTATTTCAGAGTCTATTGACCTATAAATTGTTTTGATTTTCCTCTTAACTTTCGTTAGCTACTTATGTAGGTAAGAGTAGGTATTGAACAATAATTATATTTCGCCTATTCAATATGTAAAACTCACCTTTGTGTATCGTGGGCCGGTTGCCGGACTGCGTCGGGAACAGCGAGTAGAGAGGGAACCGAGCCACACCTGTATGTACAAAATAATATTATATAATCATTGTATAAGTAATATTATTTATAGGTACTTACTATGATAAAAATTCGTACCATCGACACGAAGAAGAAGACTACGATAGTTTAGCGCCAGTATTTGTTACTACAAATATAATTAAGTAGGTACCTAATTACATAATTAAAGTTAAAGTTCTTCAAATATTTATTTAATGAATCCTAATCGGTAATGATAACAGGTACCAAAAATATTTTTTAAGAAGGAGGGAAAGGGTGTGTTGTGGTTGGCTTGAATTTAAATAAAAATGCTGCTATTTCAGCAGTGTTTATACTAGGCTGGCATACCTTGCTGGAGATCAGTGGGCGGGCGGGAGCGGGCGCCCCCCGCCGCCCCGCCCAGCATCGCCTCTCGTGTTGAACCACCTCACCACCTGTGAACACACGCACACGTTTTAATCACCAATATACTAGGATATAGCTTCGATTAATAACGTTTAATTATGTATGATCATTGCATTACAATTTAGTTTAATTTAGATTTAAAGCTAATCAATATTGACGCCGACGTGCTGCAATTTATGTGCAAGTTGTGTAAAAACTTTTTTACACATACTTGTTTTGTTTCCCGTAAACGTTCATTGTATTTTGTTTTGGATATTACCTACCGTTTATTATTCCGTTTATGATATAACTACTTTTGAACATCTATTAGGTACCTACTATTTATAAAATTATAAACAAATAATAATAATAATCATGAACAAACTAGCTACCTTATAAGTTATACAAATAAATAAAAAATTATAAGACAATCAATTGTTCATTCGTACTTCTTTAGCAAGTCTCTATCAATTCGTCACAGACAGGACTAAGTAGTATTGAGTACCTACCTAATTAAAGCTCTCCTTATCTCTGTCGTCTTAGTACACAAAATCTTTATTTACTTTCAAATTCGACAGGAATTTGATGGCGCGGCTGCAGTTTACTCTTATCTATTATAGAATAATTTAAAGTCTTAAAAAAATTTGTTCCATTTTTTATATTACCGGACGGCGGCGCCCGGCGGTTAGTGGTAAAGTGGTAATCCAGAGGTGTTCAGTGCCTCGACCATGAGTTTTTCTCACTAGACTCGCTAGCGACGCCGTAAAATATTTGTATGGAAAACCCTCGCAGCGCCTCTAGCGGTTACGTAAGGAACTAAAATCTACTATGAGATTACAGCGTTTCGATGCGTAAAAAACCTATCGAAAGCCATTCGATAGAACTCATGGTTGACGTACAGAACTGTAATAATGTTATAGATAATTTTAATTTTCTAGACAATCTGGCACAATAGGTAGAAGGGTAAATAACACCGATTCGAAACAAAGTTCTACTTGTGTATGAAACTAATTAAATTATCATTTGAGGAGAGAGACCCACCTAGCGGAACAAAACTACTCGTACATAGAGTACGAAGCTAATGGAGTATCCATGTCTAGAACATTTTTTTATGTTGACTTGAATGACTGTTTTATAATCCAAATCTCGCCAGAAGGTAAACTTAAATAGGATCTAATGGCGGTGGACTTAATTCAAATGCTCCCTATTTCTCCTTTTAAAAAATCTAAAACATCAAGAAGACGACATCACCATCACATCACCAATCACCACTTTAAATTAATAATATCATCGTGGATAGCAATCTGATAAATATTTCCTGAAACTGAAACGCAGCATAAAAAAAGAAAAGGCTTCTCGATGAATAACACCGTATACGTGGTAAGGTGTATTCATCGAGTAGTCTTTTCTTTTATTGAATAACTAGCGACCCACCTCGGCTTCGCACCTATAATTATAGCCTTATTATTTTTTTCGCAAAAATGTATTAGTAGCCTTCTTAGAACATCCCTCTTACTATTGGTGAGTGAAAACCGTATAAAAATACAGTCTGAAATTACCTACAGCGGCGGCCACACTAACAGCGGCGGAGGACTTAAATTATCAAATTACATAATTATGTATATTATAAATGTAGTTATGTGACGAATATAAGATTAGATACGAGGTTATTACAACCTTAGATTTAGACCACCCATATAGATAACATTTTTATTTGACTGGGAAAAATCTGCGTATGAACACTTCATTCATTATTTATCTGTGTTCTCTTAAATGGTATGACATGGGAACGTAACGGCGTTTGTATGAAATATTAACGTTTATGAAGTTGTTAAATGTTTTCACCTATTACCATAATACATGGATGTATTGTGGATTAAGATTAATTTCGAAAACGTAATTTAATTTTTTATCTAATTACCGTACCTACCCGTAAAATAAGCCATATAATAAAGAGAATGTAAGTAAGTCTATTTGGTACATTTCACGCATAAATCGCTGAATAGATTTTGGTAAGCCATAGATATATATTTTTTGTGCAAGCGGCACTAGGCGCAGGGAAAAAGGGTTGATTGTTTTTATTTTGGCGCAAATATATGTCGATATAAATAAAATAATTGTCAAAATAGGTACGTAATAGCCAAGTTATCAATGTAATGTGTAAAATTACGAACAGGAGGAAGATAACAATAAAACAGAGGCAACAGTTATAATACAATATTCACTTAATCATGCAGAAAATCGCATCCGACAAGAAAACATCTCTTTCCCTTTTCAAACAACGCTAATAAACTGTACAAGGTTCAATTAACAAAAAACGATTGTTAACTCGTGAACGAACAAAAAACGGATCAAAAGAACTAATCATTCGAAATTGTGAAATAAGAAAAACGCATTGGACGTCCTTCGTTTAACAGACGGACGGTCGGACGAGACGAAAAAAAACGGAACAAAAAATAAACTGGTGTCCTATTAAACAGTGAGAGATGCAGTGAATAAATTATGCTAACCAATTTAAAAAGTTAAGGGCATCGCATAAAAGGCCCGGTATTGTTCCCTTCCCGGAATACCAGAACAATTCTCGAAACGATACTTATTAGAATATCTAGTTCGTGAAGTTATTCAAGTGTCTCGTCATATTCAAACTTCATTTTGTTGAGGGATCAGAGAGTCATGACGAGCATCTTCACCGTACTAAGTACTAATAAATACCGTAAATGGGTTCTAAGGCTTATATTCAGAGACGATGCTAAGCATAAACTTAGGCTTCCGTATGTCAAATTGTAATACAAATTTGACATACGGAAGCATTACTTTACGCTTAGCATCGTTTCTGAATATTAGCCAAATCCTTCGTGGATAACCTTCAATATCGACTCGTTACTCTAGTGGTCCAAAGCGCAACTGCTAGTGTCCACGTCGAACAAAGTGGTTTTCTGCGAAATTCTCAGTAGCAGCTCGGAGTTTAGATATTATGTGCCGGGTTGATAACTATAGGTTCGGCCCCTATTAAAAGGGACTCGAACGGCGAAATGTGGGTGTACACTGTGTATAGTCACGAGAAAAAACATGTATACACTAAGTGCTAAAGCGATTTTTTTATGAATGAACGATTGCAACTTTGAGATAACATCAATGTCACTACACATCCGTACACCTCGGCCTAAGCGCTCGGGGAAATCTGACGCATTCAGCACTATTGTTACATCTGAACACTGGAACTGAAATCAGTATAGTGTAATCTACGGCGTCATCTTCAATGATAGTCCAGTTACAATTCGGATATATCTGCGTCTCAGGTATCTTTCGGTCAATTTTATTATCGGAAGATCTCCACGCGATCGATCGCACTCCATACCTTGCTTATGTCGGAGTTAGGACGCGGCTTTATTGCACTAATGATGGTAAGATATGTAGTGTCACGAGTGAAGTCGGCCAAATCTGTCGAAATACAACTTAGCACTTCTATCTAGCTTCCGACAACATTTGATTGGTTTTGCAGTGCTGCACAGGATGCATCGGTAGATTTTGTGATGCAAGAATATCTTCGTTTAAGAGAAGATATTAGAAATAGAAAATAAACTCGTAATCACATTGACTCACGTGCTTCACTAGTAGATATGCTATGTTTGTAGGTACCAAATTCGATAATGACCCAACTACAGACCCAGATATCTACGCCTGTGGGCCCAACCATAGAATATTTCACAACATAATTTTCTTCCTCCAAAGCAAACGCGTGTAAGATTGTGACCTGCTACTGTGTATACGGAAATCCAAATACAGAGTGGTCGTGTCCATTATTACGAATCAAATAGACATTATGAATGAAAAATTAATTTTACCACAGAAGCAATAACTATTTCAGTATTAATATAATTTACCCATAGTCTTCGTTTATGCGCTTCGAGACAAAGCAATAGACAATAGTTTCTAGCAAACCGGTGCGGTGGGCTGGAGATGTGAACGGATGCAAATGTGTGAGGTCTGCCGCTGCAGGTCCAAGTGCCTCGTAAAATGCACAACTACCTATTCTTCTTGGACAAAGGAAGCTCAATCTTCACTCACAATATTGTATTAGTCACCAGTAGTGCCTACTGGTATACATTTTAGAGAATTTTGAGGTATTATGTTTGGATCTTTAATAGCATTGCAATAGATATTAGCTACAATATGGTTTTCTACGATGGTTGTAGAGTATATTATTCATATCTATATTTTATCTGTTTCACTGTTCGTAATAGCTTTGCTTAAGTATTTTGGGTCACAGCTTGTTAACTTGATAGAAATCGGTTAAAGTCTGACTTTGAGTCGATGAGCAATTTAAATTGAATGTAATATTAAATGAATACCCGACAGTAAAAAACAAGCTCCAAAATATAATATGGAAATAACTTGAATGATGGAAATGTGAAGCAAAGAAATAAAACTTACGTTTTATACAATATCACACTTGTCCCCGCCTGACAGGTATAGAGAGAAGGTGGAAGAGTTTTGTATCACAAAAGGCAGCTCAGTAAAAAGCACGTGAAATCAGAGCAGTTCTCAGACGAAATAAACGCAGTCCCATTACACACTATTGCCGAGGACAGACATAAAGCGAACTCATTTTAATTACAGCCAGCAATGCGAGCGATATTCCAGGAATGTTGCCTCGCAATACAGAGGGTTCCAATGGAGTTGGCCAACAAAAATTATAAGGACGGGAGGATCAACGGCATCCAAATTACTATTGGGAACATTCATACGGAGAGATGGAATTTGAAACATAATTATATTTTATTATTTTTCTGTTTACCTTGTAACTATAATATTTGATAATTTTATATGGTCTTGAGAGTTTGAGAGAGCGTCGTAGTGACAAAAAGACTTTTTACATATCTATGTTTATGATTTCGAAATGCCTTAAATCCGAATCAGCATATTCAACGTTGTTTCGATTTCAATAATAATTTTCCCAAGTGCGGAATTAGGGTAGCTTAGTAGGATGATATCGAAACGGAAAACGTTTAAACAGCTATAATATTGAAATAGTACCTCTATCGGTCGCTACGAAAACATACCTACCTGAAATTTCTTATTAGGTAATGTAACCTGAAGTTAAAGACTTACCTACCTACGTCTGCCCGTGAATTAATGTTTATAAACCTTTTCATATGCGACACCTGGGTGGCATGTAGATATGGAATTATGTATGCATGTATTTTGTCACGTACATACCAAACTGATTTTACCAAATCCTTATCCTAATTCTGTCAACGAAAACATCTGAGTATGGAATTACTAGATAAATTTTGGACCAAGGTTAAATTAAATATAAGTTTAAATTAGTGGATTATAGATTCGAAGAAACAAAACACTGCTGTCACAGTTAAACTGTGCTGCAGTGTTCCGAATTCCTGTATACAGAGCAGCGAAAACGATGATGTTATTGATAGAAAATATAATGATAATGTCCGCCTTGTATACCATTTTATGTACATAAAGTTTAAATAAATAAATAATGCTCAACATTTTATAAAACAACAAAGTTACCGCTAAGTATTGAGGTGCTCCTTTGTTATAGGAATTAAAAATTACTTACACTTCGGCAACCTTTCCTAGCTGTATGTATACATTGTACCAGGCGCCCAAAAGTGTGGGGTATTCTCGTTATCAGGAGTAGGTATAAGGAGATTATAAACGTTTGCTCTCAAATAATAATGATGTCGGAACACCGTCGCCGCCGCAGCGCCCACTTATAATATAAACAGGATATTATAAGGCAAGTGCGTTAAACAAACCTTTTCCTTCCGAGACAATTTGCTTCGATTGTACAGTAGGGAGAGGCCAGAGGTCTTTAAAACTTGTGTTTTCTTATATTGTTCTTCTGTACCTACTTAATAAAATTATGATGCAGCATTTCCCTTCACGTCTTGTACGGCGCTAACAACTTTGATTGAGGATTTTACATAATTTAATAAAATAACTAAGTATCCTACCTAATCTCATACTGAGAGGAGACCCGTGCCCAGCAGATGTAAATGATAAATTTTTAATGGTTATTATGCTTAGGTACTTTGTGTGATTTGTGTGGCCTTATCTATCTAACTATCTAGTACAGTAGTAACATCGACATTATAATTTATCGACATGACGAATTAATGATTAGGTGCAAAAGCTTTTATTAAAATATCATAATACGAAAATCGATTAATATGCGGTGATAAAAATTGCGAGAGTGACACCCCTAGGGGGTTGCTACGTGGGTTGCTACGCGACCCGCGCCCCTAGCGACACCCCTGTCCGTGCGGAGATTATTTATTTCTTAGAAAACCTCCAAATATCGTAACTTTATCGTCTCCTATTGTTTGTTTTTGTCATCTCTGACATCAAAGTCCTTCGCAACTATACAAAAGACTTAATAATACCGAAAACTCACCTGTTGTATTTTTGTTTGTTTTACCATTGCGCCTGTATTCCCTGAAAGATTAGGCAGACATGAGTTTTCCCCGTTATACAAAAAACAGTTTCCCAGTATTTTTACCCGACTGCCGATGGAGGGTTATTAGAGCTTAGAAGAGGGCGAACCTATGGCCATTAATCGGGAACAAATCTCCAAAGTGCCACTCAATTTTTTTATATAAAAATCCATCCAGCGCCTCCAGATCCTAGGTTATTTCCTCTGGATCAGGCTTAGAACCTTCGCATTTACTTATAATATTATAGTAAGAATTGAGACAGCTAAGTATAGCCTCTGCCTGTAACAATGAAATAGAGCTATCGTGCTAAATACATGAGAAGGGCGCTCCGCGTCAGTAGTGCTGGCCGCGTCATCAGGTCGCGTCGGGCGTCGCCGGCCCTCAATTGTGACGCCGTTTAACCTCAATTGCTTAATTCACACTTTGCTTAGTGACAATTAAATATAATTACTTGATTAAAGCCGGGGTGTCCGTCATTGTAGGTACATTATACTTTTGCACGACACTAAGGCTGATATTCAGAAACGAGACTCAACATGAACTTATGCTTCCGTTTGTCAAATTTGTATGACAATTTGACTCAAGGAAGCCTAAGTTTATGCTAAGCATCGTCTCTGAATATTAGCCTAAGTATACTGTTTTAGACTTTGCTCTGAAAGTATGTTTTAAATATTTTTTATTACCTAATTATTACTTATTTAATTCCTTTTCCCCCTCAAGAGTTGGATATTCTCCCATATTAATCATGGAAAATCAGAAATCTGTCATAGGTACACTATTATGAAGATTTTTTTTCATTACTCTATCATTCCGCGAATACTTTCCAAGTCCTCAACTTTGAATGTGTCGTGGAAGTTGCAAGTTGAAAACTTATACTTAGTTGGGCTAAGTTAAATACCTAATTTATCTTTACAATCAATTGGAGAATAAAGTTATTGGGGAACGTCGACGTCGCTATGAAGGTTTCATTGCAATGTGTTCTGTGCTCTTAATTAGAAAAAAAAACTAACAAGAAAGGTGTAAGTTCAAGTAGAAGATATCTTGATTCAAGCGTTCAATATCTTTATATGATGACTCTACTCGAGACACTCAAAGCAATATCTAGGGATTTCCGTTCAATATTACTCCCAATATTCTAGTGATACCTGTAGATGACATTTAGGTGGTATTTTAAGCTTTTT
This sequence comes from Acronicta psi, assembly GCA_946251955.1. NCBI lineage: Eukaryota > Metazoa > Arthropoda > Insecta > Lepidoptera > Noctuidae > Acronicta > Acronicta psi. The sequence goes on from OX276477.1 coordinate 13,661,803, forward strand.
TAAAGTAATCTTTTAGGCAACCGTCAGAAAATATCATAAAATATGTATTATCCTACATATCGGCTTGATAGATCTAACTTAAAAAATCACTCAATTAATTAACGTTTCTAAAACCATATAATTAATCGAAAGTAGTCCTGTCTGTTTGTTACGTTTTTACACATGAACCGCTGAACAGATTTTGAGAAGGAGATAGATTACAGTATCTCCTTTGGGATACGATTGAATCCCTGACAGCACCTAGTAATCATATAAAACTCAATCCGACTCCAATACCAGCGCAGTTCCGTCAGAGAAACTGATTTTAAAACGCCATAAAGTCAACAAAAATGTTGGATACGTCAACTTTAGCTTTATTTATCGACATAACATTCAAAATAACCTAGGTAGGTACCTATAAAAATAGGCGCGGAGCTATTTTGACTCGTTACAAATAAAATAACTAATAGGAACAATGTATGTTATTGATATTTCACGGCGCACAGTCGCACGCGTCGGTTGCTGGCAACAATAATATTTATTTATCGCTTTCCCGGAACCGGTGATAACGGTTATCACACAGGGCTGCCCGCGGGCCGCTATTATTATATTGTTTACGTATAATTTATATAAAAATGACTAATGAATATTATAGATAAGAAGGCGAGTCTTTACACCGGCCATTTGAGTTTGTAATCATTCTTTAGTATCTCAGAACCTAGGTAATTTTCTTAAACGCGCATAATACCTATAATTTACTATCACGCCTGTATTCCCCGAAAGGTAATGCCAGTAATGCGTAGTGCACCTGTATGTATATAATTATATAATACTTAGAGGTCAAACTTGGGCGCATTTTAAACTTCTTTCTAGTTATCTACTGCAGAATTTTTTTTAGAATAACCCAATCACTGCTCGACCTGGTAATCGAACCTAGAACTTTACGACCACTAGGTATATCAATTGATAGGTAAATTATTTTATATAATCCGTAAAAAGTAGTTTTATTTCAATGTCTAGTATTCGCGTAAGTGTCAGAAATCAGTAATTAAGTAAAATTATCTTTTGAATTTATTTTGGAATCTTTTAGTTAATAATGAACTACTTATTTAGTTTAAGGACTTCTGAATTTAAAAAAGTCTTAAGGAGCACGAACGTCTAGCGAAGCCATAAAAAGCTTTTAGCATGCACATATTATAACGTTATTAAATTCTGCACACAACATGAGAAAAAGCTTTTAAGATCTTTACAAAAACATCTTTACAAAAACACTTAAAAATACTTTTAATACCATCGTCGTTAACACGTTAAAAGAAAGTGCGGTAGAGATACAAACTAGGTATGTAATTATATAAAACTAGGTATGTTATTATAAGTTATTTTGATTTCAATCAACTGTTTAGAACATTATTATTAATGAGAGAATAGTGTGAAGTTAATTTCATGTGGACCTACTTCGTTTGATATTCATAGCGTTTTGTAATACTTATCAAAAACCTTATTCATCATTTATTTATTACCTTATTCATAAGCATTTTCCATGCTAAGATTCCCAGTTATTTTAATGAAGGAAAAATCGACTGGCGGGCAAGATTCGAACCTGCGTCGTCTGGTTAAATGTATACACCAGCCCCTCAACCATGAGTTCTATCGAATGACTTTCGATAGGTTTTTTACGCATCGAAACGCTGTAATCTCATAGCAGATTTTAGTTCCTTACGTAACCGCTAGAGGCGCTGCGAGGGTTTTCCATACAAATATTTTACGGCGTCGCTAGCGAGTCTAGTGAGAAAAACTCATGGTCGAGGCACAGACGCTATATGGCTTGGCGAGTAGGACTCGCGGTGGCTCGGCAGTCATAGCGTCTGGTCTCTGGTGTATTTAACTAGAAGACATTCAGGCAGATCAGATGCTGTTAAAATGTCCTAACTCCTAAGTATGTATTTATATACCTACATACTATTTTGTTCTACCACATAATAATATCGTGTTTAATAGATACCCGTTACCGGTAAGGCACTGACCAATGGATAACTTCTTAACTGTTTATTAGAGGATAGTATTTAAGTAGCTTGTTTAGCTAGAATTCGGTAGTCTTTATGTTTAAAGGCTAATGTAATTAAAAAGTTTATGCGAACAGTATGTTAAGGAGTATTTACATGATTGGTCCGAACTTCCGAAGTCCAAACTTGAGAATATTCAATGAGTAGACTTTATTTATAATATCTAACTGAGTTACGTCCAATTGTTGTTAGATCCACAATTGCCGTTCTTTGAGTAGAGTCTCGAATTGATATAATTAGTAGCGAACATCATCAGTAACTTCGTTAGTCCATGTTAGCTTAGTGTGTTGTCCAGTCAAAAGAAACAAGCGAATAAAACTCAACTCCTCAAACGAAATATTACCTACACATAACCGTATCGTACTCTAGTTAATTAATAAGTAAGTACTACTAACCCGATATTCTGTGGTATTTCGTTTTTAACATACATTACAATATCAAAAGTCAATAGAAAACTATGAGAAAACTATAATTGTTTAATATGCTTAAATAGTCGCAGCCCTAACTGATATTGTTATAAAGCGGTTCATCGTGAGCGGACAGCCCTGCGGTCATAAAACCATATCGCAATATAATTTATATCAAGTGAATCCAACGCGTGACACTTGAGAACGCGCCTCCCATATCAGTGACTACCACGAATTTTCACTCGCGGGACCACCGGAACTAACAATGATATAAATGGAGTGTTAAGACAAGAAATTGTAAATGAATAAGTTGGTTATTACGTCAAGGATTTCATACAAATTGTAATAGGTGCTACAAACTATGATATCGTAAAATTCTCATAAGTGTTTACCAGCAATTGTAAATGCAACTGCATGCTATCCAACAGTGATGGCGCCATAAATATACAACTCATCATTGAGAACTCCATTTCTTTTTACTCCGTGTTAACTTGACACAATTTTACTATAGGTACTAGTGGTACGTATATATGTGTTACGTACGAAAATATCAACTTGCAAGCTTACATATAAGTAATTATAAAATTGCCACGCAAGTGTTTTTACTGGAAGACATACAACCTAGTTAAAACCTGAAAATATGCGGTAGACTGAATGAAGTTTTAGAGATACTTCATATTTCATGAAGGATTCAGGTTGCCCTCCCTTAAATCCAGCCCTGCTAGAGGTAATTCTTTGATCGAGCAATTCGTTACTGGGATTTTCTATTAAATTTACAGTGACGGCTCGGAGGAGTTTGGATTTGTGCCCGATAATAGCAATAGGCTCGCCCCCTATGTCACGATACCTAAATATACCGGCGAACTGTAAGGTACCTACCGCAGGTCACCTGTGCTGTGTCTAACCCATCGGGTACTACAGGCTTGATGGTATGTAATCTATCGATTACAAAGTACTAATTCCTACATTTATTTATTTTTTAACTTAGGAGGCACATGCAGGCACAATGGTTACAGTCGTTGCAGTCGACGACGGTGACTGTATACCGACCATAGGAGAAAAACTACATGTACTCTTGCGACTATATGTGCGCCTAGTAGTAGCTATAGGTAAGTAGCGGCGAGACACGAGCGAAAGTCCCTCGCTACGCTGTAATTCAAATACCTACCTACCTACCTACGCTACCGGGGGCGTACGGCCAGCAGATTAAGTTTGCTTTGAAGTTTCAATTTGCTAATAGGTCTTGCTTCTAGTTAAATTATATTTTTGCTTCTGTTCATAATTAATTTTTTACTTACAAAAGATAAAGATAACGTAAATTTTCCTGAAATGAAAAGTACCTATCTACGTACCCTTGATACTTTCTGTTTCCTAATAAAAATAACATTCAATCGGATCAGCGGTTACAAAATTTCATTAATTAACTCTGTTTTCGTTTTTTATATTTTTACCCGACTGCCGAAGGAGGAGGGTTATGTGTTTGACGCGTATGAATGTATGTATGTATGTCCGTTCCTATGTCCGGTCGTAACTACTCAACGGCTCAACCGATTTAGATAAATGACACCTCATTAGATTCGTCTTGATGGCACGACTGTCACTGGGTACATGATATTAAAAAAAAAACAATATGGCGGATATTATACGCTTTAATGTGCGAACTGATTTTGAAAATGATCTTTAGTTGTATTTATATTTTAAATCATCATTTAGGATCTATCTAGTGAATTTATGATGATTTATAAACTAAAAAGAAGGAAATAAAATCAATTATTAAAAGAAACAAAAAACCCGAGTGCGTAAAAACTACTAACAAAAAATCTAAAAAAACAAGCTCTGTGATGTTGGAAAATGTATTGCAGGCGGGACAAGCTGTTCTTTCATAAACAAAATTGTTTCTTTGCTTGTCCCGCCTGCAATACATTTTCCAACATCACAGAGCTTGTTTTTAGATTTTTTGTTAGTAGTTTTTGAAGTATCTATACGAGTCAGTATATTTATTGATTTCATACGAGATAGATTTCATTGAAAAGAGGAAGAAAAAATAAAACTAAGAAAGAAAGACTATCTTTGGAAACCAACGATACTTCTGTAGTTAGAAGTTTAGGGAGCACCAGAGAATATGCGAGCGTCGCGTCGTCATTTTAACATCGCTTAACAATTTTAATTTATCGCCGTTTTACTTTATTAAGAAGAAGACCGTAACATTATCAGATAACGACCCTTTTCTCATTGGCGAAATACTGTCGTAAAAAACATTTTAACCATTAAAATAATTTTACGAGAAAACCCTTTGATGTCGCCAAATTCTTTGAAAACCTGTTAAAATAATGCAATTACACTTTTTATAGGACAGAAAATAAAAATGAACGCTTGTGTGCAAACGTTACCGCTCCCTGCGTAGTTTTTCAGCGCAGTGAGAGTGGAGTGGGATTATACATAATTGTGTGTTTATTTAGGGTTTCCTGCCAGACGCTGCCTACCCACTGTGCGCCTATGCCGCCCTGGTACTCGCTCACGTAATTATATCTGGTGGGGCTCTCCCCTTGCCGTACGTACGGCGCTTTATTATATGTTACGCCTTAGGTATTTTGCTACCTGTCTGGATATTTCCTGGCACTCTCCAAGTAATAACATGTTATCATTTTGTTCAACAGCATGTTATGTTAACATCAACAGTTTCGAAAGTGTACGATTAGAATACTATAAACCGTATAAACGTATGGTGGCTATGGCGGATACTGAAGCGAATAGCGTAGCGTAATAGCGTATACTTCTTATACTTCAAAAATAACAACCCTTATACATATAATAACTTTAACAAAAGAATTGGATGCTTTATATCATTTTGGTGATTTCAAAAACTTTACTGCCAGCGAGTAACACAAACTCGCTTTAAACAATACCAAGAAAGTGTAACAAATTAAAACTTACGGGTCCAAGAGCGTTTTCTTGCGAACTCCACCCGCACTCAACGCTCTCGGTAATGAATGTAGAATAGATGCATTTGGAACTTTCCAAGAATTAAAACTATTAGAATTATACCTTCGCAGTGCTGGTTGATTTTTTTTTAATAAAATCGAATAAAACCAGTAAAATGGCTTTTTTAGTTCCTTTACAACGCAACTTTTTCTTTCAATGCTAACTCAGGTACAATGCATTACAATATTTTTAATGTTTAGTATAATAAATATTCTTAGAAAATCAAAATGACGGATTTTGTTTTCTCTTATCATTTTTCATTTCTACGAGTTACTGACTAAAATGCAAAAACAAGCCTTGAATGTCGAAAAATTTATTGCATAAATAGGTCACGTTTCTAACATTCGACTTGTTTTTTCATTTTTAGATAGTACCTAAGTACCTAATTTTAACGCAGTCACTTCTAATCATCCTTAAAGTTCTACAAAAATCTTATTTTAGGTATTAGGAAACTATAACGCATTAAACACATTCATTACCCGATCCTTATTCATCAATGTTTAACTTCCCCCTGTCCCGTACAGTTTTACGATTTTTAACGCGCCGTGTACGACCGGCTAATGAAGCAATCTGTCTGTCGTACGTCATTATTCATTACATTGTGCTGGTCGGAAACCGGGTTGGGTTCATTCCGATACAATTCTGTCTGATCGTCAGCCGGATTCTAGATAACGAGATAAATTGTTTTCATTTAATGGTTTTGTAGTAGCATTAAACTGATACTTTTTTAATAATTATGTGTTCGTGGAACGGGTATTTTGGTAATAATTGTTTTACGTGAAACTAAATCACTCGATTTGGTTTCACGTAAAACAAGTCAATCAAAAAGCCTATTGAACTATTTATTCTACTTTGCATTTTTGAAAGCAGTTTTAAAAGAAACTTAATGATGTCAAGGTGGTATTAGAAACTTATTGCCAAAGAATATAGGTAACAAAAATAACAACAACAAAAGACAATAACAAACAACAAATTGCCACAGAAAGTCGATAAAGAAAGACGGTCAATAAAAAATTAAGTTTAAGAAAAAACGCTTAATGCTCATTAATTCATTAAAATTAAATAGACTATGCAGCACTTTATTTAAAATACCGAATACGCTGATCGTCTGTTTATTTATTCGTTAAAAAACTCTACCTTAGTTACCAACCAAGCAGAAACATCAAATGAATCAGAAGATGCGACTCATCAATAACCAATAGAAAGAGAGACTCCGTTCGGTATGTGCCCAAGACTTCAACTAAAAACTTAATTCAAATGCATAAGCGTCGCGTTAGGATAGGACCAGGCGATAACGCGGCCTTTGCAGACCTTAATAAAAAATATTCAATACTTATTATTCGTGCGATAGAAAAAACTTATCGTAGCGGTGGGAAGTGGGAATAGCGATTAGTGATGTGTGCGGAACTTGGTAATAGAAACGTATCGATATCTGATATATATTATTATGTAGAATGTTATTAACAACAGTTTCTTAATCGATTTCATGAAATAATACTCATGATTGTAAAATTTATTTTATTTTATTACTTTGCATTATTTGCATAAGCCGTAGCCATAATTCTCATTACTTTAAAGACAATACCTACTTAAAATTCAGTAATACAATAACGATTTTGTTAAATTATAACATTTGATTAAAATCAATTTGACTTGTCCTTAACTACGGAATTAAACACAAGTACGATCTCAATGCATCAATGGTCGAATCGGCTAAATATCGATAACTCTAACAAAAAGTTTTCTGATTTATGAGAAACAGGGTTGCCAACACGGTATGCAAAAACTGAACTTGCTACGATCATTCAACTTTTTTTAGATCGTTACCAGTAAAACTGGATACATGTGAATCGGAACTGGTTTTACGAAAATGTGCGATCACTGATCTCTGGCAATTTTTGATTAAATAATTCTGCGTAGTTAGGTATTATATAGGTATTTTGAAACTATGCGCATCGATATCTGTATACATTATTAAAATCTTATCGCATTATTGAAATAGAAAGATTGAGAATGTCTTTGCCCTGTAGTGAGATATTTTTCTCAACTACCTACGTGCATCAAAACAAGTTGATATTTAAGGTTGACATTTGGAATTATGTCTCTAGAAAAAATATCTACCTTAAATATCAATTTGGTTTGATTTATTATTCACATATTTTGTCAGTCAGGAAAAACTGCAGTAGTTTTACCGTTTTGACCTTCGATATCTTTAGCCCAACTGCCAATATGGAATAATTATATCTTGCGATTATGTCGACACGCAAGGCACATCCCTACACATTTTTTGTGGGGCTTAGGGCGCTACCTGGTCGCTGTTGGTAGGTAGGCGTTTCTGGGAACCGTCGACACTTGATAACTGCGATAAACGTACCGCGCACCAGAACGCGCGTTCCTTGTGAGAACTGTGCCTTATGTAGGTTTGTTGGATACCGTGTTATTGATCATTAGAAATTTTTGAAAGCGGAAATGTAATTCCGAACAAATATAAGTCTTGTATCTGCTAAAAGTTGAAGAATTTATACTTACATCACTGGTGTAGAAGAACAAAATCGAGATATCATTCTAACATATTTCATTTATAATACAAAAAACGCAAGCACAGATTCAGAAAGAACCCAAGGCGTCAAAATCAGCAGGAGCCCTTGTGACCACTAGAGTAATGAAAAACTAACAACACTTCTATTATAATCACTGCAGTTCTTTACGGAGAATGCTAAATACACGAAAGATTTCGCGCGACCATATTTCGATGTTACTCGAATATTATTGTAATTGGTTTTTCCTCTGTTACCTGAGGGTTAAATCTAGCTTCTTACTAAGCTTCAAGCTTTCTTTGTCAGAAGTGTCAGAACAAACTAGTGGAAATTATGATAAGAGAAATATTGATTATGATTCCGTACCTCCGTAATGTCTAGTTATAGATTAATCTATCGATACGAGTTCACTACACATTTATTTTATGCGTTTCAAGCTGAAAGGTTTTTTTTCTTTAGGTAGGTACTCTTTTGTTTATAGGGGGAAACCTTCAAAAGGCTTAGACAGGGGTTTGTGAAAATCTTACGCACCTAAACCACCTCAATCAGAACATGGAGGCACTATAAAACTATACACGGATAATTTTATAAATAAGATTAGAACAGTTATCAGAACTTGGACAGCAAAAAGCTTCTAAATAACACCGGTCATAGGTTTACCTATGTCAGCTGCCGGTTGGTGTCGATGAACTGTACATATTTTCACACCTGTTTCCCAATGGGTTAAGCAGAGACTGAAGGTTTCCACTTTTTTATGTTCCTGGCGCTCGGTATGATCGCTTCATCTACGTTCGCAATTAGTCTAATGAATAATTATCACCCATTGAAGGTGAATTACTGAGATAAGCATTGCTTACCGTCGCAGGGCGATCAATCCTCGCAATATATTGCTTTCAACTCCCACTATTGTACTGTTACGCTTAGATCATTTTCCCTGAATATAATTGGCATCCTACCACAGCTCGTCCTAAGCAAATAAACGTTAGGCACTAAACACTTTGGTGTGTTGATTAAGTGCAGATCAAAGAGCCCGCTCGCAGCGAGCTGCTAACTCGCCGCCATATTGACTGACACTGCGCGTCACTCGATGTCCTATCCTACCACTGTTGACACTCCACATAACTGAATGAAGTGCCCCTACTTGTCAATGTGATAAGTGAGGAATCTCCACCCAATTCCTTATCGCCTGGTACTTCGTCATTTGAGCATTGGTTATAAACGTGTTAATGAAACTTGCACTCATCGAATACAATTTTAGAAAAATGCATGGTCTATCGGAGGGTGGAAACTTCAGGTGCAAATCAAGTCTAGCTTGAAATTGTGCAGGAATAAGACGATCAATTCGTATGTGCTGTTCACAAAAAAAAACATGTTAATAAATTTTCTTAGTTTCATGCCTGTTTGCCATTGGGGTTGGCACTGGCAGAGACTATAGAATGCTCTTGCTACGATCCTGACACACTACTTTCGCTTCATCATTATGCCCGTCCCCATGCTTGTATGCTGCAGGTAAAGCTCATATCAAAAGCGTTGCGACTTTTAAACCTTTGGCTGATATTTAAACGGTTTTATGACTCCGACAAAATTTAGAGACCCGATCGCCCTGCCCTATACAGCTTTTGGAACGGAAATTACATGACGCCTGAAGAACCAGTTTCTTTTGAAGAAGTTACCGCACTTTTAAAGTCTCATTGTCACATACAACGTATGGTCTAAATAATGTGCTAATATGGGTCGTAAAATTTCAAAACACGTTTTTAAACATATTTTACTAGCTATATCCTGTGTGAGCAAACTTATTTACTAGGTAAACATGAACAATTAGATAGTTAGGTGACAAACTTGCAATTGACGACCAATAACATCAAAACTAGCTTCCGTCCGAGACGGACGCGTCATGTGTGGGAGTGTGTAGGCGATAGATAATAGGATAGGAATAATACATAACCTACACACAGAGAAGACGTTTGTGTTAGTAGATACCTAAGACAGTCAGAATATTCCCTCAGACAAACCAGTCTTCAATATTATTCCGTAATAAATTATATGGGTTCTGTGCATGCTACCGTACAGCCCGTACCTAAGTAATACGTACCCTGCGTAACATTTCCATAATTTCTGATATTTCGTGAACATTTTATGAAAACTATCGAACGAATCCATTTTCCGAATCGAAAAAGGACAGAAAAATTGCGTGGGATTTGCACAAAAGTTGAAAACAGCGGGGTTGGGCTCAGAGATCGATGGTGGGTGCATTTTTTATGGTAATGTGCTCGCCCCGGGCCACCGCTCGGCTGTCCATTGTGCAATCTACACGCTTTTGCAATACCTTCACTAAAATATAGCCTACTAGTTATTTAGTTTGGTCATGTTGCGGCTTTCAAAGTAATCATCTAACAATATTGTTGGTTTTGACCGCAATTTTGTTCGAGTAAAATATGTTGCCTACTTTTTTCATTTCAAAGCTATAAATGTTAATTTTTATTTGCTGCACTAAATAATTGATACCTAGCGAAAACCCTCAAAGCTGCCGCTAAAACAATTTGCCGGCAAAAAAGGCTATAAGTACCTATACCTCTTATTGGGGCACCCTAAGTAAAACTTATACTCGGTGTATTATAAAATTGCTAAGGAATCACTATAGATACGGAATTGTTGAATATAGCCATTTTAGTCTTTCAGATATTTATTTCAGACGGGTATCGAACTGAAGCGCAGAATCTAATCGCGAATCCACTGCGCCTCAAGTGTTCAAATTATTGTTATGCTCCGCTGGAATCTCACTTGCCCATGAAATACTTAAAACCAAAGCATTCAAGCATGCATGAAGCAGAGCGCACCATGCAATGCGTGGAACTACCTACTCAAATGGACTTAGAGGGTATGCTGCAGAAGTAGGCAGCGGGCCAAAGAATTAGGTACTGCTAATTCTTATAGACCCTGAATTAACTACTCCTAGGCTGTATAGCAGTAGTTAATTCAGGCCCCTAATTGATATACAGCCTAGCAGTAGTTAATTCAGTAGTTAGTCAGAGTTGTCTTCAGTGCAGCATTTGTGGTTTCGTGTAATGGCTGCCAATAAAACTTTGGGGTTTTCCTAGTTTTTCTTACGACTAGTTCTTGTATAGTAGCTATTATTATATCGTTGGGTATTAGTAACAAAGCTAACTAATAAGTCTTACGAAATAATTATTCTTAACACTATTTACGGATAGATACCTAATACCTATGCGTTTTATACTGGCCCGCCTCCTACATCAATGCCTAAAACTGTGTCAACGGCCAAAATTGTCAAATTGAGCATTGGTGTACCTGGATAACGAGTTTCAAGTAAAGGTTTTTGTACATGTGTATGTAAATTGTTATAAAATTATTGTCACGGCACAGTCACTACTGTCATGAACCCAGCATTTGTTTCAGACATATAAATCGCAAAAAAAATAGAAAATAAGAGTATTAAGGCCACCTCTGGATAGCCGATAACCGTCGGATAAACTAAAAAATTGAACATAATCCGTAGGTAATTATCTGCCAAGCAATGTAGAACTTACTAGTGGGTGGTGAAACAAAAGAGCTCCGAATCGGCAGGCGGCAATATAAACGTAGTCCAGTACCAACAGAAAAGATTCGAGCCAAAAAGTACTTCCTACTAAAAAGTCTATGGCTTAATTCTCGCTTGTAGGATCTACTATTCATTTAATTATAATTTAATGTACTTATTCAACAACACTGGTGTGACCAAAAATATCAAAACACGAGTGACTTTTATTATCATAGCTATTGTTCCTTGTATAATTAACAACTTCTAACAAAGTTATTACCGACCTTAATGTTCTTTTTTCATTTTAAATAGTAATCATCGTCATTATTTGAAGCTTTTATCAACCGACTGCGGGTAAAAACTCCATTCTTCTATTTAATAATACGGGAAATTCTCATAAATAGTCTGACGCCCGCGCCAGGGAAACTGGGTACTTAGTACAGCTGGGTATGTTGGACTTGTACAGACTAAAAACTGCACTTGCCCTCTACTTGCATGTCCGATGGTCGGGCCATGGGAATGGTGAACATATTCACCACAACTTGCCATGCTAACATGCGCACTGCGACAAAATTGTACACTGTTTTGTCCCGGTCTTTCTCGTGCGAATACGAGAGAAATGCACGATATCAGTGTCGACAAAAAAAATTTCGCCCCCATTCTAGTCTAGCTAAGCTAAGTCCAGCTAGCCTAAATTACATAGTGAAAGTAACTAAAGCTTAGTTCCTTAACAATCAAATCACCTTCAAAATCTATAGGTTAATATCACATCAAGGTAAATAAAATTTAGTTTGAAAAATATCGTAGATATTTAGATTAAGATTACTTTATTTAATTACACCACGATATAAAACTATAATGGTTATTATACAATAATTAAAAAATTACAGTCTACGTTTCCCCACCTGCATGCCCGGCTGCGTTGCGCCTGCGCATGTATCAAGCATCCGATTAACTTTGATAAAGTATCAATTAATAACAAGCCGCGTGCGTTAACAACGTTGAGCTAATACTTATTATGGAAACACCTGTCTCTTGTAAATAGTTAGGCTTGGTATACACTTGACGTAGCCTTAGTTATTTCTCTTTGTCCTAATCTGAAAATGTCATGAGTTCACTTCTTTGTCGAATGTATTGGTGCCGTGAACAGTGAGGTTCAGAGAAACCTCCTTTACAGTCTCCCCAGGGATTTGTCTTAGCACCCGTTGGTCGGTGGATGATTTTTTGAACATGGCCATCCAATGCGGATAGTGGCAATGCTGATAATTTCACTAGGACTTTATAGCGACATAGGAAGCAAATCCTGAATCGCGCAAATTAAGTTTACTGAGCAACTTGCATATAATATACCGCCGGTTGATGTCGTTAACCATCGGGCAGTGGCCCGCCAGGCCTTAAGACCCGCCTGGTCGGGGAATCCTCCCTTTGAATTGACAAATCACACCTCGTCCCTTCACAGTGGTGAACAACTTCTCCATAAGTTTGCAACGATTTTATGAGACTGATTGCAGGAAAATTCTCGCGTCTTATGTATCAAATTAAATACAAAATATTCTGTTATATAGTTAGCGATTCACATAGAGTCATACACCATTAATCTTGGCAATGCTATGTCACGATTATCGTGACAGGAGATTAGAAGGTGTAGGCTAAAGCTAGTTTGTTTATGCTAAGGCTAAAGCCTAAGGCCAGGGTACGCCTACGCCTCGAGCTTTAAATGGCAACCACGACTCCACGACGTTTCAACGGAACTTTTCAGACGAAAATGGCAAAAAAATCACATAGATCCATTAATTGATGTCCATTTACTATCTTCTCTTAAACTGATACTTAAAAGTCTTTACTACTTACTACTTTTGATATAGATTTATACTAATTTTCACCAACGTCTGCGTCCCAAGCGAATAAATTATTTAATAATAATAACTTAATTATATTAGATAGATCAATTCAGTCAACTTTTAGTGCATATTTTAACACTTCGGTACAGACAGACTGACTACAATAATAGACTTTTAATGGTATTTAAAATCTCTTAGGTGACACCCTACTTACGAAGATGTTGGTGAAAATGAACATTACGAGTCTGAAGGTGTAGGTATAATTGAACACACAGCCACGAACACGCACATATACGAATTGGAAAAGGTCTGGCTCCCGTAAAATTTTACTTGCGACTACTGCAGCTCCATCAATGTTTAAAGCAGCATTACATAGGTATAATAATTGAGGCTTCAAGCCTCGTCTGCAGTATAACAAAAGGACTATTCTGAGTATCGGCGAAACCTTAGCCGCAACTACAAAGTTGTAGATAATCCCACACCAGCCCGGGGCAACTGAGTTGCTCACCACATTTGCATTTACTCCACAACACCGGAAACCAGGCTTGTTCGGACTTGTTGCTATAAAAACGCACCAGCTAGCTAATAATTAGAATAATTCTAGCTTTACTATGTTTATGAATACACTGCAACACGCAAACTGACGCTTAGTTTGTATGGGATTCCGCTAGTATTATTAAAAGCAGTATTTTATAATTACGTGCATATTGTTGGCCGGTCGGTTTGAAAAGAAAATGGCTTTGGTATTGGATTTCTAAGATTTTGACAGACGAGCAGGCAATATACTCTTTCGTTTATATTTCCTGTCACGCCGCCAGTCTGTCGTCTGTCCGTTGCACGAGCTTAAGCATAAAACGTGCACTTTGTCTCTGGCAATGGCTGATTTGTAGCCATGTTTTCACGCCTCTCCTGTCAAATATATTAAATTGTTCTCATCTATATTATGAAACTTTTCATGTAATTTTCCATTACAGATTTGAGACTATTGTTACTGCATCATAACTTTAGTGATGTATTATAATAAACTAGTGACCCGAGCGCAGCTTCAGCTACGTTTTCCGGTGGTATTTATAAAAAAACTTTAATACAAACCTTGTCCTGACAACACATCAAATTAAGATGAGTCAAATCGATCTATCCATACTCAAGTGATGCGATGATTAGTAGAGAAAATAACAGACGTGCAAACTGATGTATCGTAGACACAACACTGTAATTGCAATTAAAACTTCTGTGCAGTGCAGTTGCAGACTATTTATGTGTACCTACTTGTGTCCGACGATATGAGAGGATATCTCACTCATAAAATTTAATGAAAAATGTTTCTTTTAGTTTAACTGCAAATGTAATGCATATCCATTCACACGCAGTGATCGAGTACCTTTAAACACCTCAAATGGATGTATGTATATGCGATTCATTATTAAAAGGGGAGTTAAAGAAATCTATCATCGGGAAACTGGCATACATGTTTTGCAATTAGAAAGTCAACAGCAATGGCATGCCCAGGATGACGACGCACATAACGCACAGATGGAAGGACTTTAAGAGTTTTTGGATGTTTGAAAGATTTGAAGATTTGAGGAAATTTTATTTGGAAAATGAATGTTATTAAATCTTTTACGCCCGCTGAGGGCAAATGAGGAACTCAGTGGTTAGGATAATTATATTATCAACAAACTGATGAATGAAGAAGATAATAGAACAGATACTAAACTCGGCCTCTATCTCCCTACATGAAAATGATTTCTATTAAATGCTTGAGAAGACGTTTAAATAGAGCCTTCAGTATTTTTAAGACTAGACGCTTCAAAGTATCTACCTTCGCCTTCGCTACCAAATACTTAGAAACAATCTAAGCGTTTTGCAAGAGAATAGCAAGCGTGACTATTCTTTAACAAAATCGTATTTTCAAGAGAATACTTTAGAGTTGTGACGTCACACCACGTTGTGTCGGTGACATGCGCGTGATTCACTACTCATACTAGCTGCACTGAGTCGACGCTTCGCTATTTCCGTCCCTAAACTGCACATTGTACTTTTTGTGACTAATGCAACACCTATTTATTGTTTGCCGATAAATTGGAAAATTTTGTTTTTAAACAATTGATAGTGATACCTAAAGTTTATCGATAACTTACTCATAGGCTGACGTGTCTAAGGCTGAGATTCAGAGAAGAGACTCAGCATGAACATATGCTTCCGTATGTCCAATTGTCATACAAATTTGACATACGGAAGCATAAGTTCATGTTGAGTCTCGTTTCTGAATATCAGCCTAAGGCTTTATATTCAGAGACAACGCTAGCCGTAAAGTAATGCTTACTTTACGCTACTTTACGCTTAGCATCGTCTCTGAATATTAGCCTAAATTACTTATCATCATCAACCCATTAATCGTCCCACTGCTGGCCACGGGTCTCCTCTCAAAATATCCATTATTTTCGATAGTCCACTATTTTCGACTTTTCCCCCTTAGTCGAGCAAAGTTTTTGGGTTTTTCTATAAAATTCTCAGTAGCAGCTCGGAGTTCCGATTTATGTACCTAGTGAAGTGACGGTTGAACTGCCTACTGTTTTGTTAGGACATTTTAAAAGTGTTATTCCGTGGCTGTACCACAGCAGCGATAAACTATGTCTTAATTTAAAACGTATCAGATTCGCACGGTAATTACGTTTAGAAAGAACTTGATCGATCATAAATTATTCGTTAGTAGGTACGTGTTGCTCAAGTTCTCAGTTGGGCCATAGGTGGTCACCGCCGCGATGGCCATAAACCAGTGGCACTGGTAGAATATCAAATTGTCAAGCCTTCACCGTCATATTTTGTCGTTTACAATTTTATAAGCATAGGTACGGAAACCGCCAAATATCAAGAAACCGTGACCCTTCGGAGGATTGAAGTAAATTTTTGATTGTCTGTCTGCTAATTCATCGTAGATAGGTTGAGGGGAGTCGTATTTGTTTAAGAAAATGTTATGCATTTCTGAATGGTATTGAGAATTCATTTTGTATTCGCGAATCAGCAGCATCCGGCAGCAGTTAGTTAGCATAACATGATCAGTGTTTCAGACAATGTATAGCCGACCTTCTAGAATAGATAATTTTTCCAGGATGTGGTGGAAGTCACACCACACACGTATTCCCCGAAGGATTACGTCTAAGAGCAAGTAGTCAGTAAGGAACAGCTACTAAACTCGGCTTCCTGCTAAATGAAAATGTTCTCTGTTAAATGCTTGAAAAGGCGTCTTAATTGAGTTTAATCCTTCAGTAAGGTTACTTATAAGCCAGGTCTACTCACAGTCGGTCGGTTATGTTTCAGGTCTCATTCAGGTTTTTCATTTCAGGTTTCAGGTAATACTTTATTAATTATTTTCTCACCAAATTTCAGAATCAGATGTCCATTTAATGTTTTATTAAAAGTAATTATTAGGAAGCCTATTTGCTATAAAACGGGCAAAAGTTCATATTCGGACCTGTTACTAAGAACTTATATAAAACCCTATAAAACTGCTATTTCTGGAAATCAAACCTGTGGCTCGTTGTTCAGTAATTAGTAATTACATACACATAAAAGACTATACGTTTATTATTTTCAGTAATGGGAAATCCCATTGCCCTGCACAGGGACAACGATGGCTGTGTAATTTTATATGGGAAATCCGAAATATGTGTTGAATTACTTAAACTTACTTACGATTACGAGCAACATGGAACATGGAACTAAATATTTCGCAGTCAACCAAATGATGATTATACCTGAAACAGAGGAAAAAAATATGAATAAACACCTACTGAATTCACTGTTATCGTACGACAATGTAGTATAAAAAAAACAGAGGCATTGAAAACGTCATCCTGAATTCAGTCGAATAAAATGTATGTCCATAGTAAATTAAATACGGTGTATACTTCCACCACGTATAATTCCCATCGTTACTGAGGCAACAAAACTAAGACTACATAATAGAGAGGAGCACATGTGGCGAATCGAATTACCCACACATTAGAGCTGTTTAACGTTTTATTTGTTTTTTAAGCTCGGGCGCCGGCGCGTCGCGTTGGTTTATGACCGGTAACTACTCGCACTAGTCTGGATATATGACGCCCTGGTAAACTGAGTTTAACTTAAATAGATTCATTGTGTTTGTTAAAAAACCTTTTAATTAAGTTTCGAGGTGTAATTATCGAACGTCAATTGTAAAGTTTGAGAAACGAGGAGTTAATTTTTTTTTTTTTTTAATGAGTTAAATTAAATTTTATATGTAGTATTAAGTTACAAGCTGAAGCCATTGTAAGTCCGACAAGTAAATAGGTAGAGGTAGGTATTTTATTTTATATTTAATAAAACAATTTTAATTGTATAATGATATCTGTCCAAAGTGTAAACCCCCTAATTTCCCAAATGTAAGTACCTCTACTTCTGAAAAAAACTGAAGAATTCCTCCAGTTCAGTACTGATTTGGCTAAAGGGTCCGATTTTGATTAAATGAATCCAAGGGCCCGGTAGCACTGACGGAGGTTCGAGTTCTGTCCGCGGTCGAATTATTTTTTTAAAATATTTCATATTCACTAATAATAAATAACATACCATCACGCTCGTATTTCCCAAAGGGTTAAGCAGAGGTGTATGCTGTACAGCCACAGTATAGCAGTATGTTTTAGATCACATGTAAAAGGGGGCGAGTTTCGTACAATAAAACAAATCTAAACCGGTACTGAGAATTTCATAGAAAAACCCAATTTAATTGAAAAACCAAGAACCTCTAGGGTAGTAAAATTTCATTAGAAATCAAAGCTCTTAAGATTGTAAAACATTTCAAGGTCAATAAAAGGCTTCATAAAAGGTCAAGTTTATGTAGTTTGGTTCGAGTGTGTAATCAGTAATTCCTTTTCCGTAGTATTCACATATTCCTATAAATTGTGATCCTTGTGTTAGTCATTTGGTATAAGGTACAATGGGGCTGACGTATCCATGTGGATAAAAACCCCTTTAACTTCAATAAAGATTTTAAAAAAAAAGGTCAAGTTACACATATGCAAAAAAATATTTTAAGTGAAACAATCTATTGTCAAAAAGTAACATTTCCTAAATAATCATTTTTTAATTTACATCTCGTCATTTCCCTGGTATTACCAAGGATGGCCCGTAGCGGCACAACAATTACCGAGGCGACACATCGCCGCGCCGCGTCTCAAGCACCGCAATCATTTCGCCGGCTCTCTTCCCTACTGGCGGCGCGACACAAGCTATGAACGTTAAGACCGATTTACACGCCCATAAGTACAGTAGCGACTGAGTTAACTGACCGAGTTAACTCGAGTAGCACTGCGTGTCCAAACGATGCGCGCCTTCATTTTGGACAACTCGCAGCTTACTGTGATTAACTGACAAAAAAAATTGTTTAAGCTAATTTATCACTTGTCCACAAATACCTAATGCTCCAGGGTGCCAACTGATATAATTGCAGGTTTTACTCCGTATAGCATTTTTCAAAAAGTAGAGTAAAAGTAGTTTTCAACGGGAAAAATGCCTTAAACTTTATCACGATAAAGTATATAAACTATCGTTGATTAAGTTCTCAGGATGATGAGCAGAGAAGAAACGCATGTGACTAAAACAGTGATGATATTAAATGTTGAAGGACGGAGGGATAGGGGAGGGAAAAAGAAAAGTTAAATAGATTGTGTTACAAGTCGATAATATGGAAAAGGGATTGAATGAGCAGGTGACGGCTACCAGGGATGAATGGAAGAAAAGGATAAGCCGACGCCGACACCAAATAAATTGGGACAGTGGCAGGAAGATGATGATAATTCATTAAGCTCACAAAGCCTAGTATTTGTATCGACGTCAAAAGCGAATAAGTTGCATAAAAATCAAATAATAAAAACGTTGTCTTTTATAACTTGCACCACTTCGTCTGGTCCCAAGGCGCTCGTCGACGTCCCGCGACTACGCGACATTACTCATCGGTCAAGTGCACCTCTGGGACGGAGACACAAATAGCTGCGTCTCTTTCTACACACACGATCCGAATACTACGCTAGAATGGGATTTTATATATAAACCGCTACTCTAAAACTACTTTTGCCAATCCCGGTTTGACGCTAGGAAAAACTGACTGTACTTAACCGAAGGAACGCAGGTTTGAATCTATCCTAAGATCGTATTTTCCTTTCTCAAAAAATTATAAAGTTCTACATTAAATCTTGGGCCATAAAAAGAGCGAGTCAAGTAAGATTGGTCCCGATATGCCACGAATGGACCTCACTATTTAGTGTTTTAGTAACCACCGCTTACACTTAGTTTCAGCACTGCAGACTTTTTACCAGTTGTTACCAGGTGGTAAATAACAATTTTAGCATATAAAACCGTTCATAACTCATCAGTCATACCTATCTGTCTCTACGACTATGATTCTAGGAGTTTGATGAATACGACTATCCATCAGAGAGAACTATCGTAATTAATCCTAACGATACTCATTACAGCTAACAAAGATGAAGTGCATCTATTTGTGTAGCTCATCTAGATGTTACAGCCATCTAGACTTAAATAGCCGTAACTATGTAACCTACCCTATATTTACGCCCATAAAACATTTCCAATCCTCGTCAGAAATATGTCAAATCTAGAACATAGTTTTTTTGGTTCTAAGCCGCATTATTCAGACGAATCTCAGCGTTAAGTTTCGCTTCCATAAGTCAAAATCTGACATAGGTATAGATTATAACTTTATTTTAGATTCCTATCTTCTTCCTTTAATTATGTTTTGGAGCTTCGCTAGCACCATGAAGACATAGACCTCAAAACGAGAGGCTCATAATGATGGGTAGGAATGTTGATATTTTTTGGCAGCAGTGATAATTTACTAATTAACCAGTCAATCACCGACTGTGGGCATCGAAATAGTCATTACAAATGATATCAGTCAGACAGTTCATAATTAAGAGCCTTAAATTAATGTTGTTAAAGACTATATCCTTGCCAGTGCAGTCCCTTCCGCTCAGTTCGTGTACCAAAGTGTAATTTGTCGACATCCCTTGATAGCAACCTTCATCATACAATTAGTCATTTCGGACTTCCTAGTACCTCACGCCAAGTCAGTGGTGACCACGGTTTAATTCCGTATTGAGCTAAATTAATTATTATTGTCTTGATTGTTAGCTACAAGTCATGGAATTTCTTACCAGTAAGCTGTGAAACAGGGTAAGGGTGAGTGTCTGTATAACCGCTAACCGCTAAATAATTTCAAAAATAGAACAACACTTGTATGAAATTATCTGCCAACTACTATAGCGAGAACTTATCAGGAGGTGGTGAAACAGGCCCTTATTATTGATATAGGTGTGACAGTAGACAAGATAGTTCGGTTTAAAGAACTTTATTCTCATTAAGACAAGCGTCACTTACATGAGAACATTAAATGTTATAGAAGAGTTAGTTATAGAAGAGACACTAGATATAGAAAGCAATGGCAATCGCCTTATCGTTAACAATACAGTAGCACAATATCAAGTTGATTGCATCCCGCAAGCAGCCACGCAAGCCACTGTTATTCTCGGTTCGATGTCTGTTGCTGACCACCATTCGGAATATACTAGTCAGTGTAAACACAACGCATAGCTGTAGTTACCACAACAATCAGGTTCACGATTATACATACTTAGAGTAGTTTGAGGTTGACTATTCTGATGTCTGTAACAAGAGTAAGGAAGGAGAGCAGGTTGATGATTTCGGAATATGTTGTGCCCGGGATTTCGTGTCGTATCTCTTTTCACGTTCTATTGAGTTTCGAATCATAAATCGTTGGCATAGGAACCCCGTATTTCAAGTCTCGAAAAAGTTTTTTTGTTGACAATGGAAAATAAAATGCTAGAATGTTGTTTGGCGGAGACGTGCCGGGTTTTTTCCCGTACAAAGTATTCACAGGCAGATAAACTAATATATTTTTGATGTTTAAAGAAAACAGAGCAGCTATAATATCAACTAATCCTTGCAGTGGATCACGAGCAGTATTTCTAGTAAATGACGCAAGTGGTGGAATATGCGTCAGCGCGTATTTCGCTATGAATTCGTAATTGGATCCAGTCGCTTGCCCCAGCGCAGCGGTCACGTGAGCATTGTCTTATATTATTCGCTAATTAACACGTTGTGTTGAAAATGTACGCCTTGTGAGAATGTATAGTATGAGTTAAGTGTACAAATACAGCAATTTAATGCTGGCATTTAATTGCAATTCGCCTGTTGTGCATTAATAATATGTATAACGTTGTAATTATGCCACTGAAGTCATAGCTCCTCTGGTTTTGTACGACGGACGTCTGCCAACCAGGTTAGCGATCTGTCATTACCAATGGAAGTCCACCATCATCAACCCATATACTGTCCTACTGCTGGTTCCATGAGCGATGACGTAAAATGGAGGAATATCGTAACTCCGAATTTACAGTATACCGCAATGCTGTAGGATTTCGTCCTAAAATCTAGCTACAACATATAACAGTAAATAACGTCATGCTTTGCTGTTTTTTTTCTAGTAGCGAACGCAAAGTGCGCATCCAAATGAGAATGAATGAATATAGGGCACAGCGAGGCCAAGAAAATGTGAATATTTTCCTCGAAAAATGTGTAGATTTAACTCAGAAAATGTTATACCATCTATAGTAAAATCTATTAGCTACGAAATTAGACGCCACAGCTTTTAAGCCTCATTCTTTAGTAACTAGTTAACTACAAAAACATTTACCTAAGTATTAGTAGCTATAGATAGGACATCAAAAAAAAAATTTTGTAAGTAGTTTTTGTTACAATCATTGTATTCTACCAACTACATAGTATTACTACTAGCCTTTTTTGGGATGCGGAAAATTCTTGTGGATCTGTATATTAAATTAAAAGGTAACGTCTAAAAACCACACTTTTCTTCTCTTGCCTTATTAATTTACCGCCATGGGTTGAACATGACAGATGCCAGTGTCAGCCTGACAAAGAAAGAAATCAAATCAAATCGGGATCAAAGTTTTAAATCAAAATGTTCCTTCCTAATATCCGATAACACCAGGTACTCAACCTACAACAAAAACAATAACATACCTGTTTGTTATTTTAAAAATTACGTTTCTTAAATCCATTGCGCAAAATTTGCGTTTTACAAACTTTTATTTACGTTAAGTTAACTCATGATCAGTGCCTCGACCATGAGTTTTTCTCACTCAGTTCGCTAGCGACGCCGTAAAATATTTGTATGGAAAACCCTCGCAGCGCCCCTAGCGATTACGTAAGGAACTAAAATCGGCTATGAGATTACAGCGTGTCGATGCGTAAAAAACCTATCGAAGCAATTCCATTGAACTCATGGTTGAGGTACAGGTAAAGGGCTGAGTTCAGGTTTGCTAGTATAATGTCAGATAGATACGCAAAATGTGAATGAATGTCGGAAAACAAGGTATGTCAAGGTACCCACGCAAAATGGCAGCAACTCAAAACAGCAAGCGACATCAAACCAGTCCTTGTGGAAATGTAAGGCCTTTGTTCAGACTACGGCGTTTGATATTAAATGATGATGATTACTGAATTTAATTTCATCAATCGGTAAATCTCCTAGTCGGTACTTATTTCACGTTTTTATCGATAACTTGGCTTTAGATTGGCTAAAACAATAGTTCATAAATTGATTTATTCGATATGTAGGACAAACGAACCTATTATGGAATTCCAGACGTATCGATAGCTTGCTTTAAAACGCTAGTGTTAAAAGGCCAGACTTTCAAGGTTCCAGAAACCTATCCGACCGTTCCTAACAGCCTAAAGCACTAAAAATTCCGCTTTTTCGTTTATCCATTAAGTTTTTATGTCCACCCATAAACCCAGGCTGGGTTTAAGGTCAATCAGTTCAAAGGCTGGCACCAATTAAAGGCAGTCTCTTCGGAACCACACGTAACGCGTGGGCAGTTTTAAGCGCGCTTTCATGCTCCGCTTCCGAACAATTACTGTTGAATTACTGAAATATTTATTTAAAATCAGAAATACGAGTAATAGGTACTTACTTATTGATTTCTGATACTTACGCGAATACTAGACATTGAAATAAAACTACTTTTTACGGATTTTATCGCGTTATATTGATATTATTTTAATCCCGACGTTTCGGACCCTTTACAGCGTCTGTTTTATTTCAAGGTACTTACTTATAAAAAGGATTCTTGTGCCACTGCCTATTATCGGAAATCTTTGGGGCACATGCTTCGAAGTGGGTAATACACAGTAGCGTTTAGCGCAGATATAAGGCGCTAGGCTTTAGGGCAATTTGCATACTTACTAGGTCGAGGAGTTGAGCTCATTATCACCATTCAGCTTTCTCTACAAGGACTTTCTTTCTCTATTAAGAATGACAGTGGGCACGTTAGAGTTGGCAGCATTTTATACAAAATATTTTATCCCGATTTAATTTGACACCATCTCTTCCCATCAAGCTGACATTATAATTATGACAGTAATGAAGCGGCTGAAACATGTCTAAAACAGAACTAATGTGTTGCCAACTGGAAACAATTATTAGATCAGATTATAAACTCGATATTGTTCATGGTGTCCCATCTTTAGCAGGTAGGTAATATTTAAATGTCTTTAACTCTACAAAAGGAATTGACTTGCTTTAAGCTTTGTCATGTCGAAAGGGGGTGATGGGAGAAGTAATCGGGTATAATTAATAAACATAAATATTTTTTAAACTGTATTATTCGTCAACAAATTATAATCACTTTTATAACATTTACCACAATGAGAATTCGTATCGTTATTGTGCGTTTCGTTGTCTCTCTAGTGGACAAAAGGAATTATAACAGAAACTCTGGAGTGCAATTAGGAGTTTTTGTGAAGGATATTTATGATGCCAATTAACGGAGCGGGCTACGAACAATTATGATATACGCGGTGTAAATCTTGGGTCGATGCGGTGCAGTAACAAAGCAATAAATACCTTTGTAATTTACTACCTGAAGTATGCATACTAATACATAGACACCTCGAGCGTGATATAGATTTGATCTTACAGACATGATTGAAGTTCTTTTAATTAGGAGAATGGAACCACAAATGGGAGGCCTATATCCAGTAGTGGGTAAAATCGGGCTGCGGACGATGATAATAAAATCCTGTGAACGGGGTTTGAAGGCGAAACATTTTTTCTTCTTTGATGGCTGTCCATTCAATGCTTTTCGGTAAGAAATTGCTTTTAACTACTACCACCAATTGTTGGTGGCAGTTACGAGGGCGTAGGCGTGATAATAAGGGTGCATTTTTATAATTCATACATTTCATTTCTTCCCCCAAGTCTCAGTGAAATGCGCAATTCACACGAAATGTTGACACGGTATAGTGTCGTCACTTCCATCCGATTATTACTATTGCATGGACAGCCGGTTCGTTCCCAGGCGTGGGACGGCGGAGCTGGTAGGACTGGCAGGCAAAGTGGCCCAACGTGCAGAAACGGGACGACGGAATCTTTGCTGCCATGGTAACCGACATTTATTTTTATACAAAGATCTCGTGAAAACACTTTTAATATTTTTTATGTAGCCTGTTTTGTCCCAATCCTGAGCAAAGGCCTCCTCACATTTCATCCACTAATATCTTTGTTGGGCTATTTGTGCCCAACAAATATTTATGTTTTTGAAAAGATCCAAAAATTTTAAGCAAAAGTAAAAATAGAAACATGTTTCGGGACTGACTTCTTGCTATACTCTAAGAAATTGGGTACGGCCGCCGCTGCCGCTGCGGAGAAGAAACTGACTCATAGACTTTTGAGCTAATATTCAAAGACTATACTAAGCGTAAACCTAGTATCATCTCTAAATACTAGTACTAAATATTTACGCTTAGTGTCGTCTCTATACTCTAATATGTATATCTACATATATTCGCCATAGACCACTCATCACGATTTTTGAAACATTTTTACACACTGATTCCAGGCATAAGGAAACTTAAAATAACTATATGTCTAGCTATCTATCAGTATGTTTGTTTCAAGTTCACTATGCATTCCTTCGGAGCTGACACCGCAGCACTAGTACAAACTTAATTATTCCAATCCGGTTCAAACCAGTTGTGTAAGTTTGCTTGCTCCATTCACTACATCGATAAAGTGAGTTTAAGTCAGTATGTACTATGATGACGCACTATGATATGATATGTATGCAATATCCCTGGTATCTGATGTTGAATACACAATTTACGAATATTTTTGTCGAAATATCATGTTACAAAGTTGTTTGTCTGTGTATCAGATGGAAATATGGAAAAGATGTTGCTCTATGTTACATAATACTGTGGAAACGTGACTTTTTAAGTATAAAGTCTGAGTGACATACTTGTCGAATGGGCCACCTGATGAAGCGGGTGCTCTCATATGCTTAGGTGAAGACGAAAAGATAATTTTCTGGTGTCTATCGAAGAATCAAATCGGCATTTTTGTACTTTTACTTCAATTGGAGCATCAATCAATCAATCACCTATCAACATTATCAACCTTAAAAATCTACCGTAATCTGAAAATGATTGTTTTATTTCAACGTCTAAATGATTCCTGTCGCAAGAATCACTAAGTATTCACCATCCTTCTCCTGCCCTTATCCTAATTCACTTCAGGTCGGCGCAGAATGTCTTTTTTTTTTCAATACATCGCTATTAGCCGTCATCTCGTCATTGAACTCCTTCGTGGTCATATTATGCTTTCTCACACATTCCATCCATCTTTTCTTTGGTCTTCCTCTTCCCTTATATCCATCTACGCACAACCTATTTGGTATTATGCAAAGTTAACGAAGTAACTAAGGCTAACTAACTAACGCTTCCGTATGTCAAATTGTTATACAATTTGACACACGGAACGCTACTTTACGCTTAGCGTCGTCTCTGAATATAAGCCTAAGTATTATCACATCAAAAATTTATGATGTGATATTAAAACGAAAGGCACCGGGGCACGATACTAGTGTTACAGTATGTGCGTAGTACGCCGTCGGGAACGTTTTGAATGAATGTCGTGTCCTTACTATCGGTGTGACCTACATAAGTAACGTATATTGTTCGTATACATTATTTAATGTTGACGACGGACGCGATTTCATAACAGATGTTTGATCAAAACAATTTGCGTAACATGCAATGTGTACTACGTCTTCCTGTTATCATCCCCGCATTGGTAGATGTATGTATAAATGTATACTATAAATAAATAAATAAATATCTTGGGACATATCTTGGGACATTTTTACACAGCACCATCTAGTCCCAAACTAAGCAGAGCTTGTACTATGGGTACTAGACAATGGATATAATACTTGTATACTTTTTTTTTTTGTAAATACATACTAATCATATATAAGAAACACCCAGACAAACACAAACACCTAAGTTCATCACATAAATGTTTGTGTCTTGTGGGAATCGAACCCATGACCTCGTGATCAGCAGTCCGGTACTCGAACCACTAGACCACAGACGTCGTCAAACTAATAACTAAACTAATACTAAACTTATATTCAGTACTTTTGTACACTCGACAACACGTCAAGCTATGCGGTTGTTCTGTTAATATAGCCCCTATTGTGATGGAATAAGGATGGTAAATGGTGTCGCAAATTGCAAAATAGTGATCGAAGTCACAAAAGTCTACCGCGTGAGCTCACATATCTACCAAATACAGTTACCATCTACTCTCCAGTTGTCGTAATTACATTTTGAACATTTAATTTCAGATATTAAATGTATGAGGCAGGTTCGACATCTCGACGCAAATCTCCATAGGGCACTTCACAGCAGTTTTGTATATTAAGAGGTGTTCCTAAGTAACTAGTAACTATCCCAGCGATCTCTACAATTAAATAAATGAGAGGTCGTCTTCAGTTGGTTTGCAGTCATTTCTAGGCATTAAAGTCCATTTCAATAACTACCAACATATACAGGATTTGCGAATTTAACTCTTTAAAACCTAAATCAACAAGAAGAACCAATTTCACTTACACGACCAATGACGCAGTAAAATTGGGGAAATTATCGTTGACTTAACAGGTTATGGGCATAACATAACATGTCAGATGTAGGTAATCTTAGCATGGAAAATGCTTAAAAAAATACAAAAAGATAGTATGTCAGATAATTCTCACTTAAGAGGTTTTTCGGCAGGTTGACTCATAAAGAACTGATAGAGCGAAGAGCCTAAATCGATTTAACTATCATGATTGGACTACTGACAGTTAGAAGCTGAGGCATATCATCAAATTCTCAAATGTTAATCTAAAAATTATGCGCATTTTTCTATTTAAGTTTATGATTATGCAAATCAAAGACAAATGTAGCTTTGAGCGAAATTCAAAGCATCCAACATCCCAATACGGCGTAATAGCGAACGCCAACATTGATCTAGAAAGTTCCGCCCAGAGCATTCTGTTAGACGACCGACGTGCGCTCCCCTTTGGTCTCGGATGGGCACTGAACCGACAAACCGTAGAGCTCAGGTGCTTCTTCTGGGTTCAACACGCATGCGCACTGCCAACCAGGTCCACTTTCAGCCAACCAAAAATATTTTACATTGCGCAAAACTGAAACTTCACGAAACTGTGCTTTAGGAACATTGAAATAGAGAACTCGTTTGATTTTGAGAAGGGTAAGTTCCCTGACTTCTTTATAACCCTTCGTAGTCGTAGATGTTATGCAAAACTGGGGCCACCTATTCGGAGCGTTGTGATCAGGTGATGGAACAACGTGATAAGGGGGCGTCCATAAATTACGTGAGGTGTTTTTTTAAATTTTCTATCCCTCCCTCCCCCCCTGGTGAGATGTCGTCAGATTTTATTCAACCCCCTCCCCCATCCCCCAATCTCACGTGAGATTTTTCAAAATGTGGGTTTCTTACAGTAAACCCGTTGGATTGTTATTGTAAAAAGAAAAAAAAATGCTTCGTACTTTTATTTACGACTAGTTAAGACTAGTAATCAATATAGCTGAAAGTTTAAATATAAGTGTAATAAAAATAGTTTTTTTTTGTTTAAATCAGAAAAAAATATTGCGTGATATTTGCCGAGACCCCCCCTCTCTCCAACGTAAGATTAGATGAGATTTGACTCGACCCCCTCCCCCCCTTAAACATCTCACGTATTTTATGAACGCCCCCTAAGTATCTTCTATTGTAGGATTTATTTGGACTGGGGAGAAAACTGAAGCTTTCGAAAAGAATTTGTTGAAAGCCTTGATATTCGAAAGAGGATATTTTCATTTGGGATTGGGATGTTTTTGTCACTGGATAGCTTGTTTTTAGGATAGCGCTCCAGCGAGAAATTCAACACTGCTAAGTAACAATGAGAATTCGAAATAACATTTAATATACTGGTAATTCGATGCTTTATTAATTAATGGTATTTGGTAATTGGTTCATATTGATATTGGTATTGGTTCATATGAGCTAGGCTCCAATTCTAGTACACCAATAGTTTCAAAATGAGTATGGCCTCGCAGAACATCATCACTTTAAAAACACTCCATCACACCAGAATCGTAAAGTTATGGTGAACAAATGATGCTATTTGTGACAACTTGCAATATTAGTTATAAACAGTCAAAAAAAGGTCAACAGCTGGACAAATAGAAGGCTTTCTAATAGGGTTCCACAAGGACCGATATTATACTCGAATGTCGCCTGCATCTAACGACCTCCAGCAAGTTTCGTGATATCTGCGGATATCTGCACAGTAATAACAATCCCTAGTGTGATAATAGATACCTACTTGGTTTTATCGCAAAGTATTACTCTACTACCTCTTTTCTATCGTGTTCATGTCGGCATTTGGCATGGTTGCGGAAAAATGTATAATCAGCAGGTTACAGTACACAGCATACAGTTTAAAATTATTTACTGGACGTTTGATACCAAAAAATTATCTATGTCAAAAGAAACCTTATTCGTTCCATATTTGCCACTGATTGAAACTCTTTCTTAAACAAGTGTCAAACCATTCCATGTTCGTATATGTAGGTACCTATATGAAAAAGTCGGCCAACGCTGTGACCGCTAGCCACTAGGCTATCAATGTACATGGTACAAATGTAGGACAGTGTCAAACTTAGTGTAAAATGGGTCATAACTACAGGGTGATGTCATGCCGACATACAATGCGGACGTCTGGACCGGAGACCAAATGTAAATATTATACGATTGTGAATGAAGCCGACCTTCGTTCATTCAAATAAATGAATGACAACTCCAAACCTTGGAAATAGCTGAAAATGTAATAAGTTTAAACTGTCAATGGATAAGATTTAGTTTGAAGTAGCGAGATCTATTGTATTAAGTCGCAATATGTTGATTCAAGTATTTCAAAACTTTGTGTGTGGTAAGTATAGAAATGTCTGAACTATTAGTGGAGACGCGATGCTTTCGTGGATTTAGATCAAAATTGCTACGCGGAATCAATATATTTTTTTTACTAACTCACTTTGTCCCACTGCTGGGCAAAGGCCTCACTTCCCTCCTTCCATGCCGCTCTATCTGTATCAGCCTTAAAGATCCAGAATAATTCAGATCCGGAATAAATATTGATTTTATTATATTTTCTTAATAAGTTTATGAACACCTAGAAAAACTTAAAACTTCTAATATGTTTATTTATGACTAGCTTTCCACCAGCGGCTTTGCCCGCGTGGTCTTATAAATTTTTCCTCCGTTTTTGCAAATTTTTTATTGCTACTCCGCTCCTATTAGTCGTAACGTGAAGGCATATAGACTATACATATATAGCCTTCCCCGATAAATGGGCTATATAACACTGAAAGAATTTTTCAATTCGGTCCAGTAGTTTCGGATCCTGTTCAATACAAACAAACAATAAAATATTTTCTCTTTATAATATTAATATAGACTAGCTGTTCCCCGCGGTGTTACTCGTTCATCGATTTTATGTAACCCCGAGGGAATTTCCCAGCATCCTTTCTTAGCGGATGCCTACGTAGGTAACGTACTAAGTAAGTATCTGTGTGTCAAACAGCTCAATCAGTTCATGTTTGACCAGTGCGTTGATAGATCAGTCTGTCAATCAGTGAGGCACCTTTTCCTTTTCCTCTATACTGAATAATAGATATAATAAACAAAAGATTAGAGATACCTTACACGAACTAAGTAAACACCTCATATATTTTCCAAAATTAATTTCAGTCAACACTATCTTTTCTCTTGCGACGCAATTACGTTTGAAAGCTACCCAATAAGAGGGTAGTCGCATGCCTGGCGAGAGGCATAAAGCCCAGCCTCTCCCAACAAAAAGGGGAGGAAATTGATTAAGGAATGGCCTCTCTGTTTACATTTTAATATTGCACACATAATATATCCAATAAGGTGGGTTTCAAAGAGCCCCTTTCGCCCCTACGAAGCATTTACTTACCGAAAGATAGATGAAATAAAATGCAGAATAAGTTTCGTGTGCTCCGCCGTTTAGTTTTGATGATAAATAATAAGTTTTTAAGTAGAACTCGTTAGTTTAGTTGTCCTAAGCGCACTTGATACGCTAGAAATTTGAATTCGATTCCCTGATAGAGGACAGTTAAGAGTTCGGGGAACGAGTTAGACACAAGTTCTGTATCTTACGAAAGTCTATTATTACACTAATAAATCAATTCAATATATTCGGTGGTGGTGCATCACAACATGGTCTCCAAACTTACCGGCGAACAGTGGGTATACATTAGTCTACCTCTGCCTAGACCGTACAATGCAGACGTGATCCTATGTTATTCTTAGATAGCTTAGTAGCTGCGGTAGGTCTATATCGAAAGCTTGTTTTTTGCTTTGTTCACATTTCTGCGCAACAAAATGACGGCGCGTAACTGTTGTTTATAAATTCGTATTGAGGAAACTTTGTTGTCGTGAAAATATAGTGTATATTGTGTATTTGTGGCCATACCTATTGTATTCATTTTAAATATCCTGTTTGGGTTATAAACTAGAGTGGACTGGCAACAGAGGCCAATGCTCTCGAGTTTAACAAAGCTTAAAAACATGTTAGAGAATTCACATTGAAGTACCAAGTACCGATTAAGCTTTTGAAGGGGTTACGGAGGTTAGATTAGAAAAACAGATACAAAATCATTAAAAAAAATACTTACATTAAAAGTTTTTTTTATCCAGCATGCAGTAGAGTTGCGAACAACTCTTGGGTTGAAACTTGAAATCTAGTCTTAGATTTGATACTCCGATATGAAATTTTTCTGATTTTCTAACGTTTCACGTTTACAGTCCTCCACTGTCCTCTCTCCGTTTAAAATTATGTAATTGATTTCACGAGTATAAACAAAAAACAAAACTAAGAAAGTGACAATAAGTTTATTGTATCTTCTAGTACTGGAGGAGGCTGATGAAACGCCACTTCACCTGCTAGGGGAATGTGGATCGCTAATACACAAGCGCAGTGCTCATCTAGGGAAACACACTCTAAGCCCTGATGAAATAAAGGAGCTTACCCCTAAGCAAATCCTGCAGTTTGTGTCAGCCGCAGGATTTAGCGGTGAACTCTAAATTTTCATCGAGCGGCGATCACAATAGACCCATCAGGGTCGATGTGATACGATAGCCGCGAACAAAATAATAAAAAAATAAAAAAATCTTCTAGTAGGTTAGATAGATTCCTAATATTACATTCATTACTATCAATAGACGGCTGACCTGCTGTCTGCTGAATGATTGGGGAAAACTGTTACCTACTCAAATTACCTTACCTTATCAATGACAATGATTCTATGTATATCCAATCAAAATGAAAGCTGCTTCGAAGATAACAATTCTCAACCTTGTTTTACGTAGAAGTTAGAACTAAGTATTTGACTTTCTTGCTACTTTCATATGTTTTCCTACCAAATTAACTTGAAGTCAAGCTTCTAAGTATCAATTGTTTATGTTCCCGCGGCTCTGCGGCCCTGGTACTACGAGAATTATTATAATAATTGTTTAATATAAACTTTTTAAATGTAGGCAGAATCGAAATACTAGTCTGTTGTGAATTACCGAAATCGTTTGTAAATCAACGTTCAGTAAATATCACGTGTAAAGCTTGCCAGCTTCGCAGTTCGCACCAACTTTGTTCCTTGTAACTTTGTCAGAGAGCCGCACTTACTTTGTGCTGCTGTATACGTCACCAAAAAGCTAATGTACAGAAGTTGCACTTTAAAAAAGAAAGCCAAACTACCGTTTACTAAACTATTGTTTTTGTGCACCAGGTACCTAAGTCGTTCTTGTAATGGCTTGTAATATCAGACCCTTAAGAACGTAGAGAGATTCTTCATAGATGACTCCTGCATGCTGACACGTTAAGTCGTAAGAAGTCTACGGGACCCACACCAGGACAGCAAGTGGACTGTAACCTCTCCTAGTCCTATCTCGAAAGAGAACTGCGCGCAGTAATGGCGCATAATTATAATTTATTTATTTGAGATAAGTTTGTGAGCATTGGATCTTCTGTAGATACTTTCTGTAGCACGGCCCAACTATTTTTAGTTTGCAGTTTAATTAAAAAAGCCGTCAAGCGTGAATTGCGCACTGTTCTCGTAATACGGGATGTCATGTCGATAACAGAGGTGTATTTACATAATATCTACATAATGTTTTTTTTTCTATTCAGATAGAACAATAAGTAAGTATGTACTAATTACCTGCTCATTATAAATGTGTACGCGATATTTTTTAGGTAAAGAAATGCCGCTATTTCTCTCTCAAAATCTAAAAATTATCGCGATGATATATCGTGGTACATACCACCTCGGTAGATTTAATTGTTTGTTTGAGTTTAGTTTTGACTATTCAGTTTTTTTTTCTGGTGGTTAATTCTGCCTCATTTGGCGCAAACTCGACTGCAGAAAGTTCCAGTTCGATTTCTATGTAGTTAAAGCAAAAACAAAATGTTATAGGGTTTCATTAGCGACTCGAAGGTTGGATTTGTGCTCCAATCAGCAATAGCTTCTCCATAAACCTAAAGCTACATACATAAGTACCAGTGAACACTGGGTGCAGAACTGTAGAGCGGTACCTACATCTCTGTTAGATCGTTTAGGATATGCTAATAAACTAAATGTAACTTTGATAAAAGCGTTCTGGGTGTAAATTTGCATATTCTAGATAAAACCCGTACTTACCTAGCTTTGCTTTTCGCTCAGTATCGTCAGTTTTTGCTTGAAGCCCATCTTTTAGCCATTTTACAAAATAACTTGAATTCAGAAGTTTCTTTACATTTTGCTAAAATAAGGGCAGATTTACATTGAGTCAGTAACTGACGTCAGTATTGTGACCTTTGTCATTTGAGTGGTACGACCAGTGCTGACTTTACAACAAAGTTTTAAGTATTTTACTTCCATTTACACGATGTCAGCATCGAATCAGCACTGGCTTGTCTCGAGTTTTAAATCAGCAACTATTTCTAGGTAAGTACTTATTAAATTACTGGCTCTTTAGACTAGTAGTCCCTAACGCCCCTGATACAATAGAGATCTTCGAGCAATGTTATAGGGTAGGTCTTTGAAATTGGTAACAGCTCGGAGTTTGAGTTTGTGCCCGAATAATGGCAATCAGCTCGAACTTACATGGAGCTTAAACAGGTACTGGCGCATCCTTCGGAAATACGGGCGTCATAGTAGGGTACTTAAGTTTTTTTTATTAAATTAAATTGTTGTTTATTTAAATACTACTGTTTAACAATCAGTATGGAACTTTATCTTGTCTAATATAATCACAACACAGCGTGTGAAAGAGTGTGTAAATTTGAATAAAAGAAGATTGTTCCATAATCAAGTTTATTGCCTAATACACAGCAAGCTCTCCGAAGTTGAGTGACGTCATCGCTATATTTGATGAGCAATGCACGAGTGACCTCATCGCTATCACTAGCGCATATCTATCACTGTGGCGGGCATAGGTTATATCATACTAGCTTCCCGCCAGCGGCTTCGCCCGCGTGGTCTTATAATTTTTTCCCAGTTTTTGCTACATTTTTTA
This sequence comes from Acronicta psi, assembly GCA_946251955.1. Taxonomy (NCBI): domain Eukaryota; kingdom Metazoa; phylum Arthropoda; class Insecta; order Lepidoptera; family Noctuidae; genus Acronicta; species Acronicta psi. Next base: position 13,696,190 of record OX276477.1, read on the forward strand.
TTACTACTCCGCTCCTATTAGTCGTAGCGTGATGATATATAGCCTATGTTACTCGGGGATAATGTAGCTTTCCAAAGGTGAAAGAATTTTTGAAATCGGTCCAGTAGTTTCGGAGCCTATTCATTACAAACAAACAAACAAACAAACAAACAAACAAACAAACAAACAAACAAATCTTTCCTCTTTATAATATTAGTATAGATTAGACTACAGAGCTTGAAATAAACTACGCAGGGACGAATATCGAGATGTGGCAGTATGGAGACACCTGAAACTTTGAGAGATAGACTGGAGAAGTTGGAGTAGATAAGGAGATATGGTTCGAGAGATCCTTTGGAAACAAACAGATTTAAGAGTAGACATTGGGAACATTTTCCATAAAAAAGCTTTAATCCCGATTTGATTAGAATTATATCTTCATCAGACTGACATAATTATTAAGTATGGCATTTATAAGTGCAATTTTTTCCTATTGGAGAAAAGTACTAGATTACGATTTTGCTCGTGATTGACAGTAAAATATTGTTCGAAAACTACCCTTTAGACCCTTCGAGAAGGCTATGACGTCATCTAATATCCTACTGTCCGTTACGAAGAGACAGACATACCCAGAGTAATCAACTATATTGCCTAACACTTATCGAGCTCCGTGAGGACGCGTGACGTCATCGGTCTATGCACGTTGCAGTCTGCGACCTCACTGTTATCGTACGTGCATATCTATCAGTTGTACCATTGTCCGTTGTGATCACACTACGAGTGTTGTGCCTAATGTTCAATAAACTCGGTGAGGACGCCAAGCATTACCGGTTTATCTTTGAATTGAAATGCTACACTGCAATTGTGATTGATGCCTTTCTACTTCATGTTTGTGATTTTTTTTAGGAAAATTACAACTAAATTGTAATGCTCTCAAAGCTGTAAGAAATTCGAATAGAGTTATTTTAACACGAAGATTATCTCCTTCAATTCATTTAATGTACACAAATGTACAAACTCTAGTTTAAAGTGTTTGATGGTTTACATACCATCCATTAAACTGACATAGCTGTTCATTGATCTATGTTCTTCACAATCTCCATACAATGGGTGGGGTCGGGTGCGCGGGCACAGCGCGCATTACTACGGCTGGCTGCACGCATGCGCACTGATCGACACCCGCCACGCATTACAACGACGCACATTTTCCAAGAACACGTATGAATAAAGTCGTCGGAGAATTGCCGCAATTTACACAGCCTTCTCTGAATCAGCTATAATTACGAGATAAAAAACCACCGTCTAGAAACTTTATCGTCTAGGAAATTGACGATATGAATTACGATAGAGCTCAACGATATCACAAGAGATCTCACCGACAGGTGACAGCAATAATTAAGTTAACCGGGAAAGCAGTGGATGAAATATAGAAATCATACAATCTAAAATGATTTATAAACAAAGCCCCGACGCTAAAGAACGCTCAGTGAAACCTGTTCCAGTAGAAAGATGAACGAGTCTTTGAACTCGTTTTGTTCTTTGGGAAAAGCGTCGAACGAATGTTGGACTCCTATCTAGCATGAGCTAGCTCGTATATCACTGCCCTTTATGGGACTTTCTCACGATCGAGCTTGAAAAATCTGGTACGAGAGCAGTTTGCACAGCAGCACATTATGGATTAAGAAATACGTCGACCATGATTCACAGTAGCTAAAACTCGTTTCCTATAAAAATGCAGAACATTTTAGTAGGTGGCCAACTGGAAAAGTTGCTTTAATTGAAATTATTTTGCGAATTTTGGCTTATCTGGCAATAACTGATTTAAATGCAGTTGGTAATAAAATTGTAGTTGTGTTTCTAACTTTATCATTCGCAAGAAGTTTTCTGAAAAAGACATCTTCGTGATTTCAAAATCAAGTAATTTATATTTAGTTACTTCGTCTTGACTAATAATCACTAGCTGCTTAGTGGCTCACACGATCAGTGTCATCATCGAACCTTTGATCACTAGACATAATAATAGTCTTTACAACATAAAATTATGAAAGCTTAGGCATGTTTATAATATGTACATTATTAAGATAGGTATTACACGCAAGATTTATAGTTATTGAAGAATCCGTGACAAACTAACGCAGTACCAGATGCCCGACGTAGTGCGTTTCTAAGAAATGTTCACATTGAAACATACCTAATGTGTTGGTAGAATGATTAAGTTCTGAGAAGTTAGTTGTTTACTGTATAATATATCAGATATTAAGACAAAATAAGCAGCTACACTTGTCTGTTACCAATTCTTAGCATAATATTTTCTTATTGTTTACAATAAAAAACTTACGATTTCGTAGAATTTGAAAGTATTGGTGTTGCAGTTCTCAGTATTTTTGGCGTCTTAGCAATTCTTTGATATAAAAAAAAACTAGTAACGCTGACGTTTAACTCGTTCAGATTGAGAACGAAATCATGTTAATGAAATTTATGGCATTCCGCCCTTTTATCGTTACTAAAATAAAAAATAGCACATGAGACACCTCCTATACCAACTACTTTATTTTAATGAACAAAAAGTGATTGTGAACTTCCAGGCAATTCAGGATCACTTTGACAATCTAGACTCTAGTTTATCATCGCGCTAGTATTTTTGTTTTCTCTATGCTTCCCTTTTCAATACTCAATACTCAATACTCAATATATTTATTGCACTCCACAATGTTTTTTTAACAGTTGTTATCATAATAAATAAAGTATCAATCATGGACCCTGTCGGGCACGGCAATGTAGGAGAGAGGAGGAAGGTATTTTGTTAAACTTGCACATTTTCCTTGTTTTTTACTTTATACATATTTATATATTGTATCCAGTGACATTAAACATAGGTATATAGTTTATCTATTTATTCTATCTAAGTATTTGCATGGCGTATTTGTATAGGAATATATTTTATAATTAATTTATTATTATTATTTATTGATATTTATTGATAAGTATTTATTATTATAGTTTTATTTATTTAATAAGTATTTTGTTGTGGTTTTTCATTTAAGTATTCATTTAAATCGTAGTAGCATTTTTTTATTAGTAATTCTTTTATCTTTTTGTATTTTTTTTAAGCATTTTCCATGCTAAGATTACAAGTTATTTTTAATGAAGGAAAAAATCGGCGGGCGGGCAGGGTTCGAACCTGCGCCTTCTGGTTCGGTACACCAGACGCTCTGACCACTAAGCCACCGCTCGCCCTACTCGCCAGTCGAAATCTTCCTCCACATTCTAATTTACGTCTTACGGTGACGTGGCGCCATCTATTGTGAAGATGCTTCACAACCGACACGACTAACTTTACAGCTAGTTCAATGTCGTATGATACCGCCTTACCTATCAACTATCTTTTTGTATTTTTTTTTAAGCATTTTCCATGCTAAGATTACAAGTTATTTTTAATGAAGGAAAAAATCGGCGGGCGGGCAGGGTTCGAACCTGCGCCTTCTGGTTCGGTACACCAGACGCTCTGACCACTAAGCCACCGCTCGCCCTACTCGCCAGTCGAAATCTTCCTCCACATTCTAATTTACGTCTTACGGTGACGGGCGCCATCTATTGTGAAGATGCTTCACAACCGACACGACTAACTTTACAGCTAGTTCAATGTCGTATGATACCGCCTTACCTATCAACTATCTTTTTGTATTTTTTTTTAAGCATTTTCCATGCTAAGATTACAAGTTATTTTTAATGAAGGAAAAAATCGGCGGGCGGGCAGGGTTCGAACCTGCGCCTTCTGGTTCGGTACACCAGACGCTCTGACCACTAAGCCACCGCTCGCCCTACTCGCCAGTCGAAATCTTCCTCCACATTCTAATTTACGTCGTCGTTCGACTGGCGAGTAGGGCGAGCGGTGGCTTAGTGGTCAGAGCGTCTGGTGTACCGAACCAGAAGGCGCAGGTTCGAACCCTGCCCGCCCGCCGATTTTTTCCTTCATTAAAAATAACTTGTAATCTTAGCATGGAAAATGCTTAAAAAAAATACAAAAAGATAGTTGATAGGTAAGGCGGTATCATACGACATTGAACTAGCTGTAAAGTTAGTCGTGTCGGTTGTGAAGCATCTTCACAATAGATGGCGCCACGTCACCGTAAGACGTAAATTAGAATGTGGAGGAAGATTTCGACTGGCGAGTAGGGCGAGCGGTGGCTTAGTGGTCAGAGCGTCTGGTGTACCGAACCAGAAGGCGCAGGTTCGAACCCTGCCCGCCCGCCGATTTTTTCCTTCATTAAAAATAACTAGTAATTCTTTTAGTTTTTTAATAAATATATTGTCTTTTTTTTCATTTTTAATTGTCTGCGGTAGATTATTATATATTTTTATTGACATAACAAAGGGACTGGTTGAATGCATTTGTAGTCGGGAGTTAGGTAAATTTAATCTATCTCTATGTCTTAGTGTGTAAGGTAGTTGTTTATCTTCTCGTTTAGTATAGAATTCTTGGTGTTTACGTACAAATTTGCATGTTTCTAGAATATATATGCAAGGTAGAGTTAAGATGTTTAAGCGTTGGAAGTGAGGTTTACAGCTATCAGTAGGTTCTATATTAACCAGGATGCGCACAAGCTTTTTTTGCAAGGTGAAGAGGGCTGATGCTTCTGTACTATTTCCCCACAGGGTGACGCCGTAGCTTAGCCACGAGTAAGCATAAGCATAGTAAGTGACAAGCGCAGTTTGTAAATTCGTTGATTTTTTTACTTCACGGAGTGCATAGGAGAATTTAGATAACTTTGATTTAATTTTTTTAATATGTGATTTCCAATTGATGTGTTTGTCTATGTTTAGTCCAAGTAGGGTAAAGTCATTAACTGTATCTAATTTGATGTTATTGAAAGTAAAATTTAATTCTAATGGCGTTTTTTGATAAGGGTGGAAGGTTATAAGTTTAGTTTTTGTGTAGTTAATTTCTAGGTTATGGTGATTCATCCAGGTTACTGTATTATTGAGTAAGTTATTTAGGTCATTATTTATATTTATATTATTTTTGCATGAGATTAATAAGGAGATATCATCAGCAAATAAAACACTTCCTTGATTTATGTAGTCTCATCATCCTCCTAGACTTTTTTCCATCTTTCATAGTAGTATTGGATTGAAAATAAACTATCGTAAAATTAATTTGTTATATGTTTGGGTCCTTGTGGGGCCTTTGTTAAGTAGTGGACTTCTGTAGGCTAATATGTTTGGGCACATTATCTGCAATGAAACCTCAATGGATCGTCTCACGGCCGACCCACTAGATGGACAGATGCAATAAAATCAGCAACAAAAACTAAATGTTCCCTAATGTGTTTACGTACAGTCGCTAGTAGAGAAAGATGGAGAAATCTCGCAAAAACCGCAACCATGATGGATCAAGACAACCCATGACAGCGAACACACTGCTAAGAGTGTACGACTAAGAAGAAGAAGAAGAAAATTCATTTCTTTACTTACTGTTTTATCTATTTTCCCCTTATATCATAACACATGTAAGTTGCGGCACGTTGCTGAGGCAGGATTTACAGTGATGCCTGTCACCGCTACCACTGCGTACTAGAATAATGGTCATAATGTGCTCCCATCGATTAGTCAACATTTTTAATAAGAGATAATAATTATAATAATCAGATGCAACAAAGCTTGTTTTTATTTAACGTTTAAGAATTCAAATCAACTCCTTTATTATCGGAGTACGTGCGATGCAATGTTTAATTTTAAAATGGTTTATCTGACTGGAATATCTGAGTTTATTTCTTTAATCTATGCAGTAATATTGATTGGAGATTTACAAGTCGCATTAATTGGAGCACGTTTGGTGGGCCGACTGCTCTAACTATGTGGATTGATTACCCTGATGAAGAGTGTGTGTGGAACGAAATATTGCATTGATTTAGTTTTATCGAGTGTCAGACGTTAACTCTGTAAATAAATTATAGAAACAACTGAAACGTAGTATTCATTATGTTGAGCAACTGGTCATATCAATGCGTTGTCAGAATCACTTTAGAATTGCTTACACGAAGACGGAATATAGCGGGAGAAAACTATAGTGTTTTATTAATATTCGCAATAGCTTCTTTTCTTTCCATCGTCTGACTACAACACTTAATAAAAGTCACAGAGATAGTAATATAAGTCATAATTCACGGGAGAGTATCTCCGTAAGACGCAGTAACGAGCCGACCAGATGTGTGCCGCACTTACGAGACATAAAGCGCACATGACGCGCACTTATAACTACAGCGTTATTATTCTATACAAAAAGTCCGAATGTGTCACGCGGGAGGCTCGTGTACCAGGGTGGTATGAAACTAAGAGGATATTTCAGTGTGTGTTAGGTATCCTAGATTTATATGATCGGTCGATGTGTGCAAGGTTGTTTGTGTTGTAAAGATGCGTAGCCGAGTACCAGGATAACATACATTTTAAGGGGTCGGTTTAAAAGTACGGTGTTAAAAATGTTTTCATACCAAAAAAAATGTACAATAATAATTTTTGAGTACATTTGGAAAGAGTCAACACTAAATGTAATTAATCTAGATATAATACTTATGTTCTGTTATGTATTTACGATACCCCTTCAATATGTATATTAGGTATAAAGTATGCGAATTACCGCGGCAGCTGCCAATGGTCGACGTAAAGCGAATGGACGTTTTTACAGCTCAGCGTTTTAGTGCTCAGTCGGGGCTCTAAAGTTATTTACTGGTGGTTGTGGGGTGCGGAGCATGAGAGGAGCGATTTAAGCATTTGTTCTGAAGGATAGATAACAATATTTGCACTATCATAGAAATTAGGCAGCAGCGTCATTATACACAAATAAGGGTTTGAATAATAAGACTCGTAATTTAACAAAAATTGGTTATGGTGTATAAAGAAAAAATATGGCGATAAAACACCAACACTATACAACCTTAATTAGGTTAGGTGGCACTTGCAGTAAAATTTAAAAAAATAAGTATGAGTCGCCGGTATTTAAGTAGGTTTTGTGTTAAACAACACCTGTAGAAAACAAAAAAACGAGCAAAAAAGCAAAGTTGGAGGTAGATTATAGAAAGTATTACTACTAACAATAATAGCACAAGAGAAGAATGAAGATAGAATTAAATAGAAGATGTATCTTGATCTTGAATAGAAGATGTAAGAAAATAGAATAATGATTATTTAAAGACTTCTTGCGACGTTAAATAAAATTTATTTTAAGTTGATTTGGTCAAGGCATCTGATTAAAAACATTTTAAAACAAGTGATCGCTGTAAGCTTATGCTATGTATCGCGGTTAAAACTAAAAATTGGTGGCTGCGTCGGCCCCGTCGCGTCGCCCGCATCGGTCAGGCCGCGCCGTGTTATTACGGGCTACGGGCCGACGCGACGGATTGCCCGACTTTACAACACGTTGTTATTAAGTCATTTTGTTTTGTTCCCCGTCACTGTGCCCAAATAGTTCCCTCGCCTATGTCTTAGTTTTGCTGTTAATTCATTTGGGATATGCTACGGAGATTTTAATTGGTTGTATTTTTTATAACATCATCCAATTGTTTGGCCATCAGCATCGTCTCTAATTAGTTTTTACATCTCATTTGACGTTAATTAGTAGTTCCTCTTTTCACATCATGCTGTTTCTGGACCATTTTGTAGCAATACTTACTCTACACTAAGTATTTTCTGGAACCGGTAGGTAACGTTAAAATCAATCACAATTACAGTTAAGTTCAATAAATTATCAATGCTTTTTAGTAATGTTGAAATCAAAAGTTTAGGAACAGTTAGGCTAAGTAGACATCACGTAAAGTGTAAAGTCATGGAAAATCAACTTTGATTTAAAACACTCGACCGGGCAGCAAAAATGAAGCCTCTGATTCTGGCAATTTTCGTTCGGATCACAGACCACTAAAAAACTCAGACCTCAGTTCCACAGTATTACCAATTTATCACGCTCGAGATTTCTTTGTTGGTTCATTTAGTATTCTATTATGTAACACGCTTTATATTTACAAACGTAACTTAATTGCATTTAAGTTTTTGAGGCAATCGCTATATCAGATGAAAGTTAATTGGTTAGTATTTTAGTGCTTCAATAAAATTGAGCGACTAAACATAATCGATGGCATTTTCATTAAATACCACATTGTACGAAAAAGAGAACAGAGAAATCGATTGGATTAGCAAGACTCAATTTGTTTTGAATTCTGTAATTAATTAAAACAGTAGTCTATACATATAAATAAACTTACGTCTAACTTCATGAACTGTTAGTGATCTGGAACTATCTAGGAGTAGGATAAAATCACTCAAATGCATGCATTAATTCAAATAATTTTATGCAAAAACATAGGTATTCGAGTTACATCTTCGTTTTCTTGGAAATGAGTATATTTCATGAGTTATCCGAGGAGGCGTCCAATAAAAAACCCAGTGGACGTTATGTACGCCATGTTTCCTGCGCGATAAGCCGCTGATGGATCACTTCCTATGGATTAGGGATGCTCGATACAAGTTACAATGCACACTGGCTCCAATTATACTGGCCAACGTCCTGGCGCCTGCTGCTTTCCTGGTCTTCAAGCAGTAGTCAATATCATTCAATCTTACTTCACTCGTGATTTTGTTCAAATATGTACTTCGCAATATCATACGAGTATTAATTTAATTAGAGTAGTGGTACTCTCACTTAGGTAGTGAGATAAAAACTAATGATGTGTGATACTTTGTGGAGAAACTTTGATTGCAATTATAATTCATTCAGAGTTGAATTCCAATCAAATTTATTATTTCCATTTCGGGTAGAAATTTATTACTTACTAGCTTCCCGCCAGCGGCTTCGCCCGCGTGGTCTTATAATTTTTCCCCCGTTTTTGCTACATTTTTCATTACTACTCCGCTCCTATTAGTCGTAGCGTGATGATATATAGCCTATGTTACTCGGGGATAATGTAGCTTTCCAAAGGTGAAAGAATTTTTGAAATCGGTCCAGTAGTTTCGGAGCCTATTCATTACAAACAAACAAACAAACAAACAAATCTTTCCTCTTTATAATATTAGTATAGATCTTGTTTTAATCATCTAAAGAACCTGTTTAATGGAAAAAATATGGTATTTTAATATTGATATAATTTCACAAGGTAGGGTACACACTAAACAAACAAGAAAAATACCTTTTTTTTGTCCTAAAACGAATTATTACCCTTATGTACACTTGGTTTGCAATAAATGCTTTGAATTTGAGTTTTAAATTCAGAATACTTAACATTATGAGTTAACAAAATCTTGCCCACACGCAGACCGTTGTCAATAAATTGTTTATTAACGTAAGCATTTGCCCCAAACATTTGATAAAACTTATCAATAATAAAAACATTACGCACTTGTTTACTCATAACTCTAACTTAAATATTGTGCAACACGCACCGACAAACGAGGTGGCCGATCAATAGCCACGAATTATGCCCATTGCTGCTTGACATACTCATAACTGTCGCTTCCATGAACAAATCGAGCAATGGAAGCAGTTTTGTTGGTCTTTGATCGAATTACCGGATATTTATTTATTTCTTTATGGAGATATTTGGTGAAGTGGCATTAATGATCAATTTAAGTGATATTATGTTCCTAGTGACAATCCACCTATCAGACCAAGTACAGGCTACAACTATTTAGAGCAAAGCATTTATCGAAATGCTCATGCTTCTTCTGCCGAATATTTCCATAATTTATAAAATTGGATTTTATTTCAAAGCTCAGTGTTTACCTTTACCAGCTAAACATAGTTTTGTTCAGCTTTACCGGTTAACATCTTTTGACTGGACGGTCCTAGCTTAAAACTACCCACGTATAGCAAGCAGCATGACTGCAATAATTGATGTCACCGCGAAAATGTCAGCAACATTGGCAAAAAGTGATGAAGTCATTACAAAACTATGCAAGTATTACGCCTCATTTGGAGAGAAAACTAGTTAAATTTGCTGGTGCTGGCAGATGCTCAAGTTAAACATGTGGGACAGTATGAATTGAAAGGTGGTTACTACACTCTTAGGTTTGAACATACACCTGGTTGCCGATTCAAATAAACCCACTAATACTCTCTAAGATCTACACATGTAAGAGTACCACGACTGACTGATACACGGTGAAGCCTAAACCGATAGTCCTATAATATTATTTTATATTAATTTATCTTTACTAACATTATTAATTGTTTGTTTCCTTTTTATGAATTTTTAAAGAAAAATATTCTTTCACCCTTGGAAAGCTAATATCCCGGGGTAACATAGGGTATAGTTTAATTTATAATTAAACAGATCACGCGGGCGAAGCCGCTGAAGAAAAGCTAATAGGAAATATTACTGAAGACCATGAGAAATTTTATAGAAAGTCCTACAGGATTAGGAACCTAGGAATAGAACACACCAAATACCTTGAACCTTGAAGAAACCTGTTTGTGTTTTCAAATCATTGATAATTTTCATGACTGGCAATAGTCATTCGTTCTCTGTGGAGAATAAAGCTTTGGTTCTGCAGTATGATGAACTAGAACTAGGTACGATAAGCTAAAGGTGATTGGCACCGGAGCTGGTGCTCCGCGCAAAAGCCCATGAATTATTTCGATAGGTACAATATACAATTATATATTTTTTATCTGTTTTGATATCTGGCGCAAAGGTATTTAAAGTTATTCCACCAGGCGCTGTTAAGTCTACACACTGCTTCACACCTGCCAAAAGTTTGTACTTCAAACAATATCTAAGTATTGTCTCAAGATTGTTTGTACAGTCGAAGCAGCGTAAAGTTATGCATAATTTATATCATATCTTCAACCTGTTGGGTTTCATCTACAGTATTCTAACACAGCATATTTGCATATTTTTTACATAAAACAAGTAATAGAATGTCGGGCTGATCTATCAAGGCACGGCCCAATCTCTGGGTCTACGAACTAAAAATCTCACACGTCTTTAAATAGTAGGTCTACAAATAATAAGTAATTGACTTTTTATCTTCCTTTGAACGCGAAAATCAGAATTTCGTATAAAATAACATTGACTATTTGGGATGAGAAAGTTTATTTTTTTGCGGTGTATTGGTAGTCGGTTGGTTGTCTTAATTCCTTTTGGGCTTGAATGAACATTATATACTTCAGTAATCAAATCTTATGTAATACAAAGATTACCTTTTCATACGTACTTGACGCTAATAAACCAAACGGCTTACTTATTCGGCGCTCATACGCTGCACGGACGAAGTGGCGGGCGGAAGCTAGTTTTTTTATTTTATATATTTAAATAATACGTTCTTTCTCACGACCGATGCTCAATTTAGTAATAGCTCAAATATTTTTTACATACATTCAAGATTCCTTTCAATTTGGAAACGGCACTAAATTATCGATGAGGAGTTTGCGGGATTCATTTTAATTTACCTTTGGCAGGTCCGTAGCAAATGGGCGAATTTATAGTGCTGTTTATTTACGACCAGTAAAAGAAACCATAATACCGCCCGTTGCTTTAATCATCGAAATACTTTCTGCAAAGAAATTTTTACATTTAGAAATATTATTATATTTACGTAGAAAGCGCTGATCTACGCCACGCGTCTCTGTGTAGGATGTCAAAAGCCATACTTTGACTACCCACAAGACTGATGCCTAAAGATTGTATACACCTTACTGGTAAAATATTTCAAAAAGGCCAGGTAGGTGGGTACAATGTACATACGTACAGTACGGTAACACGTATAACTACGTAAATCGCAATCGGTGCGGGTGTATATTATTAAAATATATGATGAACGAAGACGATGTTCTGCAATTTCTGTTTGGTTGTCTGAGACAGTAGAAAGTGAAGATCAACAAACATCTTCTGAAACGAAGAAAAGGAACTACGAGACATACTTACTAGGGTACCAGAAGAGCCAAGCAGTAAGACAAATTATTTAATAAACGTTACCTAAACAGAAATAATCAGTTATCAACGAACGGGCTCATTTCTCAGAAGGCTGCAAAATCACGCCCGTTGTTTACAGGGCTGGGAAAGTTGCTTTATCACGACATTTATTTACCCTACCTACTCTATCTGTGTATGTAGATACCGTAGGGATCTGTCGGGGAATTTAGGAGAAACTTTGATTTGGTACTGATTGTCTCAATGGTAATTGGGTTCATAAATTACAAAAGATTTCTCCACAATTGCAATTATTTGTAACATTTCCCGATTTCCGGGATAAAGCATCAAGTCAGGACATATCTTTATCTGCTTCTTGAGTCAGTCGTGCCATCGAAAGCTGGCTGAAGCGTGAAGAGGTGTTCTTTAAAGATATTAAGGTAGTGATTTTAGTTATCAAAATGGATAAAACCTCAACCATTGCAAGGCTAATGTCATAAAAATCACGTCCCTAACGAAGTCATTAGGTAACTGATTAATTTACTGCATATTTTTCCCTTAATAAAATACATAAGCTTCTTCTATGTTGCGAAATCGTCAGCTGTCTATCGTTAGAGTCTAGATATTAGTTACTTAAGTTTTGTTTGATATAATAAGAAATCAAGAACTCATAAGAAATAAAAAACTGCGTCTGCGAATTTGAATTGTTGTTTCTTTTAGTTTTGTTAATCGAAACTGAAACTGATACTAAGCTTCTTACAACAGTTTATAGTAACTATTTATTTATGTTACAGTACATTTACTGAACCATATCACATAATTTTACCACGCTATTCCACAAAATCAAATCGATTCAAAAATTTTGGTAATATTTAATAGAAAATATCTAGCTCTCGCATGTTCGGGGAGCGAGGCTGACATCATCCTGCTCCCAGGGGGCTGAGCGCGTGCCGAAACAGCTGATTGCCGACCGACCATCATAAAAAATTGTGTAAAACAATTTCCAACTAAACTTCAACCTTATTCCAACACGTCAAGCTTCAATTTTCCATACTTCCTCCCAAACGACCCTTAATATGAGTGTTTCTAGACCACTCTCAACTTTAACGTCGAGCAGATGGGTCGAAAATCGTTTGCTCACTTATTTCCCCGTTCACGTCACCTCCAGAATAAAATCCGCGATGCGACACAATCTGAACTCTAACACTTGGAGCACATGGTTAGTTTTCGTTCGTGTGACCATGTTAACGAGATAAAACAGAATGGATTTTGTGCATTTCACTTGGTTGGAGGCCGGTGCGTGCCTCGAGCGATCAAGTTTTGCTGCATTCGGCTCCGCTGACTAATAAATGAGAATATTTTGAACCAAAAGATGTATCGTCAGTAATTGTAATACGAGAACGTCAGAATGTGGAAGAAACACTATTTTACGCTACATGGTTTCATGAAACATCGACATTTGAATTACAGTAGAACTAAGTAGTAAAAATAATATTATGAATAGAACTATTAATATAGTTAGTAATTATAATGGTCAATTAACTTGTCTGTCGATTTTGAGGTTGGCTTAGGTTATTAATCTAAGGAGGTTGGTAGGTATACAAACGTTATGTTGTAGCAGCAGTTATCATTCTGATTAGACCACCGTCAGAGATGATTGTTCAGCGCACGCAAAGGTTTATGTCTATTATGGTATAGCAACTCAATAATAATAATATGGTATAAAACTCATAGCTAACATAGCTACAAAACAAAAAAAAATGTATTAACTAATCAAACTGTTTTAAGAAACGAAAAGTTAGTAGGTAGTAAAGTATGTTGCAGTCTAGATTAAAAATGATTGCCAAGAGTAAAAGAAGTAGACCTCACACAACTCATGACATAATATAATATATGTTATTCAGCTATTACATTCAAAACTTGAGAACACTTGTCACATTTCCTAAAGTCGACAAGAACTTCTAATGTAAAGTAATGTAATAAATAATAAAGTAAATATCTGGTTTTTAATCGAATTTTAAACACATTACCATTATTATTAGTAGGTATAGGTCCAACGGCGACTGGTTGGTGCAGTAGCGAAGAGGATGAATTGATCATTATAATTGCTGTGGAAAAACCTGACGAGGAAATCAATATCCAGTGAAAGAATATCTGGATCTGGGGCTTGTATTATGGCCAGCTTGTACCATTTCTATACCTCAGGGAAGAGTCTTTAGTTTAATTAAAACTAAATCAGTGTTATCTTTACTCGTTTATCTGTAATATGAATCTGTACTCATTTCCGTCCCGTCGTGCTCAATGCAACCAGTTTATTTGCTGGTCGACTCTGAGAGTAAAGCTGATTCAATCAATCAATCCCTTTACCAAGTCGATCCCCACTTTCACAGGCCACAGGTGTGTGGGCGCGATTCCACTTGATAAACAAATGCAACTGATTGAATTAGAGCCCAGTTTTGATTTTGAATAGAGCAATCACATTTACGGCTAATTGATAGGATCGCTTAGCGCCGGATTTTCTGTGAACTGCGAAATAGCATTTCTCAATAGTAATTTTTTAGTTACTTATGCAGACGTTAGGCGGACTGACCTGCTTGCAGAACTCTTACCTATTTTAGAAGTAACATCACAGTTACTGAGCATTTACTATTCTCTTTTAGACCAAAACTGATGACGGTCTAGAAACTGGAGGAATGGAAATTCTGCATAAGTTTCCTGCATTCAAAATGTCACTAAGACTAGTATGTATGTATACTGTATTCGTCCATTGCTGAACGTACGAACTGCCTTTAGTGAACGCTATAGCGCTCATATAGTTGTGATCATATAGTAGATAACCACGAAAGTGTAGATCCATGTACATAATTTGATTGATCTTATACATTACAATCAGGAACCGCTGGAAGAAATACAGGTCTTTCTATGGTCGTTTCCGGAAGAAGCTTTTCCAAATCGAAGACGTCTTTAGAGCCTTACGAGCAAAGCTGCCTTTTTACAGCAACACATGGATATTTTCGATAACAGGAGAATCCACATTCAGGTGCTCACGTCATGTGTGTTGACACATCGAAGAAATCATCAATAAAGTTTCGTGACAAGAGTTTCTATAGCTTTTCGCGATCGCGCATTTACATTTTGCATGCGTAATGAGGAATTCTGTCCAAATGCGCCATTGTATTGCAATATACTTTGTTTTCTTTATGTACAGATCTGTCATACACCGTACGCCAAGTTATATTCGAACAGAATTTAAAGTATAATTTCTGTTGTTAATTGAATATGATTATGTGATTACAGTTGGAAGTTGCATATTTTTCATTGCAAAGAGAAAGATGTCAGATGACTTTCCAGAAAGTTTAACCATGGTATTCCTAATGTAGCCAGCATCTAGACGTTGTAAAGGTAATAAATTATATTCGTCTGTAGACAGATCTACCATTACCAGACAAAGAACAGAGGAACTCATATTTAACTACACCTGATAATATCCCAAAGCTTACTCTGTGACATAAATAAACATTTTATAGATTCGAAAATGTTTAACTAGAGATAATATTGATGTCGCCGATGCTCACAGATTCCTAGGAAAGCTAGAAGGTTCAAAATATTCTCTCTTGGAAACAAGGAGATTTATTTTATAACAAAAGGTTAAATCACAGACAGAAAGTGAATTCTTTGAATTTCATTGAAACTTAGAATACGAGACTGTAATGTTCAGGACACTCTATCAGAACGATTCTTCGAAAGGGCTCCGGTGAACTTCGCCAAATTTACATAATCTATAATAGGGATCTCACATATTATAATAGAGATATAGAACTATCTGGAAATAATATGTTCTATATTAATACAAAACTTAATATGAACTATCAACAATTTGCCACAAATATTAGAAAAATAAGAATATAAACATTTGATTAATAACTTCACCAAATGGCGAAAGATTTATGTCTAGCTTACTCTTATTCATGTTTTGGGGATACTACGGAGACGAATACTTTCTTTCTGATTCCGATGATGTGTTCGTTGACGAGAACCCTCTGAACTTTGAACAAATATAAGTTACCTTCATCTTCAGTTGACAATAATCTAGTTTAGTGTACGAAATAGGACAAAAATTCATTATCATAAATGTGATATCATTTCAGCTACTGCTTTTAGGTATTGGTAGTCATAACTATTCACATTTTAATATAGACGTCACCTTTTAGGAAAAAAATGTGTACAAGAAATTAGTCACGCAAACATGTTGTTATGCTTTTAATTGTTTGATTATAATCCCCGAAGCTATTTCTAGTATTGCTTTGTTACGTTTAAAGAAAATGTCAAAAGAAATTTTTGGGACGCTAGTAGGTGCAGGAAACCTTAGTAACTTAGTTACCAAATTAATGTTACCCAAAAATTAGGTTCATTCAATGATTAATTCTATACTACATTAGTTATTATAGGAACTAGCGTAGCCGGAAACGTTTCGACTACACGTCTCTTAGTATAAGTCGTACCGGAAACTATTGATTCATCACTCACATCATTACTGTTATGTTTGAATACAACTTCACCACTTAATCTATCTTTATGTTTTAATCTATCCGATTACATCCTTTTGTTGAATTTAATAGATACTTAATGACTGACTGTGTGAATGTTGCCAACTAAAATATTTCCCTCGAAATAGTGAATGATTATGCTTAAAAAGCATGTTTGAAACAGATTCCTATATTTAACAGCCGTTATTGATTTCAATCTAAGCTTTCTTTCTACTTTAGCACCATTCCGAAGAGCTCCGGGTTTAAATTAGTGGCATTATCAGAAGCAAATCTTGGATAGCCTCAAGTCCCAAGATGACATGTTTTTCTGATATAACATGTTATATTGTCTTGTTCTGACTGTTGAAATAAATTGTATTGCCTTAGGAATCTTTTGAATTTATCAAATTTTACTTTGATATTATTGTAAGTCAGAACTATTCGTTTTTGTTTGAATAATAGGTCAACAGGATATCTATACTAGGGAAATTGTTTGAGCTACTACACCAAATGCGGCGAGCTTCAACTCAAAAAGAAGTCCACTTACTTTTTAGTATGACGATGAAACACTTTTTAGTGGAATGAAATTTATTTGTCATGCCCTCGTGCATCTCTCATCTGTCTGTCGATTCTGACTTACTATTAAATGCCACACACGCTTACAGACAGTCATGCATGTGTGTGTTTACTCAATACGTATTATTAATACAACATCAAGGGGAGAGTGGCTGCAATTTCGGACGTTGTTTGCCCCTCAAGGAGTTAGAAAAGCGTGCATTATCAACTTCAATAAGATAAATATAGTATTTGTCATCTCTATTTTGTTTTTTTAATGGACATTATATTTTTCTTCATCAAAAGCACTCGGTATAAAAAGCTACAATTACATTACGTTGTAACTTAGCTTTTAAAGCTTCAAGAACTTGAATAAAAAGTGTCAGTCGCAGGTTCTAATTTAAATGACAAAATACCTTAACATTAAATTCCTTTATGAGTATCATTTTCGCTTACTTCTATTTCTATTTTGTTACAAAATTCCATTGTCAATTCATTTTCTTGATCAACGCAATTGAAAACTTTACTTTTTTATTTTAACTCACTACCGCAATTGTGCAATAAAGCCGAGTACAAGAATTCTCGTAAAACCAGGAGCAAAAAGTGTTTCAAGTGGTCATTCTCCTTTCTCGCGAACTTGCAAAAAATACAAAGAATAGATAACAAATGGCTACTGTACCGGAACTTCGTTTGAAGCGTTGTATCACCACTCGTCAGATAACGTGGCTAAAAACCTTATCACGCAGGAACGGACGTCTGATTAGCAATATTAGAAGTGCGCTGTGGTAATGGAAAACCACAAAAAAGTTATAGGTACACTCCAGTTGAGTAAAGACGCCCACAGTACCCCTGGGTTCAAAGTAAAGTTGAAGCGTTTGAAGAAGGATTACTCTGTGAAATCCCAATGTTACACACGTACAGTTCAGGGTGCGTTGTGATGTTTTTCTCAGAAGGCTTTCTTTACAGGTAGGTAAGAATTTGGGAAGAAAAGGATGTCTTTATTTGGACTTTTCACCGACAAAATAGAACAGTTCTTGGCGCTTCAAACGTTTCGACAAGTGTCCTCAGAATATTTTTATGCGATCTGAGTTAGTTCGTAGACAGGAAAACATTGGTCTGGATTGCAGTATTACATTGTGGTACATTCATAAATTGAAAATGTTATCTTGTTCAAGGTATAAAGTCTTTGTTTCTCGCAGACCGTGTGGTTTCCGATCCAGTTCAATAGCATTCGCAATCGGGGCGTGGAAGAGGGGAACAGGACTGGATGGGGAGCGAGCAGTCGCTCGACTTAACCGGCATGTCTGTATTTAGCTATATGTGTGTGGGCCTTTCTCTACTAACAGGAAAATCATGGTCCAAGCATTTTTTTTTACTTTGGCTATATTAATTCAAAGTTTTATTTATTAAAACACATAATATATAACCTATTATTTAAGGAGCCAAGCTTAATCAATACTTAAAATCATAATCATTTCATAAATTTGGTCTAAAAGCCACTAAAAACAGTCCTCTGTTATGTCCTAAATCCGGATCGAGTACCGATTCGATTCGTTTTTATTAGTTGTATTTATAAATGTTAAATCTTATAACTCTATAAACATAAAGAATATTGAATGCATGTAAACATAAAACAATTATAATTTTAGAGAATTTTTTAGTACTAAAAACTGGTGTTCGAATTTTGTCCATACATTTTTTGAACAGTCCTCTGTCACAATTTGAATATTGCGCCACAAAAATATTAAACACTATTATGGTTACATTTCGCGTTAAACGGAATGTTAACAGTGTGAAGTTTGCTCGGTCGCCATGCTAAACAAGTCGCTGCTATTTTGCGCATTGAAAACTCCGCGTCTGTGTGGGCGCCACGTCTCTGTAGTGTAGAGTGAACATTCCTCTGGTAAGTCTATTTTACGGTGTTTTAAGTGTTATAATTATATTTATTTAACAAAAACATTGCTCAGTTTGATAATTTATAGCTGTTTCTGTGTTATGAAGTAATATTTAAACTGATACGTGGTATTACATTTTTTACGTCAAAATAACAGTCCTCTGTGCAACAGTCCTCTGGAAATGTATAACACAGAGGACTGTTAAATGTGACAGAGGACTGTTTTATTTGACGTCCATGTATTTTATTAATATTGTTTATAGTCTGCACTAACCTACTGCTTGCCGATAGCCTCTTTCTTTCTTACATTGGCCTGTCACTCTAATTCAGGTCTTTTGTTTTCTGTTATTATGGATTTTGGAATATAAAATATTACGTACCTAGTAACTACCTGTTTTTAAACCCTTACGTTTTTTTTTAAATATTGAAAGTATGTTTTATTGTTTAAGTCCGCAATGCCACCAAAGTAGAAACCTAAGACCAAAGAAGAAATAAAAGAGCAGAAACGAATTGCAGAAAGATTAAGATATCAACGGCAAAAAATGACCCTGTAAGAAGAGAACAATTGAACGAAAAAGAACGACGAAACTACCAAAGGAAGAAGGGAAAATGTACAAGACAGTCAGTTAAAGATACCAGGCCACTCAGAAAGATTTGTGACAGAAAGTTTTTATGTATAAGGCACTGGCCACTTGTAATTCTTTTAAAAACTTAGATTATTTAAAAGTAAAAATACCACTGTTCGATTTACAAATTTCCCTCAGCATTTTTTTTGAGAGTCAATTCAAACCTTCTTGTCTCATAAAAAAATGGATCTGCATCGAGAATATTTTCGTACAATGATTTTTTATGATTTCAAATGTGGCTTAAAACCTGATGAGTCATTAGATCGACTTCGAATTGCTTTTATGGATGAAGGACCTTCAAAAGCAACCATCTACCGATGGTATAGCGAGTTCAAACGCAGTCGTCTTACTTTGGTGAATGAACGAAGGAGTATTCATGCTACGATTAGTTCAGGAAGTGTTCACAAGATTTTCACGAGCACCTTCGCGTAAGGAGGATAGTTTCCCCGCTGGGTACCGCACAACCTCACCGAAGCTCAGAAGCAGGCCCGTGTGAATTGGTGCCGTGATATGATACAAAAATTTGATGCAGGCTCGTCACGGCGCGTTTACGACATTGTGACAGGTTAGGAAACCTGGATTTATCAATACGATCCAGAAACAAAGCGTCAGTCGACAGTTTGGCTGTTTCAAAATGAACCAACGCCTACGAAAGTGAAGCGATCGAGGACCGCAGGAAAAATTTTGATCGCTAGTTTCTTCATTTTGATGGGGTACCTAATTTCAATTCCACTTCTAGACCAAAGCAGCATCAACGCCGAATGGTATAGCACAAAATGCCTGCCAGAAGTTTTTTTCTGCAATGAGCAACAAGCGACCGAACACCGGGCTCCGCGGGGTCCTTCTTCACCACGACAACGCGCCCGCGCACTCTGCGATCAAAACGAGGGACTTCCTGGACTCCACACCGGTCAGAGTCTTGGGACACCCTCCTTACAGTTCTGATTTGGCTACGTGTGACTTCTTTTTATTCCCTGAAATTAAAAATCAGCTCAAAGGGATAAGTTTTCATCGCCGGAAGACGTGCTAGCAGCGTTTGAGAAGGCCGTGGAAGAGGTGTCTGCGGAGGACAGGAAAAAATGTTCTGAAAATTGTTTCAGACGCATGAAACTTGGTGGAGAGTTCTTTGAAAAGATTTAAATAAAAATATTTTTTTCATAGAAAATAGTTTTTAGTTTTTTAGTTTCTCAAAACTTTCTGAATGTCCCACGTAGAAGTGCTGCACGAGGATTTGGAAGCCTATTACTAATCTTTAAAACTCTCCCACCTAACCTAAAGTTCATCTACATGCATAAACAAGGCTGATTACCTAAGCTTACCATTGAGTACCTAAGCTTAATTTTGATTATAATTATTTTAATTCGTTATAAGCTCGCAATTTGTTCGTGATAAATATAAATATTTAAATTCTGTATGTCATACAGTAAAGAAAAGAATTTATTTGATTACATTTCATAGTTTTTCTTCATATAAACATTGACATAAACTGTTCTCTGGGTGGAAAAAACAGTCCTCTGGGTGGCAAAACAGTCCCCTGCCGCATTTTTTTACAAAATTGCCTATAATTCGAAAAATAAGGGAAAATTACAATGGTTTCTTGTTTATATGTATTTATATTATAATTATCTATCGACTTAACACATAATATTGTTAATTTTCTAGAAAAATAGGGTTAGGACAACTCTCAATAGACAAGTTTCCAGTTAGTAGAGAAAGGCCCGTGTACATGCAGCATTGAGGTTGCTTAAGTAATGTTTTTAAATTTAAGAAGAAATTATCAGTGCCTAGCTCTTCTTTGTTGAGACTAGCAGCTACAATTTTGGGCTCACTCGTCACACAGATTTTAAACTAAAGGCAATATATCGGTTAAATAATTGGTGGTTAAATAAAAGTTTTGAATTTCTTGTATTGAACAAAGTATAATGTTCTCTTTCGACAAAATCAACTCTTTAGAAGAATTTGATAAACACGCCAATATGCAATGTATATTTATGTTCGTCTTTATTCCGAGAACAACTTGGTAAGAAAAACATCAAGACTTGTAAAGTAGTAGAGAATTTTTATATTTACTTATCATCTGCTGGCGGCAACACTCGTCTGAAGATTAGAGGATTATTTCTTCTATTTCATAGTATGCTGTCGTAGTATTAAGAAAAATTGTGACGCAGTTAACTCTACAGTCGGAGTAACGGAAATTGAGGAGTATCGATTTAAAGTAGGAAGTCGTTCCCAAGAGCGACTTTTCTGCAAAACTTTTTAATTTTTGAAGTAAGTTAAGTATACCTACCAAAAATCTCAACAAAAATCACTTCCTGATTCGAAAAATATAAAGTTGGTAAAATAAAAAACTTGCAAGGAACTTGCCCCAATTTATTTAACTTTTATAAGCTTGACATTCCGAAACTTTCAAACACTTTACAGGTTTCATGGTCACAGGTGGGGGCTGAACGATATGAGCTGTTGTCAAGCCATGTTTGATTATTAATAATTCCACGTACCAATAATTCACTAAGTTCTCCGATGCTT
Organism: Acronicta psi; assembly: GCA_946251955.1. Classification (NCBI taxonomy): domain Eukaryota; kingdom Metazoa; phylum Arthropoda; class Insecta; order Lepidoptera; family Noctuidae; genus Acronicta; species Acronicta psi. Next base: position 13,718,193 of record OX276477.1, read on the forward strand.
TAGGATGTTTAGTTTGTATTCCATGCTTTTCTATGCTGTTTCTAATCTTACTTTGGATTCTCAATTCTATAGTCTTTTCACAACGTCAAATCTTTGCGATCCATCTCGATTATGTAACGTTAATTGAATTGCCGCATGTGGCAACACTCATTGCATGAAAGGTCGGGTGATGCACGTGCAGCGATTGGTTCTGTGTCGTTAACCTGACGCCAAACAGAACTGGCATGCTTTATTTCTTTTAAATTTCTACAGGACAAATAGCTAGACAGTACAACTTAGCCATTCGTAGTCTCATGAGATTGGGATACTCATGGAATGGAATTGTTTCCAACTAGAGTTTTAATTTCATTTCTCTAAGAAACGTAGGTACTTTTTAAGCTGTTTTTGACATCAGTTCGGCACGTCACTTGGCTTTCAATTGACCCTCGTAATCGAATAAAATCGAAAATGGTAGACTTTTAGTTAATATTTTTGGGATAGGATTTCCGATCCTATCCCAAAAATATTGACTAAAAGTCTCACCACGGTCACCCTTTACACTTTGTCCTAAAATGAACCAAAGAAAAAAGAATAAATACCTAAATTATGTTGTCTAACAACTGTACTTAATTGCTTCCTTTTATCACGTTTCTCTACTCAGCGTTTTCAAGCCGAGGATACACTTGTATCAGTAATCTACTTAGATTCCGGAAGATAGTACCAAAATTCAGGTTCGACGGTTGCTGACGACGCAACTCGAGAGAAAAATTGTATCTTTTGCTAGGCAGTAAGTTTCTAAGCTTCTTCCAATATCTTGAAAGCGGCTTCTTGAAGTCTGACCATTATGCGGCTTAATATCAGTACGAAGCAACTATCCCTTGCATCCCAGTTATTGGTAGGGTTATTGGTAGTTCGAGCTTCAGGTGGAGCTTCCTTGGCAGTTTCAGCAGCAGCAGCTTCATAAGCAGTTAATTGGTTACATAGATCTCTATTTAGGTGCTAAAAATTTTTTATGCTATACCTACCTACCTAATTATTTTGCAAATAAAGCACCTTACCTTCTACAAATCTGATTGTAAATTTCAAATTTGTAAATAGATGAAATTAATGAGAATCCTCTTTTACTTGCTGTTAACCTTTGTGCTTACCAGGGTGAATCTTGTTTAGAAGCATTTCTTTCATTTCTCTTTTATTTTCTTCTTCTTTCTACTTATTACCTATTTAATCTTTTAGTGTACCCTTATGAGCAAGAGATAATTATTGTTCGTGAATAACATTTCCCCTTGTACCCACGACATTCATTATTATCGATGACATTTGGGGTTATCACTATGTATAACCGTATTCCGGTATTCTTACCATTTGCTTAAATTGCTCTGCAATAAGTTAAAATTCACGAACGGATTATTGAAGGTCTATACTATATTGAGAAATAAAGTTGTAAACTTGTTAAACTAAAAACTAAGTTAAATAGGTAAATAATGGTCCAATATTCCAACTGCAGTGAATTTCCTTTTTTTATATCTAGCGTCCATTATGTTGAACACTTGGATCCTTTTTTGGGATAGGCTTTATGGTTTGGGTCATCGTCAATATATTACAAAAATCCAACTTCCTACATACAAAACGCCATTTACTTGACTGATCACACAGTTTCTATGTTTAAAAAGTAGTCAAAGAACTGATAAGTACCTAGATCAAGCTCTAAAATGACTTCCGATTTACTTCAAATCAAATGATACCTACTTTCCATCTTTTCTATATAATCTATTGTCTTTTGTAGATAGATCATCAACATCAATCAGCCAAAACATTACTGCTGACTGCACAAAGACCTCCCCCATAGACATTAACGGGGACCGGTTGTATGCTGCCTGCATCCAACGACTAGACCTTTTTTTTGAACTGGACATCTAACTCCCACAACACCACAACCCGCCAAAATAACCTAGTGGGTAGGTATATCTACATATTAAGTGTGCCCACGATATAAATATTTTTGTTCTTTTAAATTAGACAATGTAAGCTGTAGAAGTGACCTATTGTTCAGTGTAATTTAACGGCGCAAATATTTTCGTTTTCACTTTTGATTAGTCGAAACCGGAAGAGGCAAAATATGCGTTAAAACGGCTGTCCATTGCTACCATGGTCACATTATTTAGGTACCCTTTTTCTGGATTGCCTTTTCCCAGATCAAGCCGAGTCGGTTGTCTTTGCTTATCGGGTTCCAAAAATATCTCCACGGCGGCGTTACTTACAGAAGCTGACGTTGGCTATTTTGTGTGCTGGCATAATTCCAGCCTTGCCACCAGGGTTATACACTACCACAGACATGAAATGTAATCCACCCACCAGTCTTGTCTTGACGTCACTTTCCAATCTGAGCGTCTACTATTATGTTAGGCTGTGTCATCTTTACTAGACTCTCTTTACAGAACTCACTTTTTTCAAGATTTTGTAATTACCAGACTGTTTTGATGTTTTGTCACATTCCTGATGTGCAGGGAATGTTGTGTAAACTTCCAACTTTGATCACCTTTATTTCCAGCTTTAAGGTTCGAAAACTCTCCCAAATTTTGTTCTTGCGAACATAAATTTACTGTATTTATTTCCATATTCTTTAGAGTAAAATTGGTCGAGAAAGCACCGGATAAAAAGTTGACGGAAACGCATCTAGAGTTCGCGCTTGCACGATTAGGCCTACAGTTTGTCGGGCACCGCTGCGCCAAGCTAGTAAGGGCTTCGCTTCTAAAACGAATTTAACAATAAAACACGATTGATTTTTACAAAAAAAAAATCCTTACCTCACTATCAGGTCCCAATCCAGATCCTCCAAGAAAATCCAATTGATAAAACACAGTATTACACTGAATTTTTACCGAACACACATGCAACGAGTGCAATGAACTGTTGAGAAATGCAATCGTTTCAAAGAATTTGTTTTTATTTTATTTTTACTTTTAAATTGTTAGCACTGGTAAACGAATCCACTTTATATCACTGATGAACCACAATTTTTCAAACACTGCGACGAGTCCGGAAGTTTTAGCCAAAGATTCTTTTAACCGGAAATTATTAATTTCATCTTGTAAAGTATTTTAGATCGGTAATTTAATAGAACTCATCTGAGAATGTAAGTAAAGTAAGCCAAAGCAACTGCGGCGAACAGTATGCCGCTTCCGCATCCCCAAAAACAGCTGTTCGGGACTGGTGACGTCCAAAAATCGATAACAACCGGATTAGGACAACCGTAATTACACACTACACAACTTTTTCACAACACAGATTACCGGTTTCACTATCCTTTTAATGTAATGCCTTCACTGTATCAGTTGTTGTAAAAATAAATGACAATATTTTATTCACAATAACATTCGATGAACGAAATAAATTGAGGGATGAATATAGTGTTACGGGGTAGTATGTGTTTTAGAAATCTCAATTTTTGCTTTGTTTATGATAGTGATTCTTTAGCACATTTGATTAGGTGAGGTGCAGAGCGCACGCGGTCGCGCTCGGTCGCGGACTGGCGGCGGCGGCGCGGGGCGCGCGGCCAGGGCGGGGGGCGGGTCGCGGGCGGGCCCGGCCAGCACGGAATGCTATTGTAGGCGAACTTGCCCGCCACTTTTTTTCTCAATTCTGGTCAAACAAGTTTTGTATACAACCTGCATTGTAAGGATTCCGCCATTCTTCGTAGGAGGCAACGGTCTTTCTAAACTTTGTAAAGTGTAAGGTTTCGCTTAAATTTCAAAACCTAAAGTAACGTAACCAGATACACTAACTTCTTCTTCACTAATTTCAGGAGGATGATGAATTTCTTTATCATCCTCCTGCCCATATTCCAATTCACTTGGGCTCGGCGCAGTAGGTAGGTACATATGTCTTTTTCTTATACATCTCTATTAGCCGTCATCCCGTCATTCAACTAATTTCTGGTCATATCCTTTCTCACACAGTTCATGTATCTTTCCTTTGTCTTCCACTAACAAAAATTAAATTGCACAAAATCTAATGAAATCCTATAAGCCGTCGATAAGTCAAAGTTTTCCCAAGTCACCAATACATACTATTAACTTAAGTAACGCTATAACGACCTATATATTAAATTAATTAGTCCTAATAGGTAGTAGTTTACCCCTATGTTATACCTACGAGATGTAGAAGGAATATTTAAAGCTTTGTTAAAATGCATAAGTAATTTATAACATTAGCTATTCTCCAATTGAACGAAAAGATAACACATATTTGTACCTAAGGCGCGCACGAATAAGAATCTAATACATATCAGGAAGGCTGATTAGTATCTGTTTTCAATTTTGCTACAATAGCTTACGATCTGTTTCGATGCTATTCAAACATTAATCAAACTGAGGTGTAGAGTTTCCAACTAATTTGAAGTAGCATAATCATACCACCTTGGTGTAATCAGTAGAATAACATTTGATATTGCAACTTTTTTGTTAGTTACACAAAATATCGTCACCACCTACCACGAAAATAAAGGCAGGTATTATTTGCCACGACCTGAGTAGAATATCAACATTCAAGGTTAGAAGGGAACTTCTACACTAAGTATTTGAAGAGCGATAAACGAACTTCCAAGAGGTCGGATAGACTTAACACAGAGAGGGACAATGTCATTGATTGCTACACAAGGCAAAAAGAGACAGCAGGATTTATTTTATTTATTGCCATATCCAGTTACGTCGCGGGTTCTATATCACCGTTGAGTGAAAGAGACGGAGATAAATATATTGCTCTCCTTGACCTCGTCAGCGAGAGATGCTGCTGATCAGTTTTTTTTGGAAATTTAACTTTTTTAATTAGTAAACCTGAAACAGGTTTGTCATATTGGAAATGGGAATCTAATAAAGTTAGGTTGCAGCATCTAAGATATTGTATGGATTGGGAACCTTAATAGGTTCCAGGATTGTACGAGGTATATTTAAGAGCCGATTCTTTTAGTAATAATAAAATTTGCGGATATAACACAAACGGTGTACCTCATGGATATAAATAATGTAATAGCAAGCGGTCAAGCAATTAAAGTGGGATGTTACCCGAAGAAGCCGTGTAGTGGATGGAAACCTGCGAAAGTCACATGCATCGCTAGAACTGAGCCAAACTCCATTTGCCAGTGATTTGTGGCTCACAAGATAATAAAGATTCAAGAGATATAAATGAACTCGCAAAGAAATTGGTTTGGTCCCGCAAGATTGAGGAAATAGAATTCTCTTAGTATTCAATCTTGGAATATAGGTACTAAAATGATTATCTAAGTTATTTATTCAAATGTATTTATTAAAGTTAAAATTATTATGAAGATTAAGCTTATTAAATCTGAGATTCACCGAACAGCAACAACGTAAACATTCGTAACGGAAAATGACTTTGCAAATATTCCGTGTTAATGTTTGTTTCAAAATTACCTAGTTAACATTGCAAAAGCAGTGTCAGCTTACAAATCTGGCAATTTATTTGAACTTAAATCTGTGTTGCATGTTATTATTACTATCATAATAACAACATAATACTTAGGAAAGAAAACGAATACGACTACACCAGAACATCTTAGAATTCTTTACATTTTGAAAAAAAATGTTGCATATAACTGCTCATTCATAGTTTACGTATTCGGAAAAATAAATAAAGAATGAGTGCTTTAATAAACTTGAAAATAAGTATAATCAGAAGAATAATCTCTGATTCCAAGATTTTATAGCATAAGTATTTTCTGTTGAACTGCAGTTATCCATCGAAAAAGGCAGGTTGATAAAAAAACTGGTTGGAAACTAAAAATTTCACTAGCTAAGCTACTCATATTTTCGTTACGAATTCATAACATGCATTGTGCGGAAGCGTGGCTTATTAGCTGCATGATCCATATTAGCGGCGTTATTTGAGGTTATAGAGCTGAAAACACGATAACACATACCAACAACTAACTGGTCTAGTCTAAATAGTTCAGCTTAAAATTTCAGCTGTATTATTAGTAAAGTGTACCTAAGTAATAGTTTTTTTAATTCAGCGAGATGTGAATCTTACAGGATCATTTCTGTGATATCTGAACAAAAGAAATTAAATGTAAACCATGTTGTAGACCATTCTTTAAAGTGTTGTAATATAACCTCAGCTTTCACATAAAAGCTAGTTTCAGAATTTGCATTTCGCAATAACAGTAATGAACTCATTCAAACATTCAAATGTAATCATACTGAATCAAAGATAGAAAGGGTCGTTCCATTCAATAAAAATCAAATTGTCACCACCGGCGAGTCGTAACTGACACGTAATTCTACAGTTTAACGTCAATTCCAGTTCAAACAACCGGTTATTTAGTCCCAAAGAATAGAATGTCAACAGGTTGTACTGAGAATTCTTACAAAGCGGATGAAAGTTAGACATTACGAGGTACGATTGTACAAATATAGATGATACTTACCTTTGTTTCGTGAAATAAACACGTAATGATAAATGTTTCGGTTTTATGTTACTCCTGAGCCGGAGCGTCGTCCTTCTCATACCTCTACACTACCTAATAAAATCCTTTGCTGAATAAAATTATGACTATTTCTGGTTATATTTTATTTTAGTTTGGCAAATAAATTGCTCAGCGTGCGTCTATTCTCTATTATACATAGATACAAAAAAAATTGCAATTGAGTGGACAAACACAATTCAAGTCGTATCCATTTGCGAGGGGTATATGATTAGGTTCAAAAGCCTGTCCTTTGTTCCAATTCTAAATGTAAAACATTTGGCACAAAAAATACTGACAGAGTTTCTCTAAGCCAAGCCAAGTGATCATCTTTATACATGAAACTTTTTTCTGATCACTGAAGAAAGTCGTGAATGTCAATAACAGGAGTCTCTTTTTTCTCCCTGGATATGAAAAGTTTCGGACTGTCGTGACGTACTTGGAAGATTCTATGTGAAAGCAACATCTGAAACCAAAAATCAGACTTTCCCACAGATTTTTACAAAAGTTTTTCGTACATATTTATTTACTGTGTATTAGCTCTAAAACTTTCGAAAGCTTTCGATAAGTGTTATGATAAGTGTGTATTTCGGCAAATATTTCTTAACTTGATATTTTGTGAAATGTTTCTCAAACCAAACCACAATAGATGAATCAGCCGATTCTCGTAACACCAAAGTTGCAGTGACAATCGCGGTAGTGCTCGGAAGCGACCCGGGTCCAGGGTGATACACAATGGGTGACGGATTGACGACCATTGTTGCCGACAAAGACGAGACAAATCAAAGAATAGCCCCTCAGCGGATCCCCGGGATTCACCGTTATGGGACGGGAATTTCCCCTTTGTAATATTTCGTTATAGTTCTTTAATTAAGTGTATGTAAGGATTTTATGTTTCTTGTTGATAAGGGAAAATTATTTTGTTATTAATAAATATTCTTGATTATTCAAATTTTAGAAATAAAGATTTTAAATGTGCTAATATGACTTATGATATATTGTATTAATGTTTTGTTTTTGCATATAATATAAGCTACGTCAGGGATATAGGTACATATACGTTATGGTAGATATAAGTAAAGGTAAAAGAAGAAATAAATATATGAGTACCTATTTTATTACAGCCCAGGGCAAATTACGTCGAGAGGAAACCAAAACAGACCACGACAACCTTAATATATAGTTTTAATGTAAAGCAATATTTGTGCTAATTTGTTTGTTTCGTACGATCAATGGGTGTTTGTAGTTCCATTTACTTTAAACGTTTGAATATATTCAGTTTTTATATTTTTTAAGCCAATGCCAATATTTTAAAACGATTCAAGTCGTGTCTGAACAATAAAGTTATTTATGTTTACTAAGTATTGAACTTTCAGCACCTGGAAAACCATTTCACTCCTGGTACTATTTATTGTTTATGAATAATTGAAATGGTACTGTAAAGAGTAGTCAGAAGCCCTAGTCGATCAATCTAACCTTTAGATTCCGATACGGGTCCCATTGACTTGTTGGTCTGACTGAAGGCAGACAATAGGTACATACGCTTTGATAGCTGATCCCGATATTAATATTTTGTTAGAAAAATACAAGGATGATTGAAATTAAATAAAAGTGACAATAGATACTTGTTTCAAGAAGACGATAAAATAATAAAGAACTGCAGGACGAGATAATTAAATTTTCGATTCAACAATAATGACAAACTACCTCACAAAAACGAATTAGAGGAGTCAGTTTGCCGGAAATTGCCACCAGTCAGTTTCTTTGTTTTCACGATCCGCAGCGACAAAGGCTAATAAATATAATTAATATTAAGCAAGTATATACCGCCTGTACAATCACCTGCAAAGTATTAAGAAAAAATCCCTTCTAATACTTGTATGTAACTAATAGTAGGTATAGTTTATCTTAAAATGAAAAAAAGATAACAAATACAAGTAGGTGCAGAAAAGTAATATAATTTTAAGAATTACCATAAAAGATTTGTAATTTGGTTTAAAATAATAATATTATTTTTATTTGACTAAATAACTCCTCCGTCACCGTTTCTCACTATTATAATCAAAGTAAGAAGATCCTTTTTTATTTTTTTCGAGGTTGGAAATCCTCATGGATGTCTCCCACCCCGAGGAGTGCGGGGGGGTCTGTCAGACTCCTACTGACTAAAACCAACCCCGGTGTTCCTACTGGCACTTGCGTCGGGGGCTACGGGAACAACGCATTCTTCCGCGGCCCCCGAAGTAAGAAGATCCTAACCTATCCTAAGATCCTAACCGTTGTTTCGCACTGGATAGAACTCTTGTTTATTACTGGATTTAATTTTAGGTTTTTCTTATTATTTACAATAATTACAGAAATGTTGTGAATTTGATGGGTTTATTCATTGATTTTTTAAACATGGGTGCTATTATTTATTACTAAAAAATAACTACTTACAAACTATTCCAAGAGATATGCCGCGTACCTACCTATACATAATTTTCTGCTTTTAATTAAACCCAGTTATAAATGGTTTTAGAAAAATAATGAAAACTAGGTTACTTAAATCTTTCGCAAAGTAAGCATCCTAAATGCGTCTGATATGTCGCATTTTACTGACAAAAATAACAAACAAATCACAAACGTGGCATTTACTAATGAAAAATCGGTAATTTACGGTAATTAAGCTTTTAGTGCTCCACTATTGCGAGTAAAACCTGTCGAGTAGCGCGCGGCGGGAGAGGGATCGATTCTCGGCGCGGTGCCGCGGCGCGACGTTGCCGCTCTGCCGCGCGTGTTTTGTTTGGGTTGTATGCAGCGGCAACAGGCCGAGCGAACCCCCCGCGCCCCTCCACGCCCGCCAAACGTCACTGGCATAAAAAGTTTCGAACTTAACTTACTGCAAAGCAACCGCGACTATTGTGTATTTTTTGTTTATTTTACTTTGCAGAAACAATTCAGACTGTAGCATAGTTTGGGTAACTTTAGCTAGAAGGTATTTTAGTCCTAAGTTTCGTGACTGCATAGTAATGGGATGGTGGCGGGGGGTTCCTCTCCCTGTCTAGTGGACAAACTTGAATGCATGCGTCGTTGCATGACCATGACCTATTTATTGACAAAGACAACATTGGTGGACTTAATTGTTTGATAATTTTGCTGTATAAGTAACGCGCACGATGGATTTAACAACAAATTATTTTATGTACTTAGGTAATAAATAGCTAATGCAGGATCATACATAGGCCAAAACATAAGATGAACTTTAGAAATAAAATCCCCCCAACCCATTTGATGTTGGCGTAAATGCCCTAGATACAAGATATTTTATTTGTGCCTAGATTGTATACTCTTAAATACTCAAGGAGGTGCCTGCAGCTGCTTTTTAAATTAAGTATATTCTAAGTATATACTTACCCACCTGGTAGCAGGAAAATGCTACTGGAAATTTCCCATATCTCTCTTCGAGAACTGCTGGACTGATTTTCTTATCCCTTCTTTGATTTGTTGGATTTGTCTCCACCCAGAATAACAATAATTATTAAAACAGAAACACCACGAGGAAATATAATTATGAAGATACCTAATTCATGTTCGCATACATTTTTCGTATGCAACGCCAGTTTTGACATCGGGAGCATGACAGCTTATGACAAACTTCGGCAACCCGTACTAGGTTTTCATAAAACATGGCGTTTTATGCTGGTCATTGTGATTTGTGATGTCCGTGTGAAGCCGGGATGGGCCGCTAATCGTACCTAAATAATCATACTAAATGCTGTTCGTCCGACGTTTTCTAAATAATGTCAACAAGAAATCTGTACCACTTTATCAGTATCTTCATAAATAAATAAAAATAAAATATATTTTAAAATAAAACCATAGCTTTCTACTAAAGCAGCATTTATTAAATACTGCATATTTAATGAAGTAACAAATATAATTAACCTTCGCTTAACGTAAAAATATAATTTATTCTTACAAAGTAAAAATCTAATGTCATTTAGGAAAATCCTGTACTTACATCTAATTATTTAGGTCCTAAACAGATTAGCACTTGAGCAGTGGTTATTATTTGAGTAGCGTTTAAGACTTAGGAATCAATCGACCATCGTGACTGTAGTCAAAAACAAAACGTAAGGTAGTGGTCAGTGGTGTATAAATCGCAACCTACAGTTCACTAGTGATTACTAGTGATAATAAATTTTGTAACAAAAAAGACAAAAGCACTACCCAACTTGACCACTAGGAAATTAATTCCTCATGATCGCCAGTTTTCTTACGTCATCAATAACAAAATGTTAATATTAAATCTAGATGCAGATTTAATATTAAAATCTAAATCACTACTTAAGGACCATAGTAGAATAAAATCAGTTTTAATAGATACTAGAGTATCTGTTGCTATCACAATTGATACGATCATACTTATCACAAACCTATTGGAAATATTTCGACCGATGTAAAACAAAAAGAGTGGAAATATTTTTAATATAACCTTTGTTGTAAACAAATAACGTCAATATTAGTGCAAATGTATTCTACTTACTGTGAAATTAACTTTATAGGTAACTCTCTTTGCTTTGCAGTCGTCGAATTTATATTAAATACAAAGAAATATTCCCTGTTAACAAATATTACCACTAACTGACATAAATGTTTTAATATTTATAATTTGTTTGGGTAACGATCAAATTTTATGTATTTATCATACTAAGTATTTCTTATGTTAACGGAAGATTTAGTAAGAACATTCAGTTGAAACATTTTAGTCCAAAGTTATCGTTAGGCTTTAATTGACTTTTAAAGTAACCAAAGACAAGAAAACTGTTTACTATGGAAAAAGTCCAAATCAGTCTGAATTTAAATTTGAAGTTCGGCTTCAAATAGGCCAGTGCAAATAATTTTGATATCGCTTATCTCACAGAATTCAATATAACAATAAATACAGCTTTATTACACCTAGCCACAACGAAAGTACACACAAAACATACTCTATCATGTATTGAAAGTTAAATTTCAATCACAACTCCGTCGCATGTATGCGTAAGTTCAAAAATACGTTTGTACATTTGCTTCCTACCTAGTTACTAGAAACATTTAATGTATTTGTACATTAATCCTTTAACTAACTAATCAAGTAATCACAGACATCATAGAAGATTAACCACCTCCGGATAGCCGCTAGCCCGCGGCGGAATAAATACAAAAAAGGAAAAAAATATATATCTTTGGATACTTGGATTGGATATTTTTGAAACATACCAGGAGGTGGTAAAACATGCCTTAACTGTTATCTGGAAGTCAGAAGAAACCAAAGGATAACTTCGACAAAACTTGAGTTAATCTAGAACATAATATCCTAAACAAAACAGCGCAAAATATGAATAAATAAAACTTCTTGACAATCTATTTATGAATATGTAAGCGCTCTTTGGATTCAAATTTATACGTTTAGCTCGGATGCTTTACAACCAACTCAAAGAGTCATGAAACTGATGAACTCAGACCAAGAAAAAAGTACTTTTTATTGGTTTGAGTACAAACCTTAACAATATATCGTTTACTTTCATTTACCTGTATGTCAGCACCAGGGAAGGATTTTGTGTTATTCCAGTAGAATGGTGTCATTTTCTAAATTAAAAACATAGTCAGTCTTCGTTTATGTTAAGTTTCATACACTTCACGAACTTTTCGTAATATAATAGCAATTGTATAGTGTCGTCACGTTTAGCAATACGCCGGAAAGTTTTAACTAGATCTGTTTAAGAATTAGCTTTACCTACCATATATATAAACGCAATTCCAAGTTTGTTGATATATTTCATATGACTTTTTATTGGTGGATTTTTTTATGATACCGGTGAATTCCGTGAAGATGTTTAGATACTTTTCAAAGTAAATACGGGAGCAAATCATCCGGGAAATGCTAAAACTATTATATAAAGAAGATCTAAATGAGCTTTTAGAAGCAACAACAGACATGAAACTATGAAATTTACCTAAAGCTAGTTATTAAACAAACTAAGTATATCCAGTCCTTCACTCACTGATAGATAGTATTAAACATAACAAGCTTAGGGAGAGAAGAGTTGTGTGCGATATTATAATATTGGTGCATTCTGACGACTTCCCTCCATGTTGGTTACAGATTTGCATATCTCCGGTCGGTTCTATTACAGCTTGTCTTAACATTGCTAACTCTTATTAGATTGGAACTGGCTAGCCGACGCTTGCGCAGCCATCTCGTTTAACAACATATCCTGCATTTTACTCCTTACTACTAACTTCCTGAGCGGGTCCAGCTGTCTGAAATAAGGCGCTAACGATTTTAGGAACATCACGTCGTAGTCTTCATCAGTAGACAGTCTCGGTCTTTTGTCTGGTATGGGATCTTCTTCGTAATTCTCGTCTAGGTATACTTCTACTTCATTATTTGTTTCTGTCTCCTGTTCATCTTCTACTTCGAATGCGAAGTCCTCGTCTTCCTCTACTTCTTCCTTTGTCTCAACATTGGTATCTCCATTCTTCGCTAATCCGTCTGGCCTATTGAGGAACTTCAACACATGAAAATGTCGCCACTTCCCCGTGTAGTGTTCCCCTGAGCCAAACTTTTTCATTTCTTTCTTGAAAAGATCTCGAAGATTCTTCCATTTTACTCGTAAACGTTCCTCTGCGAACAATAAAAAAATATTAAAAACTTATGTTTCAAAAAACGGTTTCGATTATTAGGGTACTGCTTAAATTAAAAATAAGTAAGTAGATTGTCTTGCAAGGGATCGGAATGACACTTATGAAGTAAAAAGGTTATAAAATAAGTTTAATATTTAATAATAAATTACACATTCTGTTTGTATATTTTATTTGCCATTCATCCGATTCGGCGAAGTCTATGAGCGTAGGATAAACAGAACTAAAGGTAAACGACGGAAAGCCAATATATTTTTGCCTGCGATGATAAACAGTAGGTAGGTATAAAAAAACGCCTACCTCCTTCGTTTGAATAAAAAAAGATGCCTTTATAGATACCATTTATTTTCGCGGACAATAGTTATTTGTTATACAAGAGTGCAAAGTTGCTTTTTAACCGCGTGCTCAATTTTGATGACCGAGCAAGCGAAGGATTCTAAAATTGAATCACGAGCGGAGCGAGTGATTCAAAAATTAGAATCCTGAGCGTCAGCGAGGGAATTAAAAGAGCACAAGGTGAAAAATCTTTGCACTCGAGTGCAACACGTAACTTTTCATTCCACCTCAGCGAGGAAATGACTAAAAACATAAAAACATTTACAACCACAAGATACTTTTATTTCAGTTTAGGTATTAAATACTATATGATAGGTAAGTTTTACAAAATACCTATTCTTTAAATTATAACAAATAATACTAGGTATAATTAAGAGAAATTGAAAGTAACGTTGCTACAATTACTTGAGTGTAATATTTGTGTTAGGTATTGTAATGTTGGTGTTAGTGACTTAAAAAAGTACACCAAGAAAGTTCCGGTAGGCTTATTAAAAAAATATCGATACATCGATATATCGATATCATTTTTTTAATGTATCGATATTTTTGAGTGATATTTAATAATTCGATATATCGATGCATCGATATAAAATTCAAAGTATCGAAAAAATCTATATTTTTTACAGACCAATAAACATTTATAAGTTTTAAGATTATAAAATCCCAAAAAGGAATACTTTCTTTATACTAACATCTTTTTAACAAATAATATTTAATGTATTTTTTGTTTTTGGTCGACTTGATTTGTTGTTTTATAATTTGGTTTTTAAGATATATCGCCCATATATCGATATTTTTAAATCAAAATATCAGTATCGATACTAATATTTTCAAAAAATATCGATTCGACATATATCGATACTTTGTTGCGTTTAGACTCGGAACCTAGGGAAGGTTCCAAGTCTAAGTTTTTAACAAATTAAAAAAAAGTTGTATGATAAATTCGGCGCCAGGGGGGTAAAAGCACGATGTTCTAAATTCAATTTACTTTGTCTCTCTAGAGGATAAAAACGACTTTTGCACTCAGATATCGAAGAGTAAAAATACACTTTCCGAGATGGTGGGATGAAAAGAATATGACATACCTGAAATTGGCACAAAGATATTAACTAGTGCCACACAACAAAAAAATAATAATAATATGACATCATCTAAAGCGGCCCTATGAATGTCCTACGTAAAAAAAAACGAATTAATTTGCTATCTACTATCAGTACGTGCATAGAACACTGAAGCTAACATTAGAATTAGAACATTGGTAAAAAATTTAGCTAAATAAATAAATAAGTAATTTTCACCTGGCTAAGTGGCTTCTTGTCTTTTTCTTTACTATAGTAGAAAGGATTAACAGAAATTCACTGAAAGATTTTGTTTGAAAACGACTAACAAAAGTGCCTTTCAAGTTTTTAGTTTCACTAATTTCCGGACTACTACCGCCATCTATGTTTGTAAAGTGGGACTAGGAAGCAACAGAACCAACCACGTGGTACATAAAAAGTCATAGTCGTACTAACCTGGCAGTTGCAGTGTGTCCGATATCTCCATCCAAGCCTTGGCCATTTGATACCTGTCGTTGTACCTATCATTCTCAGGATTCCACAAACATTCTCTTTTCCGCACTTCTTTTATAAGTTTCTTTAACGTTTGATCAGGTAACACCATTTTCTTCGGCATGTTGGCAGATTATGACGAAATTTTTAAATATAAAATCGCGCCGCGTCCCAACGGTCCGCGCGACAAGAGTTCGCCGCGGCTACTGGCGTCTGGCGAGTGGCGAGCGTTACGGACGATCAATGTACGTAAAGGTTGGGAACAGACGTGGCGGCTGCGCTGCTGTCTGTAAACACAATGTATTTTATTTTACTTTAATTTGCATTAAGTAAAAATAATTACTGTTCAGTAATCGCGCCTCTTAATAGTGATAAGCAAATTGAAATTATGATAAACATTATGGGATATTATATTATAAAATAAATAAATACATGAATTTTTCTTCTTTCTTACAATTCTCCGTATTTTAAATGATTATCTGCACCTGATACCTATACCTTATTTTACCTAATTTATCGTTTTACTCTAATACACCGAAGAATCAAAGCTTTATTCTACCACTGCTAATAAAGCTGTACCTATTTATTAATTAAGTATGTTTATAATAATCTATTATTACAAACTATCTTTTAAACTATTTTATCAAATAACAGGGATCAGCGTTTTGCGGCTTGTGAAATAAACCGTTACATGTGAACCTGTAGTGAGGCGCGTCGTGCGAGGCGCGCCAACACGCGACGTTGCCGCGCTGTGCCGGGACAATCGCGGGTTATCGCATTAAACGTACAGTGGCGACGCGACTTAGGTACCATTGAATCTCTATGAATCATGAAATTATGATAAATCGACATGATATGCGATACCTATATCAATTAGATAGGTAAGTAAACAAATTCGGTTGGCTATAATACGTGTAGCTGCATTTTGTAGTGCACAATCATAATAAAAAGAAACCTCTCCTTACCTGAGTATTTACAGCGACTGTCGTACAAACATAACTAGGTTTAGATGATTAATTTATCAGTTTTTGTTGATTATCATTTTACGATTTTTTTTTAATTTATGTCATTATGACAATAAAATTGTAGATCTGCTATTTAAAAAGTTTTATTACCATCACAATTTTACTTTATCAACCTTCTTAATATATAAACGAGACACCTAGCGGCGATAATAAGAACTAATTCAGCGCAATAAAGATATGAATTGTAAGTAAATAGTGCCATCTACATCAAAAACATGACAACTTAAATAAAAGTACTTACATTGACAACTAGAGGCCATCATTAGAACAGCAACAAGTGTGGAAATTAGAGGGTCCACACTTTCATTTTTGGCTAAATAAATTTATTTTACAAAGGGTAAAGGTACAAAAAGTTTGTTTGCATCTTGATGCCAATGGTGGCTTGGTGTTTTAATTAAACTTTTCGCAATTTTTAAACCAAATCGGTTAGATGTTAGATACAGGAATGAAATAAAAATATAATCTTATATAAATAAAAATGAATCGCTAAATGTGTTGGTAAGCGCAAAACTCGAGAACGGCTGAACCGATTTGGCTGATTTCTTTTTTGTTGTGTTTGATGAAGTTTAAGGAAGGTTCTTATGGAGATAAAAAACATAAAAGATACGAGTAAAAGTAAAAACAACAATTTTCTTTTCCCATAGAAACCACTCTGTCCCCGGCTGTCAAACATTTTTTGACGCAATCAAAACAAAACAACGTTAAGAAAAAATAGAAATGACATGCAACCTCTAATCAACTTAATGGTATACCAAAGATAATTCTAACGGGGCAGAACAAAGTCTGCCGGGACAGCTAGTGCGTAATAAAAGTCTGCATCTTCTTCACATTTTATTTAGAGACATCGGTATAAAATATATGAGATATAAAACAGCACAGTCGTGATAAAATTAAAATATATCATAATATACAATAATAAAAAACACGTCAATATGTTAAAATCAATATTTAAAGTGTAAGATACTTATTCAGACGTGAGCTAATCGTGTGGGGCCAGTTTCTCAAAATAAATACATTTTTTTTTCTAATGAATACTGACTCCAGAATATATTTAAAATAATAAACCTTAATAAATAAAATCTTAATGGTTTTTGGACAATAGGCATAGAATTATTTTTTTATTCACTGTGATATTATTATTAGTTTATAAAATTTTTCATTCGTCATTCGAAAAAACTGTCATCGACGAGACGGTAGAATAGAAAAATTATACAAACATGTTTTAACCATATTGATTTTTAAATTTATATTATATTTTTAATCTTAAGATTATTTTATCACAGTGAATAGAGCTTAGGTGTGGGGATTAAAAGTAGGGTGTTTAGGGTAAACCCCTTAATTGGAGTTTAGTCGAGAACGGTTATATGCCGTGTCATAACAACGGGTATGGTAACATTAATTACATAATATGTATGTTAATGATAATATATTGTTATCCTAATACTAACCTATCAATGTAGTTCACATTGTTATATAATATGTTTATATTATGACCATCAATTGAAACATTTATAAAGCAGCGGAATGTCTCATACAATACGTTGTCAAAGAAAACAAAAATGGCCTGTGAAAACAGACTTGTCAAATTATAATCTCTACAGTATTGAATAGCGTAGCAATTTAATTTAATTTACTATCTTTAATACAGTTTCAATAAATATTCAGCAGATATAAAAGTACCAACTTTTAAAATGTAATTTAATGTAAATTTAAATAAAAATAATTACGTATGTTCAGTTAGGTACTGTTTTACTAAAAAATTTAGTAGATCAGTTATGTAGGTAGCGTAAAATAGTAAAATGAAATTGAATATTTTTTCAACAACTAGGTACAAATAATAAATAATGTTTTGATGTAAAATGGTCAGTTTCAGGGCTGACGATTTATTTATGGTATTTATAAATTAATTTAATTAAAGTAGGTAGGTACTACATACGATGTAGTATTATTTAACCTTTTCATCTGCATATATATAATATTATATTAAATTCAATTCCTGCTAATTGTATGATAAAGCTTCAATATATATAATTTATTAAATTAAAGACACCTCTAAAATTCGTATGGTCAGACCACTTTAACTTTGGCACGGCAATTTATCTTAAAGAAATAGCTAACAGCTTAACAGAAATTATATATAAGTTATTAATAATTTTTATAACAACTTTAATTCGGCTATGATTAATTATATTGATCAACAAAAATGCTTGGAATAAAATTCAGCGTGTACATATTAACATTATATTGTATGATGTATGTATGAGTTATTGATATTTTCTATTTATACACGATGTGATATTTTTGTATGCTATCCGAACCATAAAATATATCTATAGTATTCGTATCAGTATGTTCTATATCTATAACTTCAATTAAGGAAGCCAAATCTGGAATATTTTCCATTAGTAGGAGCTAACATTGTTTGAATGGTACTTAATGAATAAGAGCTAAAAGCTCACCGATAACATGATTTTTCCAGATTGATAATAGGTTCATACATATTTTACCTCAGTATTAATCCAAGCATTTCATTGGTCACAAAAAGCTTGTAAAAATAAATAATATCTTTGGCAACGTCCCTTAAGCAAATTCTGGCGCTAAAGCTCTGTATGCAGATTAAAAATAATTTACTCATAATTATAATTATAGACTATAAGTACCAGTTATATTACAATACACTAATTTGTCCTTATTCTAACACATCGACAAACGTAATTAGGTAAGTATATGGAATACTTCATGGGAGCAACTGGCATACGCCTGACCGTGCTGTGGAAATTCAAACAATTACTTTGAGACTTTGTCGATTAAAATATATTTGACCTTTTTAAATAATTTGATGGTTGTATCTCTTGTTCGAGATGTAAAGGCTGCTTTTGAACGATTTTTTTTTGAACGAAGATTGCAACGTTTCGGAAACTCTACTACTACAGTTTCTCGGAATGAATTGATTTTACAGGAATTTCGTAATGTGGTTTCTAATAGTAAGACTTTGTTTGAAAATGGTATCTCAAATAATTCCATTACCTACTTTGTCAGTAGCGTTTGCTAGTCGGTCCCATAACTTAAACAAACATTCATTACAACACACAATGTCTTCATTATTACTTCTAAAATAAACATAATTGTAATGGTGATTTCATCCCTCCTAGAGAAGTAATTTCCCATAAATACATTATAGAATATAGTAGGCTTCAGGCTTGTTTTAAACTCAACTCATACATCCGTATCCATATCCATACTTTTTCTACCAAGAAGAATGTCACAAACGAATTTGAAAATGACGTAGGCCACTTGGCCATATCAGCCCCGATATGCAATCCTGAGGGAGGCCTCATACCAGGTGGGTAGATGCAGTGAACAGGGTATATAGATGGCATGTAATGTTTCTGACACAGATGTCAAAGACAAAAGTGGAAGAGAATGACACGTAGCCTCACTACCACGTAAGATTAACAGTCAAGAAGAGAGGTAAATGTCACAGCTCACTGTAGACTGAAATCTATAGAGCTTACTTAGAAACAAAAATATAATTAATTGGTGTGGAGTACCAGTAGCCTGGATGGCTCAGGCCGGGTAAAAGCTGAGTCTAAGCCGGCCAAATGGATGAGGAGAGTTTGTAATTTTACTAGTTACAGCCATAGATGTTTCGCATATTCCAGAAAATAATTATAACAGTTTCTCTACAAATAAATAATACTTATTACAGTAAGTAAATATTTTCGTACTTTCAAAATAAATTGATCTAAGGAACTAAGCATTCACAATCCGATAACATATTTTGATTTTCTGGACCAAACATTGGACCCCAAGATGGTAATGAATTCAAATCGTACCTCAAAATATATATTTAAAAAATTATATTTTGTGTAAATCGATGACTATCAAATGATTACACCATAGATGGTAAATTATCAAAACGGATAAAAATAATTCTTTGAAATTTATTTTAGAACACTCTTCTCAGTCTCTTAGGGTACAAATTCCAAGGTTTTCTAAATCGAAAGAAAATACATGAATTCTCTTAATGACAAACGGTGAAGTAGTATGAATGTGATATTTGACTATCCACAATTATAATTATACTGACGTTATATTCTAATATAATGATACATTGGTCTATTTAAATTTTCATTAATAATAAAACATCGAGACACAACATCAAATGGTACACAAACTATTGTATTGATATTGTTTTAATATTCTTTATAATGATTAAAATGTTATGTTACTGTAACTCTAATTAGATAGAAAAGGTCAAGGAATAGATCAGATAATATTTTATTACACTGAAGAGGACAAAAATGTAGATGGTGTTTGAGCCAGAAACGCTTTAATAACATTTCATAAATCTTTTTTTTTATAGTCAGCTTAAAGACCTCAAGTAATAAGACGTATTGTACACGTGGTCGTGATCATCAACAGACAAGACATGAAGAATAAGAAGTAATTCTCCTCAAAATTTTGTTAGGATGAATAGAAGTCACGTTTGTTAAACTAGTTCTAAAATATGATTTAACGATGAAAATTGTTACTACATGTGGATGCAGATCCGAAGAAGATTAGAAGAAGGTATGCATGATGAATGGAACGATTACTATACTGTGTCTGGTTTAACAATCTCTAATAGAAGAAGGGCCTTCTAGTGAACAACCTGCTTAGATAAAAACAGAGATTATCTGAACTATCTGATGATTAAGGTGCTATTTCTTATTGTTTAGTTTGCCACGACTAGCTCCTTCTCCTGAATGTATTAAGACAGCAGACAGTATATCTACATACAATGAAGGTATTCGATTATGACTTAGATTACTAAGCTCTTTTTTAGTAACTGCATGCAATCAGATTAATTACTACAACTTATTGTACATGGTCATAATCATGTGTTCAATAATGTAGTTTATTTTTTATTTGATTAAATCCATTCTGTTCGTACGGACGGTAAAGTTTTAGAATGTTTAACTTTAATATTTTAACAGATTAGCTTTAACTGACAAGTTTGTTTAGGGGGCACTAAAAATAAACATCAAATAGGTAGGTATAAGAGTACTAGTTGTGTAAATTTTTCAAAAATATATTACTTAAAAATTATAAAATTTTCCGAATCTAAAATTTTGACGAGACATTAATGAAATAAGGACTAAAATCTTTCAATAAAACAACATGATCGGTGAAAACTACATGAGAATAAATGGTAGGTTCTAAGAAAAATGATATGTAAATAACATTGTATATATACCATAACATTACATACAAAAGCCAATAAACATGTAGACACATTACAAAATATGTACAATTTAAATTACAGGGATACGCGAGGGCAGACTGAAAGGTTTTAGACTAAATAATTTAAGAATATTGAAGAACTAGTCACTGAAATAGTCATAAAAATATTTACAATCATTTCAGAGAACACTCTTTCGTTGCAGTCACACAAAATGGCGGCGGTTCCATTTTCAAAATCCATACATGATAGTAATAAAAGAATTTGTGGTGTATTTAAATTACACTACGTAGGTATAGACTAATAAAATTAGAATACTAGAATGTTTCAAGTTACTTTATAGAAAATACACTGTATTTCTTATATACTTATAAAATTATAAGTTAACAAAAAAAAATTAAGTACAAGGTAATGTTAAAAATTTGACTATGCAACTGCTATCATACAAAGGCGTTATGAAATAAGTAACTTAATAAGTTAAGTACGATGTATTATCAGATTTCTTTTAAATAAAACTAAGGAAGATAAAATATTTTATGACCTATCTGACAATACTAAAACTGATTGCTTTAAAACCAAGACAGAGACAACAAGAAGACCTTTCAAGATAAAGGGCAGCTGGTTGACACATTGGAAAACTGTTGTCAAAGAGACACAAATCTAATATTGAAGAAACAATCACCATCGCCTTGACATTGAAAAGTAAAAACTAAACGTCCTGGCCAGAACAGCGGTACACGAACGCTACTATACGATACTCTACTGGTCGGGGCTTAGTTTAAGTGTCGCTGGCCGCTGACGGTTGCTTGATCAAATCGACGTCACGACCCACGCTAGCTTGAGCCTTCAGCTTTGGCTTGTGTTCCTTATCGACAACCTTATCAACCTTATGCTCGTGACTCTTATGGTCGTGCTTCTTCTCATCATGGCTTCCCTTATGCTCGTGTCCGGTCTTGTCATGGCTTTTGTGGTCATGGCTTTTGTGGTCATGGCTTTTGTGGTCCTGGCTTTTGTGGTCCTGGCTTTTGTGGTCCTGGCTCTTGTGGTCATGACTTTTGTGGTCGTGGTGACCAGACTTATGGTCGTGGCCGCTCTCGACAACGCTAACACCGTTCTTGTGGGTGGTCGGCTCAGGGTCTTCTTCCGTCTCCTGGCGGTATTTCCGGTTGTACCAGTGCAGGCATATGCACCTGGAAATTAGGAGAATATATAGTTAAGAATATAAAGTTAACTCTTTGTTTACTGAATTTTAACTATTATCACTGCGCGAATAAGATTCTGCATATAGGAGACAAGGACCACTGCTGGAATTTTCACATTATCTGAATAAACTAGTAGCTACATTGTATAACAATGGTTAACTACTGGTTATGTGACTCGTCATTACAGTCAAACTTAGTTCATATCAAATTCTGGTCCCAAGGTAGTCAAAACAAAATTTATAATGCTAATTACTTTAATGTTAAGGAGCTATTTTTGGGTAGCATTTAGGGTTTGGGCACATTGAACTGTTGTAAACTTCACAGTAAATACACTACCAGGTCATGGTTTTGTGTAAGCTTAAACAGCCTTATAAATGGCAAAAGCAAATAAACCATGACGATAAAAAATTAAGGCAATCAGTTACAGCTAAAGCTATTAGCAAATAACAATGCGTTACAAAAGTCGCTTTGTTTTATTTGTGTTGCCAAAAGGACCCCTCGAACCGACACGAGATTGAAGTGGCACTGACTGGCCACATTTTAACTAAACGTAATTAAGAAGATCTAAAAATCCGTCACCATTCCGTTGAGGGAAAGAAAGCTTTATGAAAGGTTATTTATTTTCAAAGAAATTTCCGTTTTCTTTTTGCGTTTACTGATATTTTACCTGCAACCGAAAATATCTTATGAATTTGCTAAGTCTGCTGAGTATGTACTGCTACTTTCTATTACTTCTACTATTTGGTATGTCACTTTATATTTTTCACTTTTCAATCTTACAAAACTTCAGTTCTCACGCTTAAATTATACCAGGCGAATATGCTCAAGATGTAGGAGCGCAAATTAATCAAAATAAAATTCGAAGTTTAGAAGCACAATATTTAGAGCTGAAAAGATTTTGCATTTTTGTGAACGAGGATCCATTAATTAGATAATGATGATAATATCTAGAAACCAGAACGAAAGGGGGATACTATAGCTGACGGGGCTTGAATAGATTATCCTGCTTATCGGGCCAGAAATAAGTAAATAAAAACAGCCATCATCAATCACATAAATGACACAGTTCGGTCGGCTTTGATGCCAGGCGAATTTATAACGAAAGTTTTGGATGGCGGCACAATGTTACAATTTTCTTATCTTTATCTAGCAAAAGAGGCGGTAGTATAGTTTTGGGGTAACAACGGAGCACTAAAATCGTAAGAAGGTTTTACCTAACGTGGGACGTTACTTGCTGATATGACATTTTATACGAAGCGACTGCTATCGGACCTTTACAACCCAGTTTCTGGGCAATAGCT
Organism: Acronicta psi; assembly: GCA_946251955.1. Classification (NCBI taxonomy): domain Eukaryota; kingdom Metazoa; phylum Arthropoda; class Insecta; order Lepidoptera; family Noctuidae; genus Acronicta; species Acronicta psi. The sequence continues at coordinate 13,741,954 of OX276477.1, forward strand.
ACAAATATATATATATACCGGTGGCCGTGTTTTCAGGCTTCTGGCTGCGTCATCATGTAGGTGTTAGCATGACATCTTGACGTGCTCATCGAGGCATGGAGGGGTCTCGATTTTGTAACTACAGCGTAATCTCATAGATAAATATTAATCAGCATAGCGGTTACTATGCTGAGAGACCTTCTATTCATACTATTTACGAGTACCTACTGTGTATATTTAATTTACCGATAAAATACATGCAAAGCGCAAATGAATTTTATGTACAACATTAAATTCCCGGGTTGTTATGGAAATTATATCAATGAAAAGTAACCTAATCATCATATCAAACCATAAAACGCCACTGTGTCCCGAGGTGCCTCAGTTACTTGGCGTTGTAGTTGAATTAAAACCATTGTGTTATCGGGGAGTACATTTGTTAATTGGATGGGGTCAGTCCATCGTTAATTTACTTGAGTGGATTACTCTTTAATTGCGGTCTTTACGTCAATTTATTGCGAGCAACGAGTATCATTGGAAATACTTAAATAAAATCTTAACATCAAGTCTTATTGCAATCTGCTGATATGCTCTGCCAAGAGAAGCCTCAAAATGATCGTTCTGTTCTGTTGTTATCTGGCAGAGAACCCCGTGTACCACAAGAGCGCGCCGCTGTAAGTATTTTAATAGTGCCAGATGTGAGTATGCTGCCCTAGTATGTTAGTCTCAAACGGCTCAACGTAGGTTACGTAGGTAATCCCCGAAAAAAAGGTGACTCAATGTCATACTCGTAAGAATGATCACACCCTTCCCTAGGCTGACATTGGCAAGTGCAACCTGTGCAACCGATTGATCAGTGTAGTTAAAGCTACGAATCCCTCTATGTCTTTGAAAAGCAAAGAAAACACTGAAGATTGTTCTAGATCATTACACAAAATTCTATAAACTTCTTAACGACAGCAGGAAACTTGGAACCGAACTAGTAACAGATTACGAAGTTTCTAATCAAACTTATATTGATTCCTACAGTTCGAATTAATTTACTATTTCCGAGAAATATTCGTTAACAATATTAGTTAGAAATTGACCCGTGAACTTTTAAATGTCAGTGGTTGGGGAATTAGTCCTTGTAGGTAATAATTGGTTTCGATAGTATTCGGTATATAATATATAAACGGAATAGATAAGTAGAAGTACCTATATTTTTCGAGATTCTACTAAAGTTAGACTGTTTCGAACAACTGATTAAGTGGTAACAGTTTAGGAACATATTTATGAGCTAGCGAGTTCTCTAAAGTTTATGTTATTCTGGTACCAACCTAAGAACAGCCCCAAGTACGCCGGCCCCAACAAGTGCGGCGCCGGCTCCCATCAGATAGTAGCGATGCTGTGCAGCCTCAGCGCCTGGTGATAGCTGCACTAACCCCACCACCAACACCACGATTCCTAGCAGGAGCGACCCCACAATCGCGTGAAGAGCTGCCACCTGTGCATACTAATAACATTTGAAAAATACTTTAAAGGTTAGTGTTAAACATACATCTCCTCTAGTAAATAACACCGATTTTACGAAGGGAGGGAAAGAAGAAGGAAGGACGTCACAGCAGACACGTGCTTTACGATACGAAAGTACTTTTACAGGCCATAATTATTGTGACTTCATAGGAATTGAAGATTCGTTCATTTAATTAGGTGTTTCTTTTTCATTTTCAGATATTATCATGCATCTGACAGACAGAATTTTCATAATAATGTGTTATACAAATTAACTACTTTGCATTTCACAGAAAGATTTATAAAAATAATCCGTGAAAGTACTTTCATGTGAAAAAGAGGGAGGAGTGGCCCACAACACACAAGAGAGAGAGGGGTGACGACGATACATCATGCAAGGGATTTGGTTACCTTGTTAGTGATACGTACTCAATGTTAGTACCATTCGATAGTTTGCTGCCGCGTTAGTAGCTGTCAACACATTTATAAATAACGAGTTCCATGGAACTCAGAAATGTAGACTTTATAATATGCAGTTTGTTTTGGTCCATACGCTATAAAATCAGATAATGCAAGTACTCAAGTAGAAGTATGGTAGCTTCTCCTGCTGTGTACAGGACACACAGCACTGACTTCGTAAAATAAGTAAACGAGTTAAGAAATTAACTATCACTCGGTTTAACGGTGACAGAAAACATAATAATAATAATCCGGCACACTAGGAAGAGTGATCTTTGTGTTCTTTAAGACGTAATTAATCAGATTTCGTTTATTTATTCGATCACGGAACAACTGCCATATCCTGTAAAATATTATTATTAATTGATATCCCGGTTAGTTTGTTTGGTAAGCCGGACCTGCTCTAAAGAAAAAATCTATGAATAAAATGTAGTAAATAGCTGTATTGAAATTTCGCTAAATAATCTCACATCATACAGTAGGTACACAACAGCGGGAGCGGGTGCTTGATTTTTGAAAAACGAACATGATGTTTGCTGTGTAATCTTGTAGCAAACATCTCCTGAACATTTATGGTGCCCTGGTAGTTTAACTAAATCTATGCAGTATACGATTGAGTGAATTTGTTAAGCGCATTTCACTCACGCTGTCGTGTACCTACTGGCGCATCTCCTAAGCATTTATGATATCCTGGTAGCCCACCTTGCCGCAAACGTAAAGCTCGTTCCTCAGCCGGTTGTGGTCAGGTGAGGGAGTGGCGTCAGCATCCATGGGGCGCCCCAGCTGCAGGGGCAGCTGCGAGGGCCTCCGCCCCCCTCCGCCGCGCTTCTCTGCGCGTCGTCTCTCATGGCGAACCGCCACCGCTGGCATCGCGCCGATCATCTTCGCTGCACAACAACAGACCTTCAGCCGGGTGAAGGAGGCCCATGCTTAGAAGTCATACTTTTAAACACGGGCCTCCTCCACTCATCGCTAGCGTATACGTTTTAGAGTCACCTACCTTAGCACCTTCTTTAGGGAAGCTCAACACAGTGTGCCAACAAACTTTGTATTTTTTACTCTGCTACTTTTTATACAGTTACTTAAGTTATCGTTATAAGGTAAGTATTTGCAAAGTAGGTAAGTGGTGGGTGGGTGAATTGAATAGCTTTATGTTTTGTTTCCCTGAATATAGTTTAAAAAAGGTTAAAATTACAAAAAGCATCGTCGTCAAAGGTAACCTACACTTCTATGTAATTTCTGAGCGTGTCGTATTTTACTTACAGCTAAGCTGATTGAGGAAGTCCATCATCCATCAGTCGGTTGCAAGTTATTCCAGTTGTGTTTGTCACAACATCCATCAGTTTGTTATTGTCCTAACATCCCGGTAAACTAAATCAAACTTATGCGGGACCCGTTATAAATCTTCATGCATTATGTCGTGCGCACCATAACAGCCCCATTGAACATTTCTCGCCCTATATAACCGTGCAATAACCGGGAACTAACCCTAGTCCCTCGTGATACGTCACAATATATCAACATACACTCAAACACCCATAAATCTATTTGTTGTCATACTTTGGTGGAAATAAGCGGGAAATATGGGCTCGTGGTATTTCTATACACCCAATAAAAAAACTTTGCTTTCTTGACGCATTATTTGATTTTCCATAGAGTATAAATATTTGTAATTTTATGAAACACTGTGGTTATATGAGTACCTGCCTCCTACCTATCTATATACTATTTTTACCCCCTTTAGTCAAAACTGTATAAATAATAGGTACTCTATGCTATTTATTATGAGCAATATGCTCATGTTTAAGGTGGACTGAGAAGCGATTATCTATTCTAGATACTAATACATATTATAAATAAATAAACTTTGTGAGATTGTAGGGGGTAATCTCTGAATCTTAAATAATAAATATAAATGAAACCGATTTTGAAAATTCTTTTAGTGTTAGTAAGCTACATTATCCTTGACTGCTATATACTTTTTAGTCTTTTTACATAAAATTTTAATACCCGAAGCGAAGCGAGGGATCGTTAGTTCATACGATATTTATCGATATTTACCCAAAACTAACATAACTGCTAAGTTCAGTTTTACAAGTTCACCTTTTTTGAGATAATTAAGCTTGTTTAAGGGTAAGCTTTGCCCTCACGACGTATTGCAGTTTATTCCTAAACATATAAATGTTAAGGTATAGACCTATCGCAGTTTATTCTTAAACTTATAAATGTTAAGGTATACTTACACCGCTGATTATCCCTTGGCTGTAGTAAAGACTGGAGCATATCTGTAACAAGAAACTCCATGTCAAACGAATGTACACAGAATGTAACTACTTATATAAGTTACTAGCTTCCCGCCAGCGGCTTCGCCCGCGTGGTCTTATAATTTTTTCCCCCGTTTTTTGCAACATTTTTCATTACTACTCCGCTCCTATTAGTCGTAGCGTGATGATATATAGCCTATGTTACTCGGGGATAATGTAGCTTTCCAAAGGTGAAAGAATTTTTGAAATCGGTCCAGTAGTTTTGGAGCCTATTCATTACAAACAAACAAACAAACAAACAAATCTTTCCTCTTTATAATATTAGTAGAGACATAACTTTAGTGACTCGTAAAGAATCAGTTATAAAGCTATCTTTATGCGCTTGCTTATGTTATGAATCCATATAAGTTTAGCTGTTTTATTGTAAGTTAGAGCCACTGCTCAACTTAGTCTCAAGTCTAAATGCGAAAGAAACTAATTGTTGATTTTTGGTTTGGAACTGGCTATGGGCGTAAAAAGGGATCCGCGCCTAATGCGCCGATAAGGTTTCAAGGTAATATGGTCGACCTACGCAATAACTGATGCATGCGTGCCGTCTACAGGGACTGGTCAGGTGTCCTCAAAGCCGCTATGCCTCTTTCTTGAAAAAGCCTTTTCAGACATTTCCCTGCATTGAAACTCACATATTTGATAACTTTTATTTTTTACTATGTCTGGACTGGACTTTAAAAGAGACCATGATTCACTAAGTTTCTTTCGGCGTTCCTTCTCAGAGTTCGTCAGTTGCCAGCCATCTAGTTGAATGTAAACATTGACTTGTAAAAGTGTCTTTAAACGATCTATTTAGAGAAATAAATATACATGATTTATCATTTACTGAGGTAGAACATAGATACACATAGAATACAATATTAACGTAGATTGTATTACTAACGTGGGTCGTACGGCTGATCTGGCGCAGTTGTAAATGTAATGCGCAACACTCGCTCACAGTGGAGGCACCGCACACTACTAACAAACAAACGAAACTACTTTTGTCATATTTACGACTGTTTCATTACAGTTCGATCGTGTTCGTTTACGAAATTGTTTGTTTTTCTAATCCGCTGTTCCCAGAAACGAACGTACAATTACAAAGAGCGGTGTGCCAGGAACAAACATGTTATGCACGCAATGTTTTTCAGTTAACCTTACAACATAAAACATTGTGTAATAACATAGGTAATAATTCAATTATTTAATGCAATTAATCTCAGTGATTTAGCTATTCGTGATCCGATAGAATGAGACCTTGTGATATGACCATTGGACTACCAAGTAAAAAAGGTCTTGAGTTCGAATCTAAGACAGAACTGACTTATCAAAATCAGTACCTAGACATTTTCTCGAAAACTAGTAAAGGCTGCCAATACACTAGACCAGGGACAACTCTGGTCTAGTCCACAAGGACTAGAGCCTATTCCCTGTTACTCAAGACCCATGCTGAGCCGTGGGACAGTAAATGAGTTGATCATGACATTTATTTGTCTACTCGGCCCCCAAAGGTTTGGGGTTTTCTATGAATTTCTTAGTAGCAGCTCGGAGTTTAGATTTGTTGGGTTCGGCTCCTAACATACCGGTGAATTGTGGGTGTAGCGCTGAGCAATACACCTCTGCCTAATCATGCGGAATACAGGTGTTATGGTATGTATGTTAACTAAAAGTTAGCTACTTATTATTTACTATCTTTCTCACATGTTTGTGCACAAAATTTCTGCTTTCTTATCCAACGAAACAGGGCTCGCAGCTTCGTGCCCGCGACTCATCATATCAGATCACAGCTCAAAACAGGATATCTGGTAAAATGCACTATTTACATTAAAAAGTACGGTATTTACTCGTATCGAACGTAGTGCAGTATAACTGTACAATACATTAGAATAGTAAGATATTCGTTTATTTTAGTTGGCATGTTCACAGTATCTGTACCGCCGAGGAATGTGTATGGAAGCTGCGCTATGATAAGAGTTATTGGTTTGTAGTTGATATCAGTCGAACTCAGAATACTTACGATGCTGAATCATTGGAATGAGAACTGAACGCACACAGTCTACACTACTGCGAAAAAATATCGATATTTTGTTACTGATTCCAAAAGAGGACACTTTCAAAACATTACATTACTACCATACCCTAGCATAGGGGCTAGGCATAGTTAGCGTACACCCACAGTTAACGTTAGCGGCATATTTAGGTCCCATTTAATAGGAAGCGAGCCTATTGCCATTAACCGGGTCCAAATCCAGTTACTTTTGAGGATTTCATAGAAAAAGCCAATATTAATGCTCGATCTGGTAATCGAACCTTTTCTCCTAACTCACGTGCAAAATTTAATGTTGACATCGACCGGCTGTGTGTACTGTGTGTCATTGTTAGAGTAGTTAAGGTTTTTCTCCCGAGATGTTCCCATATTTCTCACATTGATATAAGTCCGGCGCCACGCTGAGTTTGTGTTTGTTCGGGCTAATTTCAGCAACTACATACTGTGCAGATTGTCACAAAGATTTTACCGATAGAAAGATGGCTTATCTAGGAAGCGTAATGCCATAAACCCTTGCTATGCCGGAACGGAATTGATAAAAAAATACTTACCTACAACCTATCAAATTCTCAGAGACGCACCAATTTATTCGCCTCGTGACATTTATATCGTGTTTCGTTTCCCACATATATAACCTCTCTGTGTAACGGGAGAGAGCCGAGAAAATGTGGTGTTGGGGAAATTGGACGCTTCGGCTTCTTGTGAAGGCGATTAATGTTGGGTGTAGCGCGCGCTGGTCATGACGTGATTGTGTGGCAAAAGACAACCTTTTTTGTTTCTTGAGGGTAAAGCCGGAAAATAAAGTAATATTCGGTAGATTAAATACTTACAGATAGCGAGTTTAACCCCGCATTTGTATGGCCCACAGCAAATACTGCAGTTTGTGATAGCCGCACGGTTTAGCGGTGAGCTCTAATTTATGAAATGGGGGATCACAACGGATGGTCAACGATCGAAGTGATACTATAGGTGTATGTAAAATTGTAAATAATAATAGTCGTATCAGGTCTTATACTTTAAGACCTGTTTGGTAAATGTTGTTGTTTGTAAATGCATCCCCTACACTATTGTAACGGTTTCTGCTTATTACCTCTGAGATATGATATATTTGAAATACGCCCTAATTAAACATGATTGTTGCCTAGCAATGAGCAGTTAGTTCAGCTTTCTGTAGCAGTGGTCGCCCATGACCGTCACGGCGTCTGACCGATACATCAGTGACAGAGTTCCGAACAGGATATTAACACTTAGCCTGAATTACTACAGCCCTTTGCTGATGACCTTGTGTCCATTTTGCGGACAAATTTGAAGTCATTTTGGAAATGGTTTTTGAACGGCCTGATTCTTCTTATTCTACAAGACCTGATGTCATAAGCGCTACAATTTATTTAGAGGACCTACTCGTAGGTTCCTGAACCAAAACATACTGAACTGTGTGTGTGTCTTTTCTATTTTGCACCACATCCATGTCCTGAACTCTTTATTTAGCCTAATTTAGGGTATGGTGCTAAAAACTTCTCTGTGTGCTGTAATAATCGTAATCGTTAACTTCTGTGTGTATAAAATACCTACTTCCCCAAACGAATTTTCCATAATTTTATTTTAATTCTGCTTTCAAAAGAATTTTATTAACATTCGCTTAATTTCTTTAGCAAGGGAAATATTTTATGAAAACAAGGTAATATTTTGTAATAATGAATTTATTTAATAATAAATGTGTAATAAATCGAGTGAAATTAATTGTATTTGCCTAACGTGGAATGATTTGTGACGAGATAGTTTCGCCCTGCCCTGGGGGAAAGCGACCTATGTACGTTTTTATAAATTCTCAGTTAATTGTTAATAAACTCCAAGACTGTCGTAAAACTGTTATACCTTGATTTATACTGAGTATGAAAACACTTAATTAAATTTATGAAATCGCTTTTCCCCACCGCTAAGCCATAGGTGACAAAAGTACATCCTTCAATTTACAGAAAAATACATTACGAAAAATGTTATATAATATTATTCTCGAATGGTTTTTTGTCTAGGCAGATTGAAAAGAAAAGACTACGTAATAAGAAAGTAGTTCTATGTAATTTATTTTAAAATTTGTATCGAGTAGGACAAAATTTTATGTAATGTTACGGCTACTTACTATTTGATTCTCAATATCGTAATTATTTGTTTACAAAGTCTGATTTTGGTGTTTTATTTGAATTTAAGTCTCCTATAGTTAGTATCACTTTATGATTAACGTAACCCACAACCGGAGTAATATTAGCCGCAAAATCTATTACATGATTACAATAATTATATAAAGATTTATAAATAAACACATGATAGGTACAAGTCGATTTCAAAAATGGTAACAAAAATTTTGTTTGTTTCGAAAATGTTTAAAAAACTTTAATTACTCTACTATAAGATCGGCGCCCACTGGCATCACATCATGGCATTGGCTTTTTAGGTGATCCATCATTATTATTATACTATAGCTTAACATTAGAACATTACATTTGTATTAGAAATATTATCTATAATATTATGCTATAGGTAATATTATTGCTCATCGCTTTCCTTGCCAGCGCCAGTGTGCACCGTTTCTAATAACCAGGATAAAGTCTGTTGGTGAATAAAAAAATAAATTGTATGACACTACTGTTTGTGAAACAAAACACATCACTCTTTTTATAATTCCATTAAATATATTAAGTGCTTTACGAGTGTATAGTTTTATTTAAAAATGCGCAAAAGCGTTCATAAAAATCTTTCCACGACACCGAAATTGCATAAAAACAAATCACAACTAACACGTTTTGAGCTTTAACACGACACCAAAACATCTGGACAACAAAACGAACTATACAAATTATAAACTAGGGATTAACAAATCACAATTAGGTATGAAGATTGTATATTTAAATTTGTCAAATTTTAAGCTTTTTGCAAAGCGCTGTTTATATTTTAGCGCTTTACTGAGCTTATGCTACTAAATTATTAAAATTCGTGTAAGACTATATATGTTTTGTCATCACTTTCGAAGGCATTGTAGTTATGTTACAGGACTCTGTGGGATGGTATGTATTTACAGGTGATACTTATAGCCAAGTATTTCAATTGAATTATCTTATCAAAATTACCTAGATATAAAAGTATAGGCACAAGAAATTTCATAATTAACGTGTGCAAACACTATATTTTGCGCTATCATATTATGTGCATCAGAATGTAATATACAATAAAGTAATTATTAAGTATTCATAATTATAGTACTCATAATTAAATATCGCGCTCAGTAATGCATTGTTAGAGCTGGAAATTACTAGGTACTAAGTATTACAGTTGTTAATAGTTACAAAAAATAATTAAACGTACCTAATGTAGATTTTATTCTACAGCAAAATGTAATGCCAACATAATAAATATCGGTACGAAACGTAACAAATCTGAAAAAAAACTTTTTTTTTGCTTTAACAATGCATTGCTAAATTATTTCTTCTAATTTTAACAATAAGTATGTTAAATTATTATTATGTATTTTTACAAATGAATACTTCACCAATATCTTTCATCTCGTCAAATATTAAAGGAAAACGTGCACAAGTAGTCAATTCAAATTCATTTGTATCACTTATCTAATACAACACGAAGCTAGCTTTTTCTAGACATTTAGGCGACAGAATAAATAGGTACACTTTTAGTCATTAGGAGAATACTTGAACTTTAATCACATATCGTTTACTTCCATTCCTCTTTAGTACGAAAAAAAATTTTTGATAAGTAAATATTTTTCAGAAGTTTTGCGAAATTATCAATTCCATACTTGCCTCAGTTGCACTTTATTTAGTCTGTCGTTGTAACAAAATTGGAAAACATTTGACATGCAAGTAATGTACGTCTTATAATTTTCCCTGTATAAATTATTGCTCTATTGGAATATCGTAGATCAGCCAGATTACTACTTACTTTACATAATATAAATATTTTAAAAAATCTCTGTAAGGCTAGATACAAAGCTTTCCTTGATTGTAAACTTTCTGTTACAACGACATAAGTTTTCTCTCGTCTCCAGTCTCTATTTAGTCCAGTATTTTCCTAATGAACCTTTATCACTACTTATCAAAAAATTACCAAAAATTGTGCCATTACAAATACACAATATATTCGTGAAATATATATTTAATAAGGCAATGTTTTATAGACAGCTCTTACAGTTAGAAACAGATATTAGATACCTGCTAGTAGGTACATCATTTGCGAAATTAATGTGTTTTGCCAAATTTCGTTATCAAACTACATATGTATATGTAGTTACATGACAGTAGTTTTTGTTAATTTTGATAGACAACAAAACTAGGATACTTTGGCAAACAACATCATTTCATCTAATAAATAGGGGAAGATTAAAGGGAATAGTACTAGGAGAGAAGGAATGGAAAGGGTGTAAACCTAATAATTAAAACTTTGAGCATTGAGAAGCTAAGCTCGTGTATGTAAGCTTAATATTAATATCAATGTTTAATAATGTGTACGTTTAATTTGACATCTCGATTAATAATGAAAAATATTTCACAGCCTCAAATTAAATATAAACCTAACAACGAATTTACACAATCTAAAAAAATGGTGAAAATACAATCTAGATTGAAAATGATAAATTTATCTTAAAATCGACACATTTTATTTCTGTATTTAGTATCAGAATTCGGTGCAAACATTAAAATTTCTTAAAAATATTCCATAAAAACTGGAATGTGGAGAGTTACAACTATTTCAAAATTACATATTTAGTTAAGTAGTCGATTTTAAGAAAAAAATACAAATCTTTGGTTTTTTCGAATAATTCAGTAAATTAAATACAATCAATATCAAAGAACAAATTATTGGCACAGATCTGGATAAAAAATCAATGTGCACAGTATATTGTGCTCAATGATATTTTGGTGTTCACTTATATAAAGCATTATATCGTTTAGTTTAGGAACTATTTAGATACACTGGACAGCTTCAAACCACTATAGAACAGTGATTTTCTGGGATTTTAAAAATAATTGTTGTAAGTACATTGTAACTCTGGTTACGTCAACATTTCTAAAAAAATACTACTAACGTAAAGAAATTCACAAAATTCTGATAACTGATAACTTATTGCCGTGTATCTAAACAGTATTAGTTAGAAGACAAACAAACATACAATATTATATAAAATCGTCAGGTATAAGAACAGTACATTACAATCAGTCTCAAGCCAATACATGCGGAATTCCAACGTTAATTTAATTAAATATACACGAACACTCGCTTGTTACTGCAGCGTGGAGGCGAAGTAAAGACATCAAAAGAAATATCTTTAAAAAATATTAATGGTAGGTAAATATTCTATGATATTTATTAAATATTCTACGTCTTCTCCGAGTTGTGAGGAGATTAAGAGAATTTACACATTAAAAAAAGAACGAACTAACATAGTATTCACTTTTATAACGTCACCATAGTATAGATCAAAAACGTATGTTTACCTTTGTTCCTTAAGAAAAGAAAAGAAAAAATAATATCTTCAAAATAAATGAAAATGTTCCGAGTGACACGATGGAAACCATTGATCTTGCTAATGACCTCGCTTCGTTTTACGACTGCAGTTACAAACGAGCTTACAATACAACTTACTGCTAAAGTCTACCAAAGAATTGGTCCATCTGATAAAATATAAAACGGAGAAGCGTTCCCCGAACACAAATGAAAATATCCATTGAAACGTCGAAGCATTGAAGCTCTTAACCAAATAGCAGGATAGTTATATAGAAAACCTTGTTAACGAAACTAGCGGTAGTAGAAATACGATCTCAATCACAAGAGACATAGAGTTCATTTCACTTTGCCGTGATCCATTATAAGTAGCGATGGAGCCAATTTTCGACAATTCACTGATTCCGAGCACATTTTAGATTAAAGAACGGAAGTAGAGGAAATGGGCACTAACTGTAACGGCTACGGAACCGCTGCAGAAACCAGGAACGTGTTATATTATCACTATTCTCTGCTCTTCAAAAGCATATACCCGTCTGTCTTTGTTAGAGAAATAAGACTTGAGTGGGCTTCCATTTGCATTCTGAATAATGAAATCATTCTGAATAATGAAACCATTCTGAATAATGAAATCATCCTGTAGCGTGCTCGATGTTTGGGACATAACAGCCCGTATTTTGTTTACTGGAACCAGGTAAGCTCCTCCTAGATAAAAGAGCTCGGAATCAGTGAGTTGTCGATTTAGGTGGCTCACATGCGCGACATGATCATGTACCGCCCGTCGGAGAGCAGCTCCCGCGTGTCGGAGGGCGACCCGGGGCTGAGGCTGGGCGCCACGGACGGCGACGAGTACGTGTCCTTGTTGAACTTGCCGAGCCGGACGCCGCCCTCCGACGTCACCGAGATCTCCTCCTCCACGATCTGCTCCAGCGGCAGCTCACGCATGGGGTCGCCGTTCAGAGCCAGCGCGTTCACGAACCCATGCGCGCGCTCCGGTGGCGGCTCCGTATACGTCTCCGTCACAGCCTCTGGCAGCACCTCAGATGCACGCGCGCGGCGGGCATTCTTCGTTCGCATCCCACCCGTCTCCGCGTCCCTTTCCAGTCTATGTCCAGAGCGTGATCTCGTCAACTGTCTCTGTACGTAATCTTCTAAAGCGTCCTCCTCACTCTTCATCAAGTATTTGTGCAGAATAATCAAGAATATGCCAATGGCCACCGAAAACAGTCCCGAGCAGACTAGCTCGTTAAACCAGCTCACAGAGCCGACAGTGCTCCAGGATGTGACGTTATCTGGCAGTAACCCGGAGCCGAGTAAGAACAGACCGAGCACGAGGAACACCACTCCCAGGTGGAGCATACCGACCGTCGAGACGACCTCATTTTCAGGCGCGTGGGGTTTTCTATGGCGCCGCCTTTCCAAACTGCCAGTGGAGCAGTGCGGGGAGGTGACTCCCGACTCTGAGGACTGCAGCGAGTAGCGTCGCTCGCGGGCTCGCTGCTGCTCGGCGCGGCGCTTCCGCTCTCGGCGGATGGCGAGCGCCGAGTGCAGGCCGACCGCGTGCATCCTGCAAGCACGGGCACGGGTGAGTGGCGTGGTCACACCGCGTCGGAAACGCATCGCGTGCGTGCGCGGTGCGTTTCCGACGCGTGCCGAGTGCGGGGCGTGGCCGCAGGCGCGGGTAGCCGCACGCCTGGCGGAGTGACCGTCGACCCGTGCCCGTGCCGTGCCGTCACATACGATAGCGTACTATTCAGTAGGAAGGAACTTGACGAGTGCTTCAGAGCAATGATTGAAGAGGCCGACGAAAGAAATTTAATTAAATAGACATATTCAGCTCAATATAAACTGCAGAAGTTGCGAAGTTGTGCCAGTGCATTATTTAAGTTTTACATCAAGTCCGTTCCTGTATCCATAATAGCTGTAATTCTTACTATTACAAAGTATTCCGACGTATAATTGCGTCAGCACCATTTTATATAAAGTAAATAATGGATTGTAAATCATATCACGTTCTGAATCTCTGTTATCAAACCGGGGAGTATCGCTAATGTATTCGCAAATGGTCGTAAATATTAACAAAGTTGATGTGCGCTACTGGACAGGGCCTGGACCGGCTCACAAATGAGGAGCCTGTTTAATTATTCACAAAAGTCGTCCTCAATTTGCGCAGATCTTTACGAAAAGAGAAAACTTTGAGCATGTTTACATAACAAAAAAAAACATACAAACAAAATTCGGAGGCGGCAAACAGTAAATGCTACGTTGCATATTAAATACTTAATGTATTTAGAGTATTTTATTATCAACTAACTGTAATGTTAATAATGTGTCTCTACTCCATTTGTACGTTGTACGATATTTTAATAACTCAACTTATATCATTAAAAAAATAGTAAGCAACTGCCTCAACTGGTTTAATTGAGTGATGATTGAAAGGCCCTCAACTGACCGTGAGGACCTGGGTTGCTTTGACGTGAAAGTATCTAGGTTCTTTTATAAAATTCTCAGTAGCAGCTCGTATTTTTGATTTGTGCAACTACCCGTGTCACGAAAACATAGGACTATGAGTACATCTCTGTTTAATGCTTGTAACATAAGATCAAAATGTGGTCCTATACCTTTAGAATTAACATAAATCATGTCACACTTGAGTTTCAGTAAGTGTGGTCGCTGAAACTTGTACAAAGTTGGTTACGGCAGTGTCCCAAATATGACACATTGAAATGTCCCAGTGAATGGCGTGCCATGAATGCGGCCTCCTGACTGAAGCCTGAAAAGGCCTGAATTTCATAATGCTGGGAGAAATCGTTAAGCAAACATGTTTGTGTATATATGCTGAAGTATTCACTTACGTTCACATCTGGATAGCTGCTAACCTTCGGATAAATAAAAAAATGGAACAAAATTTGTATGAAATTATCTGCCGAATAATTTAACGGGAACTTGACAGGAGTTGGTGAAACAGGTTCTTAATGTATCGTTTAGTTACTGTAATTTTATTGAAGTAATCAATACTACCTATTATTATCAAGTTCGGATGTACCTACAGGGTACATCCGGGAGGAATGATCCGCGAGAGAGAACTGGCCCTAACGCGCAAAATTCGGAACACACTGATTCTGATAATTCATTACTAAACATCACCCCGAATGATATAGACGAAAGCAAAAAAAAGATAATATTTTGTAACTCGTTTACGTATCTAAACAATAATTAAATATCTACAACTTTACTGTTAGCTGTAAACGGTGGTTAAAACCTTCACTGTTCGCCACTGTTAACCCTCGCGCGCTCGTTCATCAGCACTGCACGACCACTGGAGGCTTGCCAACTACTGCACCATTGTTTATCATTTTCCATGGTGCATACATTACCGCTACGAATAGATTGTTACGGTCGCTAAATACTGCAGTCATTACTTATCCGTATCTGCGTAAAATTGTGCATACAATTGTAGACAATTTAAAATGAAATATAATTTTAGGTGACAATAAAAGTTCAATGAAACTATTTTTATAGCTTACATTGGTAATATCACAACACTGGATTCTTCCCTCGCTAAATCGGTGAAGAAAAATATTGAGAGAAAACTTTTTTTAGGTGCGGAAAATTCTTAAAAGCGCAGTTGCCATCATCTGCTCTTTGCGTCATGGCCATGAGATCAGGACCATTCACCACGACCATAACGGGAATGTGAGAAAACCTGCCTACCACAGACGCAGAGTTTAGGGAGTTACCACATTTACGGCATTTGTAATCTGCCAACCTGTGCTCGGCCAGCATAACTGTACAGGTTATAATGTGTAATATACTCCAAAGATCATAATTATCAACCTAACCATTTCCGAACAATGATGTTACATGCGGCTGAATATTAGTAGTCTAAAGAGCCAGTGTGTTTTTGATGACAGAAAAGCATATTGGGACGCTTTATAGAAAGCGGTAACCGCAGTATACAGTATCACTAGTTGTCATCTTGAAACTATGCCCAGTTATCTTATTGCTAAACACGTTCGGCAGAAGATTTGGCAAGCGGCAGCGATGTTCTACCACCTGTACTCAATGATGAAAACAATAAATAACGTTTCCTCTGCTTCTAATGCTCATTAATTATCCCGGAATGCTAACATATCTACTAGAAATAGCAAAACAATAATATTGTTTCCATTTTCAAGTGTTTCAGCTGGAATCCTCTTAATTGGCAAACAAATGGAGACGACCAGAGCCCCTCACTGCGCCATCCACTCATAAGAACCTTTGAATTCGATTGCGATACTTGTTTTGCAATCAATGTCTACGCTTCACTGTTGAACAATAGGACGTTTTACAATGAAATATTGGTACCGCAGTAGAATAAATTGGAAATTCCATGTTTGGAACATTCTAAATAACATACCATCACGCCTGTATTTTCCGAAGGGTTTGGCAGAGGTGTAGACACCCACAGTTCGCCGAGTATGTTAAGGTACCATGTAATATGGCACGCTTCTTGCCATTGACCGAGCACAAATCCAAACTCCAAGCTGCTACAGCGAGTTTAATGCAAAATAATTAAAAAATATTATTAACCGTTGATTACCTACAAAATAAGCAATCTAACCCACTGTGCAAATGAGTTTCATCGCCTTTGCCGTGCACAGTGGGCAAGTTCCTCGGAGCCGCGCAATTAAAGTCGACCTATGTAAATTCCACTTGAAACTTTTGCGGGAAAAACAGACTTTTTAATTATTTTTCACTGGGGAGCACGCAAAACAAACAGCGATACCGGGGCAAAAGGCCGCATCAACTCTGCCCGGATAACAAGGGCGTGTTTTATTTTCTGTGCCTTTGTTGGGCAATTTTGAATATATTGTTCAACCACGATGAGGTTTTAGCCTAGACGTCACGTTGCCAATTAGCGAGTTAGGTACAAAACATAATACCTAGTAGTAGGCAGTTTTTTTGTTCGTGATATCGGAACCTAGTTTGACGCATTATTTTTTATTCATTTACATTATGTGTCTTAAAATCTCATACAATCATTGTGCGGTGTAAGATGATGGTGCGTGGTAGGTTGGAGAAAAGTCAAGAGTATGTTAAGCTTAATAAATGGTTATTCTAAATACACAATAGCCAAATGTTAAGTAAAAAGTATTATAACTAAATGGTTTGTTAGTGGTTGTTTATGAATGTTATGAATGTAAACGGTGTCCAACAAAAGAGTATAAATAGTTTGACTGTGGTATCAAAAATACAACATAATATTCATAAAAATGGTTTAGTTATGTCTCCGTGTCTTAAAATAATATCTTCAACTCTATGGTATGCTCCTAAAATGGTTTCAGTATACAAGTAACCCAAACACCACTCACTTTATTGTTTTTTTTTCTTTTTACGGCTGTAGGCGTGCAAATAAACACTTTAGAAAATTTTGTACACGTGTCACAAATATATGTTATTGGCAACAATGGCCACTTCAGGTCTGGCAGTCTGCCAGCCCCCGCAGGCTTAGGGTGAAGCCTGTTGCTGTTGCCACGAGGGGCGAGGGCATCTAATATCTGTCTAGACGGAAAAGCCTTTGTGCAGCCAGGCTGAAGGGGACACCGCTTGAAAGTTCCTTGGCTTATCGTGCATCATGATTGCCGTACAATTTTAAGGACTTCCCGAATGCTAGAAAGGTTTTTTTAAAAAAAAATTCACCGATTTCAGAAAATCAAGGAGATTTTTAATTCGTCTGTATATGTATTTATATATAACTGCAGACTTGGTTGTTAATGAACCATCACCGATTTTAAATTAAGTAATCCCCTATTATTTCGAAATAGTTTTATATTTCGTCTTGTGTGCAATGAAAAATGATTGATTGAAAAATATTATTACATTTATCCCTACCTATAGGAAAAAACTTATCAATGGTCGACCTAAGCCCAGCTGACCACATGATCCGGCCCCCTTGATCCGCCCTTAGTTCTCTTCCGCCTTTCCTAGACGGTACGGAAATAAAACAGAATTTCGCGAATATTGTTTCCAAAAAACCCAGCTCTGTCTCTACATTCTATATCTCAATAACTTGCAAA
The DNA here is from genome assembly GCA_946251955.1 of Acronicta psi. Classification (NCBI taxonomy): domain Eukaryota; kingdom Metazoa; phylum Arthropoda; class Insecta; order Lepidoptera; family Noctuidae; genus Acronicta; species Acronicta psi. The sequence goes on from OX276477.1 coordinate 13,759,800, forward strand.
AGTAGTGAGAAACCGCTAACCCACAACCACGCCTTTCTCTAGTTCGTAGTGCAAAATGGAAATTCAGCCGGGCTGTTCCTGAAACACATATCTAATGGCCTACTTGGCGGAGCTCCAAGCGTATTGTTTTTAACAGCCGCACTGAGACTGTACTCTTGCAAAAAGGCTTTTACTTAAAAAAACAATATTTTATAATGCATACATAAATGTTAAACTACTGTCTGGGTCATTGTCTTGCGAACGGTTACATTTTTTGACTCGGAAGTTTAGTTTCTACTAAGAGAATAAATAAATTGACCAATTAACAAATCAACCTCCAACCAAAGTTTTGAACAATGGCTACCGATATAAGCAGGAAGACTTTTTAGACTTCTGACCAACAGTAACGATTGTCATAGGTGTTCCTATTGACAAGGACTGACAGATTTACGTGCTGTCCGAAACACGGAGGGGTCTGGATGTCTTAAAAATGGCCACACATCCACAGACTGCATGCGGCAAACGCTGCTTAACCTTGAGGATCAACTAATCATCAAGGTTAAGCTATTCAGATCAGCAAGGTTAAGGGGCTCGTGGTTAAGTTATAAACAACGACCCCTTCATTAGGTATATTATATTAAGTCCTGTAAAAAACTAAAACCCGCCCACTTTGTTATAAAGTGCGTCCCTCTGGCGGCACTCATTAACCCTCAATAGCCCATCAATTTATCAACACTTATCGAGCTTTAGCGCAAAGGGTAAATTTTCAAGCGTTTCATTATTAATTGTGATATTATCCGCAGCGGAGTGGTTTGAAGTATCAAATTCGTTATAATGACCAATCGGCTTTATTAAAAGCGCGACAAATTTTTAATCGATAAAATAAGTTTTTTAGATTGGTTAAAAAGTAATATTAAATTTTTGGATATCGTCAAAACATATTTTCCTTTATTTTACCTACCGAAAAGAATCGACAACAAACTCTAAGGATGTCAAACATAATTATTATGAGACGGGAAAGACAAAAGGGCGAAGGGCAAAAGTATTCTCCTTCAAAGGGAGAAAGGGCAAGATGCGTATGCCAATGCGTGATCATACCTGCATAAAAAATATACGCGTCGATTTGAGAACCTTGTTATTTTTTAATTATTTTCATTGGTGCTGTGTCTACAAACTTTATCTTCCTTTGAATATGTAATCCAAACAAAATCAGTTTTTATTACATTTATTCACTAAATCATAAAACGTTGAGTCCATAAAATAAACACGGAATATAATCAATCATAGTAACAGCTATGTGAGTAATGAAAAACGATTTGTATAAAGTAAACACACCTAAGTATACGTTTCTCAACAAATTGTGCGAAAATAAGCTTTCAGACTGCGAGAAGCCTAATTTAATTCTATTTTCAAACGTCAGCGTCATTATCTGGCTATCCTTTCCTTAACTATGGTGGCGTCAGATTCCAGTCTGACCAGATGCGGTTGATATATGGACTCAAAGCAATTACCGATTTTCTGGGTTGAGATCATGATCATAATGGTACATACAATTTTAGAGATGGTAAAACTCTGCCGCTGTTTTCATCCAGGTAGTACATACCACCGTATTACCAAGAATTCTGCCGCTAAGCAGTCATCTGATGTGATTAATATTTTGTTGTTTCAGAGCTTATGTAGCCAGAGAAATTACTGAGCAAATGACACATGACCTGAGGTGAGTGATATCGCTGCTGACATCTTATAACAATAAAATAACATTGCCTTGGTATCTGGCAACTAGCACTGATATCCAATTTGTGGTCTCTATACGTCAATAGAGAAACAGGAAAACAGTGTATCATGATGACCACCAGCCACACAGAAGTGGCTAATGGAGTGATGATAACCTGTTGCTGTGGAAGGAATACGCTGGAACAGACCTACACAATGTCCAACAGTGAACTGCAATAGGATGATTGATTGAATAATAAGAACTGACGGATGATTTAATATTCCCAGCAATGACAGTACTGTATCCTTGCGTGGAAGTGAAAAATAAGTGGAAAATAAATTGGACCAATCAGTGTGCGCCCCCTGCATTGTTCGTACTCGCTTGTTCGCTAGGGACACTCGCTACTCGGGCTCCATTAATATTTTGTATGAACAAGATTAATGGTCGCGAAGTATTTTGTAGTGTGGTGGACGTGATGCATCAGGTGTGTCCGCCAGGTGGCGCTGCACGGTTGACCAACACTGGCACACTGCCCAAACGCAGCTGTAATAAAATACGTAGGGCTGTACAAATGAATGAAGTCACTTAATGTCGCGTGACAACTACAGCCTTACAGGATATAATATAAGTGAGTTGAAGTCAAGCTCATCTAATTCAATATCGTAATCAACATACCACCATGCCTATATTCCATAGTTCGCGGGTATGTTTAAGTCCCGTGAGATAGAGGGCCAGCTTATTGGCATTAACCGGGTCACAATGTAGTCATTTATTTAGATAAAAGTTAAATAAAACATTATACAGGTATTTTTAGTCGTTCGCGATCTCCTATCGTGGTTGCCAACATAACATAACATAGATCCGGATAATCAACGTGAAAAAAAGCCTTCATGAAAGTTTAGTTTTAAATTTTTAGAGAGAAATCTTTTTAGAGCATCAGTTTGTAGCAGAATTTTTTCATCTGGCGAACGTTTTTTTACAAACCCAAGAGTTTTTCGTTGTATAGTAACATTAATAACTTTTAAGTGCAATATATACCCGTAACTTTGATTCCAATTTATTTCACTATCAATTTGAAATACATTGTAAATTACTAGTTTACATTTCCAGATCTGGAAATGTAAACAAGACAGCCAAAAATAAATCTTCATACATATTTATATCATAAACGCAAAATTAGCCATAAAATTTATAGCTAACGCATCGATAAATATCGACGATTAACACTAAAAAACAGGCCTAAATTTATAACCGGGGCATCTATAAATATTTCATGTTAGTGGCAGCCCTGGCGATGGGCGAATGATCATGCATGAGTCATAACCCGGCCGGCTGATTGATTCAGACATCGAGTGGTTTGTTTGTTTTAGCAGACATATGATCACCAGATACATTTATGATCGCGAACAATTTTAATTATACGCAAACATTTAATGTACCATTAACGAGAGAAAGAGATACGAGCAGCTACAGACATCTGTGTTCTAAACTTATGAATAAAACTGTAATGTCTCACATAATTAATGTGCCAAAACGCAGATTTCTTTCTGCTCTTTTTAACTACCATAATGGCAAAACTAAGTCACCGCCATCTACTACTACATCCATATTGAAAATGTTAAAATATTGACTTGTAAAAGTGTCTTTAAAAGATTTATTTACAGAAATATTTATCATCATCATACTTAATCATTACCTGTTCGAGTCCATGGTAAGTATGAATAATTAATTATATCTATAGTAGGTAGATGCCTGAGAGATTTTCTGGACTACATGTGAAGTCTGCCAAACCGCGTTAGGCCAGCGTGGTGGACTATAGCCTAATACCTCTCATGCTGAGAGGAGACCCGTGCCCAGCAGTGTGATGATTATAATATCGTGAGGAAGCTTGCAGGTTTTCTCAAAATGTTTTAAGAAGTATTATACCCGAAAGATTGTCTCGACGGAGTATGAGATCTGTCAACCCGCACTAGGGCAGTATGAAGCACCAGAACATAATAGTAGTTCTGTAGATTTCCATGAGCTAAGTACCTACTTAACATATACATCATATATATACACCATTTGATATACGTATTATATTATTAAGGCCTATGAGGAACTAAGTTGACAAGAGACGCTGAATGAATGAATAATGTTGTAAATTATATTTTATTGAGGTAACATTGATTTCATCTAATTATGAAATGAATATTAAAATTCTTAACATTAAAACAATATTATTTATTTATGTAACTTTATGATATTATTATTATGACTCGTTTAGCGTTCGTATTCCGATAGTGCTTCAATGGTCACCTTGTCTGACCACTACGGCATTTCTTTAGTCAGCTCCAGATTTATACTCTTTTCCGGTTTGTGGTAATGAATATCAAACTATTAACATTCATACAGATATTGCAATCAGACGGAGCGATACAAGAAATTGTTCACGTTACATTGCCATGTTTACATGTGTCAATCGTGCGTCACTGCGTTTCCGGGTAGCGTTGTATTGTAAACAGGGGAACTGGGTCGGTACGACTGTAATACACGTGCTAATATTCTATTGACGCCTACGGGAACCTGATTGTAGACCACATTTTCTAACTGCTTTGTTCAGACTACAAGACATTACCCCTTCCCTTTTATTTTCCTTTTAGCATAATTTCATAATTAAACTTTAAATTGGTAAATCCATACAAAGTCAAGGTCAGCGTAAAAATGCATAAGCCTTCATGACGACTAATAAAATATGCCTAAACTACTTTCAACTACGGTAAAAAGGTTGCTTCACATAAGTCAAGTTTATTGTAAATCTTGTCTGTATGTCTTGTCTATAAAGTCTTTACTCTTTGGCGACATAAAATTTAATCGTTGGATAATCAAATCGGCGACTATATAAGTTATGATGAATTAGGTAGGTATATTAAAAAGGTAAAGCATGGGTAAAATAAAAATAACCTTTATTAATATTAAATATCATTATGTATAAGATATATTTGATCTATTGTTTAATCTATACTAGGTATATTATTATTTTATGCAATGCGCATGCTTGTTTAACGGTATAATTTTATTACATACAGAGAGCGACCGCGAACTAACCTCCGCAACTCAATTATCAGACAATTCATGGCATAGATTACTTTAGAAAATCTACGCTGAAATCCTAATTTCTAATGCATCCGGGTCGATCTACTCGACGCGCGCCAGTGACATAATTTATTTCCCTGTGTTCGTATCTAGAACAAAATAACACGTGTAATCTGTTCTATCGAGTGGAAGCTCTATCGTTGGACTACGCACTTCATTTTTTACGAGGTTGGATTGCAGCACTGCAATAAAGAGGCCGATGGCCAGATGGTATACGAACTATTTCGAAACAATAAGAAAAACTCTTTTAATCGTGTCAATGGGCAGACTTCGTTACCGAGGAAAAAAATACTTAATGATTTTGTATTTATTCATTTAGATTTAGTTATTTAATAATAAACTCCTCCGGTTTTGTTGGTCGGTAAAAATCTTGTAAAATGGGTAAAATGTATAATTTATTCACCGATAGGTGTAGAGGAGAAACTTTTTTAATAAAAAAATAATAATAATTAAATCCTCAAAAAGGAATCTTAATTTTTATAAAACGCAGCGTTAAAAATACCAGGGCGACATGAAGTATGAAAGGATGAGTGTGGCAGCCCCAGCGTATTTCCGCGGGGATACCTTTTAAAACCAATTGGAGCGTGATTGAGATCCCTCTGCGCGCTAGCTCGACGTTAACCCACATAAAATGAATATGGCACCGAGTTTATTTGCATTAGTTATTTAGGTTTGAGACTAAATTATGGTTATATTTTAGTTAAAATAGTAATAGTAGGTAGGTATTAATTACCTAGAGCACTTAGAATTTGTTAAGTTTAAAAAAGTGAATTTGGGCGGCTGGGCGGATTTTCAGCCAAATCCGCCCAGCCGCCAAAATACACTTTCAGCCTGTACTCAACAAACTCTCACATAATAAAGAGTTATAAGTGAAGTTTTTTTAGCGCTTGTAAATTATTTGTTTTAGCAACATTATGCTATGCCCGATTTATTGTCATAGTGAAGGAAGTTGCGGGCGAAAGCCAGTACAGGAAATTTAGACAACATGTACCTATGTTACTAGTCAGTAATGTAGTACAAATTTATTAAAATTCCTTGGACGAAAAGTGTTGCTCATATATTTTTTGAAGATGTTACCAAATTAATGTCATCAAATCTCTTTGTACATCAGATATTGCTGGCGTCATCTAAGACGTAGGAACATGGAAGAAAAATTTGACATCTCGGGCAGTAGTCTCAGTAGCTTAGTTGTGTAAAGCGACCGGTGTGCTGCACCGGAGGGACGCAGGTTTGAACCCTGCCTAAGATCGCATTCTTCTTCCATTAGAGAATTTTTATATCTTTAGAATCTCTTTGACAAAGTGACATTGGACCGAATGGCTTCACCACACACACGCAAACACTCGTGGTATGTACGCTTTGTTATTTATGATTATTTTCCAACGTGCCCCGCAGCATGTACATTGTACATTGTACACGTCACGCGGGGTAAAGACCCCATCAGTTCATATTAGGCCGGGATAACACCGCGACTGTTTGACTCACACCTTTGTTTGTTTGTAGAACAACAATGATGATTAACTGCAAAATTTATGATCTGTGGACGTAAGGAATTTGCTGATATGAATTTAAATACAGATTCAGAACTTTTTACGCTTTAAATTTTTTTCTTCGAGCGTAAATTTTTATTCTTCTAATGTCTCGTACTGAGAAAGAGAATGGACACACTAATCACGCGATCAGTCTTCGAATCAATCGAGGGAATCCAGATTTGTATTGTTGTAATAGTAGCAATACTATACAAATTAGACAGCAACAAAATAACAGCCTGTGACATTCAATTAGACATACATAAATCATCATTTATTTGGCAGAAAAACTAGGTCGTTATTACCTAAGAGTTTTGAAAGTCAGTGTTCTTTGTAAAGCTAAAGCTAACATCATTATCCGATTCTAACGACTTTGACGACAATTTTATTGATATTTAATGAGCAGGTAAAGCCATGAAACAGAACCAAGTTAACTATTAAAAAAGTTGTAATTGTATGCGTCTGACTTTGTGTTGTAAATGTTTACTGTTATGATTATAGTTCATGAGAGGGGCTCGTGGCCAAGTTGTAACTACGCTGATCAACCGATCTGCAAGGTTAAGCTACACTTGCCGCGGTCAGTCTATGGATGGGTGGCAATTCTTAACATATCGAGACCCCTCCGTGCCTCGGAGTGCCACGTAAAGCCGTTGTCATACGAACACCTATGACAATCGTTAAGTGGTAGTCAGAAGCCTAAAAAAGCCTGACAACCAGTCTTTCCTTCGAATATCGTTAGTTATTCAGTTCGTTTTGAACTAATAACGAATTACCCCAACTACTCGAGAACCGTGCAACTAATTATTGACATTTCAAAAGTAACCTATACCTACTAAATAATGGTCTAATTGAAATAAAACAGGCCTAGTAGCCGGCATGTAGGCTAATTTATTGATTAAATATTCATGATCGATTTTACCTCTCACATACAGTCACGCCTGTGTTCTCTAAAGGGCTAAGCAGTGGTGGTTGACGTGCACACTTCGCCGAGTAATGTCTCTTGGAACAACTTGCTATATAATACCAACAAGCTTTTAAACCAAGTTCAATCAATCCTACTGTTAGGGATTTTATAAAAATAATGTTCAAGACTACCCCGCCTATTTTGATAATCACTGTGTCAGAATGTATAAAAGGCTTGCCGGAACGTCATTTCGGTCTCTTTTGCTCGAGATCTCGGATAGTACAGACGTGCTATGTCCGAGCCGTCGCCGCTAATTTTGTGTGATATCGAGTCTCTGTCCGATCGTTGTGTATTTTGGCTATGTGTGGTAATCTTAAATAGATCCTCACTATGTGAATTGTTCCTATGGCCCTATTAAATCTTTGTGTTTGTTACCAGTGTACTTATATTTTTTAATAAATTCTACTTCTGTTCTTTAATACTATCTATAACAAATTCATATTAGCCAGAAGTATTGTATAGGTATACTTTATTTTCACTGATCTTAGTCTAAGAACTGTCAAGACCACGCTAAACTCGGAAAGTAAATTGCAATTCGGGACCGCAAGATAAGAGTCGGAAGTGATGGCAATCTTATGACGACCGCCTAGGGGCGACGGCGAAGCCCACGGGTGATAAGCTCTGTGCCCGCCCGCAAATTAAGTATCCGAAATTTCTCTCAGGAAATTTGTTTCGTACTTATGGTGCCCTGGTACCTTGCGCATGAATTTCGACCGTGCATACTGTTGAAGAATCCCCCGAGTTTTTTTGGAATCTATATTCCTGTCCTACTGCTGGCCATGGGTCTCCTCTCAGTGAGAAAGGGATTAGGTTATAGTCCACCACGCTGGCATAATGCGGTTTGGCAGACTTCACATGCCAATGCCGTCGAGAAAATTTCTCAGGCATGCAGTGCCTCGACCATGAGTTTTTCTCACTAGACTCGCTAGCGACGCCGTAAAATATTTGTATGGAAAACCCTCGCAGCGCCTCTAGCGGTTACGTAAGGAACTAAAATCTGTATGAGATTAAAGCTTTTCGATGCGTTAAAAACCTATCGAAAGCCATTCGATAGAACTCATGGTTGAGGGGCAGGTTTCCTCACGATGTAATGTTTTTTTCCTTCACGAGTGATAATTACCCACATGATATCGAAAAGTCGACCAGCGTACCTTGGATTCGAACTCGAGACCTTTAACTGGGCATTCCAATGGTCATATCAAAAGGCTACCTACCAACTGCTTTTCAAAAAGCTATCACTGCTTTCTAGATTAAATAAAAACTCGGTCATAAACAAAAACTTATTGAGTAAATTATTGTGAAAGAGTATTTAATCTGCCCGAGGAGGAAGCACTCCAACGATTTAAAACGAGACATTCTTGAAAGCATAGTACTACAGTAAAAAGAGTTTTTTTATACCATGTTTGGAAGTAAACTGTATCTTTAAGATTGAAAAGATCGGTGAAAATAAAAAAATGCACAGGTTTTCCCTGAAAGAAACGAAAGGAGATAATTATGGCGTAGTTCTTTAGTAGGTTAGAAAGTTGCTGAAATAGTGCAATAACAATTATAATTTTGAAGATTTTTAAAAAACATTTTAACAGTATTTTACTCGTATGTATGCAGTGCATGGTGTGGACTGGACGTATGACTCATGTGAATAACCAATTTGGTACATGATGGTCAGAATTCAGCGCTTCAAAGCGCTGTAGGATTTTGCAATAATTAATCTAGGCATGTCAGTGTAACATTTCGGACTATCCCGGTTCCTTTGAACTGACATTTGAAATTCCCTTTACCATCAAAGTTCAATCAACGCCAGATATATGTGTAAACAGTCTATCACTAATTCAGTTCTCGATTTTCTCCTAGTAAACATTTACAGCGTTTCAACAAAAATGTTTATTTCACTAAAAGTCCGCGTGCAAGCGAATACACGGACTTGAGTAAATACTGTACCGGGCAGAGGTCAACGACCAATTGTCCGGGTCCCGGGCGAAAGTCAACTACGTAACCACTAGAGAAAATATTATATTGTGTGGAATTTACATAGCGAATACTTGATGTTAGGGGCTTACAAGTGAGACTCGTTTTTACCCTGGCCTGTAAGATTTAAATAATAATCATTGTGATTAATAAATTCATTTTTATTAGTTTGTGGGAAGATAGGGGTTAATTTCCAGATCTAATTATCCGATTCTGATTGTTCTTACACTTATAGATAGGTAAATTGCTAAACGACACCGCGGCAGTCCAAGACGAAGATTGAGACATGAAATTTGACTACTGTCGTAAAGACTGGGCCACATTATCAGAGAGTAAACAGAGAGAGAGGCCTTGTGATCAATAATTATGATATCATTGAAAGTACGGACATTATTCATTTATATTGGCACTTTATGGTCCCCTGGTGTATCGAGGGGCTCATCAAATGTTTTATGCCTTATGACAGACATTAGGGCACGTCAGTGGTACAGTGTTTTAAGATAAGCATCGATATCAGTATTTACGTAAGGCAACGAGTACCTGCTCTATACATGATGTGAAAAAATTGCTACTAAACTGCAATTCTTACATGTCGGGCGACAATAATAATATAATAACGGTTCATGTTGTCATTAATATTATAATTATCTGGGCCATTTTACACGCCATCATCTAGTATCAAACTAAGCAGATCTTGTACTTTACTACTATACTACCTAAGGCAATGGTTTGCCATTTTAGCCTCTCAGGCTGTCAGCCAGATAGTCATTTACGTTTTTAAGTTTTGATAAATGACGAAGCAAAGATAATCATTATCAGAATGCTATAAAATAAAATAAATTGAAGTAAAATTGACTCCTAAAAATGTTGAGAGATACTCTATAAATTATGTAAAGCAGCGACAAAACCATATGAGAGACAGTAGGATTATCCCGCCGCGCGAGATGAATATTAATCTGTACGTATGAGCAAAACGACTAACACATAAATCTTGAGCGATATAGATAATAGCAGTTTTTGTCGTAGTAATCTATCGACCGATAAGTTTGTCACAGATTTTGATTGCGAGAACGTTCAATTCACACTCGATTCGACTGCTACGCTAGTGGGCCATGGGTTCTATTCCATGGGTCCATGGGTCGAGCAAAGTAGTATAGCTCGCGAATAGGCTCGCCCTCTACTACATGGGACCTAATTAAAAGATACCTACTGGAGAACTGCGGTTGTACATTAGTCCTTCTTCGAGGAATACAATACTTACTCTACAAGCATGTTCCAGATTAGGACTGGTTACAGTAGAAACCGTTAAAATAAAATTAGCAGGTTTCTCTTAATAACACATTTCTAATAACATATTCTATTTAGTTTCAGTAGTTCTGAAACTAAATAGAATATGTTATTAGAAATGTGTTAGTAAGAAGGTGAGTTACACAAATTCGGCTTAACCCAAACCGGGGGATAGTAAATAATAATTCAACTAGAGCTCCGAGTTGCCATGCCGTCTTGGCCAGTTGGCGCCTCAGCTGCCAAGTTGTAATAACTTGCCTGTAGAAGATAAGCGGTGAGTTACTTGCTTGGCACAAATAGGGTCAGTGATATTATTAATGTAAAAGTAAGGTTGCGTCATTGGCCGTAATTCTGGAGGACAGAGGTCCTGGGTTCGATTCCCGGGTCGAGCAAGGTGTTGTTGGGTTTTAATGTAAATTCTCAATAGCAGCTCGGAGTTCTCGGAGATCTTGGAGTATGGAATTTGCCCGCTCGCCTTATGTTATGACAAAGGTGGATTTACAGTAGTTAACTTCTGCCTTATTTTTATTGACGTGATGATATGTCGTAGAAATGTCAAACGTAAACAATACCACAACTAATATAAAATAATAATGTCCCATATCTGTCATAAATACTATCAGTGATAAGATAGTACCTACTACCATATAATATAGTGTCGATACGTCTATAAAAATAATGAGCTCTACTTGAGTGGACGGTAACTTGACATATACTTACCCTTTAGCAAGCGTTCACAGGAATGCTATCTATGATGTGCAGTAGAAAGAAAGGAGTAAGTAGGTATTTTTGTTGTTTTTTTATAGACGTACGACGTTTCTTGACTCGAAAGAATCTTAAAGAGTTAAGCCTTTTTAGCAACAAAATCTGTTTAACGGTTTTTAACCCTAAAAGCGTAACAGATAAGACAGAGTGATAGAGTTACTTTCGTATTTATAATATTAGTAGGTGGTTTTAATAAAATTTGTTTCTTATAAACATTGGCGTGTGTATGACGAGATGTATTAAACGTGAACGAAGCAAAAGAAATACTATGCAAGATATTTTTAATGAAGGAAAAAATCGGCTGGCGGGCAGCATTCGAACCTGCCTCTTCTGGTTCGGTACACCAGACGCTCTGACCACTAAGCCACCGCGAGCCCCGCTCGCCAGTCGAAATCTTCCTTCACATTCTAATTTACGTCTTAAAGGTGACGTAGCGACATCTATTGTGAATGCTTTACAACCGACACGACTAACTTTACAGATAGTTCGATCGGCACCTTACCTATTAACTATCTTTTTGTATTTTTTAAGCATTTTCCATGCTAAGATTACAAGTTATTTTTAATGAAGGAAAAAATGTGTACCGAACCAGAAGACGCAGGTTCGAATCCTGCCCGCCAGCCAAAAAGATACTATGCAAGAATCGTAGCAGGTGCCGTTCTGTAGTTTTTGCCTACCCCTTTGGGTAAAAGACGTGAGTATATATGTATAAACATTGATAAAACAGATTATAACCTGCAAAACAGAATACAGCGTGTCTCGACTTTAAAAAATAATGAAGCTTGCCAAGGCGACTTCAAGCAACGCTTCGTTTTTTCTTTGCAGCGAGCTTATAGAGGATAACAATAAGAATATTTAACTATCTCAGAGCTGCGGTTCACTGTGTGAAATAATTTCACAGTACTTGCAACACTTTGTGAAGCTTCGCTGCTGGTGTAACTTTCAAGCAAAGTTAGTATTTATTTTAACAATTCAGGTTTTATCTAAGGCTGGAAAAAGGCGACATAAATGATGAACATCCAACTGTAGTGATAATTATTTTAGAACAAAGGTATATCCTTCTTTTTTTAATTACCATAGACAGTAATTTATGTTATTTCGTTGTTTTTAAAGGGGTATCATTTATCGAAATCGTTGATCCGTTGAATAGTTACGAGCGGGCATAGGAACGGACATACAGACATACATACAAACACATAACCCTCATGTCGCAGTCGCTTAAAAATAGTTCATCAGCAATTGTTATTGCTAATAACAATCGTCATAACTCATACGTCAAGCATATAGTCTTACATATATACATAAACTCAAGGCTTTTACTCTTGCATAACACTTTGTTTCGTCTATAATAATCAACCCATATACTGTCCCACTGCTGGGCACGGGTCTCCTCTCAGTATGAGAGGGATTAGGCTATAGTCCACCACGCTAGCCTAATGCGGGTTGGCAGACTTCACATGCCGTCGAGAAAATCTCTCAGGCATGCAGGTTTCCTCACGATGTTTTTCTTCACCGTTAAAGCGAGTGATAATTACACACATGATTTCGAAAAGTCAAAGGTCTCGAGGCTATCACTGCTCGTTCGTCTATGTTATGTTGTTTCGTCTATGTTCATATACATTTTGTCTTACATGCACAATGTTTGAAAATGCTTTACACAAACTTATTAGCTATAACATCAACTATAAATATATCAATTCTATACTTACAATATTAATTATCCATTGAACTAAGCTGAATGTTCTTTGAAAGAAAAGTCCTACACAATCACTGAAGAGTTCTTTCTCAAATAGGACAAAATTGTTCCAAACTCGCGACTGCCTTATTGATTCTTGGCTACGGTAGCCCTCTTAACTAACTTTTAACTACAATGCAACAAAATGCAAACGTGGCGGCAGCAACTATGCAACTGGTCGTTCGACATCCGCTCCGATCAAAGGAATAACATCTAAATGCGTTCACAATCGCGTCATTCCCGAACATAATAATAAAATATAGTGCAACATGTACGATTTGTAAGAGCTATAGCTTCCGCTCATTCTGCGAATAATAATATATGAGAAATAGTAGCCGGGTTAGGTGCATTGAGGTAAAATAACCACGGAATTCAAAGCTTTTGGGTTTAAAAAGGGGCCAATCATTATCTTCCTGCACTTCACCAAATTTATTTGGGGTCCGCGCAGCATAATACCTGTTAGCTGTCAGCCCTGTTAGCCTCTTCATTTCTCATAAAATTTAAGGTCATAAGAGGGAGTTAATACTAACCCTCTTTCGCACCTGTAGTGGTGTAGCTTGGGTTTTTAGTTGGATAGTTATGCCTCTTTTATTGTAGATGTATAAACACCAAGTAAGTAGTTTTTAATGTTGTATTTGTGTTTCTGTCATTTAAAATTGGACAAATGCTGAATACGTTCTCGTTTTTGCGATGTTATTGCAGTGCAATAAATCTACTGCAACTTACACAGCAACAACTTGCTTCGTGGTGACAGAATCTTTAATTCATATTACCTCAATGTATGAACACGACAAAATATAAGATTATAAGTTCTGTAACATAGAAATATGTTTTATTTTAGTTAAAGGACCGAGTCTAGCTGTGCATAACAAATTCATTTTGTTATTAAAATCAACTTTAAAACTTTGTGGGTAATTTTGAAGAAAATTATAAAAAAATCTCGAAGAAGCCCTCGTTAAGTCGTTCTTACATCAAGGATATTTTGAGGTTCGTTAGTAGAGGCACTTCTTAAAAATGTTTATAATGAGACAAAATGGAAAAAAATGTCTCTCAAGCCATGATACAATCAAAATTTTAAATTACAAGAGTAAGTATCTTTTTAGCAACTACGTCCACGTCGCAAATCTACACAATTTGGGGTGTTACTATGAAAAGTGTATGGGGTGTTCCGCCATGTTGGATTTAAACTTAGGGTGGCTAGGGACTTTAATCCTACTAATATTATAAATGTGAAAGTTTGGATGCATGGATGACACAGAGATAGATTGTAGTCTGGAATAGCACATAGGCTACTTTTTATCCCGTTTGATTTATGGTTCCCGTGGGATAGCGGGCGAAGCCGCTGACAGAAAGCTAGTTTAATACGAGTAATGTAGTGAAGCTGTATAAATACATGGTAACATTCACCTAAAATGACCCCATTTCTCAAACAATGAACCTGACATAAAAACTAAAACACAAAATACATAAACACACTGATAGTTTTACGTCAAACAGTTTTTGTGGGTGACCTTTTTGCCCTTGACTAAAACTATGTCGATTCAATGTTAATCAAAGAAACAGGATCTACTCTGTCAAACATTCCCTGGATGCGTTTTTACTCGTGCTAAACTGCCTATTGAGGAGAGAGATGCTTCTCTTTCCCTCTCATGCTAACGGCACGTGTTCAATAATAATTTAAAAAATACTCCGAAGTAATTTCGACCAAATTATGTTTATAATCTTTATGTATTATTTGTCTGTACGTGTATATGTCTCTGCACCGTCCATAAGTAAGTTAGGATAAGGGCAGAAAGATGATGATGACAATGTCTGACAACTGAACTCCTAAACAGCTGGCGGTTTTTTTTTTGTCGAATTGGACCCGGTAACTCACGCTACGTTCGAGTTCGGGCAGGACAACGTCTCGTTTACATAAGTATAATAAATCACCAATAACTCGACCGCGACATAATTTTATGGTCGTATTATCCAGTCTTTAGCTGTTGATTAGCTCGAGATATGACACGACCAAAAATAGTAGCGCGGTACACACGCCTAGCAGGGTTTTAGTGGAGGATATTTGTAACTTAAGAAATTTATTCGTACCACTATTACCAGACACGATTTTAAGAAAATCGTATATTTCGCTCAGCTTTCGAAATGGCACGTGATCAATAAAGGTTCGCCATCCCTGGTTCATAACAAAACCTATCAATCTCGCTCGCGTGTCACGGTCCGATCAATGTTAATCTCGGTGTGTACACGGCGTAATGGAATGCAAATATTCAGAAATAGTAACAGCCGGAATTGCACTGTTTACATGTCACAACGGTTTATGCTATCCTGGTAACGAGTTTGTTAATTAAAATCAAATTTATTTGAATGGATTTTTTGAACTTTTGATATTAAGAAATAATCAAAACCTGGATTTTAACATAATTTTATGCACTGTGATCCAAAGGACCAAATCTTGGCCACATAGACCTAACCAGATCAGAACAAAAAAAATCCGTAGAACCAGAATATTTGGAATGGATCACAAATTAATTATATCATAAATTAAACTTTTACTGTTCGCAAATGGATTTTGCATTTTTAGTTCGTTTCCACTTGGATTTGGATTTGGCTTTCATACGTTTTTTTTATCGTTTTACAAATATTTAAAATATATTTTAAATTCTATGTTGCTTTTAGAAAAATACAATCGATCTTCATTGAAATAATTTAGATTTCACGAGTCAAAAACATATGTCGTGTTTCAAATAGGTCATCGAGATACAAGCACCGTAATCACTCCATTTGTAACACATTTATACACTACTTAACCCCCAAAGGTTAAACTAAATGTGATCACTTATAATCTAAGTATTTCTGATCAATAGATAGTGTATGACGCAAATAAAGGTGTTTACTCACGGGCGCGGCGGTCATAGCGACGTACAGAATAGTACCGAAGGTCTCCCCTAGCCCTTAAAGTAATGGTTGTTTGTTCAAACACATTGCGATGGGGTTTATAACTATATTGACATTAAGAAAGAAAAATAGGTTTACCTATAGATATAGGAATACGTTTTGTAGCGGACAAACAAGGCACCTTGATCGCTTATGATAGAAAAATCTATACAATATAAACAGTACATTTGTTATTACTGTTGCTAAGATTGGGTAATGTTACGAGCTGATTAAGGTCAAAATCAATCGCGAAGTAACCTAAAAACGTAACCTGGAAAATATAAGAGGCCTCCGGAAAGCTCTTGAAGATAAAGTGCCAATGTATACGAGATCAGCTGGGTTACTGTCAAACAAATAAGAAAGCCGTGTCTAACAATGGGTTAGTAATACCTGCACAGGTAATAATATAGACCCAGTATACAGCTGGTATTTTTAGGTTTCATAGGACCTGCGAACTGTGGGTCTACTAGACCGAGCATACTATATAAGAACTGCATAGAAAAACCCAATAACACTTCTCGACCTAGGACTTGAGCGTAGCAGCCGGACATAGGATCACTAGGCTAACGAGGCAGACTGTCAGAACTGTTTATACAGTCTTCATAAATCATACTACATCGCATTCATATCACGGCAACTCACAATTTATTAAACGAAATAATCGTAGCGATAAGCCGGTGAAAACCGTTCGCTGCCACGCCGGACATCCGGATTGGAGCGATACGGTGTGGACCTGAGCGGAACGGAAGCGAAAAATCACTACAAAGCGATCACGCTTTCCGGAACCAAGCGGAATGAGCGAAACGAGTTATTATCACAAATGTGTGACGGAGCTTTTATATCGATAACGAATTGTGTAACAATAACAATATTTCAGTAGCTTTCAAATGCTTAACGAGTTAATTTTTCTTATTATGAGTTAAGTTTTAGAAGATATAAAGAAGTCGTGCTTTAGAAAACTTAGAGAGTGAAATGAAACTTCAAGTGCTACTTAGCAAAGTAGATAAGAGATTTTTCAGTCCTTTTGTTTTTTCCCAATTATGATATGTCTCTTTGCTGTTAGCACCTTAACTTTTTCAATTATTTTTTATGCACAATAGATTTTTTTTCCATGCGGACCTGAGGACCAACTTTAATAGCTAAAGAGAAGCTTTTTTATGTGGTTACATAAACTAGGGTTTACTAAAACTTAGCTTTCTCCTATGGGGTCTGTTAGTTGAACCAGATGCAGCTAAATACATGTGTTCTAGCTTTCATCTGACCTCCGCAATCAAAGTATTAGAAACTACCTACCTATATTCTACACCATGTGACTTTGACAAGTAACAGATGCAGCTACGTTTTTCATGAACGTATTGCAATAAATACTTTATTGTAAAGAGAATGATTAGAATGTTTTCTACTAATGCGTATTTAGGCATTTTCACTGTGAAAGATAGCAAACCAAACCGTCCACTATCACTATCTATTATAAGCGGCTATAAAAATCAAAGCGCTATCAAGTAACCATATCTCTCGTAGTTAACGTTTTCCATATAGACAAGTTAAACTAAATGAAATAAAGTTATTAAGCTGAATGTAACTTACTGTCGTCTAATATTATGTCGTACCTATGTATTTATCTTATACTAGCTTTCCGACAGTGGCTTCGCCCGCGTGGTCTTATGAATTTTCCCCCATTTTTGCAACATTTTTCATTGCTTCTCCGCTCCTATTAGTCGTAGCGTGATGGTATATAGCCTATAACCTTCCCCGGTAAATGGGCTATCTAACACTGAATTTTTCAAATCGGTCCAGTACTTTCGAAGCCTATTCAATACAAACAAAGAAAATTGATTATATTTTTGGCTTTCTTATCTTTCTATATTACCTAATAGTTAAGTAGAGTACCTACTACTCTTTCCCTAATCTGATAATATAATTCAAAAGAACCCTGACTTTTCCAGTGCGGCCACTAGACGGAAACAACGGTTATCTAAACATTTACGTCCGTGTAATTGTTCTTTTGATCCGCGGCTGTGGTACTGGCAGACGAGGGTCATTAAACAATCTCTACAAAGGTGCTTTACGAGCAGTAAGAGGCGTCAAACAGCGGCTAACGCCTCAAAGGACCACCAACAATTTTGGTTGAATTAAATTCGGTATCGTATGTAATTCTACATTATATAAAACGTTTTTAGTCGATGGTAGGCACATCCATCTTCATGTTTGTATGCCTCTTTGTTACCTTTCACGTCTTAGAGCTTTCTGAGGAAGGACATAGTTCTTACTACTACAACGTTAAAATAGAAATAAGCAAGTTATCTTGTAACGTTTGTTGTTGAGGTTGATTGGTATAGGATGATGTATTTTACCTTAATTGTATAGCGGGATAAGTAATCGTATAGATGACATTCTCAGCGCTAAAATACAATGTAAGACGACATGAAAAAGCCTGCGACGTATACCTTAAAATTGCTAGACTGCTAAAATGTAAGTATAACATGTGCCTACCTACGAACTATTTTATTTATTAAACTCATGTAAACTCATTAAACTCTCAAATTAATTGCAGTTAAAAAATTTCATCCAATAAGATTTCGGGCGAGTGCGTCGTATAAATTGCTTAAAAAAACTATTTCAGCCATGTTAATTAACGCTTGGAACGAACCGTAAAACGTTCCAGCAATCGACATACTAAGCTAAAAATAAAAATGTTTTATATTTGAAATATACTTGCTCAGATTGCTGACTTTGCTTGGAATATATTGCTTTAATGTATTTTATTAACAGGTGCCAACCTTTTTTTTAGAACCGCGCAGTACCAAAATTTCCATTTTTTTATATTTATGTGGACGTTTCTGATGCGTTGCCGATGCAACTGTGAGGGTTCTCACGCGCAAAACTCGGAACTCACAAAGGCGTTTTACGAATAAATGTGCGTATATTTTTGGAAATCCTAACACGTTTGCAGAGACGGTTATTCTTACTAAGAATACGGTTGATTAAAGGCAATTTCCAGCAGCAGCACACTATGATTAATGAAAAGTTGTAGAGTAAGTAACAGTCAGTAACAGTAACGGACAATTTTCATTTAATTGCCCCTATCAGTATCACACAAGTCTTACATTTTTTGACATGCGGTAATTCTACGAGATGCACAAGGGTTATTGTCGGAGGCACAGTGGTTTGAGCCGTGGACTGTGGGTGCTTGTTGAATTAGGAATAACACCAGAATAAGTACATAATTTAATCCTTGAATTATTTAAATGTAGTACAAATTTTACGTGCGTACAGAGCCGCAGAGGAAAGCGGAGCTCGCCACATAAACAGTGTTGCCAATATTACAATCTAATATTGCTAAACATATAAAATTAAATGTCAATTTTTATGTTGACTACATATATACGAAACTGTGTACAGTGCTCTCGGCCACTGTAGGCATCCCCGGAAAGTGTGAACACCGCCAAACCAAAGTATAGTCGTAAAACTTCGAACATCAAATATATTGGCTGGTATTCCCACAATCTGTTACTCATTCACCAGTTAACTTTCAATTACACACACTACATTACGTAATTTGGTCTACGTCATTTCGCTTCGGAACGTGCCCGCGCGTCGATGGAAGCGATTTGACGCTGATTTATCGCACAGTATTCATGTCATAGTTGACGGGTGGGTATTTTTGATCGATCACTCTGGAAAATGATTAGTCTAGAATTGCGTATTAGCAGTTTCTTTGCATTATAAATGGGTCATTTTCATGTAGGACAAGCGAGAGTGCTTAGATGTAGATGTTTATGATATATAAACTGATCTTGGCATAGAGTGAAAATGGATCGAATTTTATATCTTTTATAGTTTTATACCTTAATGCCTATATTTCCGAACGATTAGGCAGAGGTATTGATCCTTCACCGGAATGTTTTTAGGTCCAATAGTACCTAAATTGAACCTGGCCTATTGCCATTATTCAGGCAAAAACTCACCTAAGTTTCAGTGGCTTCTCAGAATTTCGTAGAAAATCCTTGCTCGATCTAGTAATAGACCCAGATACCACGTATATAATCTAAGTAATCATATTTAAATATATAAAAATTTTATTTCCAAAAAAGGAGGTACAATATCCACAAAATAAGTTCAAATGTTCCAAAATAATCTTTTAGAGAAAGTTTTTTCATTATAGGTATCATACTGCCAGTAACACAAACTCCTAGCTATACTGAATACCTACACAGAAACTGTCTTTAGATATTATCGAGTCAAGTTACTTTTCAGTTCATCCTTGGTTCTCATGGCAATCATAAGGCTATTAGGGATTACATTAATTGGATGCACTACAGCATCCATTTCCGAACCGACGTAGTGTAAGCCTCTCTCAATGGAGGTCAGATGGCGGGCGCTTCGCGTCAAGTCCCAGCAAATCTTCGTTGAAATAAAACTTAAATTAAGTTGTCCATTTAAAAAAAATACAATGGTTTTCAAATTGAAATAAAAATTTTGACTGAATTTATATATTAATAGTTGTGAAATGGTAATGATTTATAGAAATCATTTCCTTCAAATGTGATTTCTATATTTTTATGAACTGCATCCAATTGAAATATGAATTAAACGTTATTTTGAATATTATTAGCGCATGATTTAAGAAAGGCAAATTTCAGAATATTAAATAAAATATACCTACTTATAGAAAATCTAAACTTTATTGATCTTGGCAATCTAATCCATCAATTGTATGTAGTTTTGCCTACCCAATAAAAATGACAATTAGTCAGATTGTCGCCGTATGACGTAACAACCTTAGCTCAATACAACACGACATGCCAGCCCCATAGCTGATAGCCAAGAACAACGCTACGATTCGTTTATTGTGCACATTCCTGAGTATACGAGCCATCGCCGTGGCTCGCTGTGCTCGCTCGCTACATTTTATTACGATGTTACAACAAAGTATCATGTTTAATAGCTTCTGAGCTTGTCTCGAGAACTATTGGCCGATGAGTGGCGATATTTTTGCTAAAATATTAACATAACATAACATACCATCACGCCTGTATTCCCCGAAGAGTTAGGCAGAGGTATACTGCTGTAAATCCACAGTTCACCAGGACGTTTATGTTGCCACAATTTGGCTAACGGAAACCTTACACGTACAGGGGTAGGTAAGCCTAACGCCATCAACCAGACACAAAATCATACTCCGAGCATTGTTTTTAGATTTTTCAAAATTCTCAATAGCTATTGGGTATTTAGAAAAATCTAAAAACAATGCACGATCCGGGGAACGAGTCCAGGACCTCTATTTAGGATAACAGTTGCGCTAACGATGCACCAATTTTAAAAACTCTTTCAGAAACTCCTATCTACGATCTAAAACAAGTGTATGTAAGCGAATAATAATAAAAAAATCCAGAAAGTTCTATTTATAAACAACAAGAAAGTCTATATATCCATTACTTAGGTATTACACACTCGAATAAATAAATCTATAACATTAAAGATACCCACACAAAGTAGGAACTCCACAGGTTCACGTATCGCTTATCAAGTAGTTGCACCCAATGGAGTGTAAAATGGGATGACACACTTCACGATCGAAGCACACTCTGTAAACAGCTCGGAGTAACATACATACAAAGTTACAAACGTATACTAATATCTATATAAAGGATGGATGAAAGGAGATTGACGAAACAAGTAGACGAAATAAGGCGAGTACTAATGGAAGCATCGGAAGGGGTCGACCTTCGCGAATGTACCATATCACATCACATTTTTTTATGGTCCTATGATACAGTATTTTGCAAGATCCTGCAAGTGATTGCACTTGCAAGATCCAGTTGAGTCCATTAAGGCTAATATTCAGAGACCATGCTAAGCGTAAAGTAATGCTTCCGTATTTCAAATTTGTTTTACAATTTCAATTCAATTCAATTCTTTATTGCATTCCATAATGTATACAGGTGTTGGTAAGTTACAGGAGGTAAGTGTTTATGCTTAGCATCGTCTCTGAATATTAGCGTAAGCGTATGAGTGTGAATGAATGTAGAATTATAAGTCTAGTTCGAAAAAATCAATGTGTTAGAGTGGAATAAAAATAATTATTATTACTATTAGACGATTTGAAATTCTTCATTTCGTTCATTATTGTTTGAATGAAACTGCAAGTAACAATGAAATAAGTAACATAACAGTAACTACCCTAACAACAAAAGCCTGAAACCCTGGTAATGCGATGAGCAAACTGACAAGCGTACAGCTTACAACGGAGAATTTGTACCGCGTTGCAGAGGGATTGTTTGAACACCCGTTATCAAAGGCGCTCAGCTGTTGCCCTTTGTTCAATGATACTACGCTGTAGCCTAATGTACGTAGCCGATTATATGTTTATAATGGTACGTAGACACGTTTGGTGTAGTGGCCGAGCGAACGACTTCTGCAACACGCGAGTTCGATCTTCACAAGGAACAAATATTATTTTGTATGTATGACCTAGGATCCTTGTTCCGTGCAGATGTTTGTGTATGTGAAAATTATTAAGTAGTATTTGTAAACGGATTTACACAAGCGAAAATCCTAGTGCAGATCAGAGTTCTTAAATCAAATTTTAAATTGCGCTGTGCATCAACAGTTTAACCAGATGCGGCTGAATATGAGTATTTGACACAAACTGACTGTCTCTGCAACCTAATTTCTGGGCAATACCGATACCACAAGAATATCTCGATGGGTTTTTACTGGTTGGTCAGAAACCGCTAATGTGGTGCCAATTATAGGAGACGTCGCGTCAGGGGAAAGTGACGACAAAAACTAACAAATGTGGTGTTCATGTGACAACCTAGACCGACAGCTTAACGTGATCCGAGTCACCGCTATGGTCTCCTATTCTCTCTCTATGGTCTCCTGATTGATCGTGGTCGTGGCAAGCTGATCTTCTAATCAATGGCCACTGCAAACGCAACTTTAACTTTGCAAGTCGATGTAGAGTAGCCAGTTCATGGCCACAAGCATCAAATAATAGTCGTTGGTCGCAAAACTAGTCCGCCTCACTAATGACCCATATAATGCGCTGCACATGCATTTTGCGGTCGCCATTAAACCGCCAGCTAACGCCTGTGAACGCATGTGTTCAGTAGAGTGTTCAGGAGAGGCCTTTAGGGTTGACATTACTAACTTTGCGCTATTGTTTAGCTTCTGAGTCTGTGGTGTGGGTGCATTACCGAAATGGTTTTGTTTAGGTGTCTGAGGCGTCAAACAAAGAACAATGTACAATTGACTTTTGCATTTGCGTTTAAAAAACTTAATAGTAAAAGTAATTGTAATATTCCAAATTATTTCTGCTACAAATCACAATTAATCATCAACTCTACTCATAATGCCATACTCTACTACGCTGACCTAATGCGGGTTGGCAGACCATCCTTCTCCGTTAAACGGATGATAATTACGCACATGATTTCAAAAAGTCAGAGGTACAAGCCTTGGCTTCGTACTCGTCATTCCCCTAGGCTATGACTGTTCCTTCTACCTAAAAAAGCCACGAACTAATTGTTATGACACTATGAAGGTTTCCGTAAAACATAAACGTATTAAGTACTCATTATTAACCTTCTTTATAAATAATACATGTCTTAGATTTAATAACCCACTCTATTTGACAACCCTATTCCTACATGTAAATGTCGGAACTGGGTCACTGCACTCTTGCGCAAACTCGCGCGCATGATTTACTACCAAACTTTAACGATTAGTTTATTTTTTCACGAAGTAGTCGGAAACTGTCTATTAGACTAATAATTAGATACAGGCATTACAGACAAAACGCAGTCGTTGGGCAGTGGTATTAACACATTATAATAATAAAGTTGGTAGTAATAGGTCATGGGTCCAAATATTATAAAGGAAGTTACTACATCGACAAACGAAAAGAAACAAATGGTATGGTGAATAAGATCGTTCGATTTGTAGAAAGCTTATTTGGAAGAGACGTCAAAGCGTAAACAAAAAAAAATATTACAATTTGAAGCGTAACTTTACGCTTAGTTTCGTCTGAATATTAGCCTCAGAGAGTACAGTCACACAGTTCTCATTAAAACTTTTAATAAAATACATGATGATATCATAAACACATGCATATTCAAGGATGGTGTTTACGATTGCGCGCACGACACGACCGCTGACCGTAAACAAACACCATGCGATGTCGGAGCTGTTGATTGGCTCGGATTAAAAGCTTCATAAAGGGAAACGTGGTCGAGTTGCATGAATTAAATTATAAATATTTAGGTGACTAAACAATCAATTTGAATTCAAGGTACAAAAACATTTGCCTATTTGCATTTGGCACCAACAAAATCAAAAACTATAAAATTCCGGGCAACCGACCGATAAATTCTCAAGTTTCACAACTTCGTATCAATAAAAAATGCCAGTTACATCGCTCAGTAAACGGTAGCATTAAATCTGATACTCTTATATTTTGATTTCATTGAAATTAATTACACTTAACCTTGGTTGTCAGCCAATTGAATCTCGATCACCCGCAGTCCGTAACGGCCATACGAACAAACACACGGACGGTGCGATCACAACGATCTATAAAACGGCTTGCATATAAACGATGAAATAACAAGATAAATATAGACTGTGGTTAAACAAAATAGATGCCGAAGTTCCATTTGTAAGTAAACAACAGAATACTCATTGTTAGATGCTTGATTTGCATGCAAACATTAGGCAATGATATATATGTATATGTAGGTATACTTACAGTTCTCCGATATGTTTTAGGGCCAAGTCTTTTGGTTATTTTTAATAACGCTGCTACTAAGAATTTTACAAATGAAAACCGAATAACACTCCTTGACGACCTCCTTGCGACCAAATGTAGAGGAAAAGCTTTTGGAGGTTCTGCCACCCTGGTAACGCGGCATCAACAACGGATGACGGAAAACGATGGACGGAACGGATACACCAACTATCGCTATTCCACAATTAAAGTTTTTAGATCCAGCCCAGAAAGCTAAAGTTTGGCACCGTATGACTCGTTGACAATCACTAATGATGGCTACAAATTCGCGAGTGGAAGTTAGTTTTGGCGAGTTTTGAACTTGAAAAATACATATTAGATCAAAGACATTTATTGACTGAGATTAATTTCGTTTGATTTTAAATTTATCATCCTCTTCCATACCTATGGTTAATAAGAATAGTAAAAGTTGCAATCGTTTGCATAAAAGTTTCATACTAATGTAAAGCATACTGCTAAAGTGGGGATATCTCGATGAAACGGCTGCAGGGTGTGGTTGTAGAACTGTGCCGCAAACAATGGTGCACCTCCTATCCTATCCTTTGTGCCCCACAACTTGCAATCAAAGCGAATTCTGCATTGCCACTGACGATGCTGTGGAAGTGGCGAAGTTTTGGGCACACCAAATTTAATAAAAAAAAAAGAAATCGTACCATCGACACGAAGAAGAAGAAGAATGTAAAGCAAAAACTATACTGTACCTATTATGTTCGGATGCGGTTACAATGTTTGGTGCATTCGGACTCTTTACCGCCTCCGTGAGCAAGATAAATGGCTCAAGTAAAAAAAAAAATACTTGAAATAAAATACCTAATTACGAGAAAGTTCTTGCATACGTTAAATTTTTTTATTTTATTATAATATACTAAATTGGTCACAAGGTCTCTCGTGACTACAGCTAATAAAATGTATCACATAATAAAAAAAATATTCATTACTACTCTGTTGAAATATCGATGTAATTATTGACTAATTGCGTATTGCTAGCCTGATGGTCCTAAGCGCGACTGCTACGCTCGAGGTCCTGGGTTCGATTCCCAAATGGAACAAAATGTTATTGGGTTCTCCTATGAAATTCTCAGTAAGAGTTCAGAGTTTGGAGTTGTGCCCGGTTATAGGCAATTGGATCGCCCTCTATTAAATAGGACCTAAACATACAACTCTGCCTAACCCTTCAGAGAAATAGGATTATATTAGCGAAGATTGATGATTGGTATAATTCGACTTCGAAGTATATAATCTTTTTTATATCCTTATTTATTCAAGAAGTTTATTAAAGACTATTATTTCATATAAGACATTTTCAATAACCTGAACCAATTATGGTGAACAAACAAATTAGATGGGTTCCAATTACCCAGCCCTTGTAAATAATTGGGGCGACTATAAAGTTGATGTTAATGTTATATGATATTTATTTATTATTTCTGTAAATACTTTTTGTAGACACTTTTACAAGTAAGCTTTTCGTGGCGCTCTAAAGGGTCCGACCCACGGATTTAAATAGGGAATATTAAAAGTAAAAAGTATTAGGTATTAAAACACTTCCTGTCATAGTCGTAGTGAAATGAAATGATGATATGAAATGATATTTATTTCTGTAAGTAGATCCTTTAAACACACTTTTACAAGGCATTATACAAGATGGAAGGGACATCGACGCACAAACGTCGTGACAAGGTTTCATTCAAGGTCAAAAATAAAATGACCTAGGTCATTCATGTAGAAAATGATCGGTTATTACAGATATTGACATATTGAGCGCGCAGTGTATTGTTATGGCGCGCGCGATCCGAAATAAATGAAATAATGATTTTTTTTATTTTAAATCTAATTTCGGTAGATAGAAATACGGTTTTTTACACGTTCGAGTAAAAAAAAATTGTAAGAAAAATGATGGAAAAAGTTACGGAAAATTTCAACGCAAGGAGGTCCAGAAGCATGTACTGAACTCATGGTATTCCGATGTACTTCGATGTCCCTTCCACCTTGTATTTTTTTTAAATGCTAGTTGTCGCCGGCATTTCCTAACTGACGACCTCTGAGAAGAAACGCCGAAACAAACTCAGAGAATCATGGTCTCTTTTGAAGTCCAGACAATCGTAGGATAGTGAATGTTACTGATCCCATGGCCATGGGGGTGATCGCGCTATTTGCAAAGGTTGAGGTTTGGAAATGATCCGCATCTGATTTGGTTTTGGTCATGACATTATAGGACAAGGGAAGGCAAGTGTTATTAACCCCCGGCGAAAAAACGACGGGATGTTATAAGTTTGACGTGTCTGTGTGTGTGTGTGTGTCTGTCTGTGGCTCGAACGTCGAGCTAACGCGCAGAGGGGATCTCAACCACGCTCCAATTGGTTTTAAAAGGTATCACCGCGGAAATACGCTGGGGCTGCCACACTCATCCTTTCATACTTCATGTAGTCCTGGTATTTTACACGCTGCGTTTTATAAAAATTAAGATTCCTTTTTGAGGATTTATTTAATTACATTTATTTATTTAAAAAACTCTTTCCTCTACACCTATCTGTGAATAAATTATACATTTTACCCATTTTTAACCCCCGACGCAAAAACGACGGGGTGTTATAAGTTTGACGTGTCTGTGTGTGTGTGTGTGTGTGTCTGTGGCATCGTAGCTCCCGAACGGATGAACCGATTTTGATTTTGTTTTTTTTATTTGAAAGGTTAATTAGTCGGGAGCGTTCTTAGCTATGTTTGATGAAAATCGGCCCAAGATGGCCGCCGCTACAAAATAGCGGATTACATATTTTTTCACAACTCCCTCGATTTGGGTATCAAATGAAAGGGCTTAACTAGGAGCCGGTTGGAGTCGGTATGTGTCCGACAAACCCTACCGATGCCTCCCTTGGTGACGGAGATCCATGAGGATATTCCGCACGACAATAAAAGATATTTGAACTACTACTACTAGTCAATGTTTTAATTATTTACTAGATCGGCATTTTCTGACGACCTCTGAGAAAAACGCCAAAAATAGCTCCCCTACTAAGTCCAGACATAAGTAGTAATATCAGACATAATACATCCCATAAGTGTGATTGCATAATCCAAAATTGCTTTGAATGGTATATTCTTGGTCTTAAAATAACTTATCAAGGCGTCCGTCTAGCCTAACTTAAAGTGGAAATTAGAAAACTATCGAAATAGTTATATCTATTGGCTTTTCTAACTTGTTATGACAGTTGTGACAGCTACTATATTTTGGGACTGTTCACCACCCCTAGATAGCCGCTAACGGCCGCATAAATTCGGAAATGGAACAAAAATTCTATGAAATTATCTGCCAAGTAATTTAACGGGAACTTATCAGCATGGAGAAAATGGGGGTTCATAGACGCTTCTGCCCTTCAATGTGCATGCGGCGTCTTCCCGCAGACCATCCCATCTTCCATCTTGCCCCACATATCCCGTTAAATACCTGATGGTCGCATCGACAAACGCAGTTCGCGTTGCTGAGTTTTGAGCCAGACAAGTGTGAGCCAACAATGTGAACTTATTATCTACCATCAACACGCTAAGAAGAAGTTGCACTAAATAACTACCATATTTAGGTATCTAGTGGTCGCAACTGCGGCTGCAACACGTGAGATCCTGCGTTCGATTCCTTGGTTGAGTGGTCAGTATATTATATATTCCAGTAGCAGTTCGCATGTGTATTTAAAGTAAAACCTGGCGGAATGTGGATGTGTATAAAGAACCACTTCGTCTGGAACCTTCCGGTAAAAATACGCGTGATGGTAGCAAGCGCATACTTTTTAATATAAGAAAACATGAATGGAGTTAATTAGAAGTAATGAAATAAAAATTAAACTGCCAGTAACCGGGCACAATCACAAACTCGCTAAAAGCTGCTACTGAGAACTACATTAAAAGTTCATAAACTCCACTCAACCTGGTAATTGTACCCACAACATTCCGGTAAGCAGCCCCACATACATAAATACGAGTAAGTATATATACCTACATCGCAATATTCTTTTTTTCATAAAAGCTAGAGTGATAAAATAGGAAATGGTCGCGCTAAAGTTACGACTTAATGACACATGACGTTTTATTGTTTTCCACTATCGCAGCTATCTATCGCCCTTCGCAATCAATGTATGTACTACATAATATATTGTATACATACATCTATTTAATGAATCTTAACACTGACAGACAGACAACTCACAGCGTAACTTAAACCGATGGGTCTAGTAGTATTTCTGTGTATTGTATCATACATCATTCAGGGGGCTCGTGGCTAAGCTATAACTACGCTGATCAACCGATCTGCAAGGTTAAGCTACGCTGGCCGCGGTCAGTCTGTGGATTAACACATCGGGACTCCTCCGTGCTTCGGAGAGCACGTAAAGCCGTCGATCCCGGTAGTCATACGAACACCTATGATAATCGTTAGTGGTAGTCCGAAGCCCAAAAAACCAGTCTACCCTTCGAATATCGGTATTGCCCAGAAATTGGGTTGCGGAGGTCTGATGGCAGTCGCTCCGTGTAAAATACTAATATTCAGCCGCATCTGGTTAGACTGGAAGCCGACCCCAACATGGTTGGCAAAAAGGCTAGGAGGGTGATGTATCATACATACATCCAAACATACCATCACGCCTGTTTTCCTCAAAGGGTCGCGCAAAGGTGTACTAATTCACCCATAATAGCCACGGTAAGCTGGAAATTATACATATAAGTATCCATACGATACACAAGTTGTTATAGATATATCTATCTAGCTCTTGATTTCTCGAGCAAGCCTGCAAATCGAAGTCCACCACATACAAATAGTATTGTATGTTTGTACGACAAAACGAGTAAACACGAGTGCCGTCTAGTTTAAACTATCGACCTATAGTCTGAACGCGCGTACGCATAAGGCACACCCACACGTGTCCGTGGCAATGCACACATACAAACAATTTGGTCTTTTTGAAAAAGATGCATCGTACCGTGCTTTCATAAGCCAGAATAGCTGAATATTTTGTCCCTTGACGGTATTACGGTGTATGACTTCGCATAGGCTTTTCGTACGACGGATGAGTGGTCAAGATAAGAATATATGGTGCAGCTTGACGGCATGCAGCCTCATATGCACTTCAGCCTTACGCTTATGTTCTATATACATATTATGTTACATAAAAAGTAGCCATTTTAGCTAGCTTGGTAACCAAACTCAGGACTCTTAGCTCAGCGGCATCCGAGGCTAACAAGGCACTAAAAATCTGCATAGAAAATCTAGGCGAAATATTCAGTGACATCTGGTTAGATTGCAAGTCGACTTTGATACATTGGCCTGAATGTATTTAGTCCCTTACATCTGGTATATTTAGCGCGGATCTGGTTAGTGTCGGTGCGCCCGCGCCGCTAACAAACACCATTGTAACAGGTATTACACATGCCGATTTATAGCTGCACACATCCTGAGATGGATTACAGGAAAAGTCTGCAGAAAATGTAAGTACCTACATACACAGTACCAACACTGATTTATAAATACTACTTCTTACAATGTCTTTGTGCTGGTCAGTGAAGTCTATCAGGCTTTTGTCCTCGCAAGAGCTGGATGGAGCTAGTGAAGCGCAGCAGGAACCCGAACCCTTCTGTGAGATACCAAAAAGCTTCTTACGAAAAATCCTTACGAATTTATATTAAGAGATTGCTATCAAGTTCTGGACGGAATTGTATATTTTTTCTTGGAAAAATAGAAATTATTTTACTCTGTTAACCTTATAAAGGTTGAAAGTTGAAAGATGCAGGCTTATGTTATTAAAAATACTCTTTCAATCAATTGAATCCGCTCACGCAGAGCGACGCGCCGACGAGACGCAGGCTTTTATACAACAATAAGGCGCTCAATACAATGCCGAAGCAGACGAGCCTGTCAACTATCCATTAAATAAATGTCAAAGGTGTTGGGTTACAGATGTTTAATGGTGTTATAATGTATGTAGCATCTCTAGATACTTACATAAAGACTTTTCTATTTACAAGATTATACACTCATAAAATTGTAAAAATGTTCTCACATTGGAAAGCCTCTCTATTATATCGGTGTGATAGTCGAAAGTGCAACCATTGAATCTAATTAGGTCCTCGACAAGATTCCCAGGTGGATCAAAAGGTGTTATTGGGTATTCAGTTCGGAAATTGAATGGGTATTTGAATTCGTAGCCGAAAAATTGCAAAAAGCTCGACCCTATTAGCAAAGGCATTAGTGGCGAGCTTTTTAAAATCTGTGGATGCACCCCTCTGCCTGTTCCTTCGGGAACACAGAGACGCGATGATGTGAATACTTACAAATATCCGATTAATATGTAATTGTGCTTTAATTTTGTACATTATAATCAAAATACCAAATTATAAATCCCAGATACCATGGCAGTACACGTTTCCCGTTAAACGTAAGTTTTCTAATGCAGAAAAATACTCATTAACGAATTTTAACCTAATTCTTTTTTAGGTGTTAAAAATACAGATTTACAACATCTTATGTCAATTAAAAGCCAAGATTGACAAAGCTGAGATTAAACTAAGATAAAAACAGTACCCATAATAATAACTAGATACTTGTAGCAGTTCACAGAAGTGAAATGAAAATCGCCATCATAGATCAATCTTCACTGCCCATCTTGATTTGTTTTGACGACTTGATGGATGGATTTACCCACTCACGTTTAATCGCGTGTAAGCGAAAATAAGACCCGCGTGATTCAACAAGTGTTTGGTGTAAATAAAACACAATAATAACACGCTAAAAAAGTTATTTTAAAAAGCGCCAAGTTTTCCGGAAACAAAGTAAGATAAGACACGAAGCGTGAAACTGCAGAATTTTGATGACTGGTTAAATACAGAAACCTTTTTTTACATAGTACGGAAAATCCTTATGGATTAACTGCCACCTGAGTAGTAAGTCTAGGACTCATACCAAATAAAAACAGCACTTGAAATCACTTGCTTTTTGCGTCACTACCCAGGATTCTTGATTCACCATGACCGACGATGAGAGACCTATGGCCAAATGAAAGAACTATCTTTATTCTCTTTTTGTATTTTTTAAGCATTTTCCATGCTAAGATTACAAGTTATTTTAAATGAAGGAAAAAATCGGCGGGCGGCCAGGATTCGAACCTGCGCCTTCTGGTTCGGTACACCAGACGCTCTGACCACTAAGCCACCGCTGGCCCTAGGTGCCTTAAAAAAAAGAACTATCTTTCTTTTTTTCTGATATTTGATTATTTGAAAACCATACCAGTTCACCATAGTACTTCAGTTTCAGAAAATAACTCGTTGTTTTAATAATTTTATTATAACATATTTTCATATTTATTTATTAAAAATAACTGATTTACTTACTTAACTACCGATTGACTATTTTTCTAAAAAAACAGCCATTTACAAAAATATGTCTTTGCCCGTTCGATAAATATAATTTCAATATGAAATATCTACAATGCCCTTAGGTATATTCAAAGGTATTTCAGTTCTTCATATCTCCAAAGGGAGTATAAGAATGCGTGGAACTTAACACAGACGATGACGCGTGGGCAGTTCAAGGGTATTTCGCTCAGAAATATTCCTCTGAATTATTTGTAATACAAACATATATTTTGGTACTATAAAGAGTGATAAACCAACGATTATTTATTTATAGACAAAAAAACCTGCCTTATTAGCCTAATGGACGCGACTGCCGCGCTCGAGGTCCTAGTTTCGATTCCCAGGTCAAGCAGTGTGTTTAGGTTTTAATACGAAATCATCAGTAGCCGCTCGAACTTTGAATATGTGCCCGGTTGATGGCAATAATTGGGGACGACTTCATTAGATGGGACCTACACATACCGGTGAAGTGTGTGTGTACTTGTGTCTAACTGTTTTGGCAATACAAGCGTGATGGTATGATACACATATTAAAAAACATGAGATTATAAATACTGCTCTAATTGATGTGTTTTGCTTTAAGGAATACTAAAGTATAAATTGGTAGTGAGCTGATCTCGTGTATCGAAGGACCAAAAGCTGATAGAGCAAGTACGTCCTAGACTGGAGACAGTTTACTTGCAAGCATAGTGTAGTAAGCCTAGTTAGTGACTTGATAGAATGCACAAGGTGCCTGCCTAGGTCCTGCTGGATAAACCAGAGTGGACTTACGTCCAGCAGCGTACTCGATGGGCTGATTAGTGATTGAGGGGCTAAGGAAACAAAACAAAGGGCTAGATTAATATCCGCACGATTGAGAAGAATCCTGAACCATGCTGTAATGCCCGACTTGAAAATCAAAACTAGGGCCACACATTTTGCAATAATTTACTAAATGACCCCACAAAATACAGCTATGTGCTAAATAGTTGGCATAATGTGTGAAATTATCCTTTACAAAATAAGGCCGATTACACGCGGTCGACAAACGCCAACGATCGTAAACGCAGTCGTAACACGAATGGTTCATATTGGCTCACACCGGCGGAAATGTGTCGATTGTAACACATTTATTCAGTTCGGTCGTTGGGTTGTGAAGATATTGTATTGCTGTCGATTTTTTATGCGCAACTGGTTGCGTGTATTTACATAATATTTGTAGTGGAGCCTTCGTTGCTTTTCCCGATGTGATATTACTTAGAAGGAAAAATAAAAATGATACAGCAACCCCTAAAAATATTTGACAATACCATTTTCAAAAAATCCTATTGACGCCAATATTTTTTTCAGAACAACAAAGTAGAAAGGATCACCAAAAACTCAACCTTCAAAATCTGTTAATTCCCTGCCAACCAAAATTGTACCAGGACAACATACAATTAAAATCACCAATAAATAAAACTATTTTACAATACAAAATTCTATTTTACCTACAAGCAAACAATCATTACATAATTTCGTGCAAACCAAAAATATGTACCAGAATACCATAAACACAAGAGGTTTGCATACAGCAGATAGCAGCGAAGTGGAGCACATCAATTTGAAGAGCCCTCAGGCCGCGCTTATTTGCAAACCCATCCCGCTGACACTGATCCGTATGATAATGGCTTGTGGATACCGATGACCGGTACTTACACAATAAAATTGTTGTTCGTAATTTAACGCTATTTGGGAATTGCTATTGGATATTCCAGATACTTATCAATTTCTCTGTAATTTGCAATCACTTCTTTTACGATAATTATTACAAATTACTTTAGGTTTTCTGTGAAATTTCCAGTAACGAATTCTGCATCTGTGGCAACTAAAGGCTCGGTCCGTATTAGGAACCTAAACGCAGGTGAACTGTGTACAGCACACAGTGCCTAACGACTGTATGATGGTATTGTTATTTTAGAAATACATTTATTTTACGCTATTTATAGCCGATTTTTTGTGAATAGTATTGTCAAATTGTAGTATCAATACTCAAACAAGATTCTTCTCGGTTTAATGCAACTGGCGCCAAAT
Organism: Acronicta psi; assembly: GCA_946251955.1. Taxonomy (NCBI): domain Eukaryota; kingdom Metazoa; phylum Arthropoda; class Insecta; order Lepidoptera; family Noctuidae; genus Acronicta; species Acronicta psi. Next base: position 13,794,045 of record OX276477.1, read on the forward strand.
AGAAGTAGTTTTTACTATCAAAGTAACATATAAGACTTTCATCAGTCTGATTAAAAATAGCCAAAATATTTCGATGGTTTATTGCATCTTCGCATGTTAGATGATGCAATCGAAACTAAGATTTAATATTGTTCTCAGTAGATATAATATGTAGACGGTAATGTTGACGATGTCTGTGGTCTAGTGGTTCGAGTACCGGACTGCTGATTAGGAGGTCGTGGATTCCCACAAGACAGAAACTTTTTATGTGATGAACTTAGGTGCTTGTGTTTGTCTGGGTGTTTCTTTTATATTATAAGTACGAGTACGTACATATGTATTTACAAAAAAAAAGTATATTCAAAATACTTTTATTTCAATTATATTATATAACTATTTATATTATATATATATAAGTATTATATCCATTGTCAATTTGTCATAGTACAAACTCTGCTTAGTTTGGAACTAGATGGTGCTGTGTAAAAAATATCCCAAGATATTTATTTATTTATAATGACCATGTTCATTCCTTAATAGTAATAAAAGCTTATAAAAATAGATAGTCTTCAATCTTTTTTAGCACATAACACACGTCTACTTTAAATTGAAAATCTCCTGAAACGTCAGAGCTCTATCTTATCTAACTCTATCTTATCTATAAACTGAACACAAAAATAAGTATACGAAAAAGCTTTAAAATCCATTTCGGTTGAAAAGCATATCACTTTATGTAGAGGAAGGAATTCATAAAATTTTAACGACTTGCAGGATATTTACATGCGATAAATCGCGTGTCAAATAAATAAAATAACTTTGTCAAAACCAGAACCATATCACTTCATTAGCAGTATAAACATTCTGACAGTTCCGTGGAACAGTTCACATGGTCATACATACATACATACATACATTACATACACCTATATGTATGAAAATAAATCCAGAAGTACAGATTTCGAAATAGTAAAATCTGTTCAATGTTTTCATAAGGCGACCATTTGTAGTATTATAAAAATAAGTAGTGGGTGACCGCCTTCGTGTGAAATACGGACGACATTCAGCCGCATCTGGTTACCTAGAAGCCGACTATGATATTAAGGAAAAGACTAGGATAGCATAACATAACATTAGTGTTTCTATTCTAAGTATACCGGCGGGAATGTACTCGTATAGTAGATCGTATTTATAGTGCACATGATAGTGGATAGTGTCGGGGGCTTCTGTAAGTTGTTTGTTGTCGACGAAGCCCCCGCAACGCATTTACATAAACGTTCTAACTAGAGTGTTTTAAACGCACTCGTGCCATTGTTTATTTTAATTTGTAGGATATTAAACACAGACATAAAAAGTCGATAATATCTATTAAGATACGAAAAAGTATGAATATTTTGGTCCTGGTCTGTTAGAAAATGTGATTGATGTAGAAAATATTGAATTATTATTTCATAAAGAACTAAATAAGATTTTAGGTACCTATAACAATATTTAATTGTTTGACCCAGATTTTTATAACCGCCCCTAGTTAGTCCCTAGCTAGTTGCTGAGTAGTCAGTCAGTAATTTTATTCTTGTTACATACCTACGAGATAAATGAAATACAATAATTTTATATCACATACACAATGTTTATTCTTTCGAGTTATAAAAAGATGAAAGGAGTCTGCTCTATTGCTTCGACTGCATTTGTTTATGATAGATAATATAGTTTTAAATAGCTTACATAAATCAATGTTTATTTAAAATGTATAAGTAACTACGTCAGTTTATATACATAATCTATATAATCAACCCATATACTGTCCCACTGCTGGGCACAGGTCTCCTCTCAGTGTGAGAGGGATTAGGCTATAGTCCACCACGCTAGCCTAATGCGGGTTGGTGGACTTCACACGCCGTCGAGAAAATCTCTTGGGCATGCAGGTTTCCTCACGATGTTTTCTTTCACCGTTAAAGCGAGTGATAATTACGCACATGATTTCGGAAAGTCAGAGGTGCGTGCCTTAGATTCGAACTCGAGACCTTTGACTTGGCAGTCCAGTGGTCATACACCTAGGCTATTGCTGCTATGTCAGTTTATATAATACTAGCTTTCCGCCAGCGGCTTCGCCCGCTATCCTACGGGAACCATAGATTTTACCGGGATAAAAAAGTAGCCTATGTGTTATTCCAGACTATAATCTATCTCTGTGCCAAATTTTATCCAGATCCGTTCAATAGTTTTTGCGTGAAAGAGTAACAAACATCCATCCATCCATCCTCACAAACTTTCACATTTATAATATTAGTAAGATTTAGTTAAGTGTATTTTATATTCTTCCCTTTGACTTCTTAACAGATGAGACCTTAGTTATATGCGAAATATGTAAAAGGAACAGGTCACTGACTGGCTGACTGATTTACCAACGCACAGTTAACACTACTGAACGGATTGAGCTGAAATTTAGCACACATATACTAATGTGCACCTACCAATTTTTTGTCTCTGCATTACCCTAAGGTCGACTGGTAGAAAATGCCTTCGGCATTAAGTCCGCCTCTGTACTATTTGTGCATAAAGTATTAAATAAATAAATAAATAAATAATGTGACGTAGCTAGGCATCCGCTAAAAACATTCACCTATTTAATAGTACTATGGTACTAGATTTTAAAGGAGGCTACATTTCTTTCAGCGTTTATTCTCAGAGTGAAATTCTCTGTAAGGGAAAGTCGGCGCAATGACGCAGTGCGTTTAAAACATCTACTTAAAGAAACAAATACCTATCATTTATTACCTCAGACTCTGTTTAACAAAACACCAACCCGCGCATAAAAAAATTGATATAATAGCTAAATGCCCACATAAACACATCCCTATATTTCTACAAAAACCTATCTCTATGTTCTCGCTGTAGAGGAGGCCTTGTGTTTGGATTAGCATCCCACGACAGCCGTGGGATGCATATGTTTAGCTTACAATACTAATGATTAAAAAAATACCTGGTTGGACGACGTCTGTGGTCTAGTGGTTCGAGTACCGGACTGCTGATTACGATGTCGTGGGTTCGATTCCCACAAGACACAAACATTTATTGTGATGAACTTAAGAGTTTGTGTTTGTCTGGGTGTTTCTAATGTATTATAAGTATGCATTTACAAAAAAAAAAAGTATATAAGTATTATATCCATTGTCTAGTACCCATAGTACAAGCTCTGCTTAGTTTGGGACTAGATGGTGCTGTGTAAAAATGTCCCAAGATATTTATTTATTTATTTATTAACATACCACCACGCCTCTGCATTCACTGAAAGGTTAGGCAGAGGAATACTGTATGTACACAGTTCACACATACATAGGGGACGTGCCTATTACCATTAAGATGGCAAAAATTCAAACACCGAGCTGCTACTGAAAATTTCATTAAAAAAAACAATAATGCTTTGCTTCACCTGGAAATCGAACCCAGGCTTTCTAGCGTAGCTGCCGAGCTTACTACCACTACGTTACACTACTACTACTTAATGAATCAGCAAATATTTAGGATTAATTGTAGAAATATGAGATATGCAAAACAATACCCTTTACATTGAAATATATTCGTTTGGGGAAAGGGATTATTTTACAAACACGTTTATCAAAAAACAACCTATGCTTTAACATGTAGTACGTTGAATCTATTACAGATATTACAAGCGGCAATGTATTACCATAATGTAAGATGGCGTCGTGTTGTTTAGTCGTTATTACCGCTTCATGTAACAGCTGATTTTACGACACGAATGGCTAAGTAGGTGACGACATCATAATATGGCTAGCGGCGTAGAAATTATATACAATGTTATGATAAAAGTAATAACAATGTAAGTTCAGGGTCGAGCAGTGTTGTTGAGGTTTTCTGTGAAATTCCCGGTAGCAGCAATCAGGAGTCTGGATTTGTGCTCGCTTGCCACTTGTTACATGGGACCTATATACCGGCGAACTGTAGATGTACACTAAATATTACATCTCTGCCTAACCCTGTGGAGAATATAGGCGTGATGGTATGATGGTAAATTACAAATATGTGTAAATTTACACCTAGACAAAATTATCAAGTTCTTGAAGCGAATGTAGAATAGAATGTATAGATTTTGGGTACAATATTTTTTTATAATTATAAATCCCGTTCAAAATCTGAAGCGTACAAATATTAATGTAACCATTTCTTAACATTCCATTACATTTATCTATGGCCGCCTATACAAAAGTTGAATGCAAACGCGATATCGCTATTAAATACCAAAGAGCCATAAAAATTAAAAATATGCGCCGTAAAATTTGCCAGAAATATCGCTGAACTAAGTCTAAAATAATAGGCCATTCTTTTATAAGCCGAACTATTATTTGAGCAAAGCGTCATTGATATAAACCTTGGAAGCTAAATGTCAGTCTGTAAGGTTATATAATGCAGGCTAGAAAAGATAAAGCTACGGCGTAGGCGTCTACGGAGCCGCAGTGACTACGGCGTAGAGGGTACGAGCGACGTAGAGACTACGGCGTAGCACACTTATAGAATGCGGGGGTTGACTAAGCTGAGAACATTTCACGATAAAAAAGTCATGTTATAATTTAAAAGTTTGTACGTGTTTACTAGTTATTGAAAACCCTACAAAGAGTTACCGTATGTTTGGGTTCCATGTAATATGGAGCGTGCCCAGTACCATTAGAGAGCTAATGAGAATTTTCTTAAGAAGAAGAATTTTCTTAGAAAAAAAAATCTTAATAACTGCTTGACCTGGGCATGAAACACAGAAATCCCGGTGTAGCAGTCGCGCTTAGGAATAGTAGGCTTACGAAACAAATCATCATCATCAGCCCTTATTCGTCCCCTGCCTCTTTCTGTGAACCCCACAGATCCCAATCAATGGAGCAAACAGCACTGTTTTTAACCCCCGACGCAAAAACGACGGGGTGTTATAAGTTTGACGTGTCTGTGTGTGTCTGTCTGTGGCATCGTAGCTCCCGAACGGATGAACCGATTTTAATTTAGATTTTTTTATTTGAAAGGTGAATTAGTCGGGAGTGTTCTTAGCTATGTTTGATGAAAATCGGTCCAAGATGGCCGCCACCACAAAATAACGAGTTACATATTTTTACACAACTCCCTCAATATGGGTATCAAATGAAAGGGCTTGACTAGTAGAATACTATGCACAATGATAAATTTCAAATCAAAGATGGCCGCCACCACAAAATGGCAACTTACATTTCGTGTCGGGGGTTTTCTAAATTTTTAATTTAGGTTAGGTTATCTTTCTTCTATTTGAAAACGATACGACTCGATATCAAATCAACATGTATGCTAATATCATAAAGAGAAAAGATTTGTATTTGTGTAATATGTAAACTCAAAAACTACTGTAGCTTTCTAATGTTGAAAGAATTTTTAAAATCGGTTATTTTGAAAATTCTTTCACCATAAGAAAGCTATAATTTTCCCTAGAAACATGGCACAGGGTATAATTTATAAGATCACGCGGGTGAAGCCGCTGGCGGGAAGCTAGATTTCTATAAATACCGTCTAGGTCCTCTCTCTTACGAATAAGAAAAATGAAGAAAGAGACGAAAAGGTTTTATCGATTAGTGTCAACCGGCCGGCACTTCCAGTGTACTGTTGGCCAGAGCTCCCGACGTAATAACGAGCGACCTTCATGTCTGTCGGTGACAGACAGCCGTAATGGACCGGCTCGGACGGCACCTATTAACTGTTATATGGAGATATGATACGTTTTTTCTCACTTACAAGGTTGAATATTAGACTGTGTGTTAAAACATTTACGTACTTATATCCAAAACGTAGTAGCCATTTTTTTCTCCATAACGATCACGTTCATCATCAAAAGGGAAATTATGTTTATGTTTTATAGGTGGTGAGTCTACCTGGGCAATAGACAAAAAAGTCTAGAGCTGCTACTAAGGCTAATATTCAGAGACGACGCTAAGCGAAAACGCAAATTAACGCTTCCGTGTGTCTTGTATTACACTTTGACACACAGAAAGCGTAAGTTGACGCTTAGCATCGTCTCTAAATAATAGCCTATTTTATAAAAAACCTTGATGTATATTCCATGAATACATTATATCCTGAAGTTGTAGCTACGAGTCTACTAGTTCCGCTACCAAACACGTGCGCGCCATTGACGTACATTTACCATTGTACTACTAGAACAACCGCGTCAAACCGCACGCAATAAGCATAATTCTAAAACTCTATAACGTTGTTTGCTATTGTCTAGCCTAAGTGAGTAGTGTAACACTAGCCGAAATGACGCAACAGTTTGCATTGAGGTGTCTAACCAAAAATATATCTCAATGACAGCAAATATGACAGTGTGTGCGCGAGCAACGAGTGTGCCACAGGTTCGATGCCCACACGGTACAAATAAAATAAACAACTGGGTGGTACTGTAATACTGATATTCAGCTGCGTCCTGCTTAGACTGGAAGGTGACCCTAACATGGTTGGGAAAACGCTAGGGAAAAGAAGACTAGGTGGTGTTTAAGTAATTATTTAAGAAATTTTAGTTTTCACCCACCATACTGGAGAAAATCCCATTAAGAAGCAACGCATTTTGTGAAACAAGCCATCGCGATCGGGTAATGAAATCCTGAGTCATTGCTACCCGATCACTTTAGTTATCACATTAGTGTCACTACGCGATCACTGGCTCGCGATAACTTTGCAAAAAGCCGGATTAGTTCACTGCTATAGCATAGGCACCTACTTACTATAGATTAGGCGAGCCTACAGATAAAGGGATTAACGGATTTTCGCACTGTTCAAACCACGAATTGGGCAGAGGTTCTGCTGACGCTGAGGCCTAGGATAGCGCGGTCGGTTAACCTCCCGAGATTTTTATAATTCTAAGTTTTGAACTACTATGTCTATGACCAAACCTGAAATCCATGGTTCCTCAACGCTCACTGCACTGGGTTGTTACCAAAGTACAAGTTATTCGTAATAATGAGTACAATAGTCCCTTAATTTGTCATAATACAACAAGATAAAGGCGAAAGCTAGAAACTAGTGTGACTAAGTAAAGCTATAATTTGAAACAATATACATTACATGTGTTTTGTAATTCAAATGTATTTGAAGAATTTTAAACATTATTTTGTAAGTTTCACAAAGGAAATACACAGAAATTGTATCATTAAAAGCTTGTGCGCTTCCGAGAACCATTGAGGATAGTGACTCAGAGTGGAAAATATATTTGTGCCCACGGTTATTGTGTATAAATAACCGATACACACCCTTTTTACATACACTACCATACTATAACATCACGCCATTATTCCCTGAAGGGTTAGGCTGAAATGTACTTATGTACGTATACAGTTCGCAGGTTTTAGGTCCCCATGTAATCCCATGGCCATGACATAATAAGGCAAGAGGTTGGTTTTAAGTCGGTAGGTCCCTAACGCTTCCCTTTTCTTCCATATCCAAAAAAGAAATCTCATGTAATAGGGGGCGAGACTGTCATAAACCCGTCACAAATTCAGACTCCGAGCTGTTACTGGGAATTTCAAGAAAAATTCCAACAACACCGCCAACACCACAGTAGCAGACGCGCTTGTGACCACTAGACCAACGCGGCATGTATTTTATTGGTTTTGGAATAAAACACTTTGTCTTTAATTCCTTTGCGCGTGTTCAAATGCCATGCTGTAAAATGTATCTTTATTTACTTTAGTTATGATACATAAAAGTGTCGTATCATATATTATACTGCTTATCGTTGTGCGGAAATCGTAAACTTGACATCGGAATAATATTTATAGTATACGTTTCAGATATAAACCTACACTTTAGGAGTATAAGGTGTATTTTGGGTCAACTTTTACAATGACATTACCTACTAAGTATAGCAATTTTTTTCATATTTTATTCGGCCCAGGAATCGAACCACTCACTAAGTAGCATTACCTGTCACCACAAGAGCATTGAGGTAATCAATAATTTACCAAATACTAAATTCCTCATAGGTCAGCGGTCGTAAGCAAAACTGGGTTCAACTCCCAGGTGAAACTCTATGATATCCCAATACCAATTCGGAGTTTGGTTTTGTGACTCGATCATGGGTATACATAAGTACACATCTACCTAACCCTTGAAGGACACAGGCTTGATAGTATGTTATGTTACCAATAAAACACAGTATATTGTATATTGATGAAAGGTTTAAGGCCGAAAATATTTTTTCCGTCCAGAAAAATACGTCAGCAGCTTATAGACTATAAGTAATGATTATTTTAACATGCTACAGATAGTAGTACATGATTGAGCTTCCTGCGATATCAGAACACGCCACATAATTGATTACAACGCTGTTCACGTCAAGATAACGTACCATATAACCTTTTGATTTTTACTAGGCATTAACAAACGTGTTTGGTAATGAGATAGGGTCAGCAAGAATTTATTGAATCTCGGTTCTGCTTTTTATGGCGAGGCGTTGCTTGCGTTGCCGGACCTTAAGCCCCTCCCGACTGCAACACAACCTCCCAACACGTAACACTCTATAAGGTGCTTCACAATAGACTCCAACGTAAAGGTGGCCATCACACATTTAGACTCCAAGAGATTCTACCATCGAAAGAGTCAGTACACAAGCTTCCGACAAGTCGGGCTGTCACTAATGTCATTTCCATTCGTTTTGTTTCTATTTATTTGTCGATTCGAAATTCATACTGCAACTTGTGTAGCCATACTCCCTCATGAACTCACTCCGGATTATCATTCAAAATTTAACAACCTCCTACGTCATCAAAGTTCATTAAATTTTAATTAACGCTAACCCCCAGTTAACTATGCGGAACTCAACTAAACCGTACCGTATGTGTTCAAATCAAACACCCTTTGCCAAGACTATATCGTATAGCAAGGTCGCCCCTAGCTTAAACCGAGTCTAAGTATAGTCTAACACGGAATTAAAGATGTTCTAGGCAACACTATAGAATACTACTCACTGTATTTAAAAATAACTGACGTTATGATCGAGTGTTATTCATTGAAATTGAGGCTGAGACTCAGAGAAGAGACTCAGCATGAACTTACGCTTCCGAATGTCCAATTTGTATGACAATTTGACATACGGAAGCCTACGTTTATGCTTAGCATCGTCTCTGAATATTAGCTAAGTCTCAAACGACGTACGGTAACTGCATTTCTAGTACACAAATGAACATAATATACCTAGACTTAAGTAGTCGTTAGGCAATGTATTGAGCTTCTGTTTATTACTCGAATACTCGCTAACTTGCAGCAGTGGTTCTGACAGGTAATAACCTCGCCTTTGTACTAGTTAAGTAGATAACTTGAACCACTAGCTTTGACTGCAGAGGGCTAATTAACCTCGTGTGTACTTCCGTCTGTGGTTCCTTAGTTATTTTAATTACCTACTGTAATAAATCCTAGTGGTTAACTGCGGTGTATAACAATTGTAGATGGCATTCTAACAAGATTGAACACTAGATATAACATACCATCACGCCTCTATTCCCCAAAGATTTAGGCAGAGGTGTACTAATGTCCACAGTTGGCCGGTATGTTTAGGTCCCAAGTACGAGTAATAGAGGGCAAGCGAGCACAATCGGGCACAAATATAGACTCTGAGCTGCTAATTGAAATTTCACAGAAAATTCAAACATCACCGAGCAAAGTGTTCAAATCCCAGGAATTGAATCGAGGACTACTAGACCAACGAGGCAGTCAACATATTGAACACTCATAGAATCGGATTTAAATTCACCCCCGAATCGAAAGTTAATTTGGTAATCTTATGTATTCTCATTTTACGCATGACAGTACTTTCAGGAGAGGACTGCTGGTACGCGGTCCCATGTAACATGGTCGGTTGAACGGCAATCGGCCATTATATTCCCATTAACCGGACACAACTTCAAACACAGTTACTGACCATTTCATAGAAAACCTCTTTGCTCGAACCCAGAACCTAGGACCGTATCAGTCGATATGAAACATTGATTTGACAATTGACGATACGTTTGGCGTAGTGGCGGAGCGGTCGGCTTCTGCGCCACGGGTTGTGTGACGACACGAAACAAATATTTGTGTGACCTAAGAGGTCTATGTGTTTGTCTAAGTTGTGAATTTGTATTTGCAAATATAAGTCCTAGTGTTGCCAGCTTAAAAAACAAAGATATAAGTCAAGCCCTATAATATGTTCATTCTTCTCCCAGTCCACTATGGAAACCTTTCATGTATCCCGTCTTATCAGAAACCTTGAACCTACGTCTATAACATTTTACAGCCATCGTTAACACGACTGGAGGTCGCACCTTATAACATGAGGTCGCCTTTATGCGACTTGTCAACTACGTTTTTCTTCAGAAAAAGAGGTGAAATAAATACATAAATACAATCAGTTTATTTAGTAAACCAGAGGTGTATTTTAAATAGAATATTGTTATATGGCTCACTATGTTTTGCCGAAAGATGGCGTATAAGTTTTCCACCAGCGGTTTCGCCCGCGTGGTTTTACAATTTTTTTCCCCGTTTTTGCAACATTTTTCATTACTACTCTGCTTCTCGTTGTAGCGTGATGGTATATAGCCTTTCCCGATAAATGGGCTACCTAACACTGAAAGAATTTTTCAAATCGGTCCAGTAGTTTCGGAGCCTATTCAATACAAACAATCAAATCTTTCCTTTTTATAATATTAGTATAGCTGATTACAGTATACTTATTTACATACACTCACGCATTTTCCCACAGGGGGTAGGCAGAAACTAGAGACTGCCGCTTGCTACATACTTATTTGTTGTTAAAAAACAAACAAATAATGCATCAATCGCCTCTTTAGTCTATTCGTAGTCGTAACACGACTGCTGAGTAAGGGGTACTGGTTCAAGTTCCGGATCGATCAAAGTATTAATGTGTCTTTCTTGGAAATCCCCAACAGGAACTTTCAGTTTGTGGCAATAGGCACGCCCCCTATCTTTAGCTTGAATTGTGATCGAACTGTGCAGTGCCTATACCTTGGTCTTATCTTTCGGAAAATTCTTGATAGGGTGTACGTTTCAAACAATTAATTAATAATAAGTGCCCACTAAAGTGTAAAATAATTATGAATAAGTACATATTGATTTCTTGATGTTGCCAAAATATTTGATAAAACCCGCCGATGTAATGTTAAAACAACAACAACAAAATACCCAGAGTTTGTTTGTGCAGGTGGACAAACAACTCTTGTTTCTGAGCCATAACTATTTTAAGATTTCAAAAAAACTAAGTGTTTAGTAATATGGATTACCTTTAAACCTACAGTAACTACAATTAAAGTGACTGCCTCATTGAAGTACTGGGTTCGATTCCCAGGTCGAATTCCAATTTAACACGGGGAATGACAAATTCTGGATTCTACAGTACTGCGCATAATGTGAGTCAACTTAAAGGTCTAGAGTTCAAATTGAACCCTGTTGCACAACGCACGCGCAATACATTGCGACATTGTATCACGTACTTACATCACTAAATATTTCGTATAGGTACTTTGTGTGGACTACATCAAATTGATATATGTGTGTATATATATTGATTGATTTTAACACAAAAATAATAATATGTTTCAATCCTACTCTAACTATTTCTGCCAATTTTTGCCAAAATTAATAAATCAATAATAACCGAGAATCAGAAATCAAAGAATAAATTCTAAATGACTATATTCATTGATCTTATTATTCGGTATAGTGAAGTTAGTTCTTAAAAACCCTTTAAATACCTATAAATAGTAAAAAAATGTACTGTTACTAGTAGTTTTCTTAAAGTCTGTGAGGTGGAGTTGGAGAGAGCCTTTTTAGCTTGATCAAAAAGGCTAAATACCCGTACACCAAAAGATCCAGTTTTTGGATAACACGATAATATGAAAAAACAAAAAGAGTACGATAATATTCTTGACAGATAAGAGTTGGTCACTACTTTAGAAAAAACAGAACAGCAACGATTGATTACAAATTTTTCCCGCAATTCTATGTAACGCGTGCGTATTTTAGAGTAAACAGCGCATCAAACCGCGGGTACCCGCGAAATGCTGTGATCGCAACAAAATGATACGACGATGACGTTGTGCGTCAAAATAATTAATTAATCAACCCAACAGTTAATCACACGGGCCTCGTAAATCCAGTGAGTCATCGGGAATCGTCGGGAGGCGATACTAGTCTACATAGACTGATCTAGGACGTTCTAACAAAGGAACGTCGGTTTTTCTAATAAAAACTCGCCTTTTACGCCGCAAGCAAGAGTTTGGCGTCGAAACAAAGAAAATGGCGATTTTTTGGTATCGCGTCTATTTATTGAATGTCGGGCGTTCAAAGAAAATTCTTCCAAATGTTAGCGCAGTTTTTAAATATAGGCACCTGTATGATAAAAGTGATGTTGTTTCAAAGTTTGTCTAGACTAAGCTTACCAAGTAATATCAAACATCCGTCATATTTGAATATTAATTACGCGATTATCATTAAATAATTCGGAAAGCGCACCTAAAATATATAAACTATACTAAATCGTGTCTGCTTCCAACTTTGCCATTTTACATATATTACGATGTAAACGGGAGGCTTGGGTCGTGATATAAAGTGGAAAAGGAAACGCGGAAAAGCGCTGCCATTGCAAAACGGAGGAAATTATATTTTCCTAAATTTATCTATATTAAATATTTTTTTTAAGATAATCGGTATAAGAAACAGACTGTTCACACACGTCTTTAAATTTTCAGGACTAAAAAAGCGAAACCTGAAATTTACATCGAGTAATCGATCCAAACAAATACAACACTGAAAGTGGCGTCAGAAAAAAATAATATTAAATATTCACCTGAAACTTTTCTCTTACTGCGGCCGGCTCGTTGCCGGCAACTGCATGTCGGTCACAAGAACTGCACTGGGCACGGGAATGGCACTAGGCGGGAGTGACGCGGCCTCCGGCGTCGGACGTGCGGCCGAGACTGCCTCGCCCCGGTCCGCGACGCCGCGCCGGTCGATACGCCCGCACAACAGGTTACCCTGCGTGCGCCGAAATGTAAACACTGTCCCACTCGTGTGCAGCTCAACACTAATGGACCTAAATCCGTATTGGTTCGTGTCAACTGCAAGGTTTGCACTCGCCGTTTGAAATGTTCCCGCTTTGTTATGCTCATTATTTTCAGAGTTCATTCATTCCATTTGGGAATGCGCGGCAACCTATAACGGTGGTTAACCTTAAAATCCTTTAAAGTATCAAATTAACAGACACAATCGTGAGACGGTAATTGGTCTGAGTACCCGCAAGCCTCGCTCCGCTCAAACAATAATACGCGAAAAGGATTCATAATAAATAGATATCAACTATAAACAAAAAATAAACAACGTATTCATTATTATATTATAGAAAAACTCAAAATGACATTTCGGTGCTTTTTTGTTTTTTACCTACCCTCAAGTTTAGTAAGGAAAATCAAGAAGTATTTGTAACAGAAAGAATAGCACAATCATTTAATAATAAACAAGTTAATCAGTCACTTGAGCATGGAGGCTACTTTACAACTGCAACATTCTGTAAGGTTTTTATTATATGACCACACCACTATTCGGTTGCTTTGCAGTCGGTCTGGGGGCAAAGTAACAGAAAACCGCGGTGTTGGCCGAAGAGAAAAATCCTGGTTGAGAAATATTCGCGAATGGACTGGTCGAGTCACGAGTGCTGCTCACCTAGCCAAAGACAGATAAATTTCGGAGTTTTTGCCCAACCCTTAATAATCGCAGAGGCACCCGGAATGAAGAAAGGGCTACGCATCAGCAGTGCTTCGGCATCTATTGTTGGAGGTGGCTCTTTTGCCAAGATCAACCACAAAATACATAGCCAGCAAAAAACATAAAAATATGCCTGAACAGGCATATTTCTTTCTGTGTCCAAAAAGTAAATTATTGTATATGTAAGTATCTCATAGTTTATGTTATATCCATTCGGATGGTCTCAGGTGTCGCCAGGGCCGCTACGTCACTCGCTCAACAATTCCGTCTACGCAAGTTCGACCTTCTCATCCCAGATAATCTATCTTCGGGCATTAGGTACATAGATGGATGTAGTTCACAGCTGGTAGACTCACACTTACACAGACGAAACTGCGTAGGGCCCTTATTTGTGGACTTGTGAAGATTTTGTTATCTTTTGAGGTCTGACACGATGGTGCATTAGTACGCACCTATATTCATGTTTACCCTATAATTATGGTTGGCCCTTTACGTGGCGGTCTGAGCTTGCCATATAGTGGCGTTGTATCTTCGTCGTTTTATTAGTTAATTAGACGTACTTAAACATTTAAGAGGGCTTTTCGTCACCAATGCCACTCAGGTCAGGGCAGGTCAAATATCTTGGCCAATATTTGATCAAATATATTTACAGTTGAATGTTGATCGTCACCCAACTTTTTGATCAACACTGGACAAAGAAAGATTGTCATACCATGTTATTGTGGTTCCTATCGAATGCAGGTCTAATGAAAGTGATCTCTATTTAGTAAAAGTGGTAATTTCATTTCCCTTTTATCTAATTTCAGTGGATCATGTTGACATATAATCCGCAGTATCTCAGTGATAGTATGTTGCCAATATGACAGGTGGGCCCGCGTTCAATCTTGGCAGCTGACCCCATTTTCGTCTCCTTCGTAATAGAAAATATTTAATTACGTACGGAGTACATAGTTAATTTGTTATTTAGAAAAGTATCAGCAATCTTCTGTAAAAAAAATATAAAAATATAAGAAACGTTTTGGTGTTGCAGACGTCCAGACGTGTCGGTCACAATTTTTCAATTACTTAATAAACTTGAAACAATTTCATGTTTCGTCGTAAACAGAACGTCAATACCGCTTGAACTGTTACAAGTTTCCAAATTTATTTTCCACCTTAATGCCGCATGATTTATAAACGCGCTACTTATTTACGCTTACCGCCATCTTTGGCTGAAATATTACGTACCTACACTACCTACCCTACTCCTCAAGTTTTTACGCGTAATATAAATTTTAGTGCCACCTTCTCAAATTGCTGGGTAAATATTAAATTGCCTCATTACTGCTACATTTGGGGTCCTGGGTTATAATATTTCCTGAAGTTCTCAGTAATAGCTCGGACTTTGGAATTGTGCCCCGTTATTGGCATGGTCGCCCCTTTGTTCGTGGAACCTAAATATACCGATGAACTGTGGGTGTATACAAGTCTGGCCAACCCTTCGAAGTGATTCTATGATGATTTATAAACTAAAAAGAAGAAAATAAAATCAATTATTAAAAGAAACAAAAAACCCGACTGCGTAAAAAATACTAACTAAAAATCTAAAAACAAGCTCTGTGATGTTGGAAAATGTATTTCAGGCGGGACAAGCAAAGAAACAATTTTGTTTATGAACGAACAGCTAAAATATAAATTAATACAACTAAAGATCATTTTCAAAATCAGTTCACACATTAAGGCTTATAAAATCCGCCATATTGTTTTTTTTTAAATTTCATGTATCCAGTGACAGTCGTGCTATCAAGACGAATCTAATGAGGTGTCATTTATCTAATTCGGTTGAGCCGTTGAGTAGTTACGACCGGACATAGGAACGGACATACATACGCGTCAAACACATAACCCTCCTCCTTCGGCAGTCGGGTAAAAAGGCGTGATGGTATATTCAAATAGATGAGGCGGTATGTGAAAGTAATAACTAATTGATAACCTTTGAAAAAAAACACCGAAACAAATTCGGAGAATCAGGGTGTATTTTAAAGTCCAGACAACCTAGCAAATACGTGAGTTTTACATAGCAATGTCTGGAAGGAGACCTTTTGGAAGAAAGAGCCACAGCTAATTTGAATTTTTTTTTAAGTGTAATGGGAAGGGTCTCAATGTCACAAAAAGATATCTCCAACTTCATTCAAGTTCGTTTTTCATTTCACGATCCATTACGCGGTGTCTCGGCTATGCGACGACACTTATTGATGACTCCGAATCAATAGCACGATGAAATCGAATCTTTTCTTTTGTACTTTAGTGACCGCTCTATTTTTGAACATTTATTATCTGTACACGTGAATCTGTAGACATAACCTTTGATATTTCTATTTAAATGTTATTTATCCGCCGAAGGATTAGTCTGGTGTGAACTAATGTTTACCCACAGTTATAATAGTAACCGCCTCAAGTAGTAGGGGCAAGGCCAATGGCATAAACCTAGTACAAAATCAAACTGTTGCTGTTCAGAATTTCATAGAAAAAGTCGATAAAACCTTGCTCGACCTGGGAATCGAACCTAAGAAGACCTCGAGCGTAGCGATAGGCCTAGGCTAATAAGATCTTTAAGTGCCTTAAAGTAATTAATCAGTTTTACAGTTCCACAATAAAAAAAAACTAATACAACTACTAAGATTATTTCTACGAAATGTCGATAATAACAAGTGACAGCACAGAGATTGAGAAAGGTATAGCAAATATTACGAACGTATTTTTTATATATTATATACCTAGCATACTTTTCCTCCATCTCCGAGTCGGCTTATACTGATAATCTAGTTTTCGCCCATCACACATAAGATTTCTCACATATCTCATATAACATGGTATTAGGGATATGAACCTACCTTTACAAAAAATCCCTGCTATTCAGTCGCGATAAGGAAAAAGGGCGTACATATCGTATTGCTATTTAAATAAATGAGAGTTGATCAGTAAAAGATTTTTATGATTCATAACATACCTATATTTTTATTACTTTTTTTGGGTGCGGTATGGGTCGTCTGCACGTCTGGTACCAGGGCAGACTCATACGGACTATAACCGCATTCCCTTCTCTCGCACTATAGTCACAAACGTGACACGATAATACTCAGTATTTTTAATATTACATTTAAAAGAAACTTTACATAAAACTAGTTTAAGGGTGGGTCCTGATCTAGACCTAGATTATGTAAAATGTAATAAAATTAAAACATTTTATAGTGATGCACTAAGTTTTAAGTTATTCTTTTTATATACTTCCTACTTATAGTAGATATATCAAAATGATACACATAAAGACATGTTACCTACTATGCATGTTCACATATAGGATTAATTAGGTACCCCCTTACATAAAAAAGTTTCACAAAAATTAACAAATATCGTAAGACTAACTGCTTTGTGCCATCAAGGCAGTACATAAATTATCTTTTTAATGTTGTTCATTTGCGTCCTTTTTCTTCACGACGCCCGCCGTCGTAGTCGCTACGCGACGGCAGTGTATTGTGCCGTGGGTCGTGTTCCTACCCTATTACGAGTACTCCGCCGCCTAAGAATCTTCTATAAATTATGTTAGGAAACATGATTACAGATGCTCATGGGAATATTGACTCTAAAAGTGTGTCAAGTAATATGATTTTGATCGGCCTCATTCTATAACCAAATCACCTTTCTTTTCCTGGCGGAGGACTCAAACTCAAACATTTATTTGGACACTAATTGTAGGTACAGCTGCGTAGCTGTATTTTTATTGTTATGAAATGTAAAACAAGCTTACTTGTCACCTGGGGTGCTAGACAAGTTACATTTTGACATTCGAATCGACAAACAAAATGTATGTAAATGACATTAGTGACAGACCGATTTGTCGAAAGCTTGTGTCATTTCCATACATTTTGTGTAACTTGTCTAGCCCCGCTGATAGTTAGCGGGTGCGTCGGCAACAGCAAAATGACAACCGAGATATCATCCCTTTTTCATTAATTTTTTTAACGCTTTCTAAATCATAATGTGTCCCGCATTTTCGCCACACGCCCTGAAAATTGTAAAATGTATGACAAGGAATGTGTGTCCTAAATTAATAATATGCCAGTTATATTCCACTCTAGTCCTATTGATTGTGAAAGGATTTATTTTTGGTATACTTAAGACCTTACCTTTGTTCAGCAGTGGATTGGCTGATATGATGATAATACCTACATTACCTACATATGGAATTTACAATTGATATCTATTTTGTCAATAAAATGTCACAAAATGGGTATGGTAAACTACCAGGTAACGTCATTACCACGAATAATAAGGTTTGTATATCTAATCTAATATAGGTACATATATCTAGTATACCTACTATTAAGGTAAGAACAGTCTAGGTTAGCGGTGACCTCCGCCCGACCGGTCAGAGGATATCAAAATAGCATCAAAGACATGACCCGTTGAGCAGCCTACGTAGGTTATTGACGGAAAAACATATCGCTATTGTACTATATTTATACGAAGCTCAACCTAATTTGTAAGTGACTTACCTTGTACGAATAGTGGGTAGTGTCTCTTGATGTTACACAAGGTCTTTGGGGAAGGGCATCAGTGTCATGTCGGGGAAACGCTGGCGGATTGGATTCTGTTGGATGGGCAACAATTTGGGTCATATGGAAGGATATGGAGGGAGGGGCGACAGCAGTGGGACAAATCAGATAAAATAAATAATAAGAATAACAAACCAGATAATTTATGGGTTGATTGAACAAAGCACACAGTAGTCGGCAATCTTTGTGACCGGGCCGGGCGGTAGATTATTGTTTTTATTAACTTGAATCCAATTTTGCTATCCAATTTTTGACCGGTTTGGACTTCAGCCCAGCTAAAAAAGATTGGCTACGACTGTACCTACTTGAAGGTAAGTAATAATTTATACTGATTCATTAATTTCTTCGCCTCTGGTCCTTTTTATTATCTCACTATTTTATGAACGAATCAATGAACCACTTTACATCACGAACGAACGATAAAAATGTGAAACATAATCAAAAACCCATTAAAGCGTTTTTTATTGACATTTACTTTAAAATATGTAGTAACAATAATTTATGATTAATTGTCTATCCTTAAAATATGCTTATAATATAATAAGTACAAGTCAATTACCAAAAATACTTTCCATAATACATAATTATTTCATAATTACTTTCGTTGGTTTAATTTTCTGGTCGATTTTGTTATTATAAATAGGACCCTGATTGGTAACTAAGTGGTAAACTAATTAAGTAATTTGCACTAACTAATATGTATGTGTTCAGTTATCTTTCTTCGTGAATAGCGCCGTGAACTTGCCAGCCTGGTACGTCGGCATGAATGGCAGGTATTGAGTCCAGGTCCACCTAAAAAAAATCTGTTTAAAGACCCAATTCCGAGGCCTAACTTTGTTACTTGAATCACTATGGTCAGCCAATAACACACTGACTAACAGAGTTGGTGGACAATTTAAAAACTTTTCAACGGCCAGATCTTTGAGACTTCGTAGCCATGGGATTTGACCAAAAAAGGTCGATTGGGACGACCAAAAACGTATCCAGATCTAACCTCCTAGGCATATGAATATTTGTAGCATTTATCTGACTAAATTGATATCATCCACCCGATCACGTGATAAGTGCTATCTTTAAAAAGAAAACTACGTATGTGTTATCTGACCTTCGTATGAGTCCCATTCCTACGGGGAAGTCGTACGTGTCTCCGTCCTCGGACGCTCCGGCCGCGTCCAAAGACATCTCTTTTGCCCACGCAGCGAGACCGCGCTCCTCATCCGTGCCTGACAATGATAATAAAAATGAATTGCTGTTCTTTGGTTAGCGCATCACTTGGACTCATTTCGTTAATATTTTCACTGAACTTTTCTTAAGATACTTGTATTTAGCAGAAAAGCTGTAAAACAAAGACATTACTTAATCTCGTACCAGGTATTAAGTTGTCGAGCAGGCATCCGATGAGTCCACCGACCAGGATGGAGGTAGACAGAAGCACTTGCAGCACGGCATCGAGCGCCACAAGGCCCGTGCTGATGACGCCCACGTGCGCCGCCATCCAGCGCGTCAGCACCAGCGGGAAAAACAGGCTGAACCCGATGATGTACAGGTTTCGGGAGCTGTTCAAGTTGACGTACTGGAGAGCTGACAGGCCTGGTGAGAAGAGGATAATGATGATGGCAATCAGGCAAATCAGTGAACCCTAAAAAACCCTACAACAAACCCTAAAAAGCTACGCAGATCAGTTATGTTAGCCGAAGTCACAAAGTCTTCAAACATTTGAAGACTTCTAGGGTTCGCTTTTTTTATGACTCCGAAGATGACAACGCCTGATATTAAGTGGTAACCATACGGACATCCGTAAGACCCACGAGCATTACGCTTGCGTTGATATCTTGAATCATTTCAATAGATATACATATAATTCTAATGTAAGCATGTGGCATTTGGCAACGTGATGGTACCCACACAGACATACACACAATACTGTTTAACGTCCGTAAAGTTAAGGTGAAACAGTCAGAGATAATAGGTAAATTTTATCATTTCAGCAAGCTAAATCGTCAAATACTTCCTACGTACTCACCGAAAGCGGATATCATGCCGAACATGACGCAGAACAGCCCGCCCACGATGGGCTGCGGGATGATGATGAACACGGCGCACAGCTTGCCGACCACGCCCTGCACCACCATCAGCAACGCCGCCCACTGCACCACGCGGCGAGACCCCACCTACAAACGAGCTTGTTAAAATACCCAGTTCCCCGACCATATCATGTAAGAAGGTACCACGAGAGAAAATAACTAAACCATGTTTTCAATGACACAACGAGTATCCTCCTGAGTCCCCAACTTTTTTAATTTTTTTTGTTAAGTTGACCGAATGTCCTTTTTAAAGAACAATTATGAAGAGGGGCTTAAGTCCTGGCACTTTAACAGCTTTGAAATAACGTTCAAAGTCGAAACATTTATTTTTGCTAGAACAAACGTTATTTGTATAGCCTTAAAGATTATTTTAGGATGAACTTTACTGCACTATAATTTGTTCTTTTTGGAGGACTTCCGGTTTTAATAACAAAAATGGTACGTTGGAATTTGTTCTCTACAAAGGAATTTCGGACTAAATACTAATGAAATAATATGAAACAAAAATATAAAATAATCAAATTTTATTACAAATAGCACAAAGGTAAGTATTTTGTAGCTTATAAATTAAATATAAAACAAATAATAAAATAACATAAACTTAAATGTAACTTCTTCCATTGTTAAAGTTACACCATAGAGATCAGGACCGTCTTCTCTAACGACCTGAACATCAGGATATCCAGCCCCTTGGGAATTCTCGACACCGTCTATCAGGTGGAATGTGGGCATTGTCGAAGCGGCACGTACCATAGAAGTCAGGATGGTCACGGACATGCATATCCTCAAAGTTTCCAACAAGCACCTCGGTTCTCCAATCCCTAAACAGAATCCACTTTAGATCAGGACTCAAACTAGAATGCCACAATTGCGGTATTCAATCGCAACACAATAACACTACAGTGGATTAGAGCACATAGCGGATCAATAGGCAATGATGCGGCTGATGAACTAGAAGTCAAAAGAGAATCTGACACGACGGTGTTGAGACGCGAAGTCCTACCTCATCGTGTCAATCCTCACGTGTCATCTACAAGCTGATAAATGGTGGGCCTCAACACCAAATTGCAGGCAATCCAAAGAAGCAAGCCTTCTTTGGACAGAAAGCTGACCAGACACCCTTTGCATCTAAATAGGAGAAGCCTGCTCGGTGGGAACTATCACTGGACACTGCTCACTTAACAAACATTTTCATACAATAGCCATTACAAATAGCCCTCTCCAGGGTATGCATGGTGGCTAATGTTTCATCAGTAGCGCACGTGCGACTTGAATGCACAAGCGCCGCCCAGATACGAGAAGAAATCCTGGGATCACCAAGATCCCTAGTGGACACACTGAGGAGGCTGGAAAGTCTAATCTGCTTCTGGAGGGAGTTAGGGTGGTGCCTCTCATGCTAGTCCACTAGCCTTCTGGGCTATTTGCAGATGAAGAACTGGCATTGGCTGCGGAGGGCCTTTGGGTTCGGTATCAGATTCCGATGATTAAGAAGAATGATTTAAGTCTTCAACTGTGGGTACTTCGAAAATATCTGTCATCATCATTCTCAAAGTTTGATAGGTTGATAATATTCCGAAGTTGATCCTCGGTTAAATCGAAATCATATAAAAGTAAATATATGCTTTTATGCAGATTTTATCATCATCATCATCATCATCAGCCTGATTTTTATCATTACAACTGATAAACTAGTTATGAATTTTTAACCGAAAGTACTCTTTCTAGTACAAATTGTAGATACTCCTTTTATTAATTATGACCGAAAGTACTTTGTAAGGAACAAATACAATTATGGCGTATTTTCAACAGTAAACATTCGATTTTGGATAACATTTTAATGTTTACATAAAAATTATAACTGTATAACTTTAATTTAATAAAGTTTAAGACAAATTATAACGAAATAATACAAAAAATTAGTAATTTTGTTACCTGCAGTTCGGAGACGCTCCATTTTTGACTTCCTACACTGGCCAACTGAAGCAATAACTGTTTCGTGATTGGCTAATCCAATAGTAAATAGATAGGACTATATGTTTTGACACTGACATTAACGTTTTCTAAAATAAGCGCGGGGTTC
Source organism: Acronicta psi (assembly GCA_946251955.1). NCBI lineage: Eukaryota > Metazoa > Arthropoda > Insecta > Lepidoptera > Noctuidae > Acronicta > Acronicta psi. The sequence goes on from OX276477.1 coordinate 13,816,559, forward strand.
AAAACTAAAAACAAATTTGTGTGTTAAAAAGTACATGCGGTCATTATATTACAGTAACCCGATAAAGGCCGGGACTTAATGGCGTCGAGCAAATTGTTCTTTTTAAAGGATGGTAGGACTCAGGAGGGTATAGGTCGTTATATTTTTAACTAAAAGGATGCAAATAAGTTTTGAGTCCACCTTTTATGATCAACTTCGAGCGCTATGTTTCTTCTGGCAAGTGAGCTGTAAAAGATTATTTAAGATATCGAAAAATCTATCCCACCATAATCCTTCTTTTGTAAATGTAAATAAATAATACAGTAAAATTCTTCTTTAGCTTTACCGAAGTCAGACAAAAATTAATCTCAAATTATATGTAGTATTTGTCTAAAGGGTTCATCAAAGCCAGCCACCTACTCCACAGCTGCGAAATGCTAAATACTGTCAGTTCTTACCTTGGTTACTCCGATGGCTCCTACATTCTCTCCGAAAGTATTGGTGCCGTTTCCGGAGCCCCAGAGCCCCGCTAGGACAGTCCCCAGGCCTTCAATGCCCAGACCGCGGTTGATGGCGTGTAAAGGCGGTGGGGGAGCGGCTGTACATGTAGAAGAAATACGATTAAGCTCATCCTAAAGCAAACTTTACAAATTATAAGTAGTATAGAAGAAAAAGTCATACTGCGCCGACTACAAGTGAATGTGAATTGAGAAAAGGGCAGGAGGATGATGATGATGAAGTGAGTAGTGTGGATGAGATAACAAATAGGTACGTATACAGCACGATGTCATCAAGTTCTGCTTAAAGCTAAGCGAGCGTATTAAGTGGGTTTTGAAGTCTCCAAAATGCGCACAGATATGGTACCTGAAGGTATCCTCGCCAGTTTCATTATATTGGAATTGATCTATGTTATTCTTCATCCAAACATAATCCGATGGACCTATCATTTCATGAGCACACATACAACTAAAACACGACAGTAAATAGCAGATTGGACTTTTTGCGAGAAACTTTTTCGTAGGATAGTACTAATTTCATTACATAATATACGTATTAGATAGTTACTCACCGCACATCCTCGCAGTAGTTGGGTAGTAGCTGATGGACTCCACGGTGCACGCCAACACCCCCGCTAACATCCCCAGCACACCTGCCACGCTCACCGTCGGCAGACCCCATTGCCCTACACACATCACCAGATCACCACTACAGTAACACAACGATTTTAATTCGGCAAGAGTATTTACCCAGGCCAACATCACAGTTTTATTATCTGTTGTGTTTTTTGTTTAAATACTTATATTAACACATAATTAAACTTAAGTTTTTTTTCGTTTGTATTTTTAAAGGGCTCTTATTTTATTTATTTTGCAATTTATATACCTACTTGTAAGACAATTTGGTAATCAATAACAAATCGGTACTGTAATACCTCAACTTGTACAACGTATACCTGGGTACGGCACGCGGAACCAGGGAGCGTCTTGAATGATGTTGATCTTGACGTCGGTCCGCGCGGGGTGTTGCGCCGGGAACACGTTCGTCACCGTGAGGATACCGCACAACGCCCACATTATCACTATGGTAAGCAGCACCTACCAAAAAATTACTCTGAAGACGCCAATCAACAAATCCTACTGGGAAATGCTGATATATTACGAAAGCTTCATTTAGATCCTGACAAACAAAACTGCTACGGCTAACAATTTCAAATCGCTCAACTAAAACAAATGTTTGGCTATTTATTTATAACATACCATCACGCCTATATTTCCGAAGGATAAGGCAGAGATGTACTTATCGCAAATTTATGCCTTATGGAAATAATAGGCAAAAACTCTTGTCTCATTTTTTTTATTTGACCGAGCCAAATAAGAATGCTCCAACCAGCCAAGATTTCATACATGCATATACACCGCCAAGACGTACTTGAGTAAATAATGTACGTAATATCTGAATAATCTATCTATCAGATGTATTTTCTTGTAAATGCTGGAGGCGTTATACTTACCGGAAACAGCTTGAAGAGTGGAAACCAGATGATGGTGATGCCTTTGTCCCTGTTCCACGTGGGAGTAGGTATGGTAACGTTGGGCATGCACTGCGAGAATATCGTCAGCAGGCAGAACGTCCTGCAACAAAAAAAAAACATAAACTGTATGCAACACTAGTTGAGTGCATTTCGAGATTCAGACTCAAACACGTTAATGTTTAAAGAGCCATTTTTTTATAAATAACAGTAGAAATTTTAACCAAATGTTATGTAGCTAATTTAGTATTTTTTTGAGCATTTTCCCTAAAAATTATGTTGGATACAATCATTGTATTGTATACACACATAAGAATTTAAATATGTCTTTATCTCCATTCTCATTCAAGGCTTATGTCTTGTCATTTTCTTTCTATAGCGTTAGTCTGAAAATCTGAAAATGTAAAACTTTCCTTCAGAACGCGCCGCCGCGCTGCCGACGACGCCCGAGTTCACTCAAGTGAAAAGATTAGACCAGTTAGTACAGATACTTTTGTACCCATTCCTAAAATGATATCCTATTCAATGCTATTCTTAGACACATTTTATACAATCTCTTTGATTTTCGCGAATACCAAAACATTTTATTGTGCAACAAGAGGATGCGCCAGCAACATCAGTCCTATAGACCTTGTGTTCCTTGAAATGAAATAACTGGCTACATTACCCTTCAACCTGGAACTCAATATTGTTAGCACAACATTGATTTGCGGCAGGATATTTGATATGCGGTACCAAGGTACCAATCCAGCACATGTTTTGTTTATCACCAGATGAGTCTGCTCGGTAACGGGTACCCTACGCCAGAAGACTTTAGGTTCCTTACTCTTCGTGGGTTAGCCGCCTTCAAGAACCACATCTTCAAAGAGTAAGGAATATACGGTCCTGGAGACAACTAAAAAGATCCCACTGGGTTGAAGTGTCGGCTGGCTATGTCAGCCCCCATAGCAAGATAAAGTACTCGTACCAAACCAAACAAACTCAGCAACCTTGCCAGTCTTACCACTCCATAGTCCTTACCACTTATTCGCAAAAATTTAGAATTACAGACAGACAATTTAATTTCATACAACTGTGTAGATTGTGGGCGTAAAGCTATAAACGAGGACCTTTTCACATAAAACGATATTTTTTCATAAAGCATATCGTAAATGTATCTCAATTGTGACGTTTCAACATTTACGGTCTTAATGAGTAAGTGCTAAATAAAACAGCTGTTCATTATATGAAAGTATTTTGAACGTGCTATAATTTATTCTGACAGGTACAGTCAGCTGTACTTAACTGTATCATCATCATCATCAACGATGTCAGTGCCTCAGCACAGGCTCACTTATTTATTAGTCTGTGATAAAAAAATGTATTTATAGTTAGAGCTTTAATACTTAATTAATTGTTACTTAATTATGTCGTAGTATCCTTTGTAAGAATATTTGCTACTAACATCTTTTTGATGGGTCTGCTAAGGGCCTGTTTCGCAATCTCGATAACCGCCAGATAAATTCGAAAATGGAACATATTTTGGACGAAATTTTAACGAAAAATTCAAATGGAACTTTCTAGGAGTGTACAAAACAATATAAATATATTACTTCCGGTTCTAGCGCGTAAAATAAATTAATATACCCACATTGAAAAGCAATCACACGTTCCGTTTGCCGTGTGCTAAGGCTGAGGTTGACGTCGCAGATTTATTCATGTATGATGTACAATAACTAGCGTATATGTAATTACTAGACTCCCTTTGTTACCGAATTTGGTATCATTTCACCACCATCTGCTTAACAGGCCTAATTGTCCTAAGCACGGCTGCTACCCTTGAGGTTCTGGATACCAAGGACGAGTAGTGTTGTTGAGTTTTATCTATTTAAAATCTCAGCAGTATCTTGCGTGGAGATTTAATTTGTGTCCGGTTAATGGCAATGGGTTCGCTTCTTATTATAATGGACTTATAATACCAGTGAACTGTGGGTGTACGTTTCTGCCCAACCCTTCGGGGAATACAAGCGTAATGGTAGGTTATGAGTACAATAAAAATAACACAATGATATACACATCTGTCCGCATTTCTCAATGGACTATTCCAGTCTTAAAAGCACAGTCAATACAGCCGGTTCACTTTATCCAGCCCTGCGCGGAATTGTCAAGGAAAATATTTCCAATCACTAGATTGCACCGCTCAAACAATCCCATTCCATTTTCTGATGAAATAAATTAAAGTTTAAATCCGTCAGTCCTCTGCAGTGAAAGTATTCAATGAGTGAGAATATTAGAAGTAGGTAAGTTGTGTAAGGGCAAGGGAAGGTAAGGGGAAGTGTTTTTAGTCGGTGTAAGTCATACATACCCTACCCAGGTGGCAGTGTAAGTTGTGTAATTTAAATAGTGTCCTCTCTTCTAAGTTGGCGTGCCCTGCAGGGTCCATAATGTACCTATTGTGATAATTTAACATCGAACATGATTATTTATGGAGTGCAATAAAAATATTGAGTATTGAGTATTGAAATTGTAGTGGATTATAACGTAGTGCGGCGCACTTTTTACTACAGCCTGTCATGGTCTTTACAAGGCTGTGACTATAAAGGTAGGCAAATACGGTTTTAAGTTGGTAGGAGCTGTGGAAGTGGCGAAGCATTTTGGGCTTCCAAATTAAATTTTAAAAGATCGTGCTATTGACACTAAGAAGAATAAGCCTCCACACAAGGACGATGATAGCATTTTCAATACCTACTTTAGAAATATAGGAAATTATATCGTACGCGTAGTAGCGTGTTATTTACCCCATTATTTTGAGTCTCTTAAATTTTGTTTTGGTATTGTTTAGTACTCTTCTCTTTTCCCTTTCACTTTCACGTGTGTTGTGAATTCAAATCGAAAATCGGCTGCAGCGCTGCTACGTTAACAGCGCCTTTGTGGCGCTGTCATTGTTTAGCGCGAACAAAGCTGAAAGCGGCTTGCATAATCTACATCACACTAAACACACGATTAGTAAATGAGATATACTCTAGCTTCAGACGTAGATTTACGAACTAAATTACGAACTTACAGCTTTAATTGAAGTGCGATTTTAGAATAAGTATTTAATATTAATCGCATTACTGTGCGGTATAAGACTGTCCCTCATACCCGTACAGGAATTGCGGGCGCAAGGCACATATATGCGCCTTTGAACCGTTAGTTCTGCGTCTATGAACGAGTATCTAACCATCTATCAATCTGGTTACGTATTTACATATTTATTACCCGACTGCCGAAGGAGGGTTATGTGTTTGGTTATCTTTTGTGTCGGCGCTCAAGCATCTACTTTATAAATATATAATGTCTAGACTGTTTAGCAATTCAAAACACTCGAGGTTCAATAGAACCTAAGCACAATCTAAAATGGCACATTTATGTCCATTTTAGTCTTGCAAATAACAGACAGCATGAATGGCTAAATAGAATGTTTTTAATTAATAATTTATTTATTTGTATTGATTTTGATTCGATTTATAGTGCTTTTGACATAAAATATTTAATGTACTTTTAGAATATTTGTAAAATGTATATATACGTAGTAATAGCGATGGCGGCAGTAGCTGGAGTAGTCATTTCTACATTAAAGTCCCAGGACTCATTTCCGCACAGAAGAAAAGTCACACAAGCAGCACCCGATAAAAATCTTCCAGGGTTGATAAACAAATGATACAGTCATTTCCTCCATCATTGTTTTGGTGAATTACGCCTACTTTCCCGTGGGTCTACTTTCACGTAACGAAAGCACTCGGCACGCAATCGATGCCGATTTCAATAATTAATGAAAAATTTGCGCGGATGAAAGGACCGAGGGGATCGAGTTTCTGTTAGAACAATGGAAGCCTTTTGATACGGATTCCGGAGTTATGGCCGCTTTTGTGATTTCTTACTTGGGATTTTTATTTCGAAATTATCAAAATGGATCTTTTAGAGCTTGCCGTTTTTGCTGGCTCAGAATCCTTCACGGATGAGCTTTCCAAAATCGGAAGAATGGAAGGAATAGGAATTAGAACGTATTGAGGATGAACGAACAAGCAAACTGTGTGCTTTTCTTACAATAAGTTACATGTCGATATGATTTACTTAGGAATTAGGTCTACCCACAAAATAGACTAATCGTGGTTGAAACAAGTTCTTAATATGAGCCAACTAGTGACCATTTTTGTAGTCCTAAAAAATATCGGTGTCTTTGGAGTCGGCAGAGGCTTTAAGGGTCGGCGACGCATCAGCAAGGCTTCTAGTGATGGCTCGTCTGCTTGTTTCTTGGCTAAACCAATTTTTTTTTACTAGAAATGGACAAAATGAACATGACAATTTTATACAACAGTATCAATGTCTAATCGGGTCACAGCACTCACAGCGTAAGGTTATAGATCGGCTGTCAGTGTGTAATGAATGATTCGTTCCTTTCACTCAGTAACTGAATCTCGTTGTGACGGAGGATCCGACATGTGCGTCGTAAGCTTACATATTTTCACGCCACGCCCGATTGGGTAAGCAGAGTCTATAGAACTCCTGTTACCACTTCTATCGCTTCATTTCTGTTCATTAACTACCTCATTTGTTCTCATGCATGATAGTCAGTTATGGGTACTCTTAACTTAAGCAATTTGAATGGAATACGTTCGCTTATATTGGTATCTTTCAACTTCCATCCTCACTGGGAACAAAGAGTAATTGGACCAGGAACATCTATCGCTTGCTCAAATTTTTCGCACATGTTATTTATATGCATTGGTTCCTGACCGCCTGGTAACTTGATTAAAATTAAAGGCTAATACACTGCAACAATGGTTGTTCACAGTTGAGAAAGTTCGTCAGATATTCAACTGGTTATTAAATTATGATCGTTGCCTGCCTCGGTTCGTTACTCAAAATGACTAGCATCATACCTGTATTTCCCAAAGGGTTAGACAGGAGCTACTAAATCGTTTGCCCACAGTTTACCAGTCATGTTTGGTTCAGGTTATGTAGGTATTAAAACCAAGCACACTGCCAGGAACCAGACTCATCGAAATTCAGCTGCTGAAAATTTTCAAACGGAAAATATGAAAGCTGTATTTTTATTTAGTGCAAGTATTATAATCATCATCATTTTCGCAAAGGCGTCAGTGAATTTTTGTAATAAATTTATTTATTTTCTATTCGTCGAACAAAGTTTAAGTATTTAGCTAATTACCTGCTTCGTTCACGAACAACTTTGTCCTCGACAGAATTCCTGACCTACCTACATTCAAAGGTTTTAAATACCCGGCAGGCAACAAATAGGTTGCCGCTAAAGTGCGTTTAATTACAAAATGGCGGCGATTACACGGCGAAGATCAAAGAAGTGGAGCAACCCAAACCCGTAATGAACTCGCTCGAATTACACGAAGGGTTAGTGTTTTATAAAAACTTAATGACGGTAGGCTTAAATTTCGATGAGCTATTTTGAAACTTGACATTGATAATTACGGATGAAGTCGTGACAGGTAATAACAGGTTTGGGGTTTAATTGGTGTTTATGTAAGGTGTAATACCTTCTCTACTTATGTGGTAATACCGTTATTTTTACCAACAGCCATAATAAAAATTAGTTTTCGTGTATAGTTAGGTCCATGATCTTCAAACATTTTTATGTATTTTGTGGTAGTAGGACTAGAAGGTATTTTCCTGAAAAAACACAACAAGCTCTTTTCCATTTGATCAACAACATATCAAAATATGGCACACCCATTAAACTAAGAGGTTAATCGTATTTCAACATGTATTTGGCTGATTTTTGCCGATATAAATACCACGATTCTATTATCGTAAGATTCACACACAAACGATCTTGATTCCTTATTCAAATAAATCCATCAGAGCGTTCAAGAAACAATTTTGAAATTAAGGCCCCAATCTAGCAAAATTTTGCAGTTGTCTAATTATTAGCTCATTTTCGCAACGTTTTCTTAAGCAAAGTATCAATAGCGATTTCACCGGTTTTCCCGCATTACGCAATACAATTTCCTGAGAGTATTTTACCCCAGTGCGAAAAGGGCGCAAGGCGCTATCCGTGAGGCTGACAATCCACCAAAATGGGAAAGTGAAGTAACTCACGTGCGAGGGAGAAGAATGAAAGCGGTTAGCGGTGTCTTTCCTGTGCGCCTGACATGAGCGCCACGAAATAACATTGTCGTCGCTTATCTCGTGCCTAAACTATAATTGGATGTGACGACAAAATTGTGACCCCGTTACAATGAGAAATTAGAGCTGTAGGCGAGCAAGACAGCAGTATGATGTGAGAGAGAACAAGTCTTTTATAGTATTTACTTCTTTTCGAAGTTGTTGACTTGAAAAAGCTTAGCAAGCTTAAGTGGCCATGGGCGGGGTAGGGCAGATAGCTCGCAGAAAGATGACCGCTGGAGCAGAAAGTTTCTCGAGCGAAAGCGCAGTACCAATACTCAACCTGTAAAACTTCTCTTAAAATGATTTCTCTGCGTACTACTCTTATCCATCAGATCCATATCAGCAACCTTATTTCAATGCTTTTCTTGTTAGCTGAACCCAAAATTCGCATTATCGTATCGTATTCGCTTCATAAACGTAGGTATTGTTTTACTTCGCTTTCTTTTCTCTCTTCCACTTTGTTGGCTGTCGCACACGCTTAGGTGCACTGCGAGCCTTACAGCTTATGCCTTTTGAAGTCCCGAGGTATCGATAAACTTGTCAAAACGAATTGTGAATTCTCTCTCTCTCCGAGCCGAACAAAGTTTTGGACATAAATGACCGACTTTATCCAATTTAATGCAAAATATTCGCTTTGCTTAGCTCAAGACAAGACACCGCCACCGCAAACTTTTGTCAGTAATCCTTTTACATTATGAAAGTGATACGAATTAAGAGCTTTGTCCAAAAAAGTTAAAATATGAGATGGTCTGATTGAGTATAAAATTGTTACTCATCAACTGAGTGACCGCGGCTAGTACAGCTTAACCAACCAATGTTTTCGGGTGTAATTTAGGCTCGAGCTCTCCCTCAAATAACCGAATATGTATCAAATTATAAAATGTCATTAAAGTTAACGAGTACGGAGCTGTTATTAGCAATCCAATATGCACTTAATTAAGTAGGTATTGTCGTTTTACTATTAATTTATTCGCATATAGCTGAGTGGACTATCAGTTCATTGGTTACCAAACAGAACAAGTACCAAAATAATGAACTGAATTCGTGAATATTACAAAAGATACGTAGAATACTGTTTTATTTTTAAATTTTTAGTTCATTATAGACAGTGGGAACTAGAAGAAAAGTGGAAAGGGTTTTGCACTGTGAGAATAGGCTGATAATAATGATTGTTAGATAACTTAGAAGTATTTTAAAATAATTTTAAAACAGGGCCTGAAGTTACATAGTACCGCACCAGACAGTTGACGACACGTATGGAAAAAACTTGGAATGCATTTTGTTGATTGTACCTACATAGTCTAATATCTGTTTTAGAAACGCGAATTCAGGAACAATTTTCTAATGTTACTTTGATACTATTTCAGTGAGATTCATTACTTACCGGTAATTAAACTAATTGAGTATTTGCTTGATAAAGTAATAGAGGGAGACTAATTTTGCTTGACATTTAAATATGTAATCGTGGTTTATTGTACAATAATTACGAGTAATTGCATGTGTAGGTACTAGGTAGGTGTGTATTGTGTAGTTCTCAAAATGATGAATAAGTGAAGTTATAAAACCACTATGATACACACAGGAGTACAGGAGTGACGACTTGCGGTTGGCAGCTCGCAGCAACTAAATGAGAAGAATTGAAGATCGGGCTCTGTGACGTTCACTAAGAGAGCATAAGCGTCTAGTAGTGGACGAAGGCTGATGATGATGACACATAATTAAAAAAAATATCATAAGTCTTGTATTTGTTATGCTAAGTTATTAAATAACAAAGGCAAGCTATAAGATACCTGATCTACATAACTTCATATTTCGGAAATATCATAACAAAATTGACGTCTCCCATGGCACTAATCTAAAAGTAAAAACCTAAGAAACAATGAGTTACATAATACCTGTTCTAACTAAAACGCTATGTAAGAACTCATAAATGTCAAAAATACAAGTTAAAATACTACTAAAATACAAGTAAATGTTGTATCTGCCAACTAATGAACTAAATTGGGAATAAGGGAAAGAAAATTACAAAGGTAGTTTGAGCCCGTAATTTTCCAAATAGCCAAACTTGGGCTTAACGACACGACAACATCTTTAAGGAGAAAGTTCCATGCCGTATCAACAAGTGGCCATTTTGCCCACCATTAATCATGTCCAGTTAGCAACAGGAAAGAAACTAATACGATCACAATCTATTCATTAACCCTGAATTTATAAAAGATTATTTTTTGTGGTTTTCTAACAGCCTCTGCCTACCTCGTTGGTCTAGTGGTCCCTAGCGCGACTGCTACGCTACAGGTCCTAGTTTCGAATCCCGGGTAGAACAAAGTGTTGTTGGGCTTTTATGTAAAATTCCCTGTAGCATTTCGAAATCTGGATTTATGCACGATTAATGGTAATAGGCTCGTTCCATGTGACCTAAAGATACCAATGAGCTTTGAAGGTTTGTATACTATGTTTTCTGTTTCGAAATGCTGAAAGTCGCCAGAATTGGAGGGACATTGCTCGACGTACAGCAGCCTTTGGAGCCAGCGGTGATGCCGGGACGCAACCCTGTCCATTGACAGCCACGACCACTCTGTCAAGAGCGCCCGACTGAGAAGATACTATGTTTTCTAACAGAATACTTTGGGATCAGTCAAAATCAAGTCTGGCCTTTTATTTTTACATGAGTTTGATCACCAGTTAAACTGTTTGGAGCTGGTCTGCCATCTAAATGAGGTAGTAACCCAGCCGGAATATTAGACCCTACCACTTCAGCGTGATGTTCAGCCCAAAACAATGACTAGTCTACTACTACTACATCTGCCGCAGTGAGTCTATTCTGGTTCAGAATAATTTCAGAAACTACTGTACCTGTTTTCGTAAATATTCACCCACAGAAAGCCTATCTAGCAAGGTTAGGGCTAAAATTTATGAAAACGCCCTAAGACCTGGCGCTAGTTAACAGCGCAGTAGGTAACGAAAAAGAGTAAAAAAATGCTGAAAAAACAAAATATTCATCTAATATTACCAGGAAAACTAAGTTATCAGCGTAAACTTTAGTAGACGGAGACATAACAGATTACCCGGGAAAGGCCGAGAGCAGGGTGACTAACCCTATTAACGTCCACCCTGATGGAAAACTGAACATATTTCACGACAAGTTTCCTCTTTATTGGAAATTGTTTTATATGTACACACCCATGTAAAAGTCTTATAAGGGATATTGCCAAGCTACTTAGTGCTATAAATTTTCGCGACAGATAAATACACACAAATCGAGACAACGAGCTGCTACTGGAATACTGAATAAAATATTTTGAATGCCACAGAAAAACCTAACAACACTGCTAGACCCGGGAATCTGACCCAGAACCTCTAGCGGTAGCAGTTGCGCTTAGGACTGGTAGACTGACTAGGCAGTTCCGTATGCTAACAGTATTAACATGTGGAGTTTTCCAGGCAATAACTTCACGTTTTAAAAAACACGTTGCTATGCAAATAACTAGGGTAAATTTAATCGCAATGATGGACATTCGGCTCAACATTTCAATCAACAAGTTGTGGAACCCATCCGCGGTGGCCTACATAAAGTAGGTCGCTGCGTGTGACTGTGATAACTGGTGCTAGCTCCGATACAGATCGATGAAGCCTGCAAGCGGTGCGTTCACCTCTGACCTTAGCTCGCGCGGCCCGGTGGAGACCTCACCAGCTATGTAAGATGAAAGATACAAGATTCTGGGCATGTTCCACACCTCTGGATAACCGCTAACCGCCGGATAAATTTAAAAATGGAACAAAATTTGTATGTAATTATCTGCCATGTAATTTACTGGGAACTTATCAGTAACCTTTGAAACAGGTCCTCTATCTTACATACAATTTGCGTATAGTCTGAAACTACGGCGTATAGTGGTTTTTGCGTCACGTGTTGTAGGTTTGATCCCTGCACGAATCATTATTTACATTACCAAGCGTTCATTCCGTGTGCGCGTTTGTGTGTGTGTGTGTGTGTGTGTGCGTGTGTGTGTGTGTGTGTGTGTACGCACCCAACCTGCAACGTATTTTATCAAAAAGAAAAGAAAAGGAACAATAATGCTCGTCTAGACCCTAATTTAAATAGGATTTTGAATCGAAAAAAGAAATCGCCTTATTGTCGTATACATATGTGTAGCAGAAGTTACACCTATTGCTTAGTATAGGTATATTTACTTTGCTTAAAATCGCCTACTTTCATAAATTCTGGCTTACAAGCTTCACGCCCACAGTGTAGGGTAAATGCGTGGGCTTAATAACAAAGTAGTTATACACATGAGCAAAACTCATCATACAGACTGATTTACAAAGGAGAGAATTATACATATCATTGAGACCGAGGTTCCGTCTGCATAATAATGTGTTATTTACTGGAATTAGGACACAAATATGTGGGCCTTGAGCACAAAAGTGACAAACATCAGGACGTCACCTAACTTCGACACGGCCTACTTTGCCAAGTAGGTTACTGTAGCTATGTTTTTAGGATATCTGTGTCATTTCTAGTACTTCCTTTTGAGTACATTTTGTAACGAAATTATTAAATGAAACGAAAAACCCGACTGCGGTACAAGGTACTAACTAAAAACCAAAAAACAAGCTCTGTGATGTTGGAAAATGTATTGCAGGCGGGGTAAGCAAAGAAACAATTTTGTTCATGAACGAACAGCTTGTCCCGCCTGCAATACATTTTCCCTTTCACCCTCCTTCAGCAGTCGGGTAAAAATAGAGCTCATTCGCTCACCCTTCATGTAAGAGATTAAAAACAAAATTATGTACCCACCTGTTATTTCACCGCTGCTTAAATTATTTTACCGAAGATAGAAAAGAGGAAATAGCCCAACTAAAGGGGAACAGGTGACCAAAAAATCGTCATTACATAATCCACAGATTACAGCTAAATAAGGAGTTAATTGGCCAGAAGACCAACGTCACTGTGAGTTGTTGAATGCAGGCAGCGTATAACCGGCCCTTGTGGAAGTCAGTAGATCACTTTTGACTGATATTATGATGATGATTAAAGGAGTTGGTATGGCGGCTGTATCTGTGTACGTACTTTTCCGGATGTACTTAGTACTTTGATGATAACATTAAACATTCATACACTCACGCCCTTTCCCTACAGGTGTAGACAGAAACTAGAGACCACTGCTTGCTACGATTCTTTCTGATACAATAAGATAAGATAAGATAAGATAAGATTTATTTATTTGCATAGAATGTAGGTAATTAATACAATTAGGTTAGGACATATATCATGATTCCTTGAATTCATTCAAATCCAAAATTTTGAAGTCACTCAGAACAGCATATAATGTAACTACCATTTAGTCTTATCACTCAATTTTATATTATACTACTTATTATTATTTTTGTATATTCGACATAATATTATCTTCGAGAATGTTGGTTAACCCGTAATTGGCTAGTGTGTAAGAACAATGACTGTAATAATTTTAATATAAGATAAATTGTATGCACAAGCTGTGGGTAAACCCTAATTTAATAAATAAATAAATAAATAAAATAGGTGGTACAATACATCTCAACAACATACAATCTTGTAAGATCTATTAGCAAAAGTGTGCTTGCTGAAGTGCTGTCTTACCGTATATACATCAAAAGACTTTCAGTTAGGTACTTCAAACTCATCTATACTTTATTAATATTACTCGTATAAAGCTGAAGAAATTGTTTATTTGTTTATTTGGTTGATCGCGCTAATCTCAGGAACTGCTGGTCTGAATTAAAAATTCTTTCAATGGTAGATAGCCCGTATCCCGAGGCTATAAGCTATATATCATCACGCTATGACCAATAGGAGCGGAGTAATAATTCAAAGAAAAATTCAACTTCTACGAGAACGAAATCGCGAGCAAAAGCTAGTTATAACAGCTTTGAACATTAAGACATAAGCACTTACCCCGCCGCTATGCCCCACTGCTGCGAAGCTGCCTCGGCCGCGTGCTCGAACAGCGTCAGCCCCACCAGCGCCACCGTCGGCGCGATCGTCAGTGGCGTCACGAAGCGGAGCAGCGACCCGATCACGCCGAAGAAACCTGGACAAATAGAAGTCATTACTTCATTAGTATTCACTTAGGTACCACAATTTAAGTATTAACTGGATCCTTAAAGCCCATGGCTTTTCGATTCACAGGCCGAGCAAATTTTTTCTATTAAATTCTTAGTCTCGGGGTTCTCAGTCTCGGGGTTTGGATTTGTACCCAAATAGCAATAGACCCTAAACCGAAGGCACAAATCCAAAGACTTACACGAGAATTTGCTCGACCTTGGAATACCAACCCAACCAACCCAACCCGATAATGTACTTTCTTATGCTTAAAGGATTTATGTCAAAATAGAAACAAAAATTGGTCATATTCAATTTTATTTTTCTTTTATATCAACGTTAATAACAAATTGATACATATAACGCCATCTATTGAGATGTATTTTCTACTTATATATCTTAAAGTCTTTAACAAACGGATAGGTATTAGGTATCTGTGTAGGCTAGCTAGCTCAACCTTGCAATAAAAAAAATGTAACATCAAAGTATAAATAATTAAAACCAGCCGATCCTTTTTAAAAACAAAAAGTTAGGCAAAGGTAGTGTAAGCTTTTCAAAAGTTCTGTATCAAAATTTGCATAAAAGCATTGGCCGTGTTTGCGCCTGCGCGAATTCACCGAGATAATTTCGTTACAGATAGGGCTGACAGGCATCGGTATTTTGTTCTACATGACTAGAATTTTAAGCGAGCATCGAGAATTACCGTTATCCTCGTTTCTACTATTTATGAGCCTGATTCCCAGATTTTGGAATTGTTCAGATGTTTGTGATTGATATTATGATCTACTAAATACTTTTTGTAAAATAATGTCTTATTATACTGTATCTATAATTAGTATTATTTACCAACTTTATATATTAGATATTCTTTGAAAAATCAATTGGTGTCGAAATTGAACTTCCACACAAAATCTTCGCACTATTATTGTTCCATATCCATCCAACAAATTGGAATGACTTTATACATCATAAAAAAACCCTGCCTACTTGTAACGAATCGGGTAACAAAATAGTTTCAATTCAGCTAGAAACAATATTTTCAACAATAAATAAATCCCTGGAAAATACATTGAGTCAGCCCTAATTACGGACGATGTTCCATACAGTAAAACACTACCCGTATTTGCTCTCAGTCTCGCGGAGAGCCTACTAGGCTGTTACTTTGTTAGCAAAAAAATGCGACCTCTTTCCCTTCGATGATTAAATTGGTGCTAGGGTTTATATCATGCACCTGTGTTGACATTATTTTGCTATATATGTTTTGTGTTTCCTAGAGGTGTACTGATGTTGACTCACAGTCCGTCGGTAGGTACCTTTAAGTGTTATGTAGTACCAGTTATATAGGTGGTAATGTAGATAAGAGGTGGCGCTAGATGCCGCCTGCACCGGTAGCAAGAGATATCGACAGTTGAGAACACATTGAGAAGATTTTAAGATGGACAGACAGTGTTATGATATTATGTTATTTATTTTTTTATCCAATTTTATAACTAACTCCTCATTTGTGTAGTGGTCCCAAGTCCCAAATCCGGTTCATTTCCTGGGTCGTGCAAAGTGTTGTTGAGTTTTTCTGTAAAATTCCCAGTAGCAGCTCGGAGCCTAAACATACCAGCTAACTGCGGGTGGACACTAGTACACCTCTGCCTATCCCTTTGGAGATTGTAGGCGTGATGTTATGTTACGTTATGTTAATTTCATACTTTCTTAAACCAACTTCAATAACAAATCGATACACGTAGCGCCATCTATTGAGATTTATGAGAACAATTTTTGCTCCAAATAATCTACCTACGCACATATGCACGACCACAATAGCAAGAAACACACTGACATGGATACAATAGTTACCTGTGTTTTATTTACACAATACACACATTTGTTTCGTATGGGGATCGAACCCGAAAGTAGTGCCTGAGTTACCAGGAACTTCTGCAACGTCTTACCGAGAAACATCTGGAACAGCGCCGACACAGCGATAGCGCCAGACAGCTCGCACATCCTGCTCATCCACACCTGCCTCTGCGCCTCAGCGGTCATGGTGGCCAGCAGCTCCGGCTTGGGGCACTGCCACATCGGCAGGTTGAGGATCGCGAGGGTCGGCACTAGGAACGAGATAGTCCCGCCTTGCACGATGGGCAGTCGACAGCCGAAGGTCGCTTGTAACCATGTTATGAGACCTGAGAATAGAGATTGCTTAATTTAGTTTATTATCAAAATCAAAATAGTTTTATTTTTACATAGACCTTATGCAGGCGAAATGAAATGTCGAAACTAGGTGCACGGTTCCAAATTAGTCGTTTCCTAATGAGAAGAACCGGCTAGAAACTCCATGGTCACTCTTTTAAATTTTGGTTTTTTACAATGACATCTGATACAATCTAATATATAAAATTCTCGTGTCACAGTTTTAGTTGCCATACTCCTCCGAAACGGCTGGACCGATTTGTATGAAATTTTGTGTGCTTATCCGGTATCTATGAGAATCGGCCAACATCTATTTTTCATCCCCCTAAAATGACCCACCCATGTGCCATGTATGGCAAAACAACGTTTGCCGGGACAGCTAGATATAGATACTTACACAAGTATGAGAAAACAATCTAGAAACGTTTGCAAAATCTAATATAGAATACATTTTAAAAGAAATAAAATACAGCTAGGCTTGAAATATATGTCGAAAGAGTTTCCGCATTTACAAAGTGTGAAGCTAAAAAAATTTATTACTTAAAGCAACTGGCAATATTTTCACCAGGGTATTGTAATTATTCCATCAAACCTATTAACATTCCCACTGGCACGGTCGTTCTCTCAAATGACACGGGTAAGGCCTAACGCAGGTTGACCGACTTAAGGCCTGTTTCAACTTCTCTTGATAAGTTCCCATAAAATTATTTGGCAGATAATTTCATAAAAATTTTGTTCCATTTTTTTATTTATCCGGCATTTAGCGGCTATCCAGAAGTGGTAAAACAAGCCCTTGAATTCATACAAGGTTGAGAAAATCTCTGATGATGATGAAATGCAGCTTTCCTCACGATATTATAAGTCTACTAGCTGTCCCGGCAAACGTTGTTTTGCCATATAGGGGTGGGTCATTTTAGGGGGATGAAAAATAGATGTTGGCCGATTCTCATAGATACCGGATAAGCACACAAAATTTCATACAAATCGGTCCAGCCGTTTCGGAGGAGTATGGCAACTAAAACTGTGACACGAGAACTTTATATATTAGATAACCGATTTATTGATACCTAATGTTCGTGGACATCAGTTAATAGGATAGTATTTCGTTTTAATGTAATTTAGAGCCTACTTATCTCTATTAACCGGTCCCTGCAAATTCAAACTATTGTCTTCCACTAATACCAATAACACACTACTCGAGCTGGGCTTCGACTGTTTACTTGTCTGCTTATGTCTGCAATGTTCTTTAATGCTATCTCGATAAGAACTATACATATATGTAATGCATTGTTTAAAAAACGATCACAAATACTAAGCTCGCTAATTTACATATCTCGCCCGCGGCAGTGAAAGTAAGTCACTGACTGAATACTAAACACTTGCAATGTAAAGCCAACACTGTTTATATACAACCTACCATCTGGGGGTGTAACTCAGTGGTAGAGTGTCTGCTTCGCATGCTGAAAGTCCTGGGTTCAAATCCCAGCACCTCCAAAGTGTAATCATTTTGGCAATCAGTATCCATTTTTAGTTAGGTATTTGATCGTTGAGTTTTTAGCCGTACGAGTGTGAACCCATAATATATTTTTATTTGCCATCGATACGCTAAGAAGAATTCAGTCTTCAAAAATCAACAAAATCTTTATATAGGTATATCCGAGTCTAATTGTCACGTTGGAACCGTGCAACTAGTTTGACTTTTTGAAAGTACCTATTTATATGGTCTAATTGAAAATAAAACATTTGAATTTGAATTAGCCTAGTAATCGTAAGCGCGACTGCTACGCTCGAGGTCCTAAATTTGATTCCAGGGTCGAATAAAGTGCTTTTTTTATAAAATTAAAATGGTACACAATGCGGACCTAATGCCGTATGACATTTTATGAAATTGCAAGCGAAAGCTATACATCCATGTATTTAGCTAATAGATAAAGATAATTACATGTTTTAAAAACTATATAAGCATTGTTGTTACATTAAACAACATCATAATAATTTTAAACGAAGTTAAAAATTATGGCGTCCTTGAGAAATTGTCTTGTTGTGTTTGAGTTTGAGTACATTTTTATGTGTCCTATTAAAATGTACAGTCGTAACTATGAAAACTTTCGGTTATTGAAACTACAAGAATAAAACGGGCAAGCATACAGTCGTACCTACTGCACAGGAGGTTTTTAAAATATATCAACATCAACCCATATTGCCCCACTTGCACTGCTGACCTGACCTTAGTACGGATTTTTTTATTGCTATTTATCTTAAACTAGCTTTCCGCCAGCGTCTTATGAATTTTTCCCCCGTTTTTGCAACATTTTTCATTGCTTCTCCGCTCCTATTAGTCGTAGCGTGATGGTATATAGCTTTTCCCGATAAATGGGTAACCTAACACAAAGAATTTATCGAGTCGGTCCAGTCGTTTCGGAGTCTATTCAATACAAACAATCAAAACTTTCCTCTTTATAATATTAAGTATAGATATAGATTACATTATAGATTTTTATCACTAGGTGTACCTATCCATAAAGTAAAATTTCCTGAACTTAAATTTTTAGGAACTGCGGCTTTATGATAGATTATAGCACGTGACTAAAGATTCTACTTACTGACGAGGTTCCCGAAACAAACACAAGAGATAATATAACGCAGATTCTTTGTCGTTGTGGGGTAAGTGGGGAATGTAATAACTACTGATCCCATGGCGTCGGACTACTACCTATTCTGTGCCCAAGGGCCCCATGGCCTGTCTATGGGGCAAGGGAAAGTAATTACGGCTGTTAGTCAGTAGGAGTGTGACTGACATACCCCGCTGCATCCCCAGGCAAAAGACAAATCATAGAAATTTTCCGTACATCTACCCTAACATACAATACTTGTAATGTCAGTTTTCATTTAATTTCGTTTCTGTATGAACTTTATAACAGTTATATTATTTCTTAAGACTGCAGAATAAAATATGAAAGCAGTATCGTTAAGTAAAGTACAACGTTCGCAAGTTAATGACTTGTACCGTAACTTCACCGGGGCGCAGAGCAAACAACTTGTATCAAGCTGCACGCTGCTATTACATTCGCCGCAGGCGTTGTTAAACTTCTTATATAAATATATAGACGCTCGTAGTAGGTACTCTACAAGAATTTTGATTAACTTTTGCATCATACAATTTTATACGAGTACCTTTATGTATAATATTTATTTAAGATGTATGTTTTATTAGAGTAAGTATTTCCAAAAGGAGGAGTTATTAATATTCATCTGTAGTCCGTTCCTATAAAATTCAGTAAGTTTTGACGTAATTGTTTGAAATAATGCATCATGCTTCTGAAAGATTCATTTAAAAAAATGTTTCAATAACCACACCTGTATTGTGTGAAATCAGTTTTCTCTTTTTTTAAACTTTCGATTGATTGTACTGTTAGAATTTTGTCCTACAAAACACACACTTCTACATAAGTACCTACACGAAATCGAAAATCTTGCCGTCAATTTACTTATATTATTCAGACAGAAAATATACCGATTTAAAATTATCACAATATATGTGGAGGTCAAAGAAGCAAAAATATCATACAAAATCGTGAGGTCTTTAGTTTCTGCCCACCCCTGTGGGAAAAAGCCTTGAATGTATTGTATGTATATGACTGTATCTCAATTTAAATGAACTACAGTCTATCTATCTATAAATAAAGCTCAAATTACAAAAACCAATATTCAAACTAAAAATACTTACCTACTCGTGTTGACAATATAATTATTATCAACTACGTTTGTTTCAAAGCAGTCAATAAACATAGTAAATCAGTGTATAAACTTCCTAGTAGTAAAGTTACTAAGTGATGTCATACCACATACCATCACACCTGTAATCCTCGAGGTGTTAGACAGAGGTGTTCTAATGTTCACCCACAGTTCGCCGGTATGAAAGCCTTTAAGGCACCTTCCATGTAATAGGGGGCGAACCATATTGCAATAGGGGCGAACCATATTGTAATAGGGGGCGAACCATATTGTAATAGGGGGCGAACCATAATGCCGTTATCCGGGCACAACTCGAAACTCAGAGCTGCTACTCAGAATATTATATAAAACTCAATAAACCCGGCCTGAGCATCGAACCAACCTCGAAGCAGTCGCGCTTAGGCTAACGAGGTGACGAAAATGACGTCATAAGACACCATCTACAGCTTAATAAAATGCACGTGCCAGTATTTACGTAGATACAGTACATCTACGTAAATACTGGCACGTGCATTTTATTAAGCTGTAGATAGTGTCTTATGACGTCATGCACTTGATAGCTCTTTTATCGTAATTCTAGATTCTAGATTACGTTTAGTCTGTTTCATGTCTGAGACATTAATGTACCTACGCTAAAATTGCAGAATTGCTCCTCGAAGGGTTAGTTAGAGATAATATATACATTAGTACCTACCTACACGTCTATCTAACTTAATCTGTAAGGAACTATACTTAATCTGTGTTGTGGGCCTGTGGGCAAAGAGATTGTATGTCAATAGCTGTGGGTCAGTGGATGTACCCACGGTTCACGGGTGGTACCCATCATGTAATAGGGGCCGAGATTATGCTATTGCGCGGTCACATCTCCACACTCCTGAGCTACTGAGCAAAACCCAATAACATGCGTACGTATATTACCTATGTATACACCTATGTAGTATATTACCTATTTGACAACATCTTATTCCTGTACCCACGTGCCAAATAAATAATTATATTCTATTCTAAAACTGGTAACAAAACTATTCCGTTTACCGCATTACATGGTAATATGATGAGAAAATATTTAGCGTTAGTGAATATACCTACTTCATCATCAAATCAAATCAAATATTACCAAAAGCAAATGCCTCCCCCATAGAGTTCCACAACGACCGGTCATACTTATGTCGCCTGCGTTCAACGACTCACATCGATCTTTACCAGCGTGAATACACTTACCAGTAACGAATATCATAGTGGATATAATGTTGGACCTGTCCGGGTCTGTCTCCGACATGCACAGCGCCGGACATAGAATAAACGGGATCGCCACGATAGCGCCAATCATCGTCAGGTAATGCTGTAACCAAACAACTAGTTACCTATAGGTATTTTGGCCACAGTTCTAACCGAACTGAAATAAAAAAGATATATATACAATCTTTGATAGATTCATAGATAGATAGTGATAGATTCACAATCTTACGGTGACATCAACGGCTACGACCAAAAAGCTGAACTCTTTGCCACTAAACATAAACCACCTCCATTAGTCTGTGCAAGTCTGTTGACCTGATATAAAGTTACAGATCTCAGAGTCAAACATACCTAGCCTAGACACAAATAGTCAAAGGGAGCTAAAAACATAATATCTTTTTATTTTGGAGTATTTGGGTCTGAATTACTGTGACATGAAATGGTCCATGTGACTTTGAAAGGGTCCATGATTAAATTAGAAGGAATATCCAAATCACGGCAGGTCCCAATAACACTCACGCGGCCCGAGAATCGAACCCAGATACTCGATCGTAGCATTCGTGCTTACAACCACTAGGCTAACGAGCTATCTTGCTAGCTAACTGAACGGATATCTTCGTGGATCTTCCGCGATCTGTGATAAGCACCTGTAAAGCCATGAAGATGCACAGATACCACGGCGGCGTGTCATCGATGCCGTACGTGACATTCCCTTTTCTCTCATTGTTCTGGTCACCATCGCCTTCCGGTACCTGGGAGTACAAAGATTTATATTTATTTAAGTACCTAAGTCGATATGACACTCAGAAAAATAGAAATTATACATAATAAGAATAAGATTAGTCATTTTTTATTGTCAAATGCTGAAAAGATATATTTTGTAGTAAAAGAAAAATACGAAGGGTTCGAACCTGCGTCCCTCTAGCCAACTGAGCTATCGTGAGTATAGAACAAAGGTTAACAAGGATGTGTGGCGATAAGCGATAAGATAATATAAAAAAATAAACACGTACCAACAGTAGTGATGCGTATCGAGTCACTTTTTACACGAGTGACTCGAGTGAAATTGAATATTAACGAGTCGAGTGAAAAAATATCGACTCGATTGTCTTGGAGTTGAGTCTATCAAGTGAAGAGTGAGTTTGAGTGACCTTTTCTTAGAAAATCATCCGAGTGACTCGTTCGCTCACGAAACCACTCGAGTGAATTGCCCACTCGAGTCATAATCGAATGAAATTTTATAATGACTCAAGACACTCGAATGACAAAATCTGACTCGAGTCGCATCACTAACTAACAGTAGACATTCGATTCATTGTGTTACCGAGTGTACCTACTTACCTACACAATATACACTCATATTATAGAGTTTAATAGGTACTTATTACTATTCGTTTTGTTAATTAACTATTTTTTATTATTCTTCTGAGGCCTAAAGCAACGCTACTGATGACGATTTAACATGGCCTCAGGCGTATAGTGTATGATGTATATGGCCCAAGTATTAGTCCCTTTAAAAGACTCAAGGTCGGCCCTTGGGGAGAGTCGCACGTCCGCAGAAAATTGAAAGCGGACCTCCGCGGTGGGATCGCGGATCATACGAAAGCGATTCCCGTGATTCCGCTACTAAGCGGAAGGCGGTGGTTTTCGTCGGTATCATCGCCACCTGGCCGGATAGCTCGACATAACCCTCCCGCATCCCCGAGCGGGGTAGCATGCATAAGAAGCATTTTCCCACCAAACAGGACCACAAAAAAGGTCCCGCTTTTACGACCACTCGGTCTGAAGTCTTACGGCAAAAGCGAGAACAAAATTTGACGCTTCCACCATAATGACAATGTCGTTAGTTGTTTTATGTGCATTAAACAGCAATAATGGAGCCTAAAGTATTGAAAAGTGCAGCCTGTGAACTGATCCTTAAAGTGCATGAATTTTGTAATTTAGAACAGAAGAATTCCCGCTAAAGAAAGTGCATATGAGAGTTGCCGCCATGACATCTAAACTTTAGGGATACTATATCTGCACATTTTGAAGACGAACATATTTATTGTACTAAGATATAGGTGCCTAAATAAAAACTAAATTTATAAAAAAATATTGTTTTATTTAATATGTAATGCTCTTCTATTCAAGATCGTTCAGTTTTTCTGGTGTGTATAATGAACGAACGTACAATCTTGCAAAATTATTAATGTTCAAGCCTTATTGGAAAATTTGTGTTCGTACTGGCAACATTTAGTTCTGCGATAGCAGCGCTGCGTCTATAGGACTTCAGTGGTGGTGCGCACTCTTGGGATCCCAATGTTCGCTTTACGTAATACCTACGTCTAACGTCTAATACTACATCTACTGCATACGTATAATATGTGGGTTACACAGTTGGATAGGGATCCTACATTTAATTATAACTAAATATGTGTTACTTATTACAAAAGCCGGAACGTCTAGATTTAATAAGAGAACACGTAATATGCTAATTCTGTTACGATACAGGTATTACATAAAAAAAATATGATATGTAAATGTTGTATTCAAGTTAAATATATAATCACTATTCGAGAAAAAAATTACGTTACCTATCCAATAACAAGATGAAACAATACAACGTACTGTTAATTCTGAATAAACTCTAGTTTCAGTGGTAGAATATATAAATAACCTTGAATCAAATTCAACGTAAGCGCCTCGGTCATTGACATCTGTTACAAGTCACTCTATTCAGTCTATTGTTTAGCATGAATGATTAACGGAAAAGAAAACGGACTAGTTTTGAAAATAAGGCTTATTATCCACAGTAAGTATAATATAAAATTCGTACCTTAGTGCTGACTATAGTATAGGAACACTCACACTCTGTCTTAGCAGTCATTGTAACTCTCAGACTAAAAAAAGTATGGCCAGAGTCAAGGCCAGCAATCGCGAAATGTGTTTGCGTTAGAGTGCGTGACACAACACAGATTATATTAGGTAAGCGTAAGATTAGGTGTTAGATGGAAGATAATTGTGCATGTGTGCTACTCAAGAATGTTGCCCTCGATTCTCTATGATTTATAGTTATTGATATGAAATATTATTATGTAAATTATTTTGTTCATAAAACACATTTTTATCAAGTTTAAGGTGTTCAAGTAGCTAAGTAACGCTATTTGACAATCTCTGATAAGAAATGGCGAAACAAATTTAACAAAAGTTCGGTCATTTGGCTATATGTTGTACTAATTGTATTTTGTACCTACTACGGATGCACGATGTAGGGCGACTTTTTGAAAAGCCTTTTCTAAAAGTACAGGCAACATTTTGCTTTCGCGCGCAAGTGTATGATTAATTCTGAAGGCAGGTGTAATAAAGTTTTGAATAAGATTCGATAAACGTTTTATTATTGCGTTCGTAATATGAATTCAAAGATAATTGACATTGAATGATGATTAATTTATTATTACACTAAAGACTATGATTGTTCATTGAATTTCTTATATATTTTCCATTTGCAGTTGGAGAATATGGTAGATAATTGGGAGAATGAACGTGTTTTCTTTTTCGAACTTTCAATTACAAAGTAATGTTAGCTAAGTACGGAAAGCCCGGTGCGCATTTTCGACTCGCATTGTACTTCACACCTAATTCGTAATAACATTTAGTAACATTGAAAAAAAAACCGGTCAAGTGCGAGTTGGACCCGCACATACCTACAAATAATTAGAAATAGAAACTGTGATGTCAACTATCTACCTATTACGGTTTATGAGATACCGCGCGATACAACCCGCTGACAGAGATACGGACGGACCACGGAGGCACAGCGGAGGCTTAGTAAAAGGGTCCCGTCGGCACCCTTCGGGTACGGAACCCTAAAAAGTAGAAGAGATAATAAGACTAGGTATTGGTAATTTTAGAAACTAGTAGTAGAAGTATAACTGCAAAGTCAAGTCAAAGTCAAATATTTTATTTCAATTACAGCATATCAAAAGATAGGTACCTACTTTTGAAAAAGTCAAAAGGTTTGTTGTTGGTTGCACGGTTCCAAAAAGAGCCGGCAAGAAACTTCATAGACACTCCTATAAAAGAACATGGTTACAATATTTTATTTGCAATTTTGTTTTAAACAGTTTAGTCGTTGAGAATAGTGCAGTTTGCGTTTGCATTAGACTTGCAGGTCAGATTACCTTGCTCATCATGATCATTGCATTTATATACTTATGTAAGTAAACAATTCGTATCGGCATGCACGAACTTTACACCACAATAAACAATTAGGAGTAGCCCATACCGTTAATAAAGATTCGTCAGTCCTCTCAACCGAGTGCCAAAATAAGGAATAAGAAATTATCGTCCACCAGTTACGCAACTTCACTTTGTCACATCTATCACTCTTAGTTTTATAGATTTTATTTAAAAGATTCATACCTTAGTGCTAACTACAATGTAGGAACACCGACACTGAGGCATATTGACTGGAAGGTATTTTTACGACAAAATTATCGCAATATTCGTGATTGTTTTCGCGAATGAAATGCATTGCTTGCAGTTTAAATCGCATGCACCGCAAAACTACAAGTCTACAACCACTCACAAGTTACTATTTTTGATAGATTCTATGGTAGGTGGGTTAAAAGTTATTTTAATCCCCAGGGATCCCGTCGCACAGATTCTATGTTATTAAGAGAAAACAGTGCCTCCTCCATTTGCTGGATGGTGGCCATAGGTGTGTTCCCACACTTCCCGATCTAATCTTCAAACACAGTGGAGGGCCCGTGTCACCAAACAGGCCCTTAATAACGTCAGTTTCGATTCATTTACAATTTTATTGCTTTAGGTAGTTATAAAACAGTTGCTCTCGTGTAACGAGTTTATGTACTAAGATAATGTTTTTTTGCCAGCAATCGGACATACTTAGATCCAAACTGCGGTCTTTTACTGAGAATATTTTAGCAGAAAAACTCCAATAGCAATGCCAAGCCTTTACCTTCACGTCATCATGCTAACTAAAGGAATATTATCCTCATAATCTACTATATAAAAATAAGTCGGGTTTTCCTTCCTGACGCTATAACTCCAGAACGCACGAACCGATTTCCACGGTTTTGCATTCGTTGGAAAGGTCTCGGGCTCCGTGAGGTTTATAGCAAAGAAAATTCAGGAAAAATTTCAACAGAAAAGCGGGTTAAAAAGGTTATCAAGACCACGCGGGCGAAGCCGCTGGCGGAAAGCTAGTCACGTATAATAAGAAGCTTCATGGTTTCATTACCATGATCATAATTATTATAACTGTAACTCGGAAAACGCTTCTAGTTTAGTGCAAATTAATGACACCGACGATGGCCATAAAACAATAAATTAACACATAGTTTCTGTTACAATACTCGCCCTATAGTTAAACTACAGTTACATTTATTCAATGTTCATCTTTATGTGTTATTTTACAAAAGCGAGTTTTCTTTGTACAAATGATACCAATACATGGGTCGTGCTGTTTTCGGTGAAAAATCGTACTGAATAAACACAATGTATCATTTTCCGGTAGGTAATGGAAAAATTGCCATTTGCTATGAGCAACGTACCTGAAATAGGTAGGTACCTATATGTATAAAAGATCACTGTTTACAATTATGTACAGTACAGATGCTTTGCAAGTAAAATGAACTGGGACGGTATCATTGAACCATTTACAAATGATATCTCAATACTAAATAATTTGGTTATAATAGGTTTCTATCTACTTTTTATGTCTTATGTCGGCAAACAAGCGTACGCGCGTGCCACCTGATGGCAAAGTAGTGATCATCACATAAGGACACCATTGCTGCTGCGTTGCCGAGCAAGTCATAATCAAGTTCAAATCATCAGAATTCAAAACGACAGCAAGGAATGTATTTTAGCTCACCACGGGCGGGAAATACCTACACCAAGGTACACGTTTTGAACCCCTAAAACAAGATTGCTGGTCCCACCGCAATCACATAACATATCATCGACAAACCCAGCAGTTTTATCGCAGTTTTTTTTGTTAAGTGGTAACTACCGCCCATGGACATCAGCAACGCCAGGGGCAGAGCTGAGCCGCCGCCTACTGTGTATGATAGAGAGCTCTTTTTAGGCCTCGTTTGAAGAAGAACATGTGATAGCACACGGGAAACACCGCAACAGGTAGTTCATAGTTGCACACAGTGTTACCAGGCGCAACTTTTTTTGTGCGATATGCCTAGCTGCCTTCCAGAAAATTCGTAAAAACGTATAATTTCGATCGAATACCTACTTATTTGTATGCCCCGCAGATATTTTGAACCGAGAATCGAAATACTTCTGGGTATTTCGTATTCGTAAACGTCCAAAGTATGTCCATTGTCCATAGCCCTTATGGGGAAGCCTATGGGCGTTTACAGCACCAAAGCAGGGTACCGAGCTATCACCAAGTGGGGTGCCCTCTTGCAAGGCGAGTGCATACCTGCTTACTATTTTTTAAAGAAACAGAAATGTAAAATGTTTTGTTTTTTTGTGGATATCTATGTCAATGAGCGTGACTAATTTGTTGCAAAATAATCATTGTTTTTGGTAGCTAAGTATTTCAAAAATTGTTGACTAAAAGACCTTCGTTATTATCGTTCCCGTATGACGCTTCATTTGCTTTTATTGCCAAGCAACTTGATAGATTTAACTGAATGAGATATTGAGATGAGTATTCATCAAAGATAACAGGTAGGTAACTCTGATGATGATAATAATAACAAGGTTATAAATGATTAGCTATGGATCATAAGGCGACGTCATTTTATTGTTCATAGGCACTATAAAGTAAAATAAGTACCTGTGAACACAAATCCATAAATTCCATACTAATATTATAAATTCGAAAGTAGCTGTCTGTTCATACGTTTTCTACCTTTTCACACCTAAACTGCTGAACAGATTTCGATAAAATTTGGCATGGAAATATATTGCATTCTGAAGGCCACAGGCTCCCTTTGCTTTAATAAAATGTCCTTTTGCATGCGATAATGTGAGTGAAACCTCGCGGTTTCACTACCGCACCTAGTATCTAATAGTTACCTTACGAACATTTGGTTATACGAGTTACTTTGATGGTAATTACTTGAATTACCTACTTATTAAAAATATAAGTAGACATTCGTCGTGTTAATGTTAATAGCGATACAGTAACTTCATATAATCAATTTAAAATATTTTCTTCAAGTAGTAATGTACAATAAATTTATTTAATTAATGTTATCAGTTTTCGCTTAGTTTCACTTCAGTGGGTAAGCATGTTAAATGAGGGTAATTATAAATGTCTATGCGTAGATAGTCTATTAGATGTCTATAGGTACCAATTAATAGAAACCAATGAGTTTTACCTACCTATTTCCTTGTATCTAATAACTGAGAATCCGCAGCGGTCCATAAACAAACTAGTGGTAGAAAGTCTTTTGTTTTTTGAGCTATAGATCTTAGATAAACACTTCTACCATGGGACATGGGACCTACCATGAAATCGCAAAATCGTCTTTCTCCCAATCAATTTAAGCAGGCACGCATCGGAAAGCGCAGTGTGAGACGGCCCCAACAGACAGACGGAAGATGGTAAAGGTCGGCGGTATTATGACCGGCCCTTGTGGAAATCTGAGCGTTTGTTCAGCAGTGGACCTTTTTTGGCTGAAGTTAGGCATTAAGTAACCTATCTGTTTGTCAGATGTTGTGTCTGAATAAATGTGTTTTCTTTCTTTCTTCTTATCTACAATTAATTAACTTACAAGTCAGGTCAACGCTGGTTTTCTAGTATCTAGGTAGCTGCATGATGAATCTTTATCCGTGTGACAGTAGTAGGTGTGACATTTGGAGTATGAAAATTAAGGTAAAATACCTAAGTACTTACCTATTACAATTTGAATATACCAATACCTAATACAGATTCTTTCATTTGTTTCTTAGTTGTCTCTTTTCATCTCACTTCAATATAATTCTCATTAGGTCTGTCTGCCATCACAGAGTTACTCTGAGTCTGCGATAATAACTCACGGTAACGTTCATAGACGACGGGTTCAGTCGTTTATTTATTTGGTTGTTGCAATACTAGATACCATCAAATCCCCAAAGGGTAAGGCAGATATTTACTAAATGTACACTCATAGTTCATTGGTTTGTTTAGGTTCAAGGTACCTAATAGAGGGCGAGCCTATTGCCAATTACCGGGTACAAATCCAAACTCTCCACAGTCACACGCTTGCCACTTGCCACAAACTACAAACTTATACGCTGAAACATGTAGATGGATCCCAAGCGCTTGCCGCAAACTTCTTTGATTTGGAGTGAAACCCGACAGTCGATCGAATCGAACGCAAACGCTCTATTCACACGTTTGAATCTCTGATGATTTGTCGAGGTTGGGTAAGCGTGTGGAACCGCCATAAGAATTTCAATGAAAAAACCCAATAACTGCTCGACCTGGGCTTCGAACCCAGGATCTCTAGCATGGCAGTCGATCGCCGATTTAGATTTAATAAATCCTTACTAATATTATAAATGCAAAAGTAACTCTGTCTGTCTGTCTCGCTTTCACGCTAAAACCACTGAACCGATTTTAATGAAATTTAGAACACACACAGATAGTCTAGAGCCTGAGAAAGGACATAGGCTACTTTTTAATCCGAAAAAAGGGCTGTGAGGAGTTGAAATATGGGATGAAAGTTATAGCCTAAGATCCCACCGCTCAAATCGGTAGGTATCTGTTTTTTGGATAAGACTATTTTTTAATAAATCTTACTTGATAGTAGAATTGATTACACCAGGGTTGCCTGGCGAAATTTGGCCGCATCTACCTTTAATTATAAATATTGTTCTCGAGTTTTGGAGAAAAAATGTAGTTACATGTTTTTTTGATGAATCCAACGTCATTTGAAAGAGAATATTGTAGGGAATGGAAAAAACCATGGTTGCCAGCTCTCAGTCAGCCGCAACTTTAGGGTTGCCCGGTGTAAACAGGTACTCCTCTGTTGATAATTTGCAGTCATCTGTTTTTTTAGTAAGTTATATATCAATATAAAGGTATTGTTTTTCTCTACATTATAATATGGGGTTGCCTGAAAAATAATGGCCGCAAGTAGGGGTTGCCATCATTTGAATTAATTTATTCCAGTTGATTAGGGAGCGAAAAACAAGAATAAAAAACAAATAACATAACATACCATCACGTCTGTATTCCCCGGAGGGTTAGGCAGAGGTGTACTAATGTACACCCACAGTTCGCCGGTACTAAAGTGCCTAAAGTGTCAGTGTATTGTCATGTGACTCCGACAAAATGTCTTCAAGTTTCATCGGTAACTTCAACTAAAGAGCAAACACAATCTTCAGGATTTAAGTTTACACAACATGGATTTATTTACTTCTTGAACGATATTAATTCGTACAGCAGTATCAGATATATCGGGACACACAGTGTTCAAAATGATCGGAACAACTAAGAAGATTAAACTATATCTCTATAGCACAAGGACTATTTCAGTTCCTCGACCATGAGTTTTTCTCATTAGACTCGCTAGCGACGCCGTAAATTATTTGTATGGAAAACCCTCGCAGCACCTCTAGTGGTTACGTAAGGAACTAAAATCTGCTGAAAAAAAATGAGATTACAGCGTTTCGATGCGTAAAAAACCTATCGAAAGTCATTCGACAGAACTCATGGTTGAGGGGCAGAACAAACACTACACGGTAGATGTCATTCTGAAATAAACTTTATCACATAGAGATCAAGTTTAATTTTCTTAGTTGTTCCGATCATTTTAAACACTTTGTACGTCCCGATGTATCTGATGCTGACTGTACGTGCACCACTCACTCATTGCACCTCTGAGAAATACTAAGAATACAGTACCTACACTTTTGTTATTTAATTATTTTATGTTTTGTTTACACTGCCTCGTTGGTCTAGTAGTCCCAAGCGCAACTGACAGCTACACTAGAGGTCCTGGGTTCGATTCCCGGGTCGAGCAAAGTGTTGTTGGATATTTTCTGTGAAATTCCCAGTAGCAGCTTGGGGTCTGAATTTCAGCCCGGCTGATGGCAATAGGCTCCCCCTATTATACGGGACCTAAAACGTACCAGCGAACTGTGGGTGTACATTAGTACACCTCTGCCTAACCCTCCGGGGAATACAGACGTGATGGTATGTTATGTTATTTGTTTTTTATTCTTGTTTTTCGCTCCCTAATCAACTGGAATAAATTAATTCAAATGATGGCAACCCCTACTTGCGGCCATTATTTTTCAGGCAACCCCATATTATAATGTAGAGAAAAAAAATACCTTTAAATTGATATATAACTTACTAAAAAAAAACAGATGACTGCAAATTATTAACAGAGGAGTACCTGTTTACACCGGGCAACCCTAAAGTTGCGGCTGACTGAGAGCTGGCAACCATGGTTTTTTCCATTCCCTACAATATTCTCTTTCAAATGACGTTGGATTCATCAAAAAAACATGTAGGTAACTACATTTTTTCTCCAAAACTCGAGAACAATATTTATAATTAAAGGTAGATGCGGCCAAATTTCGCCAGGCAACCCTGGTGTAATCAATTCTACTATCAAGCAAGATTTATTAAAAAAAAGTCTTATCCAAAAAAGAGATACCTACCGATTTGAGCGGTGGGATCTCGTACTATTATAAGAAATACCAAGACCACGGAAAGCTAGTAATAAATAAATTATGTAATATAACTTACATGCCCCACGCCTTCTAGTCCAAACGCCATGTTTGATATTGTAATCGAGTGCACCATTCTGTTGCTAAAATTAAAATAAATATTGAGCTTTTAAATTATCTGTATCATCTAGATATCACGCATCACGCATTTAAATAGATTTTCACTTATCATTATGGTGTTAAATTGCAAAATATCGCAAGGGCCAAGATTTGGCTTTCTTTGAGTTGCGAATACTTAGGTACCTACCTAACTACCTATGTGCGGGTTCGATCCCGCACGAATTTAGGTAAACTTGAAGGGCCTTTTACCACCTCTAAATTAAAAAAATGAAACAAAATTTGTACGCAATTATCTGCCAAGTAATTTAACGGGAACTTCGGGGAATCAATATCAATAAAATATCAATATGGGCCCAATAATATCCCGTATCTGGATAGGTAGTTAGGTACCTAATATTCAGTTACCTATTAGTTATAATATAAGTACTTACTTACGGCAAGGCAACGCCAAACAACACTGACTTTGTTTAACTTACAACTAAGCTAGTTGACAAGTAAATTGTTAAATTTTGTGAGGAAAAATGTTTTATTTTGTGGCATTTTCAAGTGTTGTCCTTTTAGATTAGTTTTTCGTTGTGTAAGGTGGTAAAAGAACAAAATAATTTTGAATATTGAACACATGGAATAATAATATATCTACTTAGTTTAATAGACTACGATTACACTATTGTATTTCAAAATTGGAATAAAAAGAAACAAACTTACTTTTTAAATTATTATTTTCACAAAACTAACTGTAGCACAGGTAAACACTACTTACAGCCTATATTTATTTGTGACCATTTAATTTTTGTCATCACAGTTAGGTATGTATATTAGTTGTGATAACGTACGAGAAACGAGCGCATATTGACTGTTGAGGAGGCTGACGGCTGACTGATTGCTCGGCTCGTCTTTAAATGACAATTTAATTGAGTAGAGAACCATGTAGTCATTCTGTGGAAAAGTATAGCTACTGAATGAGACTATATTAGCAATGGGCCGTGAACATCGTGTCTGTACTTATTTGTCAACACTCCTATATTATGTAGGTGGGTACACACAAGTTGTATGTATTTACAAACCTTGATCGCAATTTATGTCTCTGTATTCATTTAACACATTGGATACTATGCGGGTCACAAATCACTGGCAACCATAGATTTTCTATTGCCTGCTAGAGAACAATAAAAATAACACATTTTCTTAAAAGTTACGTTATGTGTCAACCTAGGAACAGAAGAAACTGTACCCGTATATCTAAATCCACATTTTTAATATTAAATCTTAAAATAAAAAAAACTACATATCATTTTAATCCATTTTGGAAAAGAAATGAAAAAGTAGGTACTATAACATCCAAATTGATTGATTGATTGATCAAACTTCCGAAGACTTTAGAACAACTTTCTACGGAGAAAAAGGTTGTCTATGCCCGAATTCTATTGAAGACACGTAAATTCTAAAAGACAGCGTGATCGTCGTGCCCAGCTAGGGCATAGGCATAGGCAAATACAGTCACGGTTGCGGCCGATTACTGTGCAGGTATACTTCCAGAACCAAGCATGGTAAAGTGGAAAAAAGCAAGTCACATGGGCCAAAGTCTGGTGATTATGTGGGACAGTTAGATACAACAATACCCCGACAAGTTCTAATGTTACCATTGCAGATGACCGAGTCAATATTTTTCTTTACTAGAACAAAGCAAGAAGTTTCTACATCACCAAAAAAAGTTTGACGTCTTTTATTAGGTACTTCCGCGACGAATTTAAAATAGGAATTAGGTAGAGTAGCTTCGTAAGTAGTACTTAGGTACTAAATAAATTTATCTTTGCATAGTCTATATACTATTATAAAATTGTAAAAAAGTCGTTTCTGTACATTGAAGATATTTAAAAAAAAACAATTGGGTTAGAGTAAACGATCGCGAACCCAAAAATGTGATTTTTAGAATTCTTGTCTGTTTGTCTGTTTGTTAGGGGTTGGCGCTAAACCTACTGAATAGATTTGAATTTTGTATGAACTGTTGTAAAGCATAATTTCCAACTTAAAAACTGATGTAAAGCTTTTTTCAATTATTTGAATAGATCCTTGGATACAGCTTGACCTCTCTGTTGTATGCAAGCCCATAGAAAGAAGAGATCATCATTGTTGGTTTTTTGTTTTTTATTTTCTATTTAAAAGTCTATCGTTCAACTAAAAAAATTAGGTATATCTCATTCCACTCGGTTGCGTAGATGCTGAGATAGAGCTAGACCTCTCTGTAGTATGTATTATTATCGATATAAGGGATCATTATTGTTGGTTCTTTAATTAAGTTGTCATATGCGCAGAAATCGTGATTGTTGATTAGTTATAAACGTTTAAAGTGGTATAGACTTAAATTAAACAATAGTTGTAAAGTTTGGTTAGAATTACGAGTTATAACGACTAACTGAAGTTTCAATTTTCCTTTGGAGTGATTTTGAACAACACAGTTTCACAAACAGTATCACCTCAGTACCTTATAGAGTATACCAGTACCAGTAACAGTTGCTCGAACCGAGCTAAAAACTTTGGCGAAGTAATAACTACGCTGAGCGATAGGTTAAGCAGCGGTTTCTGCGGTTAGCCTATGGATGGGTGACCATTCTTAAGACATCGAGACCCTCTGTACCTTATATAGCACGTTAAGAAATGGCAATTGATTCGGCATTGTAGACCCCATACGAAAACCTATGAAAATCGTTAATCGTAGTCAGAAGGTCAAAAAACCAGACGATCAATTTAAAGTTAGGATACCTATCGGTTTTAACCAGTCTGAACGCTATTGCTTTGTGTAAGATATTTATATTTAACCACATCTGTTTCGATTGGAACCGGAGCTCAACATATTTTTATTTAACGGCATAGGCTAGGAGCCTAGGAGGATGATGAAACTGTTTTAGTGAGCTGCTTTTTATCTTATTCGGGATCGATTTCTTTTAATTTTGTTTCTTCATCCACGGAGAGCGAAGCCGCGGGCAAAAGCTAGTATAAAATAAAGTCGCTCCCGCTGTTTGTGTGCTCAGATCTTTTATACTACGCAACAGATTTTAATGCAGTTTTCAGCAATAGATAGTGATTCAAGAGGAAGGGTTAGGTGTATCATATGTTAAGGTTTTGTGTAAATTGGCTGCAATATGATGATGAAGGTGGGAGGACGCTCCGTGCAAAGCCGGGAGATGGGCCGTAGTAGTTTATAATAAAAATATAATATTAAATAAAAAATGTTTTATTTTTTAGGCTTAGCCCTACTTATCACACGGCTCATTTAAGCTCAGATCTTGTTACAATCTCTTATTAATTAGTCTTTCTACGCTCCATGCACATCTATAAGTTCCATGCACATCTTCATGCCTTGTTTTTGTAATAAATGCATATTCTTAACATAAGAAATAACAGATATAAAAAACCTGTTTTTAAATGGGCGGAATACGATTCCCTGCCTAAAACAAGAGCTATAGCAAAATTTTCGTAACTATAACTCTCATAAAATAGTTTAATAAAAACATTTCATCATTTCATAAAAAAAAAGCCAAGTCTCGTCTTTCTTCTCGTAAAAAGTTCAGAGATTCGAATAAAGCTAAGTCCATAACTCTTATTAAGTCTTAATAGTTTTAGCCACAAGTCACTTGAAGCCTCTATATCTTTGGGATAATAATACAGATTCTTTGAAATATGTAGTAAGTACCTAAAGGCCCATTTACACGATAAAAATTTCTTGCCTAACAAAAAAAATACTTTGTCTTCGACAGGCAATTAATTTGCTCCGTGTAAATCAACCTTTAACCATGTCGTCGCATTATTAGACCAACCAAAAGCTCTATCGTACCTTGTTACAAAAGAATTAACTCATAAAATCCTACATACAATCAATCACATGTGAATACTTTTACAATAAAATAATCACATACGAAAACGGCTGACTAGATCTCT
Source organism: Acronicta psi (assembly GCA_946251955.1). NCBI lineage: Eukaryota > Metazoa > Arthropoda > Insecta > Lepidoptera > Noctuidae > Acronicta > Acronicta psi. The sequence continues at coordinate 13,852,663 of OX276477.1, forward strand.
CTTTTACATATATTACAGTTCTCGCCAAACTTATTGTCCGGCTTGAAGTTGACACCTGGTAACTTCAACCCGGCCGTAACAATCGGAGAACGAAAAATATTAAATAAAAACGAAAGTCGTAGGGTGTCGCTTTTATTAATTTTAATCTAATATTTTTCTTTCTCATCTTTAACTTAATAAAAACGATAAAGATGGACACGACAACGCGACAAACCACTGTTGCACTACGAAAATCACCGCTATTGCGACGGAATACGGTCGATCCAAAGGCCAAACTGCATACCTTAATTGGTAGTCGTGTGTACAAACAAAAAGAATTCAACTTTACCGGTCCTCTACAAAATCATATCCATGTTTAGATGCAGTGCTGCATACAACACACGGTCCGGTCAACCGATGACGGTGTTGCGGCAAGCTGACTGTGTGTAAACCTGAATAAAATATAGCATTTAATTAATTATGTAGAGAATATTTTCGTTTCTAATGACTGATACCAAAACTATTTCATCTAGAGTTTACGATTCTGGACCATATGAACCACAGCGGTAGACAGCAATTACGCTATATCCAGTCATTCATCGTATCATACATACATGTCACACATGCTTCGTATACAAATGACGTCCTTATAAAAGGGTTTGAAGATTTTTCTATGGTGTGGCATTCCAACCGGAATTATTATTTCGAGACTAATAATAATAATTTTAATTATTTGTCTCGAATGATGGATGGAGATGGAAAACTGACCGTGTCGTCGGTGTCGTGTAGGTATTGAAGACGATCAAAGTTTGTTCTTCAATATTAAATCTTTGCTAGAGGGTTGTGAGTAAAATGAAATCGTCAGAGTCCAGTTAAAAACGTTAGTATAATGTCGAATGTTAAAAATTGTTCAAATAATCACACAGATTTACAAATAGGTGCCCACCATAGGTAACACCAGTGGGTTGATTCAAAAGCTAAAGTACACGGGGTTCATGTTACTCAAAGTGCACTCGCGCCGCGACCGTTCCAGGTTATTCTAAGAAACGGCTATAGGAAAACAATAGAAGGAGCCGCATTTCCATGGTGTGTTCTCTTAGAACAAATCTACTAGTCGTTTTCACCTAGCGCCACCTAGCGTTGATAGTTGAAGCACCTTAGAACAAATGGTTGACAATGTTGCTATTCCTAAAAACCATATTAGTTTATAAAATAATAATATATTTATTTTTCTTCATAGGCTATTTTAAAATAAAGTAATCACGGGGGAATACAACATTTTATTTATTGTTAACAAAACGATGGTGATAAATTTGGCTTAATTTAACAAATTTTCTAAATATATTTCAGCTTATTTCATTACGGCAACATTATGTTGAGTAAGAAATAGGGATGCCGGAAATTCAAAAAGTATCGATATTTTAAAAAAATATCAATATCAATATATTGATATTTTTATATCAATATATTGCTGGATTATTTTTGGGCCAAAGAATCAGCATTGCCATTCAACGTGGCAATGCTGCCAGTCTTCTGGGCACGTTACCTGAAAAACTATTTAAAATATGTAATATCTTACCAGTTAGCTTGAGACATAAATATCTTCTGGTTTTAAACCAACACGGCAGAACAGAGCATAGTTTATCTCTTGTGACTAATAGTCATAACACACGGTCGATGGCTGCCGGTAAATTTAATGTTCCTAAAGTTATCAACTATTTTGGTGACAGAACCCTAAAGAAGCGTATACCGTATGTGCTGAATAGTCTACCGGCAGACATTAGACATGAAAAGGATAAATTGAAATTTAAAAAGAAACTAAAGAGGCACCTCCTGAGTCTGTAAAGAAGTCGTGTTTGCAGGCGTAGGGGTTGTTCCTATAGTTTATTTACATTAACATATAGTACTTAGTACAGTTTTATTAATAAGTAGCTCAACACCCACAGTCAAACCGTTAAACCGGTTTTGTGGGGAATTATAAGTAAATAAGTTTGTATTACGTAATAAATAAATAAATAAATAAATGATGACAGCGATGAAGAGTACTTTGACGCCTAGGTGCGGAAATTTTGGTTTTTATTTTTATTTTTCTATTGAATTTATACATTATGTAAATATATATAAAGTATTAAGTAATCTAAAAATATCAATATTGATATTTTCAAAAAATATCGATATGTCGGCCAACTTAAAAACCAAATTATAAAACAGCCAAAAAAAAGGTAATTTGTAATCTTTTAAATTAAAAATGTTTATTGGTCTGAAAAAAATATCGATTTTGATACCTTTTCGATACTTGGAATTTTATATCGATACATATATCGAAATATTAAATATCGCTCAAAAATATCGATACATTGATAAAATAATATCGATATATCGATATTTCTATTCTCTATTTTTCAACATCCCTAAGTAAGAAAGATGGCTGCGGTATGTTGAATGTTTTGATGTGTATGAGCATTTTTTCGTGTTTTAAATGAATATGTTTTGTATTTTTTTTCCTTTTCCCTTGTAAGAATTGTTAGGTATTTATTAAGAATCGTATGAGATATGTTCTATGCAAAACATATCTCAAACGATTCTATAATAATCATACAAGATTTAGAAAATATTAACATAAGTATCTATAACTATATATAAAGCGATTTGGAAATTCAACTATGAGCACCAGGTGGAGCCACTTTTTAAGGTAAAAGTTTTTCCTTCAAGATACCCATCTATATCCAATATAACATATTAATCTATGCGCATTTCCGTTTATTATTTTGGTAAAAGTGCCTACATTCCAATGTTGTACTTATTCGTTTCTGTGTGGAAAAAGGTATCAAGGTCTTCTAAACTTTATTCCCTTGATGGTGATCTACTTACACACAAGTCTGCACAAGGCCTCGGTTCGCGAGTCAGCCTCGCATTTGTACGGTTTTCTGTTTTTGGTTCACTCAGTTTCCTTTTATAGCAATCTTACTGTATGTAATACCAAACGGGAAATCATTTTTGACACACTCAAACTGTGTTTGATTATAAATAATAGCTTTAGATATGGCTGTACGCAGCAATCGAATTCTTTATTTTTGTGGCTGCACCTGTTGTTAGTGGCAGCGTGTCTTCGATCTATTCTTGACTTTACGACATTTATATGTACTATTTTTTTAATGCATATATGGAATTATAAGGGTAGTACGAAGAGCCTCCATTTTCAAGAAAATAAAAATGGCGGATACCACCGAAAAAATCTTCAAACCTCTTTATCAACTCAACTGCTAATCATTCATTTTAGAGGTGATTAATTTTTAAATTTGAGACTAATATCTCACCAGGTGGTTGCAAAATAGTTAATTCTGCCTCCTCTTTCCTGAAAAGAGAAAAATAATTACTTAAATAAACATTTAAAAAATGTATTCAATATTGAAAATGAACCATTTTCTTTCTTACTAAAGTAATTTTCGTGCAATGTAATAAAAACAACTTTTTTTACATATGTAAACACCTTAGTGTCTAAGGCATTGCTAAAGTCATAAACACCTTAGACAAATTAATATAAAGAATATTTTACTCTTTAAAAAACTAAATACTCAAAATTGCATGACTATGTATAAAACTTCTTTGCAAGTTTAATTCTTAGTTGAAAAACTTATTTAGTTTTTAAGTTAGATATTTTAGGAGCTAACATGTTTCAACAAAGATTGTGTAATAGTGTATAATGCTATGTCAGTCATGATGCAGATGGTGTGTATCCCTGTATTGTAGAGTTCAGTCACTTCCCTTCCCATCTCATATTTCCTTCCTCTCCCATGTCTTAATTACTTCAGTAACTGACCATACCATCTATACTATACATCATACTTATTGTCTCGAAATAAGTGTACATACTTACTTCCTAGCATCAATTTCCTTCATTTGACGTTCAGCTTTTGACCAAATGTCTTCTTCAAACTGTTCTCTTAACTTGCTCTTCTCCAAATATTTACTGTAATACTCATTTGCTTGTGTTGTGGGAGTGTACTGTTTGTACTTCTCTGGGGAAGAAACTTGTGCGGGTGAAACACGTTCACTTTTCACGTTGTTGCTGTCAGAGTGTTTCCGTTTAAACATAACAGGGATAACATTTTTGGGAATAGGCCGTCGAGCTGCCAATTCAGAGTTCTTAGTTGTCAAAATAGATGACAGTGCAACATTCCTATTTATTTTTTTCTGCAGTTTTTCAGGCACAAACTCATTGCTTAGTGGATCTAAATCACTTGTCATAATTGGATCATCGTCTTCTGGGCTGTCCTTCTTATGGTTCACCTAAAAATGTAGAAGAATAATTAAAAGTACTAAGGTAGTACAATTATTATACCCTCATTAGTTAAATACAAAGAAAAGGGTTTTTTTCTTCAATAGGGATACTAAAACAAATACATACCATGTTCAGCATTTGTTGAATTTGCTCGAAATCAGGGTGTGTGAATGGTGTGAAGTCTCCTCCACCTGTGTTGTATGATTGTTCTTCACATTCTGTGAAACAAAAGAGCATTGTCCATCATTAATATTATAAAAGGCTAGTTTACGAACTCAACTACTCCTAGAAAAGCTCCTTTTTTTGTTTTATTGACAGTCATGAATGGTGACTTGTTCAAGTTTGTAAAGAGTTCAGACAAACAAACTGCATAACTAAACTACTAATAAAATGAGAAACATAAAGTGTGGCAAAAACATACCTTCTTCAGAAATAGTCAGCTGGGGAGGGCCACTACTTGTGTATATCTCCAAGGAGGCGGGTACTACGCAGCCTTGTGCCACCGACAGGTCCTGCATTATATCCTGCAGACTAGTCCACTCGGCCATTTTATGTGTTTCACACCTTTGTCCAACTTCCCTGTATCTACAAGTAATATTACCTACTCAGTACTCCGTGACTTGCTTGCGATGTGATATAAATGTCAACAATAGAACAAGTCACAAAGTTGTCACTTTACAGTACTTTTGGAAGAACTCGTCTTGAATAACTAACGATATCAGTGATTACTGATTAGAACTCAGCCGGCACTGAACACAGCATTTCCTTTTTAGACTTTTTGAGAAAAGGATTTCTGATTTGTCTTGCTTGTATTTCTAAAACTTGTTCTATTGGTCTGTGGCCCTGGTCTGTGCTGTGCCACTACTATAAAAGTACTCTGTGTGTGCCACCGCCGGTTACCGTTTCTCATATTTTTATTTTTATTTTTTGTCTGTCAATCTGTCATGATGAAATAAGATGTCGAGTCGAATGTCGTTATGACGTCTGTCTATCAATAAATGTCATTATCATATTTTTTAATGGCAAGTATGCCGAAATAATAACAAATTATTCTTCTAGTCTTACTAATCTACTCGTTTACAATAAATAAATAAATATTGCCGTAATTCACTACACTTCGTTTACTGAATTTTAATGACAGTTCTCGCCAACCTTTTCGTCGTAAAACTGGGAGAGAGTGAAAGATAGGATTTTTATTCTATCGTTTGTATTTATTATTTTATTATATTACTATTAATTTAATAACATTAGTACGCCTCTGCCTACCCCTTCCCTGAATACAGGCGTGATGGTATGTATGTAAACTATAAATAAACCAAAGAACATATTAGGGTAGAATAAGTAGTCATAATATATATAAGTAATAAGTAGTAGTAATAATAAGTAGTCATAAAAATAAGTAGTCATTTATCAGATATAAAATATGTATTTATTAAGTAATGAAAGTACATGTACAAGACAACAACCTATTAATGAGCTGATGATCTTCAATAATTAGAGTTCCTATTGCAAACAAATTGTGTACCTACTACGATATTTTATGTATCATTAATAGTTTTCGCAACGCATGTAAAATAATAAATGTTATTATACATACACGTGTAGATATTGACAAAAGTACACAGGTACATAACAGATTAATTTAAATTAATTAGTTCTCGAAAATTATTGTTCAAGCGAATAAATTTTACGCACCCTATCTACTGTATTTTACAAAAGTTCTGTACCCAGCAGAACTTTTGTAAAATACAGTACTTCAGCTTACAAATTCTATAATCTACACCTCTATATTTAGTTCTCCCACGGAGCTCCTTATTTAGTTATCTGTTATGATCTCTTAGATACCTAATATAAATAACAAAACAACTTTACAATCACAGTTTACAATAGTTCAGAGTGACGTTGAGCTTTCTTGCATATCCCAGTTGATATCTACCTAACTTTTACTCTAACATCAAGTATCGTAAGATTACCACCAAACAATATCTTATGTGTAGGTACTTTTATAATAAACAACTAGACTAGAGGTTAAATGTATTTGTAAGAAAAGTAAAAAAATCTATGATATTGATTTTACTTAGGTACTCGATTTTTAATTTATTATACTTTCAATTATTTAAAAACTTAATTTAATTTAACGAAACGATAGATATGCACTTGGTCGGTCAGTTTGCAGCACAAACACACGAATTAAAAACCTCTTCCTGTTTGATGTCATTTAGGTGTTCGGGTTGTGCTTGTTATGGACGAAACACCAAATATAGTTGTACAATTTGAGTCTGTTTTCCCCTTCATTATCATAAAATTTTACGTCACAGTTTCAAAAAATTGCGTATTTACCCAGGAATTATAATTCATTCACTAACTTAGTATGTACTTACTTTTAGTACAAGGACCGGCTGCAAGATTGCTACGTTCATCGAGCATTTAGTCAAATATTTTTTAATCAATAGCAATCTTGCAGCCGGATCTCACTATTTTTACAAAAACTGGCAAGTTACCATTTTACATCGTCTTAAAGCTACTTTTTACAGAAAACAAAATGTAACAATATTCTTGTTAATGATATAAAGCTAAGTATAGTACATTTTACAGAGATTTTTAGAGACTTTAGCTATTTACTAATAATAAGCTCGTCAGAAAAATCTTTACGTAATCAGTCTATTCCACATTATTATAGACTACAAATATGTAACTCAATACATTCAAAATAAAATATTTCACAATTTTGACGATAAATAAGGTAATTAATTAATAAATTATTTAACTAGGGTATTTAATTCATATTTCGTTATGAATAACATAATTCTTTTAATTAATACCTATTTAATGTATACATATTGGCTGTTGCATAAATTTTCTTGTAGTGACATCTTTATTGCCTTAAGCCGTGGTCATTTTTATTACGGAGTCGCACTAGAAATTAGGTTTACGATGATAATTTATTAAAGTTAAATTATTGAAATAAAACTACTTTTTACGGATTTTATCGCGTTACATTGATTTTATTTTAATTCCAACGTTTCGGACCCTTTACAGCGTTCATGATCACGGGTGGGTGACTAAGGTGGTAGGCGTGTTGACGTTTTAGTTACTAACGACCATGAAGGTATAGATAGGTAAAAACTTCATGCTAACGACTACCCTAGATTTTTGTTAATTGGCAATCCGATTCACGCAGAACGAGTTCACCGTATCCTTCGGTCTTGCAATTTTAGGCTTTGATTTAGAATTAATTGAATTTATAATAAAGTTCCAAGCTGATGGTGAAACCCAGCATATCAATATAAAGCGATAAAATCCGTAAAAAGTACTTTTATTTCAATGTTTAGTATTCGCGTAAGTGTCAGATATCAGAACGTTAAAATTATGTTATGATTGCAAAAGAAAATAAATCTTTGGTCTCGTCACATTTCGAGTAAGAAATAAGCTACGCATTAAAATAAACACAAACAATTTGGTAATAATACGAAGGTACTTAAAATAATAATAATATAAAATAATAAGCGTGAACATAATATTGCCACAGCTTGAAAGCACTCCATTTGGCTCGCTTGATATAGGTTTCTTTTTTAAAACAAAAAATATATAATTTTACAGTGAAGTAAGAATGTCAATAATAGTTCGCAGTTTTTACACCGAAAATGTCTGAAGAATAGATAGAATGTCCCTGGTAATAAGTTACGATATAAAAGTGACGTGCCACAAAAATTCTTCTCAATAAATTATTAAACATATACCGTGGAAAAAGCCGAAGTTCCGACAGTCATAAAATTTTTACTACTTAACCTAATACTATAATTTATAGCTATTTAAAACTATGTTTTTTTTTGTATAAAGTTACATAGCACCAGTTATAAAAATTATCGTCTGCTACCTGGGTAGCCTCGCTATCAACCCGATGCCAGGATAATAGTCTTTCATGACATGAACTACTGTAGTGTAGCTCACGACACGATACACGGGCGCCTTCAATTTCAATTATTTATATTATAATAAAAAAAACATAATACAGCGAGCTGTTTTCCGCCACTTCACTACGTATTTATGAATAAACTAGCTTTCCGCTAGCGGCTTTGCCCACGTGGTGTGGGCATTCCTTATAACTTTCATCCCCTATTTCAACCCCTTACAGTCCTTTTTTCGCATTAAAAAGTAGCCTATGTCCGTCATTAGTTTCAGTAGATAGACAGTTACTTTTGCATTTATAATATTAGTAAGGATACTAATTATAAAATTGAATATTATTTTAACAGGTACTTAATAATAAATCTATCAAAGTATTTCAGTAGTTTTTTTTAACAGTCTACTATAATTTTGAACGTCACGCTACATCATAGCTGAGGCGCAACTGACTCATTACTTTAAATGTCAAATTCACCTTTATACTCAGAATATTTAATTTTAACATTTTTACACAAAAGTTAATCAACTAATACAACTATTATTACATGTATCCAAAACTGAATGTTAACGTCATGAAACTGTCATTTAAAATGTCAAATGAATAGCAGGATACTGATCAAGTTGCATTATGAATCACGAACTAATGCAGCGCCGCAGTAGAATGCCGATAATGCACTCGCGTGACGTGAACTTGACGTGAGCGTATTTGAGAGGTTAAGAGAATACGACAAGCTATGTTTTGATCGAAACTTCACTGAAACTGCACTCAATTAACCCAAATAGGCTACTGCTCCTCCAACCGCTTCTTGATTTCCAAATCTTTTTGTTTTAGAACATGTTCCAGATTGTTCCACGTTACTTCTTTTTGCTTTTCTTCAATCTTCTTATTGCGCTCTGTATATTGTTTTGCCAAATCAGCGGCAAATTTGGTTGGTTGATACCGCTGATTGGCCCCTGAAAGCGCCTTCGATACTTTCTGTTCAGCTACTGGAAAAGAGTATACGGGGTCTTTTCTTTTAAACGCAATAGGCTCCAGGCATACTGTGGGAGATTTGCACTTGGGCTCGCCGAGCCACTTATTAACTTTTTCGATGGAACGTTTAATTTCAGGGTCCACTTTAACTGAAGGTGTCAATCGGTTTTCTGAACAACTTGGAAGCGGTGTGGAGCTGATACTTGTGCTCGAGCCAGTCGGTATCGACGCTGTTACTTGAGGGTCTGGTGTTGACGATGAGGATGATGTATTATTCAGAGGTGATTTGGTCACCATTGTTAATCTGTCATCTTTTTTGCTTTCAAAATATTCTGGGGTTATTAATTTTAAGTCGGTTGTTTTTTTAGGCAAACCCTTGTCACCTGCGTATAGTCTTAATAATGTTGCGATGGCTACATTTTTTTGTTTTTTCTGTTCAAACGAGTTAGATTTCGCTGCTTCGCTAATGGTATCTTTCAATTTTGAAACTATCTCTCCATATTCATTTACATTTTCATTTAATTTGGTTTGAGAGTTAAATTCTTTATTACTACTAACATCTGTTGTACTCGACGAAGTAGAACTCTTTGGAATGAACTCTTGTACATTGGGATTTAATTTGCTGGCTTTTGTTATAGCGATGACGCAATTCGTACGATTACTAGTATTACAAGTATCATTATTATCGTCATCATCACCATGTTCAAATATTTGAACCTGAAAGAGACAAATTGAAGTGAAACATAATGTAAATAAGAAAGCATCAAATCGTTTTATGACTATTGGACTTTTGACCTCAAAAGTAACGTCACGGTTTTTGCGTTTGGTGTGTTCGTAGGTGCGCCATAGCTATTACACTACTACGCCATAGCTACTGGGTTTATTACCTGCTTGAACATACACTTTATTTAGTTCTAAGCAGTACTAGCAGCATAATTATGTAGTGTCCGACTAGTGGCGCCTCTTATTACGGTGTACATTTGGACGCCCCTGGCATACCTACTATATATAAGTCAATGGGCATACTACTACTTTAAGTTTTTATGTATGCTTTCCTATGTAACTACCGTTTAGGGTTCGAACCTGCGTCACTCCAGTTAGGTACACGAAACGCTTTAGATAACTAAGCCACCGAGACCCCTTGCGATATCGAATTTCTCCTCCACATTCTTTACTTCTTGAGGTGACGTCATAAGTCTGAGAATTACTTTGTCGCAAATGTGTGTCTTTAATACATTTTCGAGAAAGGAATACTCAGACAGAATGATGACATCACCTAAAGATATTTAGCATTTGTTACTGAATACAAAAGAAAATAAATAGTAAAAGTGTTATTACCATACGTAACATGTTTTGAATGCCCTGGAGGTCTGGTGTAGTGTCTTCAACAGGCGCTGACTTTTTATACGCTGCTTTGCCGTAGAGGAGGTGCATCTCTGAATCTATGTAAATATTGTATTTTATTTAAAAAAATATAGAAAACTGGGGGGGGGGGAAAGGCGAGACACAATAGAGTGGTTCATAAAGATGTAAAAACTTTGCGATTAATAAATTAACTTTTCATTGTAATCTAATGTAAGTAGTGTGCTTGTTACCTAGATCTTCAAAGGGGTTTCGAGATATTTTTGTCATCGTTGATGTAGATGGTACAGGTTCAGAAAAAATATTTTCACAAGGAGGAAGTATCCTGAGTGCTCAGAATAACAAACACATTCAAGTTTCAGTTAACACAATTACAGGATGAGAAGATACTTTACGATGTTAGCAGAAGAAATGCTCAAAATGAACTGAAGTTACAATCCTTTTTTTACTATTTATTGTTATTGACTTATGGGGTAGGTACTTCTTGTAATTACCCTCATTAAGGTAATCCTGCGCTATTGATTTTGTGTGTTAATCTTTTAACTGGTTCATAAGAAAATTACAGAGGTATTATATCTGGGGTGATTATCACAGTGAAATTATTAACTTATGAGGACTTAACCACCAGAACTGATTAGATTACATGAAAAAGGTAATTAATTGTTATTTCAATAGAGTAAAACAAACGTTTATTGTTTCTTTGGCTACCTATTTTGGCTAATAGTATAAAACCATTGTAAACTAGAATAAATATACACATATTTATCTGAAGCATTAAAATTAGTTATCATCCTAACTAAATAATAACAAAAACTTTGACGAAATGCTGTCCATTCCGACAGCGTAGCGAAGCGAAGTATGTCAAACTATCTGAAATAAATAGTAGGTACTAGGTACTATGTATTTGAGTATGCAAAGATATAATAGCCAACCATGCGATTCCAGAGATATCTTCATTCAGATCTACCTATACAAATTTTCTTAAAAAATATCTAACTCTTTCATTTATACATGGATGTGATGGGCTGACACAACATTTTATATTATGGTAATGATCAGCAGATTTCATTTTGAGAAAAAAAATAACCCTTAAGGCCCCAGTCTAGCAAAATTTGGCAGTTGTCAAATTATTAGCTCATTTTCGCAACGTTTTTTTAAGGAAAGGAAGGATACAGTGTCATATATTTTTATCGCGATAGAATATATGTTATATTAGCTTTATCTACGTATTTTTTTCACGTTCCTCTGGTTAGTTTATGTTATATAAATCAGGCGTCAAAGATGGCGCTCTCACGCCCAACGCCATTTAGAGTCATGTTTGTGCACGTTAATCGGGATGATCAAGAATAAATTCAAAAATGTACTCAGCGCAAAATTAGCTTAAGATAGCCGTCTTCAAAATGCGCTGAGTAGATTTTTAATTATACCTTTAGTTTTCTTAATCCGAGTGTCATAACATCGTCGAATTTTCCTGTTTTTGGTCCCAAATCAAACGGTTTTTTTCATAATAAAAATTCAATATTTTGATGAAATCATTTGATCATTTTAAAGTACGTGTATTAAATGTAACAACCAATTTAAAAAAAATGTGTACCTGCTTCACAAATATTTTTTATAGTGTTTTCAACAGGCACGGTTTATAAACGAAAATCTCAAGCCAATTTCTTCAGAGGCGGCCAGTCGGTCGTAGCGGTTGGACGTGGATTCTATGTCAAATTCAAATTTGTACCTCTCGCTCTAAATTTTGCTCTCTCTCTAACCTTGCTGGCGTACTATCGGACATTGAAACTTTCTCTACTTCATTATTTTTATGTCAATTTATCAGTAATTATTTCCGACGCGCGTTTCCCGATCACGCGCGTTTTTATTCTACAAGCAGTTTAATCGATCGATTGTTTTAAAAAATGCGGTGTGTTTAGGCATTTATCGGACACCTAAACGCTTGGATGTCCGTTTAACTTTATGATCCCGATTCTTCTGTCCCTAGTTAACACCTGGGTACAGAAACAACTCGACGCCATTTTTTATATTAATAACAGACATAGACTTTTTTGTTAGCAGTAAAGTGCGATAGTAACAAGTCTGTTACTATGGTTCATTAACTTGTTACCACTAGGTAACAAGTTTGTTACTATGGTTCGTTAAGTTTTTATCACTAGGAAACAAGTTCGTTACTATGGTCCGTTAACTTATTACCACTAGGTAACAAGTTTGTCCGATACTCAAAAATTTACCTATGACCCTCCCCGGTTTGAATCACACAAATTGAATAATTACTATCCTAATATAATTATAATTATCAGCCAAAAGAAGTCAACTGTGCATGTGAAACAAAGGCCTCACCCACAGACTTCCACAAGGACTGGTTATATGCCGCCTGCCTCCAACGACTCCCAGCGACCTTCATCATCATTGAAAACCCACTCCTGTGTTTTCAATGATGATGAAGTCCTGTGTGTTCGGTTTCCGTACTTAGTCCTGCAGTGGACCATTGTCCCAGCTACCTTTATCGCGTCATTAGACCATAGTTAGAAGTGAGAAAGACGTATTTTGAAAGTGAGTGTGAAAAGTACTGAAAAGTTGTGCAGTGACCGCTTATCTACGATATATAGACATATTATGATGCGTAGAAGTAGAGAGCCTAGTTACAAAACAGGTTTTGAACATAAATGTGGATGGATATAGTAGAAGAGGAAGACCAAAGAAAAGATGAATAGACAGTGTGAGAATGACGATGATGTACGCAAGAAAAAAACACTGCGCCGACCCCAAGTGAAGGTGAGGTGGTGCCTATAGGTGTACATACACGAGCTAGATGGACATATGATATACTGGCTGGATGTAAACGATTGCAGGGCAGATCACCCCCCGATTGTCGGTTAATATGGCAGTGGCGTAATAGAGAAGAGGCCCTGACTCAGCAGTGGATTTTACCGGCTGAATAGATAGATAGATAGATGAGTATATTTATAGATAACCGTTGCACGCGGTTTTTCATTTACCCCACTTCATGAGCCCAGAAGAAAAGTCTTTTGATCGATTTTTTGGTGTTAAACATTTCTAATCCCAACTAGGACATGCGCTGTAGCTTTTGAACGGCTGAATAGATTTACATGAAATAGGGCTAACAAAAATCCCATTTCATTTAAAAGAAATTTGTAACAGAATTACAAGACTAATCTGTGGAGGGATTTACAAATACAATAAGAGCTGGATTGAGCCGTGGGCTAGTCATTTTGTTGCTGAGCTATAAGCTCAACGGTTCAAACCCGTGTGATCTGGTTCATCTAGCTCATTGAAAGCTGAGTTTACACACCTCTGATGATAGCCAGACGGCTATAGCAATCGTGGAAGTGTATTCTATGTCAAATTCTTACTTCTCGCTCTGAATTTTGCTCTTCCTCTAACCAGTTTAGATCAAGAAATAAAACATAAAGGTCTACTCCAAAGCAAACCATCTCCTGGAACTTCTCTTTTTCATGTCTGTTAAAACGAAATTAAAACCTCGGCTAAAAATATCTACTGTTCCATAAACCATAAAGTACTTAAATAATTTCAAACGACAGATATTTTTTTAGATTTTCAGGGTATAATCCCACAGGCCACAGTAGTGTTGTTCATTATAATTAATTAGAAATATCTTTTTGTATTTTTTAAGCATTTTCCATACTAAGATTACAAGTTATTTTTAATGAAGGAAAAAATCGGCTGGCGGGCAGGATTCGAACCTGCGTCTTCTGGTTCGGTACACCACGGTACACTACGGTTGGTTGGGGCTCGCGGTAGCTTAGTGGTCAAAGCGTCTGATGTACCGCACCAGAAGACGCAGGTTCCACCCTGCCCGCCAGCCGATTTTTTCCTTTATTAAAAATAAATAGAAATATTTTATTTTGTAAAGTAGAGCAACTTTCATTACGTAGCACTGCTCTACACTTTGTAATTTACGTATCACAGGATGATACAGAGGGTGCCTCGCGGGGTTCGTGCCCGCGAGCTGTCAATATACTGAATTCGTTTGTTATGCACAGCTAGACTGGGGCCTTAATAATTCAAGTGTCTAAGTATGTCTGGAAACATGAACCAAGCTAGAAGCTAACGAAGAAACTAAGAACCTAATTATTTTTGGAAAAGATATATACATATTTGCTGATAATATTCTACTACTGTTTGCCGCCGGTCGGCGCTAACCGCAGCATAGTTTTTACCATGCAAACGAATAGTATCAACCACATTGTGATACGTAACCACATAATGCACTGCCCGTTTAGTGGTCGCCATTACCGGTGCGCCTAGTATCGTGCGTTCGATTCCCAGCCGAGAGAAATAAGAAAAAGCCTATCCAACATAAATGTGCGTGATTCGAGTCTGGGTGGCCTCTATGAAATTCTTAGTAGCAACTTCGAGTTTGGATTTAGACGTTTATGGTTATTTGCAGCTTCTATTTATTACTGGGAGATAAACATACTACTGTTTTATTTTTAACGAATAACAATGAAGGAAAAAATCGGCTGGCAGGCAGGATTCGAACCTACCTCTTTTGGTTAAATACACCAGACGCTATGACCTGCCCGCGAGGTCAAAATCTTCCCTTACATTCTAAACACAGATTCGAATCCTGCTGGTCAGTTAATTATTTCCTTAATTAAAATAACTGGTATTATCTTAGAATGGAAAACGCGAAAAACAAAAATATAATCACAAAAGTCATTTTGAACTGTCTTATTGGCAAAGCTAGGACCACCTAATACTAAAATATTCATGGATCCTGACCTTCACAAATATATGGGCAGATAAATTAGATAATGCAAAGGTATTTCCCACTCAGGTGTGCGAATACAAAAGTCGATAAGAGAAAACATCTTCATTGCAAAATAAGCATGGCAACTAGAATTTCATAACACATTTTTCATTGAAATGCATTTTATGTTACTTAGGGCCTCAGGGTCTTATCAACAATAATCACACAATGATGCATTTAAAAAAAATGTAAAACATAAACAAAGAGCCATTTGAAGTTACTCTGCAAGTAAGCAATAAAGAATTATATTGTCTTGACAGCAGATGTTATATGACCTGAATGAGTAATTTTTAAAAGATGCTAACAAATATGTGGTACCTATACCTACCATAAAAATAATTTGTTTGCTTACTTTTTTTATTAGTGTAGCATAGATTAAGTTTATGATAAGGGTTGGAAACCTGTAGATAAACTACAAAGAATCGCAAAAAAACACTTTCTCCACATCTTGTAGGCAGATCATGTCAAAACTTGTTGCAACATGATATGTACACAAATGATATTTAGTTCTGCAAATAGATCTAAACTAGGTGGCATCTGAATTTTCTAACTGACAATCTTTGAAGAAATGCCGAAACAATCCCAGAGAATCATGATCTAATCTGGTTTACTTATGTGCTTATAGTTTAATATATAAAAAGTAACTCTGTTAAAAAAACACTTTCTTCACATCTTGTAGGCAGATCATGTCAAAACTTGTTGCAACATGATATGTACATAAATGATATTTAGTTCTGCAAATAGATCTAAACTAGGTGGCAACTGAATTTTCTAACTGACAATCTCTGAAGAAATGCCGAAACAATCCCAGAGAATCATGATCTAATCTGGTTTACTTATGTGCTTATAGTTTAACTAGCTGACCCAGCAAACGTTGTTTTGCCATATAGGGGTGGGTCACCCTTATCATTTAGGGGTATGAAAAACCCTTATCATTTAGGGGTAGGTCTGAGAATCGGCCAACATCTAGTTGGCCGATTCTCAGACCTACCCGATATGCAATTATGCACACAAAATTTCATACAAATCGGTCCAGCCGTTTCGGAGGAGTATGGCAACTAAAATGTGACACGAGAATTTTATATAATAGATATATAAAAGTAACTCTGTTAGTCCTTTTTATTACCTTTTTATGTCTAGACTGCTGAACAGGTTTGGATTTAATTTGGCATGAAGATAGATGGCATTCTGATGTAGGACATAAGATCTCTATAGGCCAAAAGAACAAAAACATAGCTTCAATGACCAATGTGACAAATGTCAATAAGTTATTTTCTAACAAAAAGATTAGAATTATTACTATTTTAATCCCTATGAACCCATTGAGTGTCCACTAAAAATTATGAGCCACCAACCTCAACCTTTTGGTAGATTTTTGCCACAAGAAATGGTTCATTGGTTGGTTCAATCATTCCCTTATGATTAATGTGCCTGGATCACTTGTACCATTTGTGGAACTATTTATTAGTGACATAAATGTATCGAAATAATAATTATTAGCAACAAAAAAGGACCAATCTCATGGATGAGTCAGCCAAAAACTTTTTTATTGAAAGATAAAGTTGTTTATGATAATATGTGATTTAGTAAATCAATAAGACAAATTGATAATGGTCCTCCAAATAGGTCAGGTGCGTTATACATCTTGTCATACAGATGCTGAGGTTGCACTCAGCATGTGTATGACAAGATGAATAAACATAGCAGAGGGTATATACTATGTAATAGTAATTAGGGTGAGGTTGCTCACCCATAGTGGCCCTAACCAACTAGCCAGAAACTAAGCAGTGACAGGTTTTAGTACAAATGTTTAACTTTGTGTTATACACAAAGTTAGGTTTGTTAGAACACATAACTCGAGAATTGCTGAATCGATTTTCATGATCTTTGGTTTTACCTCTACCCGAATAACAGACAAACTATTAAAACATCAGAAGAACACAGGGGAAAAATCTGAAGGTTTTTCAGAATTCATTTTCTCATACATTCTTCATATATATGCATATGCATTGGCATTTTTAACATCAGGAGCATGACAGCTAATGACAAACTTCGGCAATCCGATGGATTACTATTTGTAAGATATAAAATTAGAGTAAAAACTATTTGTTTGCCAAGTAATTTTAGTGTATCTTAAACAACAATAATTCCTAAATACAACATTTCAAGTAGTTTTGTATGTACTTTAAACAATTGCATGGCGTTTATAGGAATTTGGCAAATATATCCTTACTGAATCTATAAGCCAAAAAATAAGATGTGATTCTGTAAAGCCAAACAATTGCATGGTGTTTTTAGGAATTTGGCAAAAAATCATTAAATAATAACTAGGTACTAAATCTATCAGCTAACTTAAGTTAAATACAATATAAAGTAATTCCTAATAATACCATGTGATTGTTAAAAGTACACTAAAAATAAATGACTTGACAAGCTATCTATCTTCCACAGCTGTGCCTGTTTTGGAAGAAATAATCTAAGTGGGTTTGAGAATCTCGTAAATATCTAATTACCTTCATCTTCGACGACCATGGGTGGTGGGGCATCTCCAATCACCAGGTAGCCTTCAGAAAGATCTTCTTTCTTCCTCATTCTTCTACCAGAAGCCCTCGCCAAATCTTTCAGCACCTCCTCCTTGGTTGACCAAGTCACAGAAGCCATAGCTAACACAACTTATTTAATTTGCGAGTGGAATTAAAAATTACTACAGTCTACAGAACACTAACAAACAATACGAGAAAAAATCTTCTTTTCTTTTCGTGACAACTGACAAGCAAAGTGACAATGCGAATACGTGATTACGTGCAACCCACGGCAATAGCAATTGACGAATGAAAATTAGGGATGTTCGATCCGATCCGATACTTGTGTGAATCGATACAATGGAATACGATCCAACCGATTTTTGTATCGATACAAAGGCATTCGTTCTGTTAGTGGATCGATACAAATACCATGAGGATCAGATCGAAAAAAATGTTGTATTAAATTCTAAAATAATAAACAATCTGTAACCTTAATATTTACTCGTAATGTTAATACCGCATTCCTTAGCTCCAAAATATGGTTAATAATAACAAACAGGTTCATATTACACTAATGTAAATATTTCTCTGGCGATGGACTGTTAAATCAGTAGTCATATTATCTTATATTTTTCAATATACTTTCAATTTTGGCATGATTACTTGAGATTATAGATAATTTCATAACAAAAACAACCAAGCCCTACGTTATTTGTCAGCTGTGGAAACAAGTAATATTGTTCTGTGGGTAGGAACGTCTGTGCCCTCCGAACGTCTGTTCTTGTTGGCCAATAAAATCTACAATCACCTAGATCCAGAGTGGCTATCAAGATTATAATTTTTACCTACCCTACCATTCAAAGATTGGCCAATGTAAAAAAATATATATTTCTCTACTACTTAAACTTTGAAGCTTTAAATTATAACATTTTTTTTTTTTTTAATTTTTGATAGGATACTGGATCAATACAAAAAATTATTGTATGAAGTCAATCGAATCAATACTTGGATCGATGTAATGTATTACGATCCGGAATATCGATACAAAGCCTCTGGATCGAACATACCTAAATGAAAAATTGAAATGAAATGAAATGAATGAATTTATCAATTAAGCTTCAACAGTTCATACTTGGTCCTTGTTCAACAAGCATGCAACAAGCAGCAACCAGTGTTGCCATTTTGCCAGACGTTAAGAGCGAGCGATCGTACAATGGGTAAATAAAAATAATAGGTAAAATAAAGTAAGACTTTAGACGAATTAATACAAAACCAGTGGAAATAACTATGCAGTTATTTTGAATGTTTAAGTACCTTTTTAGTGCGAAATTGTGAGGTGGTAATTAAATGGTAGGGTGTCATAAAAAAATATAGTGATGTTCCTTGGTATACCGGTAGTTACTCAGATTTTTATAAAATATGAAATACAACACATGCAACACACACTTATACACAACTTTTTAGTATTAGTAAGATTTTTTTTCATTCGAACCTTTTTTCATACGAATGATTCCAATAGCTTTTTTCTACAATCGAATAATTCGAATGACTACCCATTCAATGATCGTTCGATTGAATAATTCGCATTCGCCCATCACTAGTCATCGTCATCACTCATCAATTCATCAATGTGACACTATTGACACTTGACAGTAGTGAAGTGAATGTTCAATGTTGTGTCAACTTGTGACTGAGTTGTGTATTGTGTATCGAATTATTTATATATTTCCTCAATTTAATTTACTTGATTGATACATGATACATTGATACTTGATTGAATTACAAAAATCTAACTTCCGTTGCTTATTATTTATTATAAACTAACCAATCAGGTTTATTTAATGGGTGACGAGAAGCAGCCCGACGATGCTCAATCGGATTTATCTAATGCGACGGAGAGCATAAAAATTGAAGGTGATCAAAAAGACAACGGTGATGCATCAAAATCGGACAAAGTTAAAAGTAAGTTATCTTAAAATCAGTAAAGTTATTAAAATATTAAACAGGCTCGTCTTTATGTATGAGTCAATCTGCGCCCCTTGCTGCCTAGCCCTCGTTAATCAAAAACCACTGTATTTTCCGCTCCATAAATACATACATAATACACTTACACTTCCCACAGTGGCAGGTAAAGAGTAGTCTGACTGTAACTTCATTTATGTTCTAGTTGACATTCTATTAAAAGCAACCGGAAATGCTCCAATCATGAAGAAGAAGAAATGGGCTGTAGATGCAGAAAAACCAATCGGCTGGATAATGGAGTTTGTTAAGAAATATCTTAAATTAGAAGCTGATGAGAAACTGGTATGATATTTTGATAAGATGTTGCCGAGTTTACAATAATGCCATGGTTTTTTTTATTGTAATTTACAATGATAAATATATTTAAATAAATAAATAAATAATAAATATCCTGGGACATTTTACACAGCACCATCTAGTCCCAAACTAAGCAGAGCTTGTACTATGGGTACTAGAGGTGCGCCGATTTAATTTTCATCGGCGGCGGCGTGATGGCAATATTTTGCCGGCGGCGGCGGCGTAACCGGCGTGAAATCGGCGTCAGTACTTTTGAGTTATATTTCAAAGAGAAGAAAGACAATTCAGGTTTAATTACCTTCTAGTTTTAGAAAAAACAACATCATCATCATCATATCAGCCAAAAGAGGTCCACTGCTGAACAAAGACGGGAGGTTTAACAGGGACCGGTCACGGGGACGGGAGGTTTCACTTTCACAGGGACCGGTCGTATTTTGTCTGCATCCAACGACTCCCAGCTACCTTTACCAGGTCTCCGGTCTATCTTGTTGGAGGCCGTCCCATGTTGCACTTTTCGGCGCGTGGTCTCCATTCCAGAACCATTCTGCCCCAGCAGCCATTAGTTCTACGAGCTATGTGCCCCGCCCACTGCCACTTCAACTTGCTAATCCTTTCGGCTATATCGGTCATTTGGTTCTTCTACGGATCTCCTCATTTCTGATTTGGTAGCGTATAGATATACCAAGCATAGCTCGCTGAGTGACCTTGAGCTTTGGCCCATAGTGAGTGACCACGTCTCTGTGCCATATGTCATCACTGGTAACAGACACTGGTTAAAGACTTTTGTCTTTAGACATTGTGGTATACTTGACGAAAAGACGTTGCGAAGTTTCACGAACGCTGCCCAGCCGAGTCGGATTCGAAGACTGACCTCTTTCTCGAAATTGGACCTGCCTAGCTGGACGGTTTGTCCTAGATAGACATACTCGTCAACAACTTCGAGAGCAGAGCTCCCAACGGATATTGGGATGAGCACGACATGAGCGTTTGACATAATTTTTGTCTTGCCCATGTTCTTTTAAGACCCACCTGGTAGGAAACTTTTGAGGTCATTCATTGAGCATTATGCTGATTTTGCGATATCGATATCATCGGTAAATTGAAGATGAGTGATATACTCGCCATTGATGTTGACGCCAAATCCTTTCCACTTCAGTAACTTGAAGGCATCTTCCATTGCGGTGGTGAATAGTTTCGGGGATATGACATCTTCCTGGCTAACACCCTTTTGCAATGGAATTGCCCCCGTACACTGTTTGTGTACTTGGACCGACATAATGGCGTTTTTGTATAAGCACTCAACGCTTCAAACTGTGGTTAGAGATATCTTCCCCGCCTATTACCTACCACCAAGCGAGCACCTCTCCCCAGGATGTAACCTTCCTTGGCACATTTGTAAGTCACTAAACCGACTCCGAACCCAAGTGGGGAGGTGTAATTCAAATCTGGTGAAGTGGGAGGACGTGACGATGACGTCTTTTCGTCAACTATACCACAAAGCCTCAAGACAAAAGTCTTTAACCAGTGTGTATTACCAGTGATGGCATATGGCACAGAGACGTGGACGCTTACTATGGGCCTCATAAGAAAGCTCAAGGTCACTCAGCAAGCTATAGAAAGAGCTATACTTGGTATTTCTCTTTGCGATCGAATCAGAAATGAGGAGATCCGTAGAAAAACCAAAGTTGCCGACATAGCTCAAAGGATAAGCAAACTGAAGTGGCAGTGGGCATGGCACATAGGTTGTAGAACTGATGGCCGCTGGGGCAGAAAGGTTCTCGAGTGGAGACCACGCACCGGAAAGCGCAGCGTAGGACGGCCTCCAATGAGATGGATGGATGACCTGATAAAGGTCGCTGGAAGTCGTTGGATGCAGGTGGCATATAACCGGTCCTTGTAGCAAAGTTTTGGGCACACCAAATTTTATTTTAAAACGTCGTACCTTCGACACGAAGAAGAACGCTTCGATATACCGATAGTCAATGTGACACCGCTGCAGAGATTGCAGCATCGCCCAAGTTTCAATCGAAGGCTTTCTTATAGTACACAAACGCTGAGCAAAGTGGCTGTTTGCACTCCTCGGTCTTCTGTAAATATGCCGAAGACTGAGGACCGAGAAGCGTATGGAAGTGGTCTATAGTACTAAAACCTTTTCGGAAACCGGCTCGTTTCGAAGGCTAGAAGTCATCAAACCTGCGCTCGAGACGATTCGTCATGACCCTTCTGACTCAGAAGCGAGATAGGTTCGTCAATAAGGTTTTATCGCCTTTTTTGAAGAAAAGCACCACACGCGTCTGTTCTACGCCTCCGGCGTTGTGCTCTCG
This sequence comes from Acronicta psi, assembly GCA_946251955.1. Taxonomy (NCBI): domain Eukaryota; kingdom Metazoa; phylum Arthropoda; class Insecta; order Lepidoptera; family Noctuidae; genus Acronicta; species Acronicta psi. The sequence continues at coordinate 13,875,131 of OX276477.1, forward strand.
AGTATGACAGAGTTAAATAGATTCTGAAGGACTTGATTAGGCGTTTATTTGTCAATGAAATAAACTTAAAAAGACACGCCGATTTCACGCCGGTCTCACGACCGGCGGCGGCGGCGTGCTTCGGGTCTGCCGGCGGCGGCGGCGTGGCGGCGCGGCGCACACCTCTAATGGGTACTAGACAATGGATATAATACATAAATAGTTTTTTTTTGTAAATACATACTAATCTATACTATTATAAAATTGTAAAAAAGTCATTTCTGTACATTGAAGATATTTAAAAAAAAACAGTTGGGTTAGAGTATATAAACGATCGCGAACCCAAAAATGTGATTTTTAAAATTCTTGTCTGTTTGTCTGTTTGTTAGGGGTTGGCGCTAAACCTACTGAATAGATTTGAATTTTGTATTAACTGTTGTAAAGCATAATTTCCAACTTAAAAACTGATGTAAAGCTTTTTTCAATTATTAGTATAGATCCTTAGATAGAGCTTGACCTCTCTGTTGTATGCAAGCCCATAGAAAGAAGAGATCATCATTGCTGGTTTTTTATTTTTTATTTTCTATTTAAAAGTCCATCGTTCAACTAAAAAAATGAGGTATATCTCATTCCACTCGGTTGCGTAGATGCTGAGATAGAGCTTGACCTCTCTGTAGTATGTATTCCTATTGATATAAGGGATCATTATTGTTGGTTCTTTAATTAAGTTGTCATATGCGCAGAAATCGTGATTGTTGATGAGTTATAAACGTTTTAAGTGGTATAGACTTAAATTAAACAATAGTTGTAAAGTTTGGTTAGAATTACGAGTTATTGCGACTAATTGAAGTTTAAATTTTCCTTTGGAGTGATTTTGAACAACACAGTTTCACAAACAGTATCACCTCAGTACCTCATAGAGTACCCCAGTAGCAGTAACAGTTGCTCAAACCGAGCTAAAAACTTTGGCGAAGTAATAACTACGCTGAGCGATAGGTTAAGCAGCGGTTTCTGCGGTTAGACTATGGGTGGGTGACCATTCTTAAGACATCGAGACCCTTTGTACCTTATATAGCACGTTAAGAAATGGCAATTGATTCGGCATGGTAGACCCCATATGAAAACCTATGAAAATCGTTAATCGTAGTCAGAAGGCCAAAAAACCAGACGATCAATTTAAAGTTAGGGTACCTATCGGTTTTAACCAGTCTGAACGCTATTGCTTTGTGTAAGATATTTATATTTAACCACATCTGTTTCGATTGGAACCGGAGCTTGACATATTTTCGGCATAGGCTAGGAGCCTAGGAGGATGATGAAACTGTTATATTGAGCTGCTTTTTATTTTATTCGGGATCGAATTCTTTCAATTTTGTTTCTTCATCCACGGAGAGCGAAGCCGCGGGCAAAAGCTAGTAATATATAAGAAACACCCAGACAAACACAAACACCTAAGTTCATCACATAAATGTTTGTGTCCTGTGGGAATCGAACCCACAACCTCGTGATCAACAGTCCAGTACACGAACCACTAGACCACAGAGGTCATCAAAAATTTGAAAATATATAAACTTTTTTATTGGAAGAAAAATACGATTTTAGGCAGTGTTCAAACTTTACCAGAGTCCCTACAGTTCAGTACACTGGATGCATTACCCAACTAAGCAACCAAGACCACTGATTGATTGTGATGTTGAATATTGCTTCCACCTTATTTATTTAATTTTTTGGAAAACCAACAGCTTTAACTACAAAATATATATATACCATCTTATGCCTCATACAGCCAATTAAAGGTCTTCACTGATAGAATCGATGTAGTACATAACCTATGTGGACATCTAAAACTAATGTGTGTGTGTTCATTGACATCAATAATTGTATCTTTTTTCAGTTTCTGTATGTGAACCAGACTTTTGCTCCGTCACCAGATCAATTAGTGAAGAACTTGTATGAGTGTTTTGGCACTGATGGCAAATTAGTGCTGCATTACTGTAAAAGCCAAGCTTGGGGCTGAACTCTGGAAACTGTGAGTCGCGTGAAACACATATATTGACAATCTAGAAAGTAACTACTTAGGCCGATTTTTCAATTTTAAGTGAGTAAATGTGGTATCAAACCTAATATAAAATATATTGTGGAGTGGATGATGTTAATTGATTGTAAATCATATTTATATTAGTTTTGGTTACATTCTAGTCATTCTAATTATCATTCAAGTTTGTAACAAATTTATTTTTCAGATAGATAATTATCAATATCACATTTTCACATAGTTGCGTATAATGTTGAATTAAAGTTTTCGAGACAGGAAACATTCTTTAAATGTAATTTTAATACATTTTACCAATATTCAATAACTCTCTTACACATTTCTTCTAATTAATGTTTATATGTTCACAAAATTAACTATGTTTAAGTCCAGTGATACAGTTTATTTAAAACTGTTATTTTATATGTTAGCATTCCTATAGATAAATTGCAAGGCTTTACTTATAAACAATAAGTGCTTATTAGGGTGCATTTGTAAATGTGGTAACACTATGTAATATATTAAGTAAGTGTATGTAATAATAAATTAAAGTTTAATAATTTGTACATGCTGTTATTATTTTCTTTTCAGCAAGCATTAAATTACATAGAATACTAGGGATTCTAGTTATTGATTGCTGGAACCTAATACGACTTAGTAAATGAGTGAATAAAATAAAATGTCAGTCGTCAAACAAATTTATTTATAAATTCATAATAAATATAATATACGAGCGATGAATACTTAGTCACAACACTTTAAGCTGAACTGTATGTACTATTTTTTGTCGCCGCTGCCGCTAATATATTCTTTACTTGTCGTTCGCGTGGGTAAATTATCTGGAATAAGAATTAATATGCATCCATAATTGAGAAACATATGATCCGTAGGACAAGACCATGAGTATACACACACATGGGTAAATTAAAAAAAAATATAAAAACAACAAATTTGGCACACTGTGGGTCATCGTATCTACATAATTTCATAACCATGTAACCATGGAATTTTCCCGCAGTATTGTAGATTTGTAGTTAAATATCAACTTTTCTTAAAACCTATAAATTATCATTTGTCTCGGCAATTTGTGTCCAATTTGTTACAGCTGAATGAATAAGTTTAACGACTATATTTTACAACTATAGTTTTACGACCCGAAGACAAGAAAAGCCTTGAGATAGGGAATAATGTCAGCTCATTACAACCACCATTTTAGGCATGCGTGATGCGCTGCGCAGTCATGCGGCATGCTGCGCATTACCAACGCACGAGCCCCGAGTGGACCGCGCGAGGCCTTCTGTTTGACCACGCGACGTTTACTGGTGACAACGCACCGTCCACCCGTGAACCACCTGCTAACAACGAGTGGACGCCGAGCGACGAGGTGGTGCTGGTCCGATGGCGGGTGGCTCTAATGAACTATGACCTTTATCCCCACTGAGTTTGGCTAGTAAACCATTGATTTTTCGAAAGTAATCATTCTTAGTTTGTCATCTTCATACTTTGTCGTCGTACTTATCCTTTAGTTATTGTTCGTTGGAATGATTAATTATTCTTAAGTGAAATTCGTCCATTAATCAAGTAACTATTATTATTAATTGTGGCACCGAGTAAATCCTTTTTCGACCTGATCCTCGACACCACCCACGAAAACTTAACTACTATATCGACGCACATAAGCGGTAAGACATATCTGCGTAACCCTTTAGGTAACACAATAGTGGTGTTATGAGAATAGTTACCGTTGGGCACGCAGCACTTGGTGCCGGCGGGTTTGGGCTTGGGCGTGCTCCGGTGGGAGGCGGCGGGCGCGCGCGCCGTGTCGTCGCACGGACAGCACGAGTGCACGCTGCCGCGACTCGTGTCCATGGATTCAATCTTCTCAGTCTGCAAACGTTATATTTTGTTGTTTCACTGTTTTTCAGAAGTCATTATTATAATCTTCTCATTTTCATTTGATAAAGCCCTATGTCGCAAGGGGGTCCAATTAACGGGCACAAAGTACACCCGGACACGAAATAAATCAAATATTTTTTATGAAAAATTAAATACTTTTTTTCCTCGGCTCAGCATCTCTAGTGGAAACGAAGCCTAAACTCGATGTTGATATTATTCTACTTTCGAAGTAGGTATATAGGTACCTACTCCAGCTCTCCTGCCACCACAAACCGAAACCCGGGATCCGCCACTAAACACCTAGAAATAGTAAGTATCACAATTTACCTTGTTAGGCGCAGACGGTATATACGCCCGGTCTCCGGAGCCTTTCAGTGTCGTCTTCTCTGCCAGCGGTAACCTCAGCTCGTCTTGTAACGACTTTGGAGTCATTCCTCCTGACTTTTTAACTCCTGACGGCGGTGCTGCCTCATCATGGATGTATTGCTATAAATCAAGGAATTCGTGAGATTCTTCTAAATTTTCTGAAATTTTATTCTGAATGGTTCTGAAGATAAGTTATATCACAGAATGCTTGAAGTTTGCTGTTTTTTTTGTGAAATCCTCGACAAACATTTCGCTAAAAGTTTACAGAGAGATCATTAAGACGGCATGGGAAAGGATTCTTTTCATTAGTCACCAGCTGAACTGCTTCATTGATCTAGAGGTAAGTACGGCTGAAGGTGAAGTCTTGGGTTCGGGTCCCAACTTTCCAAGTCGGGAAAAGGATTATTCGGTTTCTCCGTTACGATATTTTCAGTAGCAGCTTGGTGTTTGTGCCCAAAGGCAATAAGCCTCAATAGGCCTCTATAACATACCATATTAATACCAATACCATATTAACAACAGTAGGCGAAAAGTCACATTCTGTGTGGTCTACTTTCACGTGTGTCATGGTCTCCTGGTAGTTGTAGTGAGTATGAGTACCGACCTCGGGCACTCGCCACACGATAATGCTGCCGGCGGCGCAGCTGCTCACGATGAAGCGCGCGTTGGGACTGAACCGGCAACACGTCACAGCTCCCGCGTGACCCAGGCCCATGTGCGTGTATATGCCTTCCTGGTACTTCCAGAGCTGAACAAATGTGTTAGGTGTTAGTTAGCGTACATATAACAGCTGAGTTATCTGAGAGAATCTGAGATCAGAAGTTAATATTCGGGACAGATAGGTACCGCTTTTTGTGCAAAATTGCACCCACTACGCACAACCTTATAGCCATTAGTGCTTGTATAAGTAGTTACAATTTATAATCATACTATAACATTCCGTTTTCTTGAAATGTATCTCGTAGAAGGTAAAGGAAGCTCTTTTGTAACTCTTCAAGGGAGAGCACTATGTAGTACTTACCTTGACCATTTGATCGTTGCCGCCCGTAGCAAACAGTTCGCCGTTTTGTGTGATGTGCAGCCCATTGACCGCACCAACTTTACTAGCTTCCAGCTGAAATATATTAGTGTTTGTGTTACTGTTAATCTGTGTGATTAAAAAGTATATAAGTATTACATACATTGTCTAGTGTTCACAGTAATCTTTTCTTAATTTTGGACTAGATGGTGGTGTGTTAAATGTTCCAAATATTAATGTATTTTATTTTTAAGTGACCTCAGCGTTTAACTCTCTAAACATTTATTTTACGGGTTTAGATTACGATTTACCTACAATTGGGTCCGTAGTGGAGCAAATTAAATTAAATTCGGACAGGATATCGTTTGTTAAATAATAAAATACGTAGTAACCAGGAGGTACTATCTAATCTTGTAATCTAATATCACAATCCAATATCACCTCTCTAGCAAGGTTACCACTGCCGGTTTCCCAGTAGGCGACACGTCTGTCGGAGCCGCCTGTAAGTAGCTGACAGCCCTGCGGCTCGAAACAAACGCACATAAACAGCGTGTTCGCATACATCACTTGACGACGGGACAGTGAGCTGTGAGTGGAAAAAAAACAATTGGCACATAACACTTAGTTGATATCGTGGAAAAAAGACAACTTGTCTGGTAAGTCAAAACAAAAGTTAATGGTCTTTTTGTATTTTTTAAGCATTTCCATGCTAAGATTACAAGTTATTTTAACGAACGGAAAAAAATCGAATACTGCCAGCCAGTCATTTTTTCCTTCATTAAAATGGCTTTAAAAGTTGTATTGTGAGGACCTTCTATGGATCCTTTACAACAACAAGTACGTCGATTGATCTTATTTCACCACGAGATATTAACAAATGCAGTATATCTAACTCACATAAGATCCCATATGATGCAGGAGCCATCGGTGCCTGCGCTGACTGCCTCCGTGTTGTTGGGGGACACCTGTATGGCGGACACGGGGCTCTTATGCTCCTTTAGCACCTTCTTCAGAGTCTGACGTTCCGGCTTGATGTCCCATACTCGGACCTGATAGAAATATTCTGTGATAGCCTATTTATTTATCCCCTGGACTGCCAAGTCAAAGTCTCGAATCTAACGACGATGTCTTTATTCTGCTAATCTGTGCCATCCAGGGCCGTCTAATGCAGAGAAGAGGCCCAGACGTAGGAAAGTAAAATGGGTTAATGATGATGATTAGATAAATAATAAATATGATCTTCTTCCTATATTGATGTTTCTTTCAGACATTAGTAGTCGCCGGTAGGAATGGCCTACAAACAGTTACGGGAAAAAGTACATAAGATTACCTGTCCTTCGCATCCGCCAGATATGAGTGTCTTGCCGTCGGTCGTCATGTCGAGGGCTGACGTTCCTTTATTGTGCGTGTTGAAGATGCAGTATATGAGGCGCCCCGTGAGCGGTGTGAACGCGCGAATGTTGCCGTCATTCCACGCTGGACAATCAAAGAAATATACTTATTGTTTTGTGTGAAGGTTTCTTGCTATGTACCTGTGATGAGAAGAGCCGTAAAATTTAAGACTAGACTAACTACGAACTTACCGGATACTATAGATTTGCCGTCTCCAGAGAACAGCACTGCGGAGCATGTAAAATTAGGTACCACGATCCGCAATAACTCTTGACAAGTCTCTAGGCACCACACCCTGACGTCACCTGCACCCGCTGTTGCGAATACTCCTGACATACCCCTGAAACATAGGAGAGCTTTAGATGAACGCTGATGATATCTAATATAAATGGGTGTTTCGTATGTATAATAAGTATGTATTTACAAAAAAAAAGTATATTAGTATTATATCCATTGTCTAGTACCCATAGTACAAGCTCTGCTTAGTTTGGGACTAGATGGTGATGTGTAAAAATGTCCCCAAATTTAAAAATAAAAAAAAATAAAAATATATAAAACAAAGTCGGGTTCATTACAACACTTATAACTCGATTTGTCTCCGCCCCGAATAACAGAATATATAAAGGAATAAGAAAAAGAAATATAAAAAAAAACGGGGTTCAAACTTAGCGCGAGTGAAGCGGCGGCAAAGAGCTAGTTTTAAAATAATAGGTATATGAAGAAAAAGAGCCGATCTATTCTTGCAAAAATGAATACTTGAGTTGAATTCAACGATATTTGAATATAATTGTTAATTAATTTTCAGTGAGAAGTTTAATAAGTAGGTACCGCGGGAACGCAATATCGTTGATCGCACATCTGTGACAGGTGACGACGAGGGTGGGGTTGAAGGTAGCGACATTGATGGCGTATATCTCGGAGCTCCGCGTGCCGGCCAGCAGCAGGCGCCTGTTGCCCTGCATGGTGGGCGACTCCATCAGCTCCAACGATGTAATGCTGCCTTCCAGCTTTGTTGATTTTAACTAAAAAGAATAATATGTAAGTGTATTATTCTGTAGACAGGAGTTTACACCTCCAGGTCGTTCATGGCAAATAAAGATTATTTTCAAGTCATCACAAACGCATATGAAGCAGGTATTATGTGAAAGCTCAACACCTCAATAACATAATCAAGGACAGAACATTGTTTAAATGGTTGTGGCGTATCGCCATTTTGCTTGTTTTTGAAATATTTTACAAAGTACAGCAATTTATTACTTGTAATATTATTTAAATGTACCTATCCACTTTGACATTGGCAGAATTGTCGACATCGGCACCAATTGCCATAAATAAATAAGAAGAAGAAGAACATAATCAAATTGAAATCTCTAAGGAGGGAATAGAGTCCACTCACAGCTTTGAAGTGGGGCTTGTTGGGGTCCAGGATCTTGCCCTTAGGGAATGTCCCCTTCCAGTTAATCTCGTCTAAGACATCAATAGTGCCATCTCCAGCACCAACGATCAAGCATCCATCATCCATTATGAGGATGGATTCGATTCCTGAAAGGAAGAGATAAATTCGAACAAGTGGTAACTGATTTCATTTTTAGCGAATTTAAATTCGTCTCCGGCTGGATCAGAACCTCCCAGTTAACGACGCAGTTTCGTAGTGACCCAGGTTCGAGCCGAGACGACTTTTTCATAAAAGCTGTATAAAAATAACTAGATCTCGTCTTATTATGCCTGCTTAACTCGAAAAGAATATTTCGTACTTAGGTATGGTACCAACCTTGGCTGTAGCAGATAGACTCGGGTCTCCTACCCTTCTTCCAAGGTCCGCACTTAGCGAGGCAGCCGATCAAGGCAGGCTTGCACATAGACACGGATGCTGCTGGGTCCGAAGGGTAGTTTATTGAGAATTTTATCATGTCACCGGTTCTATGGCAGAAAATGTATTTTTGTTAAACATTTAAACTTATTACGACATCCCACGACTGATTTAGTCATTATCATCATGTCAGGTACGTCCACTCCACTGCCGAACAAAGGCTTCCCCTAATTTCCACTTTCAGTCCCATTTGACTTCAATTAAATGATATAGGTAAAGATGTAAGAAAAGGATTTAGTGGATTTTCATAAACGGCCGGTTCCTATATCAAACCAATCTATAGATTTGCTTACTAGAGATAGAATTTTTACATTAATTTTATTAACGTTATGTCAAAAATTTTGACATAACGCCAAGCAAATCTATCGACTAATTTGCTTAAGAACCGGCCGTAAAATGTTAGTAAGATCGGCGAGAGGACAAAAGAAAAGTCAACAACTCACGTGGTGCCTGCGTATCCAAACACATCGTCCCGGCTGACGGCGATGCAGCGGACGCTGCGCCGGAGTTTGCCAAGCATTACGTCAACCACGTCCAGATTCTTGCTTTCAGCACGAATGTTCCACACTCGGAGATTCGCTGAAACATTATGGAATGATTAGGGCACCGAGAAGTTTTAACGGAAACTTATCTACGTTATTATTATCTACATACCATAGGTAATAACTGTATTTCCCTAGAGGTTAGGTAGAGGTGTACTAATGTAGACCCACAGTTCGTTGGTATACCTATTAAGGTCCTAGGTATGTAGATAATAGAGCACTCCGAGCTGTACTGGAATTTCACAGAAAAACACAACAACACTGCTAGATCAGGTAATCGAACCCAGTACCTCTAGCGTAGCAGTTGCGGTTGGAACTACTAGACCAACGTGCGAGTCTGATGTCTCAGTTAGTTAGTTAATGTATATTTAAGGCACAAAAGTATTTAGTGACAAAAAAAGAGAAACGACGGATGAAATGCCTCTGGGGTCTGCAAGTTTGTGTCTTTAGGAAGGTGGATGGGGATCTTATAGATAACAGGGAATGTACTTTACTAGGAAAGACCAAACGATGCTAGTTACGGAAAAAAGAAAAGAATTCTACAGGGAATGTTTACAGTAAAATATAATGTGGTGCTAAGTGTTTCAATACTCACAATCACCCCCAGTAATAAAAGAGTTGACGCGCAAGTTAAGCGCAGTCAACGTCATAGCATCTCCCGTGGTCAGCTTAGATGCTGCCGAGGTGCCCGTGGCGGAGCCCGCGAAGCAGTCCCATAGCACCACACACCCGTCATCGCGACCGCCCAGCGATATCATGTAGCGCTCATCTGAGGAGAATGTTAGCGCTTCTACGCGAACCTAAAACATAAATCATAAGGGTAAGCAACTTAGCTATCATAGGCTCCTATATAAAGTACTCGTCAGTCTTTTACGGCCGGCTCGGATGGCTGGAAATACGCTCGCGCTAACTTCAGCCCGGCCAAAAAGATTGGCGAGCAGTACTTATTCTCCTCCACTGATATTGTATAGTCAGTTGACCACTTTAGGTCCTTATGATTAGGCAATAAGGTCGAAAATGGTCCACCACTAAGACGCTAATTGTACCGTCTTTCCAGTTTTCTACCTCTCAGTAATAAATCGCGTTGCGGTTGCATTGAAAATTATGATCAGCTTTAGTTTGACCTACAATGGCGAATTTCTAACGTCTGCTTGTTCAAGTAAAGGATGAACTAAACTGTGATATAAAAATAAATAATTGTAAAGCTAGTGCTTGCTCCACTTGCCTTATGCAGATCATGACTCCCGACCAAAGTCTTCTTCTTGAAATCCCATACTTTAGCAGAGGCCTTGAATCCAATGTGGTTGATTTGACCAGACCCTACAAAGGTGCCTTTAGGAGACAGGGCAACAGTTGAGACACTGTTTGTGTGGCCACTGAGGAAAAACATCTTCTTGGTCTTCCACTCTTGGATACAAACCTTGTTGCCCATTGGGTACACAATGTGCTCACTGTCCGGGTGGACCTTGAGGCCTCTGATGGCAGATCCTGCAGTGTAATTACTTTTTTAACCAAAGTAAAATTTCCAAGTATATCATTAGTTTGGCACCCATGGTATATTGCTTTACTTATATTTTATTACTAGCCTTCCACCAGTGGCTTCGCCAGCGTTTTCTGGGTATCACTACATAGTATAAAACAAAGTCGCTATCCGCCGTCTGTCTGTCCCTATGTATGCTTAGATCTTTAAAACTACACAACGGATTTTACTGCGGTTTTTTTTAATAGATAGTGATTCTTAAGGAAGGTTTATAGGTATGTATAATAGCATACCATGTGGGCGAAGCCGCTGGCGGGAAGCTAGTTTCTTATAAATTAAAGCCTTTGTTACTTGGTAAAGCTTTCTAAAGGTGAAATATTTTTTTAAATCGGTCCAGTAGTTTTTGAGTTATATCATAACAAACAAAAAAACAAATCTTAAGGTTTAAGGTTTACCTACCAGCTTTGATAGAAACTTGATGAACGACTTTTAGCACTATTTCAAGTATAATTGCAAAAGGAAACAAGAGTGAAGCCAAAGTGAAGCTTTGTTACATGTATAATAATTTCAAAAATACTTACCATCAAATCCAATGATAGCATATGATTCTAAATTCTTTACATCACCCATCTTAAGTTATCAGTCTTTACTGTTATTGTCAATTATATTAAGTAATATTTTGTACAATAAAATAGGAAATATTAAAAAATATGTATTGTCAGATCAGAAGACTTGTTGTTGTGACGGTTGCTAGGATACTATAAAATAATTTTTACCATGGAAACGAACTTTTTTAAATCATGTCCTAAAAAGTTTTGAAATCATTTTATGTATATATCATAAATATCCTTAATTTAGAATCCTGAAGCTTCAGAGAACAATGTAAATGAGCTACATTTACCAGTGACTGATTCTTGTATGTAAATTATCTAAATAAATGATATTTCATCTTACATGTATAAAAACATTTTATTTAGTGCATTCATTCATACAGTCAATACATTAAAATTAATTAATCTAAATAATTCTTAAATTTCCTCCATAAGTCATTATTTACTGAACAAAACTGCCCAGTTATTCAAATTAAATATTACTTCCTTCTGAGGCATCTTCTGCGAACTGCTTTGGCCTCCTCATCAACCTGTTCTTTGGCCAGTTCAGCAATGCGCTTTGTTTCGTTGATCATGTATTGTTTAATTACCGACAGGTATTCTGATAGCTGTAAAAAATTGGTAAAAAGTTGATAAATATTTTGTACAAAGATCATAAGACATTATAATATCAGACATAAGATCTGTTGTATACTGATTGTAGATTTGTTTTTCCGTATGGATATACATATATAGGTATCTTTAATCTACAAGGGAAGTATTAGAAGTTTGGAGGAGGGGTCTCTTTTTTAAGTTGGTAGGTACCTTTTTTATTATTATAAATTTGAGTGTGTGTGGCAGCAAACTACTTGTTATTAATTATTTTTATGGTAAATTTCACGATTTGTAAGTATATGATTTTTGACCGGAACCAGGCACGGCATGCAACTTAGTAAAATATTAGGAAGAAATCAGACATAAAAAATCACAGGGTTACTAACAAGAAGATCGTCCTCCTTTTTTCCTAATTGAACGAATGCGCATTGCATTGCGTGGCTCTTATGTTCCATCCACGGATCATCACTAGCTTCCCAACCATCCAACTCTTTGCCACAAAGAAAGCATTTTGCGGCATCAGCATCTTCGGTACCCGTTGCTACAGAATAAAATCCAGCCTCTGCCATGTTCCGCACATTACACTTATTTTTATCACTAAACGGCCAGTTTTTGAACGTTTTTATTCTTTCTTCAACTAAAAATAAAGAAGGGCTCTCTAAAACAAGCCTTGTCATTTTTTATATAATTTAATATTGAATTCACAATACAATCAAACAGCGGTTTGAATTCAAATAAAAATAATTTAACGTTTTGTTAGCTGTCATCTGTCATGAATGATCTGTCAGCCTCAGTTGCCACCATAGACAAATAAATAAAAATAAAAATCTATGGTTGCCACAGTTGTCAACGCCAAAGCAGCTTTGGCGTTTAGTTTTGGAAAACGCGGCTGTGAAATGCGTACAACAAAACGTTGTCCAATCTAAGATAAAGATAGTTGTTTTGTTTGTTTTTGTGTTTTATATATTACTAGCTTTCCGCCAGCGGCTTGGCCGTGTGGTCTGGGTATATCTTATAACTTTCATCCCCTATTTCAACCCCTTACAGCCCTTTTTCTATAGTCCTTTTTGAGGCTCTAGACTATCTCTGTGCGCAATTTCATTTAAATCGGTTCTGTAGTTTTGGCGTGAAAGCGTACAGACTGACAGACAGACAGACAGACTGACAGACAGACGGACAGACAGACAGAATTACTTTCGCATTTATAATATTAGTAAGGATTCTTTAAGTCAAACTAGCGGTAATCTTTCAGGCCTACTGCAAAAACTAGCATAAATATTTTACAATCAGTTAGTTGGCGTGGTTCAATATAACCAGTTACCACGTAAAATCGACTAATCCAGAGCATCGAGAGTCTCAAGATCCTGATAGTAGAAAAACTAGATTATTAGTAGATTTTGTGGTGTCACACCCTAATTCTTATTTAGTTTCATTTCATTCATTGAATTTCATGAATTCATTCCGTTCATTCATTTCCGTTCTCTAAATCTCTACTGTCTAGAAATTGCACGTTGGATCGGACTCGGACGGAGTTTTTCGAACATATTTTGCGGATTTTAGTATCTTGAATTTCTACCCAGTTTAGTACGATAAAGTTTCTTTTGGAAATCAACTATAAATACATAGCGTGTTCCAAACTCGAGTTAAAATAATAGGTAAAAGTAGTTCATTACCTACTTGAGCGATCGTAAACGAAACCCAAGTGCCTAACATTTTATCATCTTTTGCTGTTTCCATTATTTTTATCGACTTTCATTTGTTTTCGTTTGGTGTTTAGTGATTTTCCGCGAATATTGCGATGATCCGAGCTGTTTTCTAGCATTGTCCAGTCGAGTAAAGTATTTTGGTAAGTAAAATTGTATTATGAATAATTTTAAAATATACTTTTTGGAGAATTGTTTGGTGAAATCTACTTTGGATAAAATGTGACCATACTGCATGCATAATTTTTTAAGTTTCATTGAAAGGGAAAGAATTTGACAAAAGACGGCGATCAAAAATAGTCGCATAGCCTATTACATAAATAGTAGGTGTAGGTAGGACAACATTATATGGTCAACAACAGTATATTGGTGTACTTAAATTACTCTGGATTCGCTGGTATCGTCTTAAAACAGCGCCAAACCGCCGAAACCATACTGCATAACCCTCAAAAGTTTCACACCATGTGTGAAAGTGAGGTGTGTGCCAAAAATGATGTCCTTGATAGCACAGAATAAAAACAGCTGACAGCCGATAGAGTTTAAAAGGAAGTAGATCATTTCACTATTAGAAAGAAAGAGAAAAACAATAATAATATAATGATTATAAATGTATGTTTATAAATTCGAACCTCAATATTATGTCGGTTCAAAATTTGATATTGACAAGATTACTAAGATATTTTATCATCAGTGTACTTCTATGGTACTTATTGAAGTTTGACAGTTAGTTAGTTATAGGTTAGTAAAAATTAAACTAAGTATGTGTCATCATGACAAATAATAAAATTATACTATATAGTTTAGTTACATTATTGTATACTGTACTGTAGCCTGTATCTTAAAATGGGGTTATACCTATTAGATCAGTAGGTAAATTCCTCAGAATACTGGAAGGTTGAGCATTGTATTATACCTACAAAGGAAGTTCTAGTGAAAAGGTTACTTTACAGGGCTTGGGAAGTCCTATTTAAAGGTTCACCCCTCTACCCTTTCTGGTATACATTAACACCTGGACTGCCTTGTGTTACCTATGTCAATCTTGTGTATATTTCCCTTTAAATAATTAGAACAGTGGTCTTAAAAATTGTTGTAACTATAAACCACTTCCGAAAACCTCTACGATGGTGTGTTCATGTTCCATCTCTGCATCGAACAAACAAAGTCTGAATTTCTGTCAGAGAGATAGATATTTTTTTGTACACCAGAATTATAATGTATGCTGTATACCACTTAATGAGACAATAAACAGATAGGTACATTATATTGTTTGAGTTGGCCATTCCTTAATTCTGATAATTAATCTGTCTTCTGTGTAAATGTTGGATTTTGCTATCATATTTTTTTATATTTTTGAAGCATTTATAAAGATAAAACTAGCCACAGAAGCCAAACCCAGTGTTATTGGGAAAAGTCTGGGAACCCATGAGAACTCTCAAAATGCCTACAATATTTGTCTCTAGCTATTACTATCGCGATGTAGTGTAACTACCTTGTGAAAATCAATTTTAGAACGTTGAAAGAATTTTCGGCGGTCATCTGCAATTGCGCATTTGGCGCAGGTTTTGATTCCCTCATCCAACAGACAATTAATTTTATTTCTGTTTTCGTTCAGTCTGGGACACCGTCGGACATCGTGAGTCGTGACGTGTCTCGCGTAATACGCGTCACGCTTCCACGCGCAGTTTAGCATCTTGTTGATATATTCGGCACTTTTAAATAAATTACGTGTCGTCACGTGATTTATTTAAAAGACATACCGTCCAGGCAGATCCCGGCTGTTAGGTGTACGAACAAATTATGACAATCGATGGCATATCTGTGGTTACCATACCCAAGTCTACAAAGTCTTTGCATCAATATCGAAAAGATTGCCAAGAAATTAGGTTGCGATGATGATGATCAGTTAAAAGGCCATTGCTCTGTAAAAATACTGATATTTAGCTGTACCTATCTACATCTGGGTAGATAGGAAACCGATTCCAATAAATTTAAAAAAGCTAAGATAATACTACCCATGGTTTTAAAGCCATTCATTGAAGTTCTGTCGAATCGAATGTACAACTCTGTTACATACTTAATTAATTCATGGCAAACTCGCTACGTTCATGTTAAAGACGAGGTCTAAGCACTCACGACATGACTTCGTGCTAATAAGTTGTACAACTTGGTCCAATTATACTGATTTCTGACACCCGTGAGTCCCGTGACTTTGGACGCTGTAAAGAGTCCAAAACGTCGTGAATAAAATAATTCCAATACCTTACCTATAGCGCGATAAAATCCGCATAAATTAGTTTTATTTCAATTGGTGCAATGTAATGAATTTAAGGTGACATTTTCATAGTTCGTGGCTCAATGCTCATACGCTCATCAACCAATCTGGAATGTTAAGTTACGCTTGACGCAGTTAGTCTGTAGATGGGCGACCATTCTTGACATATCGAGACCCCTCTATGCCTCAGAGGGCACGTAAAACCATCGCGACGGCAGCGAAGCTTAACGTCGGTCCCGGTTGTCATACAAAAACCTATGACAATTTTATTGTTAGTGGTATCAGGTACCCAAAAAGCCTGACAAACAGGGTATCCTTCGGCAACGCGCGACTGATACCTGGTGTTGCGAGCGTCCGGTCGGTTAGACTGGAAAGCAACGCCGACATGGTCGGCAAAAAGCTAGGAAGAAGGATTTTCAAGAAATATGGATTAAAATAAATATAAAAAAATAAAAATTAAATGGAGTATTGTGTAATTTTAAACGATTTTTTGTCCTGAAATTGATCTCAATTGCATAAAAATTGGCATTCATTGGTCATTTAATTGGCCGTTAGTTTTACCATGAATAAACAAAATATGGGGAGACTGTACATTAATAATTGTGCACACCACAACACTTTGATATCGGCCGATAACGTGCTGCAGTAAAATCACAGAAAATCATACTAAAATATCGTACAAAAGCTTAGTCTGTCTGTACTACAAACAGGCTGTTGTCCGTCCTCTCTTAACTGTTGTCACAAGTCTTGTAAACAAATAAATTCTGCTTATACCAACAGAGTAGATTTACAATATAGCGTCGCTATGAATAATATTATATTCATGGTATTACTGTCGCATAGTCTATTGCATGTCTTCTCACTATAAAAATATATAAGTAGGTACCTTCCCGACTACAGAAATTAATATTCATATCAGATTATTCTCTACGAATTTATAATCCGTTTTATTCTAGGTTAATCTTAATCAATTATAATTACTGTCAATTTTATATACTTAATATTACCTATTTTAATCGATCAATATACTTAATACCTACTTTCTTAAGCAGCAACGGAGTTACATAAAAAATATACAAATAATATGAACTGGGTACTATGCCTTATTTTAATTACGAAGAAAACGATAGTTGCGTTTGTTGCCAAGTCTACACAACTTTTTTGGGCTTTGCGTTGAAGAATCAGACAGAACGTCTCCTAAATATCTATAAAGACACGAAATTAGAATAGATTAAGTTATTTTAGGAAATGCCTAATCACCTAACAGATTTTATAAAAGTTATCTAAATTAAAGTGTTTGTTGCCTGATTGAGTTCAATACAAACCCGAGTAATTAAAATCCATACATTTTTTGGATGCAGAATATCTCTCCCTTAGTAGATGAGAGGGAGGAACTGAACTCTGAAATTTTGGTTTGATTTTCATCTTTGGGCATAAATGCCCTTGCCGATTCGCCTCCTTGCCCGTCTGGATTTGAATCTCCATTCTACAACAAACAATACCGCCGGTACATACAATCAGGCTAACTCACGTGCACCTGCATACACGTTCACGTTCTGTTTCACGTGATGTGATTAAAATTGTCACTTTTGTAGGTGAAACGATTAAAATGTCTGATTACAATGTTATCTATCTTATCAATAATAAATCATACCGCAAGCCGCAGTCTTAATTCATTTGAACCTCATTATATTATTCTCTTATTTTGAGTAGTCTCTAATGGAAGGCCTTTTATTTGCGTACATCTTATTGATGTACGTCCGTGTTGTATTGAGCACTCTGGAACTTCTGTAAGTTTGTTGACAGACATGGAGGTACTACAATCCGGTGCCGCGCCGTGTCCGTCAACAACCAGTGCGTGAACAAGAAGCATAAGGCTTCCAGCCATCACCTTTCCTCTTCTTCATCTTAACAACAAAGTGATGTTGCAACATGTTTTGTCATTCAATGCGGTTGCAGGGAATGAAACAATGATCGCGTTCGTATTTCGTCTTATAATGCCAACCGGATCACGTGTGCAATGAGCTAACTCGATACTGTTTACA
This sequence comes from Acronicta psi, assembly GCA_946251955.1. Classification (NCBI taxonomy): domain Eukaryota; kingdom Metazoa; phylum Arthropoda; class Insecta; order Lepidoptera; family Noctuidae; genus Acronicta; species Acronicta psi. The sequence goes on from OX276477.1 coordinate 13,892,931, forward strand.
AATATCGAAGGCCATTGCCCGTTACGGCAAATGTTTCGAGAAATGATTAGAAGTAACATACTGATCAAAAAACTAATTCGTCCAAAAATTTGGGTATTGAAGCTGAAACGCGGGACAAAACCTTAGCCTTTGTCGTGAAGTAAATTAATCTCTCTCCAGTATGTACCAATTGCGGCAGAAGAAACGGTAACGGCAGTTACCGTGCCTACCTCTGTAACCCAATTTCTAGACAATACCGATACTCCTAAGGACACCAGATTGCGAGCTATATGCACTCTTTTTACATAAATATGTTAAAAGTCGTGTTTGCCCCAATTGGAACATCTTTTCTCTGACTAAATAAACAATTTTTTTAACATAACATTATAATTGGCAATGAGTGAATTGTTTACAACATCCCAAAGGCGAAAATTTTCCATTTCCAACCTCGTTTTTGGCATAGTATATAGATTTAAAAAATCTGAAAATAACTACGGTTTCAGTTTCATCAGCTAATAATGTTAATTCTTTAAATAGGAGGTTTTAGAGACGGCCAGGAATTCGAAACGTCTTTCTTAAACCCAACGTTTCCTATAGACAAAGTGGGCCCATTGCAAAGCAGCCATTCATTAACATATTACTGCCAGAAATTCTGCGCAGAAATGTCACTCAAGAGAAAGAATTGGGCCAGTTTCTGAAGCCGGGCGAAATCCTTCCGTGACCTCTGGCCCTCCGACATAAATTAACGTATAGCTGGCGACAGCAAGCCTGATTTATTTTTATGATTCACCAGTAAAGTCGCGACAAATATTCCCATGGGAACGAGTACCACCATGAAAGGGAAATGGATTGGCGTTTGCTCTGAAACGCGCAGAAGTTTGATTACTTCTTGCATATTTTAGCGCTTTTAGTTTATTTATTTTATTTTGTTTAGCTTTGTTGTAGACTTATTATAATATTTTTGTTATTTCACTCAACATTTTGATAAATGGTAGGAAAAAAGGATTTTGGATTGGAACATAACAACAACAACACACCCCGCTTTGAGTTGCATTAACTATTATTTATTGTAAAATTTATATTATGTTTGATGTCGTGGTTTATGCAAGGCTGTAGGTTTTGTGACGAACGTTAATAGATGATTTGACCATGAGTATAATATAGCGACGGCCAATTAGTTTTGATGTAAGTGTTAATAGCCACCTTCCATATTTCAATTCTCTTTCAAGTTATTTAATTTTACTATGTAATCTAGTGAAGTGGGGATATCTCCGGGGAGTTGTAGAACTGTGTCGCAAATCATGGTGCACCTCTTATCCTGTCCTTTGTGCCCCATAACCTGCAGTCAAAGCGACCTCTGCGCTGCCACCGAAGACCCTGCCAAAGTAGCGAAGTTTTGGGCAAACCAAATGTAATTTTAATGTTCATACCATCGTCACAAAGAATAAGATATAGATTATCAAGAAAACGTTTAATGGAACACATTTAAACGAATTATTTAATACAAGTTAAACGAAGTTTTAAGATACATATTTTGAATGGATGTCATTTTGCTTGTGACTAAGATGTCAAGGCGTTATTTGAACAAGTGTTTAAATATCATTCAAGATTACTTTATACGAAATAAGAAAACACTGTTTAGTCAGGTTTTGTTGTATTGTTTTTGCGCTGAATCAGTGTCAAAAAATCTGATCATAATTATCTGCAAGTTGTACCAAACGGTCGCCACACGTAAATCTCTTGGCGATATAAGGAGCGTACTATACATGTTCCATTGACTGGTTACATAATTTAGGCGGACGATCTTCCGCTTCCAGCCAGGTTAAATGGCGCGATGGTTTCCGGGATACCTCGGGATGGGCCTGGCGATCGATGCGGCAGCCGCACTGCGGCTCATCTCGGGTTCAACGAGCCTAAACTAGTTGGAAAGTATTCAGGAATTACTGACGACAAATTTAAAACTTTTTAATTTTTGTGGATTAAAAACAATAAGGAACCTGGGAAATTTCCAGAAAATTGTAACTGTCAAAAATGAAACTAGGAGAAATTCCAAAAATGAATTGAATTCCACAACTTAACTGTTCAGCCGACTTGATGCCTTTCTCCTTCGTGCGACAGTTGCTGAACGTGAGAAACGTTCAAGAACGCAACGCAACTGATGAGAACTTTCAGGAAATTGTACTAACTTATGAATATCAAATAGAACTGGTTGATTTTAATATATTGTTTACAAGGGAAACGTGCCCTGTGTCAATCAATCAATTGATCGCAATGACTGGCAATTGGCTTTAATTATCTAGTTCGGAGGCGGTAAGGAGAGATACAGCACGTAGTGATTTGTAACCGTTACATAGTAAATTAGCATAAAGCTGTTTACTATGTTGCAACAATATTAGACTTTCTTGTGAGTTTGTTTCAAGTCGGCCCACAACTTTCCTTTTTGGTTAGTCTAGTCTTTCTTCTGCATAGGTATTGACAATCTATCATCATTGGTGAAAATATGATGAAACCAGTTAAAAGGGTTCGATCAGTTTATTTTCTACTTCAGTTTAATTAAATTACGGTATCCGTATTATACCCAGTAGGGTTGTTACCATTCGCCACAATCTACATGAAAATAAAGCTGGTACATAAAGGTATATTTCTGATATTGGACGATTATTAGTTCATTCATTATCATTACCTATATACAAAGAGTCATTCCGAAAATGTGTTGTGAGGCTTTAGCATCGTCGACGAGGGATTACGTTTGTCCTACATAAAATATTGGATGATACGAATATCTGTATAACGTAGGTAATCAAAAGGACGTTTGCAAAAATGGAACTAACCATTTGTGGTTTAATCGCTTAAATGTCAAAAGCGCTAAATGAAACAATGTCGCAATATGTTAAAAGAACAAAATCTCCTAAGAATGAAACTTGAAAAGCAAAGCAAAAAGCGTACAATGTCTTTCCCGTCAAGCAAAATGCCTAAGCCCAAAAAGACAAATCAAAACGAAAGGTCGAAAGCGTAAAAGACAAAAACTTAAGCTAAATAAATAGCAGCTTATTTTATCGTACTTACAAGTTGTAAACATTTTGCGCTGTTCTGTCTTTATGCACTTTGGACATTTCACTCCTTGGACATTGCACACTTTTGACGTTTCCCAGGATATTTTACTCTTTTGACATGTTTCGCTTTTAACAGTAAACTACGGATCTTTACGCAGGTTAGTCAGTTCATAAATTCATAGTGCTTGATTTACAATATCTATTTTGTTTTCACGTTTTCCTTCTCTCACTTGGAAGAAATCTCGCTTGGAAGAACACAGAGAAGTTCTCTGTGTTCTTCCAAGCGAGATTTTGTTGTGACAGTTATCTCCGTATTATCAGGTGTCAGGTGATTGACTAAGTAGGTCAGGCCGGTTATTTTCAACTGCCTATTTGAATGGTACATTATGTCCGCGCTGATTGTTAATTTAAGTGAATGAGACCGTGTCGCTTGCAATACATTCATTTAATACTGTTTGTTTCGGTTAGCATAACTTATTAAGATGTTATTGGTATACTTAAATATTTTTAAGAGGTTTTTCGTGTTTATCGATGTATTACAATGTTATAAAGCATAGAATTATGTTGAAGATATAGCACAGTCATCAAGTATTGTAATGACAGTATTCTGTAAGAGCGTAGTTTCGTAATCAGCATACAATAGCCAATTGATTCTTTAAGATACTCATAAGCAAGAAAATGATTTAATTTAGCTACTACTTGTAATTTCGTCATTCGTATCGTTTCCATTTTCCAACGTAATACTAGTAATAATTTTTATTAATATCTATTCAATTGCATACACGCATTACGTTACTTCCTGATACAATAAAATTATTTTGTTATTTCTCAAGATACTTTCAGGAAATGAACAAGGTATCTATTTGTTGCCAAGACAAAACACTATATATATTGCTGTGTAGTAGTTAACTTTAAACTGTCTGTATCTTCAGTAGTCTTCACTGTGTGACAGTGAACCAGAATATTCCATTGGGAGCGTTGAAAATAGCCGACTGACCTCAATCGAATGGAGTACCCGCTGTCTTGTGTCGGCTCATCCAGTAATCCATTTAAGTAGTACCTTATGGCTTTATTAAACCAATTTAAATGCATCTTCGATATAGTGGACTTTGTTTTTATTGATAGCCGTCATCCCGCACCTTCTACGTACGTATCGCAGATGGAACTCCGGCAGCTCCCAATCCATACCTACGTTTGCTTTTACAGGTGCAAATGTTTTTAATTATACTTCTATGCTTGATAACAAAAGGTGTGGGGAAAACCTTTCGGAATTGTTTCTCAAGTATTGTAAGTAGAAGTGCATTGAAAGTAAAATAATGTCACTGAACATTTGATTTTGACTTTACAAAGCAATTTGACTCCGCAAAACTTTGAATTGGTTAGTTTGATAGATCTGTTGACCAGTTGCACTTGCGGAGTATTTTAAACAGTAAATACGGATTAGCGCGTTGACTTCTGTTGTCTTGTATCGTTTTTAAATGTATATCCCCCCTCTTTCGCACGCACGTATATTTGCTGAACATAGTCGTACGCTGTCGCATAATAGGATAACGGCCGTATTAACAACTATATGTTAGGCATGCCATTATGTACTCTGTTTAACGAGTAGTAAACCCGATAATTATTTGCAGCTAATCATCATGCACACAGAAACAGATACTATTTTGTTTGTATTCTGGACACGTACGTTATGTAAAGAGGTGTCCCAAAGTTTCTTTGTTATAGAAACATTAATAGTTTACTTATTATAGTCACAGAACAAAGAATAACTTTTTACCAATTTTCTCTAAATATAGTCAGATCTTATCGAATTGTTAATCTTTGTGATTACCTAGTTATTTTTACCGAATTTCATAATTTGGTTACGATTGTTATCTATTGTAATATCCAGGTAGATTAACCCAAATCTGATATTAGGATAACTGTCTGGTGTGTGACTTTATTTTTGTTTTCTCCAATGAAACCAATTTGCTAACTAGAAGCATCAACCCCAGTTACTGTTTACATTTCAGTTTCGTATTCATTTAGACGATATACTTAACTATCTCTGAGAAATTTTAGCTCTCAATCATTCTTGAATCTGAGCTCAGTCGTTACAACACTTTCCTTATGAAATAATTGGTATGAATGAATCATCTTCAGTTTACAACCGCGAATAGATTTTTTGAAATTTTGCCTCCAGAGATTAATGCCTTTTAAATTTCATCCCCTCTGAGTGACAGCGACATGAATTATTTAGTCGTTTTAATAAAAAAAACCACGGAAGGAGAGAATGAGACTAAAAATTACCATAATGGTAATATTGGAGATAAAGTAAGCAAAAAAATACATAATGATACATCGAAAAGCAGGGATTTTGTTATGTCACACGCTTGAAAAGGTCTGTGCCATTTGCTCATCGAAAAATAACAAAGTGAGTCTTTGTTTCTAGCTGCCAGTTTTTCACATTTTGTTCATGTGGGTCGTGTTTGACCTTTAAGCTACATTTTCTGTCATACGCAAAAGGTTTTCCCTTGTGGCATTCCCTCATTTAATTTATAAGCCCTCAGAGATACCAAGTATACATAGTTCTTTTTTCGTGATCGGGGTGTTAAAAAATTGTTTTAAAAATAAAGCTTCTGCTTCTATGACAAGATTTGTTTATGGGTAAAATTTGCTTTTCTCAAAGTTGAACTACGTAATATTATTCTGTTGATGTTTAAGTTACGTAGTCTGTCAATAAGCCTGTTTTAGGACCGGTGTTTAGAACATTAAGTTTTGCTGTAACACCAACACTTTACTATAACATTTTCGCTTACTAACATTTGCGTTCCTATCCTTTATTTAACGTTTGATTATGTAGTTACACAGCACAATTTTAGAGTGCTTCATAATGCTGAAGAAATATTTTATTAGGTATAATATAAAATCTCTCTTAAAATTTTAACAGAAACATTTTCCAGGGAACTTGAATTACAATTGTACTTTATACGTATTCAAAGCTTTTTTTCTGTTGAACTCTTCTATTGTAAGACTTTTTAGTATTAATTGACTATCGCACTCCAAGAATGCTGTACGAGTAAAGTGCGCAAATTTTCCCGACATACTAATTGAAACTAATTCTTGATAGCAGTTAGGGCGGAGGCCCTACCCTAAGTGGTTCTTAGAGACCTGTCCTTGAGCTAGTCGACCGTGACCTTCACGTAATGGTACTCGCTAGAGGGCTTTTTGTTCAAAATGTAACCCCTCGTCTTTTGATTATGTTGTAAAAACATTAGAGCTTAGAGTGCAAAGTCACTTAACAGTTTTAATAAGTGAAACCGATCTATACAGCAAAATAATTTATTTTGATAAAGCTTTTCATTATCGCAGGTTCATTAAATAGTGCGACGGATCAGAAGTTATTAGGTACTGTTTTATCTAATATCCCGGTTAAATTATGTTATCTGTCGAGAAAGGAATTTAGAACCTGACCTAAATAGAATGCGGAGCTTTGATACGTTGACAGATTTCAGGTTATTTAAAGACTCGTTTGAAGTCATTGGCAATGTCGGATTTCGTAAATTTCATCTTAAAGACCTGAGTGTCTCTCACAAAATTTGCTGTTTTCAACATTATATTCTCGCCTAAATTCTCATAAACTGGGATACCTATTGTTTGTAAAAGCTTTTAATATTTAGACACGCTCAATAGAGCCAACTTCGCCTTTCAACGCCCGACCTCTAAATGTGTTATCATTTTCGGGACCTTTTTTGCTTGTAAATTGTTTGCTCTGGTCGTTAGCGAACCTTTCAATATAATCAGGTTAATGCCATTAACGGCTATAGAAAATTAATGTACTATTGAATTGACGAAAGTAAAACGACAATGAAGCCTGCAAAAGAGACAGAAAGTCGTAAATTAAATGTCTCTGAATTCATTATATCATGGCGTCTGTTATTTACTTGTTATTCTGAAGGTCAAAATTGTGTTCTGCTTCGATTTCTGCTGACCCGAAGGTCGTTAACCGTCGCTTGAGAAACTGGCTCGTATTTTCAGCTGTAAAATATTTAACATCTACGGCACCATTCGATTATTCATTTCTGAATAAGTAGTATTTATTCTGCGTCGATATTCCTAAGAGTTTCGTATAATCGTCAGAATTTTCGGAGTTCGTGTCACTTCACAGATATTTTTTATATGTTCTTCATTACTTCGTGGTGTTTAGTATTGTGTTTCACTTTTCGCTTTATTGTAAGTATTACATTGTTGGGAATTCTTTGTATCTGCTACACGCTAACTTGTATTTAACGCTCATATCTATTTATGTTGTGTTTCTTTGAACTGTGATGGCGTACACCTGTGTTCGCTTTTATCATTGAAAGCACTTTTATAGAAAAGAGCCTGTATTTTTATCATTATTTGAAACTCAATACCTTTGAAGGTGTTGACATAATGTTAAAGTATGTTTCTAAGAATATTGTTTTTTTTTGTGATTTCTGACCTCTCTGCGTGGCGTGAGCATTTCATTTTCGACACATCGACACCTCACATATCGTCTATAAACTTAAAACCTATTCCGTTTAAAAATAGTATCTATGAAATTAAATTTTCTTCCATTCGTAAACTTTTTTACTGGTGGTTGACTGACTCGCAGATGTCAGACCGAGTACAGAGAAGTACGTCGACCTCGTCTGTAGTTTAACATCCAGAATATTATTCTAGAACCAATTACTCTTGGTACTGCACTGATTATATAGCATAAAAGTTCGTGTATTTTAGAAGCGGTTGTATGCTTAATTTTGTTAAATTTCTCGAAATTGTCCAATTAGTTTTGGAGACAAAACTACGTCCAAAATAGTTACCTAGCTGTTGTAGAGAGTTTTGCGAGTGTCAGAGCGTATAATTTTATGCATCAAATCAAAGCGATGTGAATTACTTAGTACCACAGTTTCTCGCTGCATTTTTTATTTGGAATGGATTTTATAATCTATGGCCGTCGGCAACATTTAACAAGAAAACTAACAGCTATATTATTAACTTGTTTAGTAATGTGGAAGAGCACCAACATAGGGGCTAGGGCATTGCACTGAAGCCGTAACAGTGTGTTCCATACGCGTCCCTAAGGCTAATATTCAGAGACGATGCTGAGCATAAACTTAGGCTTCCGTATGTCAAATTGTCATACAAATTTGACATACGGAAGCATTACTTTACGCTTAGCATCGTCTCTGAATATTAGCCTTAGTCATTAAATATAATATAATACAGACAGCAGACAAATATTATGTATGTACAATTTTTGTTCCCTGAATGGGAGCTTTCCAAAAAATCTCCAACTTCGCCCTCTAATTCAATTCGGCGGCTTCTTATTCTTACTAAAATACTGTTTGGAAAAAACAATGAACACAATGCTTTTCACAGAATAATCTAGCTTTAATACTTACTCCTACCTACCTAGCACAATGTAACGTCGAATTTAGAGAAAAATGAATGATGATACTCAATTGTTTTCAGATTTATTTCAGCAAAAACGGCAAGTAATAAGTCGTCCATCATTTTGAACTCCGACTTTAATATAATGTAAGATTTTGTAGCATGGAATCGTCTGTAAAAAAAGATGAAATAAACGGCTATTTGTTAATACTTTTGATATTTAGTTTTCGGCAATGAAACAAACATAATATATTTTCGTGTAGGTAGGTGTAAAATTGCAGCTTTGAGTATATATATAAATTGTATTGTTTCTCATACTTGATGAATGTTCCTTAATTATAATACTTACGAGTAAAATAATTAGCTATTGTTACTTTAATTACAGTTCCTCAAATGCAAATATTAATTATCTCTACTATTAACACCATAATTATTTATTTAAGCGTACAAATTCAGTCCATCCAAACACTGGAATGTACTTAACGGGACGTCAAAACAATGGCGCCTGTTTAAACTATAGGTACAACAAACAAAAGACAGTTGTTGTGAACTCTGTACAATATCTATCATTAACCATTTTGACACTGACACGTGCAAACGCACCTAAGTCTATTTATTCTGTGGTTTTTCTTTATAGCCTAGAATTGAGGTTGTAGTTACAACAATGTAACTACAACCTCCATTCTAGGCTATTTACTAGTTTACAGTTCAAATTCAAAGTATGTTTTCGCACGTGTCCTTATTATTTCTGTACCTTATCTACAACCATTTACAACCTACCAATGACATCAGCCGTTTAAACTAGGAGAGCTGCACTTGAACAAATATAAATGGAAAACAATAACAATGTGTGATTATGTAACACAAAACATTAATCAAGCACAGACTAAATAGGCAGGCTGGTGGACATTTATTTAGCGTCATCCAGTTTCGGTTCTACGTGAAATGTGTCCGCAACAGGCTCTCTGGATATCTGCATTGCACTATTTGGCCGCAGAATACGATTGGCAGGTTTTTAGTAAAAATAACGATGGAAAAATTACAAAAGCCTTTGTTAGATAATGTATTGTAAATGCACAATGGCGCCATTTAGGACCTGAAAGCTAAGACATTGATTTCTTACAAGTGTAACAAGAAACTGCTAATTATTTTACAGCATGGCATGTTTTAATAAGACTGTATTTTATATGTGAAATAAGTTGGCACTACAATTTTCGAAGTAGGTCCGAGACTAGGTGAAAGCACGAACCGCCTATTGATCAGCCGAGGGCCAGTTGGCAAAACTGTTATTAATATAATCCACATAGTTGTGATGTATATTCATTCTTGGATTAAGAGACTTCAAAAAGGAGGTAAATACTCGATTCAGCATTAATATTAGCTATTGAAAATATAATATACCGAAATATTCCCAGAACATTTATTTGATATTTCTCCGAAATGTGCCAAATGATTGAAGATAGTCTTCTAGGTATGCTGCAATCATCATGAATATTGTGCTTAGTCAAGAAGAATATTAGATAATTGCGTTCGTGAATTATCTTAGGCGTATTAATATGGTCCTCGCTACGGTACGGTAATAATCACTACCATGTGTCTGAATGACGTATTTATCTGAAACCACGTTGTCAAACCTGGCCGTACTAAAGTTAGCCGTGTGAATGCGCAATGGATTGTTTAAAAGGTAAAAATTGTATACTGCGCAGCTAAACGGCCAACTTCATTCCGGTCACGGTATGCCGCCCGAACTGTAAATGCTTTAGCACCAATATGAAATCAAAACTACTAGGCCTGCTTTTGACTGCCAGAGTGACGTATGGATGACAAAACAAAATGTTCCAGCACGACACCACGGTCACGACTGGAAGATAGATTGGCTTTGCATGCCTTTGCTTGTGTGATGTAGCGCTCAAAAGTTAACTTCATACCAATAATAACAGTAATTCAGTCCTCTGGGCTTACAGTTTTAAATATAAGATGACAATAGTGTATTGAACGCACCACTGACTCGATTGGTTTGCGAGGATAACGATAACGTTATCAGTGGGAACCCGACACTTTGTCCTCCTAACTGACTAATTTAGTACACCTAATCTTTTTTATGTACCAAGACTAACGAGCTTCTACGTGCCTACGATTGAAAAAATAACACACAAAAATAATCCGGGAAGGAAAGACTGCACCTAAATACTTACGGATATTCATTAGACAGACGATAATAATCGTTTAATTTACAGACTAATTAGCAAATTTCAAGGTTTTTGCTGATTTACATTAGCTACAAAATGGTTGTGTGTGTGTTACATAACTATTATTTCATGCTGCTGTTATTATCATTTATCAGTATAAACGATATAATATATCATATCTTAAATTGGTTTTATCTTACCAGTTTTAAATTGCTTTTCGCTTCCAACTGTGACACATCTTTTTAGCCAGCTGGCCATTAAAATCTTGGTCATCACTCGCAATTGCTGCTAAATTTAGCCGATGTTAGGTAAATGCGTCTGTGGCCAATAGTTTTCGCCCCGTGTTTAGGCTATAATCTTCAGAATGTATTATACAGATATGTATTTTTACGTGTTACTCTATCCAAGCAAACTGTATAGCTTCATCTGTTCCACTCTTCATCACTCAACTCGTCATAATAATTCCTTTCAGATTTTACAGTCGTTACGGTACGGCTATTTTAATTTTATACTACGAAGTCAAAACGGATCTATCTCAATGTTTCGAAACCAAATCTTTTATCATAAAATAATCATGATTATATACATCAAGATTAATTTAAAAGATTATTCATAGTTAGGATTAACATTTCAAAAGCCGTAGGATTAGGTAAGTTTTAAAATAAGACATAATCGCATATAATTATTATCTGAACGACTCCACGACTCCACGCTACTCGTGTTCCGATACTATACTTAAGGCGGAACATACGGTCTGCTCCCGGCCATTTTCCCGCTAGATGGCGCTGTAGTCAACATTTTACAGTTTATTTTTTTTATGTCTAACTAGAACATTAATAAGTCGTAGAAGTAGTTTTTGCTGATCTCAAATATAACACTTTATTGAACTTGTTCATAACATTGCCTCAAAATCCACCCAAATCGACACATAACATATCTGCCGTTGAATATAGGTCGTTTACACACTTTACACACGCACACAGACGAGAAAAACTTGTTAGAAACTTGACCACTAGATGGCGTGTATTTCAAAAATTCGCCGCCGGCTACAATAATTATATTTAAAACGATTAGGATAGGAAACAAATGAAATGTTCCTTGCGAAGCATATGTGGTGTGAATACTGTACGTAGTACTCGCGACCGGCATGCGTGTATTATCATTGATTAATCTGTATGAACGTAAAAGAGGAGTATTTGTAATGATCGAAGCAGGTGGTGTTCTGTAGTTACTGCCTACCTCAATGGGAAGAAGGCATGAGTTATATGTATGTATGATAGGAAAATAAAACGTATTCTCATATAAAATCAAGTCTTTTATTCAAATTAGGCTGAGAATCAGTCCCCCAAAACCCTTCACCACTTCCTAATGCTTTCGCTGGGAAGAAACAATGGCGCAACAAACTCCCCCAGCAGCACAGCTGTCTGTTCATGATATAAAAACTTGACTGTCCAGTTTATAGATATTGTTTTATTTATCGCCTTACACTATTTAATCACCAAAACAAAAGAATTTGAAGTGACACATGATGCCTGATACAATATTATAATTGCATCAAATATTATTACAATAATACAGAAATTATACATAACAGACGTAAGAAACTAATACATATACATGAGATAACTAACCAAAAATACATTTTTTTATGTGATTATAACCAGGTAGGTGAAATAATAATTTATAATGTCCAAGCACGCATAACTACGAAAGTTTTTCGTACACGGCTACATAATTACACCATCTATACACATCCAGTGTAATTTGATCCCGCATTGTATAAGAATTCCGTACAATACAGGTCAGCTTATACTGAAAATGTATAGCATGATTGTAGCCATACCATTCAAATCTATACATTTAGCATTTTTTTGAACACGTCTCAAGATGATTTCGGGCAGAATACAGTTTTTAAAAAAGTCTAATAGCTTTGGTATCATATTGTTGATAAATTCATCATCTCTGCAAACTTCTATAACAGTCAAAGGTTCAGTGACTGAAATGAAACATATAAAGTAGCATTTTTCCATTTTGCTAACACGCATTTGCCCTTGGACCTGAAATAGTATATTTTAATTATAATAAAAGAAAAACAGACATTGAAAGAAATTATAAACTGGACATGCAATACAATTATCAATATACTTACTTGATAGTAATAATCATGCTTTTTATTCATAACTAAAATGCTGTTGTCTAATTTTAGGGCAAGGTTTTCTTTTCTAGTGCAGCTGCCTCTAGACTTTGATTTTTCCTCGCCAATGATGGAAATCACTTGATCTCAACAACAGCTCTCTCATTTTCAATTATACCTGTAATAAATTGTCATAAAATATAATACACTGAAATGGAGCTATAAGTTGGAAGGATACAAGACATGCGATCGCCCATAGTGCTTGTAATACTTGGTCTGTAGCGTTTATAATTAGCATTATAATTTTCCATATTTGCCAAATACATAAATAAAATTGAAGCTTGATAGAGAAAAAATTACCATCTGGACTGCCGGCTAAACATCCAAATTCTTCATCAATAAAAAGACCTGAAGGCCTAACAATTTTATTATGTTGTTGCATGAACATACTTTTTGCTACATTCTCATTTTGCTGCCCATATAACATGTCTTTTGTACAAATATTCTTTTTATATAGAATATCTTTCACATGATTGTGACATGGAGTGGTAGTACGGCGTTTGCAAATCTGTAAACATAAAGTCCAGATAAATAAATGTGGGTAGTAAAATTAATTCAGCATCAATGCCTACATATTCAATAAAATATCACAATGTTACCAGAAATGGATAATTATGAAATGCGTGTAAGTAACCATTTTTAATAACAAAATTATACCATAAACTTACCATTCCAAATTGACTAGCAGTCAAACGGTCACTTCTATGAGTAGTATATAAATCATTCTCATGCTGCCCTACAGTAGACATTTCAATCAGAGATATGTTTTCTGGTGACTTTTGGAATTCTGCTAACCGTTCTTCACACTGTATTCTCAATTGTGCTTCGTCAATATCAATTGGATCACAAGCTTCAGGTCCATAGTGCTTGTCCGGTTGGGTTTTTTCTCTTGGAGCAAACAATCGTTTACGCGTCGAAGATTTCTGTCGTATTCTGCTTTGTTCCTTCCGCTTTATGTATTTTTTGAAATATGTCCCTGGGCTCTGTGTGGTCTGCTTTTTCCAGGCTGTTTCATGCCATTTGTGTCCAGTAGCAAGCGATAATCCTGAAAGACAGAATATTGTTTTATATAAAATATTAATAAAATATAAATAGATGATTATGTAACATACAAAGAAACAACACTGTACCATGATAATCAAAGCATCTATCACTAGTACCTACTAACAATTTATGAGTGTTTATATTTACCTGCCACATGAACGCGTCGCTGGTAAGAACCCCCTCTTCCTAAACTAATTCGTTTTCCAGAGTTGAATTTATTTATTATGCTCATAAAGTTTTCAGCCACATTTGTTGTCTCATTTGACAAACGACCTGCTTTCAACGCGATTTTTTCATTGGCTGCATAAATCAGAGCCCACACCTCTGGAGCAGTATTTTTCAGACTTTCAACAAGGTTTTCTTGTTTCTTTTCACTTCCGTTTGCATCCGTTTTATTGACATTGCAATAATAATCCTTGCAGTTTTCATGTACTCCAAATACATGGAGCGGGCCATTTCTCAAATCAGTTGCCATAGCAGCACTCTCACTGCTACACATTATAATTTTCCGTGCCACTTGTGTAAGCCTCATCACCTTTGGCTTCAAAATATTTCGCCCATAAAGTGGAAGCTTAGTGTTGGCCAAGATCTAATAAAGAACATACAAATATGAATACAGATTATGATTCACAAATTTTGAGATATCTAAACATATTTGATATATTTATTTACCTTGTAGAGTGCGCTGGTATAGTTTTTTATTACATGATTCTTGCATTCGATTTTTTTTATTTTGTTTCCATATGACACTTTCTCTTTCAAGTTTGAAAATACAGAGGAGTCTCCGTCACCAATAAAACTCAAATAGCGAAGTTGATGTATTTCTTCACTCTTTTGAAAGCCTTCCACAATAATTTGTGATTCCATTGCTGTAGATGGTCCAGTAAAGTTTTTGCAGCAATTATGTGCTTTCATATCCATGTTTCTTGTTTCATAATATTGACATGTATAACAATATTTGTTTCGAACACCAAGAAATAGACATTTCTAAGTTTCTTTACCAATAATGCAGGCCTATTGAAAAGGAACATGTGTTTTAATATTGCACAAACTAAAAAAGTCTTACAGAACCAAATTTGTATTTAGTAAAATACTTACCATACCAGAAGGTGAATCAAAGTTATGGCCATATATGACCGTTTCAACCATCCTCCGTCTACATAAACAGTAATATATGGAACACCGTCTGAAGACACATGACCTTTCTCAATAGCAATTGACTTTTCTTGTTCACCAGCAGTTTTAATTTCCTCTGTCAAATGTTCAAACCACACACTGCCTAATTTTTTTTCAACACGACGAAATTTATTAGCCGACATTGTCGGAATATCCATGAGACTTGTTATGTGAGCTGCTTGAGTGTAGTAGCTGCCAGCCGTCACAGTTGCCCACACAAATTAAATACAACAGAAGATGTTACTTTTACACACTCGGTATTTGAATAAAATTGAATGATATCGAATTTCACAACCATGTAATGAGATCGCAGAATTCGCAGTCGTATTCTAACTAGAATCCGTTAGAATAGGCAGAATATGATATTATTATTACAGATTATAAAGATTATTTGCAGGGGTACGTTCTAAACTCATAACAGTCATAACAGAAAATAAAACAATAAAAATTAAAGTAACATTTTACTTATCTTTATATTCCTTGATCGACGAATAAGAAAAAATATTACATAATTAATAAAAGTAATTTAATTACAAACAATAAATCACGTCTATTAATTTTTTGTAAGTAACTCAATGATTTGTTTGTTTCTGAACAAATGCAATGATTCCGTAAATCAATTTTCTGAACGCACCCACATATTTGACCTATGTCAAGGTCTGCTGCACGCTGCCACAGTCTATAATAAAAGAAACAGTCCGGAAACTAGGACTTTAGTACGTTTGTAGGTACAAACGCTCGAAATAAACAACCGCACCGACCCACTATGAAAAATAAAGGTCTGTTTCTGATTAAAAATCAATAACTTTTTTATTTCTGAATATTATATTTTAAAATTTTGCACAAATATAGAATAGTGTATATGGCTTGCATGGCAAATGGAATGTAATTTATTATGATTAAATTTAAAACCATACATGAAAAAAAAAACAAATTCAAAATTATCAAAAATGTTCAATGTTTCTTTTTTAGCAATGAATACTATTATTTTAATGTTTACAAAAACCAAATATCGAAAAAAATAGTACATCAAAATACCAATCAATTTAAATAATAAAAACATATTTAAAAAAATATGTGATTAGAATCGAACACAGATTAATTAATTGTAATGTTTACTAAATGTTACGTTATTTATACTTGATGAACTTCGGGATCTAAAAATAATTCGTTCACTTTCAAAAGATCTAAGGTGTCTTCATCAAGTTCCTTCACATTTTTAGTATACGGTAATCTAATGCCGGTTGTGTAAGGATCTAAAGTATAAAGAAGATTGAAATAGATCTTGTTTGTCACATCCCGTCACATCATGGGCGTTATGTGAAAAATGTTCATTATTTTTCTGTTATACGTTCTTGTAGCAACGAAAACGGCCAAGCCACAAATTTTGGCTGAGGTGTAGAGTTTGTAAAATTAGGGCTTGTAGAGTTTGGGCCTGTAGAGTTAGAAGTTTGGCACATGAGATCTGATGACTTTTTGATAGTCTTGGCAACATTTTACATGAAAATGTTTTTGGTGGGATTTCACTTCTTTTTGTAAGTTGCTCATGACAATATTTTTTACCCGACTGCGCCAGAAGGAGGGTTATGTTTTTCGAGATTATGTATGTATGTATAAGTAGATCAGGGCGATATATGCCTCTTAGGCAATTATATTCGACTACTGAAGTCAAAATTTATAAGGTAAACACCTTACAAATAGTCACTCTAGAGAGTATGGTAGTATGGTGATAGCATACGCGATTCCCAATGGCAACTCGGAGTCTGAAGTTGTGCCAGGTTGATGGCAATAGGCTGCTTCCCTATTACATAGGACCTTAACATACTGGCGAAATGTGCGTGTATATAATGTACACCTCTGCCTAATCCTTCGGGGAGTACAGGCGTGATATTATTATTCGTAATAGTAAAATTATTAAAATTATTAGAACCTTAAATATTCTGAAACCTGACGAAAGCCCCATGTACACTTTTATCCCCTAATTTAGGGGGTTGAGGAATGATTTTTTTATTCTAATACAATTTATATATTTAGACATAGACACCTTGCGGCCTAGCCTGGAAGTGAACTCTGGTCTCAGTACGCTGAGTACATAAGTTTAGATAATTCGATCAAGCGTGTGATACAAACTCAAACTCTAAATAAGTTATGTTGATAGCATAATGTTTAACTTATTCAATAGATTGGAAGGAAAATTATGTTAAAAATACTAACAATTTCGTAACAGAGAATGGATATCCACCATGGCAAGGTTTTAAGTTGAAAAAGTGCGAATGAGGCTTATCCTCATTCGCACTTTTTACACTCTTTAAACCCTTCGGGGAATACAGGCGTGGTGGTATGTTCTGTTATGACTCTTCTTTAGATGTTTTGTCTTTAACTTTTGGCGCAACAGCTGAGCGATTACTTTAAGCTCATTAATTTTGTGGATTTTATGGGTTCTTTTATGGGTTCGCGATCGTTTATATACTCTAACCGAAATGTACAGACACGACTTTTTTACGATTTTATAATAGTATAGATAGATACAGGTACACTGATTCATTTACTATAAATGTAACTTTGTAATCCTATACATTTAAATAGGATTACAAAGTTATTTATGCAGTTAGTGTATCTAGAAAACTAGAACGAAATTCTAAAATATTTGAGTTTTCCCTTGATTTATACACTAAACACTAATTGTATTCTAAATTTGAAGCTTCTATGTCTGCTAGAAGTGCCTTAGAGTTTTGATGATCGGTCAGTCAGTGAGTGAGTGACAAAATTACGAAACTTTGACTAGTTATAATTTTTGAACAACTGATTCAAATTGACTGAAATTTGAAATATGCTGTATTTATACAATGCCTGCTTGGTTACTGCAAATTCAGGCTTAAAGTTTTATCAACAACGAAGTTATAGGGGGTCGAAAACCCTGGGGCCTGAATTGCTTCGGGAAAAGTTTGGTACGGCCGTGCCACTTTTTTGCTCGTATTGGCGGGGGCACTGCCGTGCCCCCTGATAATAACAAAAAAAAAATTCTAAAATTAAACTTATTATTATATTAAGTCTAAGTAACAAGGATAATAATATTGTTGACAATTTCCTGCTTACTCTATTTTGAAACTAGACGCAGTAATAAAAAAATAGAATCATATTTGAAATAGTCGATATTTGTTACAATTGTTGGTGCGCTGCGTATAGCAAACATTGGCCTGACAAGCTATTTTGAACATTTTTTGAAGGCAGACTGCGGCATTTCGACGTCCTAACGATGGCTATGATTGGACGATACTAATGTAAAATTATTTTTTTTTATTAAATTTATTATTTTTCGGGCCATTTTTGAAGCGCACATCGGAAATCTAGTACTATTATTGATCGAAGGTGGTAACAGTAACAATTGTTGTGAATAGTAATGTAATGAGGATGATGCAGCTTGATGTGTAGATGCAGAGATTAAAGAGTAGGTAAGTATTAGAATTTTGAAATTACTGCCATTTCGTTTGCCATGCCTGAGATTAACAGACGCCATTAGATTACCTATTTATATTGTATTTGTAAGCTAGTTATTTCAATTCGATAGATTGATCAGTACAGAACAAAAAAGATTCAATAAAAAAAACAATATCAAAAACATTAAGAGTTACAACCCTACTGCTTCAATGTAGCGTCTTGTATTTATTTCTTCAACTAGGCTTAGTTTCGCTACTGTTCCCTCTATGTATACTGTGACGCTGCACTGAACCACACGCGGCGAGTACCTACACGACATTGTATAAACAAACTAAAAATAATGTTTGTCTGTCTGAAACCACAAAATGCGTAAAAGGTATTCTAGGTGTTTTATAAGTACTTCGATTTTGCAAATATTTGCAAACTTAATTTTGCTACTACTTCGGTGGGTTAATTATTAATATTATAATAATAATAATACAATAATTGATAATAATATAATCATATAATAACCTATTTGAGACGTATGTAAGTAATAAGTACCTATTGTGACGATATTTCAGCGCCTAAAATCCAACTCACGGGCCACCTTGCTGTTAGGTACTAATATTATCGCTGAAAGATAGTATACCTACCTTTTATTTTACGGATTTTGAATCATTACTACTTGTGGGTATATTAATATTAATTTATTCAAAACACGTAGTATACCTACCTATATGAAATTATATTAAATTGGAATCAAATACATACCTACTAGAGATATTGAATTTCAATCGCAAAATAACACGCGAGAAAATCCGCGTGACAATACTATAGCATACAAGCAAGCTTGAAAATTGTATTTTGTTACATTTCAATCGAGCGAACGAAGAAGTAAGAACGGCAACGTTTTCTTCTGCGGTAGGTCACGGTTGCGAAGAACGGCAACGTAGCAAAAATCATATAGGTATACAATTTACGAATAAAGTTCATAAAAAATTGTTTACATGTTATAATATGTTATTATAATGTTTTTTTCGTTGAAACCTGTTTGTGAAAGGTAGGAAAGGAAATAAAAATCAATTATAAGACGTATTATATTGATTTAACAAAATAATAGTAACGCCAGCACGCCATCTAGCATTTAATCTCTAAACTATCGCAATCATGGCGCTCAAAGACTACAATATAGTACAGATGACGCTTTTTTGGCGCTAGTTTGCTTATCTAAACTCACGCACACATGTAAGAAAGTTGTAAATTTTGCCTGAATTTCTCGACTGTTTTTCTCAGTAAATAAATGTAGTTATTTTCTAAAAATATTTATTGCGGACACAATTAATTGTAGAAAAGGGATAAAATGATTCGGTTTGAACAAAGAGTGTCTATGTTTAGCGAAAAGACTGATCGAAAAATGTATGGACGGCCTGTCGGAGCTTCCACCTTAACAAATACCACGTGGCATGATGATATTTCTAGAATGACATTATGTACAGGAAAACGTTATTTATCGCTATTATTGTTTAGAGACGATAACTTCAATTTATCTTCTATGATTACTGTTTTTTTAATTAAAATATTCAATAGAAGTTGACAAGTATCTACCAAATTCAGGCATTTATTTCATAGCTTTTAATTATTATTTTTACCAAAGGTTCAATATGTCATAGTTTGACGACGGCATTTCATTTATCAATCTTTCTCTTTCAATTTTGAGCAAATTGTTTTCAATCTATGTTGTAAAACACATTCTGTCAACCAATCAAATGAAACGTTGGTCCAATCAATAGGACACTCTAGGGCAGTGCTCGCCTTATTTACTTTCGTCTGAGTGTCGGCCAATATGTCGATGACAAATATAGCTTTATTCTCATTTAATACCTACTTTATTATTAGAGGTCCCAATTCCTGGTCGTTACGCTACGTTATCGCTCAGTTGGCGACATTTATCGTGTCAATGTGTGCCGGCTACAGACCTCTAAGATATAAGACTGTTAGTTTCGTGACAACAATTAAAAGGTTCGGAAGTGTTTGTGGTTTAAATTAATGTAAAATTAAGTAATTTTAGAAATATCTTGTTATGAATAGTGATTATTAAAGTTGAAGTGAAACGTATCACGCCATATCAAATTTAACTGCGTTGTTCAGTAATACAATACACATATCAGTACATCATTATTAGTCTTTGCCTTTGAATTTCGGTCTTGTAAAAATCAATGTCCAAGTAAACGAACTTAGCAGATATAAATTCGGCAAGTATTTAATGACGTCTGGGCTGTCATGTTACTCAGTGGTGTTCAGTGATAAATACGTAATTTAATGTCATATTGACCGAGGACGCCTCAATAGATAATCTTTTATCTGACTATTAAATAATGAGCGGCCGGGAGCGCGAGCATTGCCGGCCACTTCGCAAGTGCGCCCGCGCTAGTTCGGAGACGGACGCCCGTCGAGCGTCCACATAATATCTCATTTGACACCAAAAACGTCTTGGACTTGAATTACCTTTCGAACTCATCCAGTTAAGTGACCAACAATATCCAACTCTTTAACCGACATTACCGTGTGACCCCAAACATATCGTGCCTGTGAACAAGTGTGATTTAGACAAAATGTGGATAATTTTATAGCAAATAATAATCGAGTGAGAAATGTGGTTGTATACATTGAAAATACCGCGGTTTGGCAAACACGCGTTACCCGAAGTGTGTGCCAAAATGTCGACGCAAACAAAGGTGTGTGTTGTTTTTATTTACATTGCTTGTTAATTTGAATAAATAATTTTTGATTCGAATGTCAATCCAGTGCAAACTAATTTGTTTGGGTTTCTATATCATCAAATGATAGTAGTATTAATTTCTTTTGAACATAAAATGTATCTGTAACAAAGAAGGAATTTTTATTTAGTTTTTAGTCCGATGTATTTACAGATTATAGTGCAATGAACCGTAAGCTTCAAAAGATTGGAACGCGACTATCAAACAGTCGACATTCGTCGCCAGTACTTTGTTTTGTTGCTGTTGTCAATAATTAGTGGAATTGTACTAGTGTTGTTGTAACCGTGCTCTCTTCCAATACATCGGCTTCCTTCATTTGTTGGGTTTTCTTTCAAATGTTGTTGCTAAGGATTTTATAACTAAAGTTCTTAAGAAAGACCACGTTAAGAGCATCCAAAACCGACCATGAAGCGAGTAGAAGTAGTATAGAAGGTGGTATGTGGAACTCTTTAGTCTTTTAAAATATGACTTAAAAATCACTCAAAATCATTAGTTTTAGTCGTGTTCATTGTAAGTACTTATTAATATTTTATTGGTAGATAGTACTTGAGGAAAACCGATCTAAATATACGGCTAACAATTTGATGTAAATAGTTTACTACCGCAAAGGCATGACTTATTGAATTTTTAGTTCATCTTTTAGCATGTCCGCCAAAAGAGATTTTAAATCGTTATTTAATTTATTTCCAGTAACTGAGAACCAACCCCATGAAATATGAATTAATTTGGTCACTAGGTCATATTTTAAAAACATAAAGATTTTGTGCAAAATCAACACTGCATTTAACGTATATAAACTGTGCATGTAGTGCCGTCTAAAATGAGTGCCTGCATTATTATCACATAATGATGTGATGTTATAATAAAATAATTAATACGTTAGTCATTTAAATGTATCGCAATTGATCTACTATCGTGTTAAACATTCGTAATCTAGTGTGGTGTCGGAGGTTAAGCTTCGTTTTCATCTGGAATGTACGATAGTTGTTATCACACTTTCAATTTGAACGCACAACAAATTGTGGTGATAATAAATTTAGTCAATACTTCCCACGATAATGAAGCGTGATTATTTTATAGACAAACAGATGCACGTGGAGACACTGCTGCTGCAAAACTGCTATTGCAATGGCTTTCAAGAAGCGACTATATTAATATTCATTAGTTCTTGTCTAACATGTTCAGCATGGCTAGATATTGCTTTCACTTTCATCACCCCGTATTTGTCTACTGCTGAAGCAGTAACCTTCCCCCCCTACAGATCCCGATCTTCGTGGTTTTTATTTGATAGTGTGGGTACACTTCCCTAGATAAAAATCGAATTTTCGAAAAATCGAGTTTATACAAAATATCCCACGTTATTTCGGGTCTCTACTGAACGAAATTATGGTAGCTCTAAAATGAGAACTAGGATAGGGAAGAAAGTAATCTTCATTTGCCACTGCACTTAACTGTAAACCAGGTTAGTTATAGATCACTACCGCTCCGAATAGTACTTCAGTACTGCCGCCACTAATGATTTTTCCCCTCCAATCTTTTACTTTTCCGGGTAATTACGTGTGGGACACGCATTGTCAGGAACAATGTAGGAAACGGTTATTTTGAAAACTATAACTTCCACGCTTTACTTGTTGCGACCCCAATATCTTCGTTCATATGTTCTTTTTCCTGTGTTTTTATGTTCCTATCACATAATAATGTACCCTACATTTCAGGATTCTGCCGAGAGTTGAAAGTCTGACGGAATGTGACACTAAGTCAAATAAAAAATAAATCCTCTACTTTTAGCAAATCGATAAAAAATTGCCAAAAGAATACTGTTATCTGTCAGTCAGGTCTGATTTTGACAAACGTCACATTCCGGTCAACTCTCGGCGGAATCCTGACATGCAGGCCTAAACATTAGCAAAGATATACTTACTACTTACCAATGTGCTTCCGTCATCCCAGCGGTTCATTCAGCTTGGCCATCGAACCGCACCACACGACGTTTGCTAGTACTCCATATCTTATCAAGCGACCCCTGACACAAGATTGTGATTTTTATTAATATCATTTATATCAAGAATTTTAGTACTACAATTTCGATAACAACGCTGATTTTATGTATGAATTGTGCGTTAGAAATAATTTAGGATAGATATATCTCGGGAAAGGATGTACAGATTCGTGAAAGGTTACGAGTATTATAAAAAGCAAACGAAGAACTGAAAAAGAGATTCTGATGTTAAATAACAAATAACTACGTTTTACGGTGCCGTCGTTTTCCCAAATATTTGTTAATATCCAATTATGTTATGTATGGTATACAAAAATTATTTAGGAATAACGTTATCAGAAGTTGAAATAATTTGTTTTTCCCAATGTAACTGCTCTTGAATAAGTTAGAGAACAGCCTTCGTAACTATTATGTAACATATCCGCAGATCCCGACCAGCTTGGCGCAGTGCCAAGCCGGGCAAAGTTCTTTCATGCCGCAGGATATGACCTCTATTTCTTCCCTACTACGGTAACATTTATCTTGCACACTATTGTTCATGGGGTAAATGATGCTGAAACGTTAATGTCGACAGTAAATCAAGAGACGTTGAGAACTGTGCCTCCTTTTTTTGTTTAATCTATTCTTATAGCTACTTTAGGGTTAATATTTTCAAAGTCGATTATTCGCTCCTGACAATCAGAATCTTTTAACCTTTTATTCTTAAGTGTTAGAACTCCAGTCTAAACATCTGTTTCTTTCCTAACATCGTAAACATTTTTGCTAGTATCCGACGTTGCGTCGCCGGTCTTGGCGATCCATCATCGGCCAGACATACTCAGAGGAAGCTTTCAATTTGCTGACAGATAATTATCTGGTCTTACAACATGGATGAAACATGGTCTCTAAACTCGTCTGGCCGAAAGCATAATGAAATAAACTATTATGAACCTTAGGAATACTAGGACCAAGAATTCAAGTTTTAGAACTAAATTAAAAAGGTTTTACAGACAATGTAACGATTTGCACAGCTCGTTACATTTTTACTTTATGGGTGATACGTATTAAGATTATGAAACATAATTATTTTTGGTTTGTCGTTATAAAAGCATTCCTACTGGTCCTTGGAACCGGAATAGCATAATACATGCATCGAACTTGTTTTGTAAACAGTCAATGACGAATAAGAATAAGTTTGGACATGTGACTGTATACATGTCTGTTAGATTAGATTGCCTCTCTAACGCCGGCGCTGCGGGTATCCTGATTGTTTTAAGGATCGTTATCAATTTAGCTCCCGCGTGACAGGACGCTGGTTGTCACTCAATTGTCGTGCTCCTGACTAATCTAACTACCTGATGATTTATAGAAGAACACAAGTGTTCCGTGTTAAAGTGTTCCGACTTGGAGGGAAAATTTAAAATAAATACAATTTTAGCCGACACCATAAAGAAAAAATAATTTTATGCAAACCCTTACATTTATGAAACAACTGAAATTAAGAAAAAGGTAACAATAAAATACGTTTCTGTTTACTTGCTTTCAGTGCACAACAAAATCGCTATAAAAAAATATTGTAAAGGCGAAGAAAAGTAATTACAGGTTTCAATTGTATAGAATTTCTTCTCCATTTGTTAATACAAAAACTCAATTTGTTTGTGTATTGTTACGGCTTCTGCTAGTGCTTTTCCGTTACTCAAGGTCGTCAATACTTGTGACGACTAAATGGTTTTCGGGCTATCTTGACAAGTGAAACACATTGAAAGAATTAATTCTTTCTGTTATTGAACTGTTGTGGAAAAATAAATATTGTTTCATAGAAAACCAGCGTTTTCGGTCAACACGGAATACTTATTACCTAGACCTTCGTCGCCGATTGCAGCTGTGCTGTGCCTAATAACAACAATAACAAGACCGTTATTAAATATTCACCACTTTTTTGGACTACAATGGATTCAGTATTGTTAACTTTTGTTTCTAACAAATACAACCCGGGAACAACAGCTTTATAAAGTTATTCTTTTGAATAACTTTCTGCAGGAAACTGAACACGCTTTATTCTGAACTGGGTTCCGTTCATTCATTCATTCAAAAACATTCCTGTTTTCCCCTGTTATGGGTCCGTCCTACAAATCGACCCATTTTGATACATTTTGATCATCGATTGCAAGGAACGGAATAGGGGAAAATAAAAACTGAGTGATGAAAATTGAAAAGAACAGTTCCTTTTATGTTAGAGAGCCAAGGTGGATTTTTTAAATTATTTCCATATTAGTGGTAAATCACGAATATTGACAACTCTTTTTCCGAAAAGTTGCGTTCGAGTGACGTTTGATCGTCGCTAGCCAAGAAACTATAAGTAATTATGAATGTAAAAAATATGTATTAAATACAGTACATACTCTTCTTTTAGAGAGCCAGGCTACTTTTTTCAAGTTTTATACAAAATACTAGCTTTTGCCCGCGGCTTCGCTCTCCGTGGATGAACAATCAAAATTGAAAGAAATCGATCCCGAATAAGATAAAAAGCAGCTCAATATAACAGTTTCATCATCCTCCTAGGCTCCTAGCCTATGCCGAAAATATGTTAAGCTCCGGTTTCAATCGAAACAGATGTGGTTAAATATAAATATCTTACACAAAGCAATAGCGTTCAGACTGGTCACAACCGATAGGTATCCTAACTGTCTGGTTTTTTGGTTGGCCTTCTGACTAAGATTAACGATTTTCATAGGTTTTCGTATGGGTTCTACTATGCCGAATCAATTGCCATTTCTTAACGTGCTATATAAGGTACAGAGGGTCTCGATGTCTTAAGAATGGTCACCCATCCATAGTCTAACCGCAGAAACCGCTGCTTAACCTATCGCTCAGCGTAGTTATTACTTCGTCAAAGTTTTTAGTTCGGTTTGAGTAACTGTTACTGGTACTGGGATACTCTATGAGGTACTGAGGTGATACTGTTTGTGAAACTGTGTTATTCAAAATCACTCCAAAGGAAAATTGAAACTTCAGTTAGTCGTAATAACTCGTAATTCTAACCAAACTTTACAACTATTGTTTAATTTAAGTCTATACCATTTTAAACGTTTATAACTAATCAACAATCACGATTTCTGCGCATATATGACAACTTAATTAAAGAACCAACAATAATGATCCCTTATATCAATAGGAATACATACTACAGAGAGGTCAAGCTCTATCTCAGCATCTACGCAACCCAGTGGAATGAGATATACCTTATTTTTTAGTTGAACGATGGACTTTTAAATAGAAAATCAAAAATCAAAAACCAACAATGATGATCTCTTCTTTCTATGGGCTTGCATACAACAGAGAGGTCAAGCTGTATCTGAGGTTCTATACAAATAATTGAAAAAAGCTTTACATCAGTTTTTAAGTTGGAAATTATGCTTTACAACAGTTAACACAAAATTCAAATCTATTCAGTAGGTTTAGCGCCAACCCCTAACAAACAGACAAACAGACAAGAATTCTAAAAATCACATTTTTGGGTTCGCGATCGTTTATATAGTCTAACCCAATTGTTTTTTTTTAAATATATTCAATGTACAGAAACGACTTTTTTACAATTTTATAATAGTATAGATACCAGAAAAAAAACGATGAAATAATGTTATTTTTGGAAAACTTCCAGTCAAATATGTATTTTTTTCTATTTTTTAAAGGCACTTTTACGGAATTTAAAAAATAGTGTATTAAACTTAAGTTATCCTTTAAATAGAACGTAAATTTATATTTTCAAAAAAGTAATATTTTCACTGTGAAAATAATAGATACATTGAGCTATATTATCGAGCGCAAAAACTCGATCGCGCCAGTAACCATCGGGCCATCATTTATTTGTGATAATTATTATTGAAAAGATCAAAATTGTTTATACAATACTACGCCCAACCTCGAGCCGAAACATAGAACTCGATTGAATCAAATTTTAAAAAATTGAGTCAAATTTGTGCACGGCCTCTTATCCCCCCAGTGCTTTCTGCTTGTACGTGATTTCTATTGCACATTTTCATTAGTTTTTCTTTAAACTTGATAATTATGCTACTTGGTGTTATCTTTAATTCAAGTGCTGCTCAATCATATTAAACTTATAGAGAATTACTTATTTGTTTTCCTGTGTCATTTATACTGCGATTACCGATACACTTTGTTTAAGGATATCATTTTTTACGTGTATGCTAAAAAAGGACTTCGTAGTTTCCCCAAAACATTTGAATTTGAACAAAAATACCTTATAGACACTTTTCTTTCGAGAGCTTGTATTGCCAAACATTCAGATTATTTATAACAATTGACGTAAACGGCGTCTGGAAAGCGGCCAGTCGGCCTGTCATGTGTCCCATCTCGACCCATGTGTCCGTTAATAGCGCCTATTATTGACTGGTTTCTAAATAAACACAATCTGCACGTGAATAAGGCGCTAATTTCTTGTTCGGAATCGTGCCGTGTTTTATATTTAATTTGTATAATATTTTGTCCTTAATGTATTCTTCTTATTATTTTTTAATTAGCCGTAGAAGTTTTTTGTTCGGGAAAAGAGGAATTTTTAATCCCCAAGCCTAATTAGTTAAAGTGACTCTTGAATTATAATGGCTACATTGCTGCTCTGCACAATTTAAAGTATTTTAAATAAATACCCGTTTGCAAATAGCCGTAGTTATCAGTTTCTTTATTAAAGCATTTGAGTTTTTTTCTAATTATTAAATCGGAACTAGCTTACCTTTATGAGACCGATTTTTGCATATTTACCACGAACTCAATAATCCAGATTACGCTGACCTGTCATTTTACGGAAAGCCTTTATAATCCGAGGTTAGCATATAATGGAACTGTTTAGGTTAATGTAGTCGTGTGACAACACTATATTTTTATACAGGAAGTTTTATTCCTAAATTATAATTTTGGCCTCTAGACCGAGGTCAGGGCTATCCGTAAATATAATTTAGTTTGACATATGCAATCAACATAATTTAAAAAAATACGTGCTCAGATTTATGAAGAATATGCCATTTGGTGTACAAAAAAGAATATTCAATATGCATTTCGTGCATATGCATTATATGAATATCAATCAAATATGCTAAAAAAGGACGCAACATGCATTTCGGACCTAATAGATACATGTAAGCAACTATTGATTAACAACAAATAGAATAAGCTTAATGAATCTATTACATTAGGATAATTAAGATAAGTAACACCAACAAAAATAATTATTCTAATGTCTTATGAATGGGCTCATCTTTGCCACTAATTAATTGCTAATTTCATCTTAATTTGCTCCATTTTGCTAATATGTTCTTAATGAGTTTAGTCCAGACAATTTGCTTTAACAATTTAAAATAATGGAGATGAAGTACTGGATTGTATTAATAATGTAACGGTATTCTTTTAAGCGCAGGTTATAATATTTTTTTAACTTTTTTGTTCTAGTTCAACCTTTCATTGTTTAACTAGCTGTTGCCCGTGATTTTAGTGTCACATTAGTGTTGCTAACTGTACTATAATCTCTTAGCTGATGAGGGTGCAAAGATTGCTACAAGCTAAAAGTAGCTAGATCTAGTTGGTATCTGTGACTTACATCCGAAAGAACTTAACAAAAGATATCCTGTCTTTCCACACGATGCAATCTATTTCCTTGCCAAATCCTTTCGAAATCTGTGCAGCAGTTTAGCCGTGAAAGTAAATAGACAGATGGATTAGTATGGATCTCGAGTTTATAATATATTATGTGTACCTTTATTGTACGGTATTGGTATGTCCGTATAAACTTCCTCCTATGCAAACTGTACGATTTTCTTTAATTCATACAGTTGTTAAAGATATTGGGATCATTATCATTTCGAAATAAATACTAAGGAAGATATTTCGACATTCTACCCTACGAGCCTCGAAAATACAATACAATACAATACGATACAATACATACGTAGTACATAAGATATCCATTTCCATTTTTTAAGCCAATACCTAAATACATATATAGCCGAGCCGTAGGTAGACTATTCGTTGCCAGGAAATGTAATTTATTATCCATTTCGTCCGTACTCCGTAAACTGGGGAAATGTGGAACTAAGTTGGGATACAAACACACAGTTACGGCTACGTACCATTAAATATTAAAAGGATGAGTCCTCCGTACTCCGAAGGTTACCAAGTTTAAATATCTTATTTCTTCGGTTCAGAATCATCAACTTTTATGTCGGGATCGGCTTTTAATCTAAAGACATACTGAAATATATAAGCATTTTATACAAAGCGACTGCCATCAAATCAATCGATCTAATTTCTGGGTAATACCAATGTCCTAACGATAGACTGGTCGTCAGGTTTACTATTCAATTCCTAAATTAACAAAATCGGCTGGCATGGGAAACCGCCCGTTCAGTTTCATTGAAGCCCATTTCATCTGAAGCTGCTATATTTTTTGTCCTCGTGGACAAAATCATACATTTCTGATGAAGAACGCCCGAATCGTGTACATCATTTGTCCCTTTGAGCTGTACAACCAGTAATAAATGTTTCAGCGTTTCTCACAAAAAATGTAAACGGTAAACATGATATTCTGGAAACTTTTATTGTTATATTTTGTGAAGAGACCTTTATCCTACTTTAAATTTTTTCGACTTACCTAATAATGTTCCTACTTAAGTATCTGTTTTTATTTTGCGAAAAGCCGAGGCGGCTTTGGTTAATGAGTTTAATTACATTATTCATCGACACAAGAAAGCCTCATTAATTTGACTTGAAATGGGTTTGTTACAGAAAAATAATAAGTAGACCAGTAGCATGTGCCCTTCAAATCATGCAAACATTAAAAACCAGTGTTACTTTTTAATCTAGTGACAACTTCGTTTTTATATCACATTGTGTGTGTAAATAAAGTAATTAATTTTTGCTATTGTTGTAAAATTGGCAATGAAGTCAGATTGAGCAGCAGAACCTATTTCATTAACAGAACGAATTTACAACAAAAACATTATTGTTTATAAGACATAATTTATGATCGGGCAGGCTCGGCCTTAATAAGACCTGTTTAATCTCAACAGGCTCGTATATACGTTAAAGCGTACAGGCTAATCAGAGAAATAGGCTAATGCAGGCAGGCCAGGTGACCCTATTGTGAAACAGGTCACATCACATATGGTGCAATGCGGACGAGTTAACAGGACTAACCCTGATACACTACAGATACGCTTAGATATTAATATTCTATGATATATACTCTATTCGCTGCCAAAAATAGAGCCAAGGTGCTCGGAGAATGTTGTTAACCGTCGCTCGGATTTACTCTTCAATTTGGTCAGATGAGAAGTTTTTAAAGTAGTTTTTTTGGATATCTGCAGGAAAGAATCTCCATAAATGTCTTAAAATTCTTGGAATTCCTTAGTAAACATAAAAACTTAGTCTTGTTTCTGCAGCTTTATGCCTTGATGCCTCGTCTACCTGAATCTGTTATAAAAACTATCCGAGTGGCAGAAAAAATATTGGTCGTGTAAGCAAAAACCGATATAACAGGCAATTAAAACAAAACAAACTGTTAGGAATCGGGTGTGTAGGGAGTTCTCTGTGTGGCGAAGGAATGCAGCAAAATAGGCGTACAAATTAGTTAATTTACTTCGCGTTCCTGATTCGTTTGTCCTTCATGTAGAACGGCCTGTACGCTTACACGTGGGCACGTGGCACGCGCTGCTGGTTTTGAAGTTCATACGTTCAGGGGTAGTCGTGAAGGAACTGTTACGTATTTTGTAAACTAGTTACGTAATAATGTATACGAAGCCAGTTTTTTCTCCAGGGTTGCCAAGTTGAAATTTTCAGCGTTTCACAACAGAAAATTTTGCTTTCAACGTCCAAACTTCGGTAATTTAAAGTAAATCTAATGATAATTATTGTAAAATACTGTGATATTGTCGACAAACTTTAATAGTTCATTGCGAAAAGGCCATCAGTATTCCTTTGTTCTCAAAGGTCATTGTTACAATAGTTTGACGCCATTCACAGACGTGTCTAAAAACTTGTTAACAGTTTTGGATAGTTCCAAATGTTTCAACTATTGTAAAAAAAAAGAATAGCAACTTTTTTGACAGGGGTCGTCCTTTTCTACTGCTCAATTTTTTTCTATAAGGGCTACAAATTTTTTTAAGTTCATAAAAAACCTAATACTGAATCTATTGGGCACTTTTCATTCTTTTATTAACATTTCATTATTGTTGCCTAAAAGTATGTTTAAAGAATGTAGTGACGCATTAGATTATTTTGATTAAAAATATGATTCCCGCGTAATGGTTAGCGCCCCTGAACTGGGAAATGATTAGAGGGAGTAAAGGTCGAATTAATTAGGATTTATTATGTTGCCATGTTGAAAATCTCAAAGCAAGTTAAGTGCCTTGCAATTACGTTGTAAATGCAATTACGAGATCTTGATGATAAATTAATAGACGCTGTGAATAATATAAGTTCGCCGTTATGTGATTCTAATTTTATTGACAATCTTAATATTCTAGCATACTATATTTTGTGGTCACTAGGATGCAATATGGCCTTTAATTGAAAATCACTGTAACATTTCTTAAACTAAAAAAAGGAAACAAGTGACAAATGTTGACTATAAGCGTCGATGTAATAATACATTCGACGAGAGTTGAACGTTCCTTTCATATTCACATCTACAAATACATGTCGCGTTCTTTGCACGGCCTCCCGGCGCGGCCATTGTACACCAATCAACGGTCTGCAGATAGACGATTTAGCACTTGGAGCATCCGCTGCAGATGAACGAACGTCCATTATACTCGTTTCCTTTTTCTGTTATAGAAAAGAACCAATTAGAGACGACACACGGCGTTCGTTTTATTCATATGTGCTTAGGTCAGGTGACAGGTCACTGCTTCGACATAAATCAATTTCTACGCTGCGTGGTAAGATAATGCTGGTTATTTAGGGTGTTGTTAAGTGGTTAGGATAGGATCGAACTCTATTTTAGCAATTAAATGTTATCGACATCCTGAGTGCAATTTTAATATAGTGTTTGTGTTGCGTTCCAGCATGAGGTCACGGCGGTGGTGTGGTGTCCGCATGGAAGCCCGGCGGACTGCTGATCAAGCGCTGCACACGCTGCGCACGCAGTTTCGCCGCGCCCTGCCGGAATGGACCGCCCGCGCCTGTCGCCGACGCCGGACTGCGCGAACCATCGGCCGCTCCAAGGAGGACCCCGCGAAACCATCGATACCGCAGCCCCGCCCGCGGAGGCCTTAAACGAACCAGAGACTCCGCGGCCCGCGCCGCGCGCGTTAGCCTCCATCCCCGAGAGCGAGCCCTTGCTCCGCGACCCGCTCAGTGCCAGTGCTATCAGTGAGAATGTCGCGCGAAAACACAACGGGCGGCCGCTGCACGTGCAGTTCGACGCGCAGTCGCCGCCCGCGCCCGTGTCCAGCTCGGGATCTAGCACCAGCTCCAGCTCTTCGGACGACGAGGAGATATCAATCGCCGAGGCGCGCCCGCCCGACGGTGGCTGGGGCTGGGTCGTCGTGTTCGCCTCCTTCATGGTCAACCTCATCGCCGACGGTATCACCTTCAGCTTCGGTGTGTTCTTCCCGCACTTTTTGGAATATTTTGGCGAGAGTAAAGGGAAAACGGCCTGGATCGCCGGCATCTTTATGGCGATGCCACTGTTGTCCGGGCCGATTGCCAGTTTTCTTACGGACAGATATGGTTGTCGGCGAATGACGATATTCGGCTCGATCCTAGCGGCCATAGGATTCGTTATTTCGGCCTTTGTAGATAATATGGAGACATTGTTTTTGACATTCGGCATCATGGCCGGCTTTGGATTGAGTCTATGTTACGTGGCAGCTGTAGTTATAGTCGCGTATTACTTTGAGAAGAAACGTTCTTTAGCCACCGGAATTTCGGTCTGTGGCAGCGGCATCGGAACATTCGTGTTCGCACCATTGACCTATGTATTATTAGATGAGTATGGGTGGCGCGGAACTACGTTAATATTAGCTGGGTTGTTCCTAAATATGGCAGTGTGTGGACTGTTGTTTAGAGACCTGCCGTGGACGACCACAATGAATGAGGAAAGGGCCAAAGAGAGAAAAAGGAAACGAGAAAGGAAACGCCTTAAACGTTATCAAGCGTCATCTGCGGATAGTTTTTCGGATAGTAAAAGTAGTGCTGCAGGCTCTCAGAAAGTGGCCGAGACTGCCGACATCGAAACTGTGACATCACCTATAGTACCCCAGTTTAGTTCGCTAGTGGACCTGCCGACGTACATGACGGGCGGCGAGGGAGTGTCGCTAGAAGTGTTCGAGTTGATGTCGAACAGAGGCCGGGCGTACGCCATATTGGCGCAAAACTACCCGGGAGTCATGCTTCCATCGAGAAGCTTTAGTGATAGTGGGAGACTGCACGAGCAGTCACCTCCTAGGGCTCTGATGTCTCCGGGGGCGCCGTCCCCGGGGACTTTGTCACCATCGTCGATGCCGCGAGCGCCGGAGCCTAGCTCAGCGCCTATCAACGACAAGGCAGCGTTGTCACTATGGCTGCGCAGACAAGCGACAGGCTCCACCAAGAAGCCGCCAGCCTTCCTCAAAGACCTGCGAGTCCACCGGCACTCCCTCACGTACAGAGGTGCCATGCTCAACATCAGTCGGTACAGGCTCCGAGCATCATCCTGCCCAAACATCTTCAGGAACTCTATGACAACCATTGCTAAAGAAAAGGTGAGAATTCAGAACTTGTTATTATTGTATAATGTATACTTATTAGAAATGCATCCAGTGTTGGCCTAGTAGGATTTGCTATTTGCATATTTGTGCATAACCTAGACTAAGATCCTTGGTTTTGTACCTGTTGTCATACCAGTTATGAAAAGCTGGTCGAGAAGTCTCAAGTGAGTAATATTGCTGTGCGGTTCAGTCATACAGTCAGAAGTTAAAAACATAAATAAAATAAGCTGTCTTATCTCAAAGTGCGATTTCTTCCAGACAACCTCGTGAGGGACAGAAATAAATAGTCACAACTTCTTGACTAACAAAATTATTATGTACTTCCAGGTTCAATGGTACGCCGGGCTCTGGGACTTCTGGGACCTCGTAGTGGACGTGTTGGACTTCTCCCACTTCTCGAACCCAGCGTTCCTGGTGTTCGCCATCTCCAACTTCCTGCTGTACATGTGGTACGACGTGCCGTACGTGTACATCGCTGACAACGGCATGAGCATGGGCTTCAACGAGTCCCAGTCATCTATGCTCATATCTATTATTGGTATTCTGAATATGTTTGGAGAGGTGAGTTCTCTTTTGTACTTCGTCTTTGAGTAGAATTATAATATCTACAGTACTTCAATATTAAAAAAATATCGTCCAAACGAAAACAACAACAATATAATAAAATTATGTCTATTATATAATACCATTATGTAACTGCGTTTATCGAATTCTATAGTCATTTGATACAGTACTTTTTAATAATATTTTTTATGCGAATAGCTAATACGTCTGGCAAGTGTAGTTATTAGGTTTCTTATAAGTGTATCCGCTTTAATATTAAATGTGGAATTGCCACAATAAAAACAATGAGAGCGACACTGATGGGTTCAACTTCGCGAGATGCAATAAACAAATAGGAAAGCTTTTTGGACTTACAAGGCACACTACATAGATTGTTCCATTTACCATATCAGTAAATTACATTCAACGCAAATATTTAGAATCTATTTCTTAAGATACTAAGATATAACCACTTGAAAAGCAAGCTATTACAGATAATTATAAGTGGCTTGTGACAAGTACGTTATCAGCCCTTATCATACACAGGCATTGTTTAACTTGACCCACTTAAATCATCTCCCTGAACGACTGATAACCGCTAGATACCGACAACTGTTATGCAATTTATTATTTGCACGTGTAAATCAATGCATAGTTGAGAACAAGTTCCGTAATATTGGAAACGAGCCATACCTCTGAAGAATTGGAAAGAAAAAAGAAAGAAAAAAGAAAGAAATTTATTCAAATGATTTAGGGTAAGGCCTCGCTATGAAGATAAAAGGTTTAATTAATTTAGGCCCCGTTAGGGCATTCTTATTTGAAAGGTTCTGTGTATTCTGATACGCCCAAACCTGAATAGCGGAAGCAAATATGCACTGTATTATCTTGCTGCAAATAATTAAAGACTTAAGGCAGTTATTGGTGACAGGTTAACGTAAAAAACAATGTTGTTTTAGTCAATGTAATGCTCTCCTACTTTAGTAATAGCAATGAAACCGTTATGAAAGTTAAGATAATAAAGCTATAGATAAGGAGAATATAGCACCATTAAAAAAAGACGTACTTAAGTACCTACAGCTGAGCTTAACTTCTGAGAATATAGGTGTAATGTATGTAGTGTTATAATTTTGATCAATTTGTAATCAATTTTTCACAAATATTCCAGATTTTGCTAGGCTGGGTGGGCGATTTCCAGTGCGTGAACGCTAGCATAGTGTATGCGGGCTGCATGGTGGCGTGCGGGCTCGTCACGCTCGTGATCCCGCTGCTGGGCTCCTACGTCACGCTGGCCTCGGCCTCCGGCGCCTTCGGGGCCTGCATCGCCGCCAACTACTCGCTCACCAGCATCATACTCGTCGAGCAGATCACCCTGGAGAAGTTTACTAACGCGTATGGATTGTTGCTGCTTATTCAAGGACTCGCCAACTTGATTGGGCCGCCGTTAGCTGGTAAGTAAAACCTATTTTTGATTTTCAGAAACAAATCTTCATGTGACTCCATATTGATCGTAGCGTTGGAGAGAACTCACAGTTCGTGACGCCTATGTTTTTGCCATTACGCTCGTCATATTGTCAAGTTTTTACAATTCGAAATGCACTTTTAGCCACACTAAAACCGGTATTAAAATCGTGCAAATTGTTGTTTGTTTCCAGGCTGGGTGTACGACGTGACGGGGTCGTACGACCTGTCGTTCTACCTGGCGGGCGTGTTCATCGGCGTGTCGGGGCTCGTGCTGCTGCTGGCGCCGCTGCTGCGCTGCTTGCGCGCGTGCCGGCGGCCCGGCGCCGCGCGCGCTTCTCTCCCCACTCTCCCCACTCTCGACGAGGCTCCCGAACACTCGCTCAAACAAAACGGGGAGATCAAGCTGAATGGAAAACTTATGGTGTAAATACCACTCTTGTATCACTTGGAAACTGAAATCAACCGCTCCCAATGTTTGTGCAGTGACAAAAAAGTGTAGGACGTCCCTTGAGTTTTAAATCTCAGTCCTACATTCAAAAATTTAAAAAAATGGGGACAATCTTATTAACATAGGACAATCTTATTAACATAGGTCGAAAGCAAATTTTATATTGCTGCCCAGACTAAAACGACGCGTCTAAAAAGTTTCTGTACCAAGGCAAGTGTTTATAAATTTTTGAGCCCTATTTTTACGAAATTGTAAAAATTATTTTCTACTAAAAAATAACACTAAAACAATACTTATTAGCAAAATCATTGAAATATTCACACCAGTGTATAGAGTTTATATTGAGGGTTGACCCTTTCGATATGTAATAAACTCTAGCTAGATGGTTCTTGCCGAGTTGTTTCACGAAAACACGGTATAGAAATACACAAATTGTCCGCCAGACTGTTTGACTGGATATTGTATGTGGGATTCTATGAGGGAACGAGGTGACGATGAGAATCCTCACAGCCGACTAGACTCAAGTACCTCCGCTCAATGTTGTTACTTCCCGTCAAATATAGCGATGTAAGTATTTCTAGTGTTTTTTACATCCTAGCGTCGATTATTGAACTAAGAGTAACTAGATCAAACATAACGGAAATCGCGTATATGTTAACCGCGTAATACTCGCTGAGGTAGATATAAGTGAACTCGGTTCACATATGCGCAATTTCCGCCTGTCTTATATAGCTCTTAAATTTGTATTAATGGTGCTCATCCATAGTTGGGCATACATACTGTTATATGCTATTCAAGAGTAGGAGTTTAAATCTCTCCTATAAGGCCGACTCCTAATATCGGTATTTTTGAAAAACTAATATTTAAAATTGAATTAGTGTAGAAATTGTGGCGTCTACTAAATGTTATTTATAGGAAGAAAGTAGCACTGTGACCGCTGCTGGCTGGTCACAGTGTTAAGAACATTGAATCGAATTTGTAAAGTAAAATGTTGTATGTCGAATAAATGAACGGAACAAAGTTGTGACTCTTGAAGCACTTATTAATTAATATCGATCGAGTTTTGAATTGATTAGTCGTATTTTTAAGAATGATTAAAATTTTAAGAATAATCATTGTTTTTGCACTGTCAAAGAACATAAATTCCGTTGTAAGGCAAAAATATACAGAATAGATTAAAATAATTTTGATTACAAAGATAAGCGATTATTACATCATGTCTTTGACAGTGTATCAACTGAATCGAATCAGGTTCAACAATTTTTTTATACAATTTCATCGCGTACAATTTACCAGAATAAATCCAAACTTAACAAAGCTGCGAATACTATAAGTAATTAGAAAATTTTAACTTGTATCACCAAAGACTGCCCACATTTAAAAAACAAAAATTATGGATCTTCCTGTAGTCTTATCGAGGTTAGAATAGGCCGAACACTGAATTTCTTTGTTTATAAACTTGAGGTAAAGGTTTTCACTGAGCTGCCGGGTATTACTATTCAAAGCTTTTGTATTTAATATTTTAACGAATTATTAATGATCATCTGTTTGTATTTATTAAGGCAAAAAGCATCACATAATATAGGTTATTATATGTATTGATTGTGACCTAAGTATATAAAATATCTAAATTCTTCATTTTAATTAATGCTATCAATTTAGGTAGTTAATCTGTTGCGTTCTTTATGCGATATAGTATTTTATTATAAGCGAAAATGTTTCAATACTAGTAGAGTATAATATTTTTTGTCACATAATGTGCATTAATCAACAATTTGTAAAGGTAAGATTAATAATGGCTATTAGCTGAAATTATGTAAGCAATGTAAGAATTATCAGTATATTAACGTTGCCTAACGAAATAGTACGAATACTTAACATTATTACATACTACGGATATCGATATCTTAGTTTTTAAAGGGTTTGAAGACTAAACTGCAGTCACTTTACGACCGATAAGTGTGATTTGATCGTCGTCACAGAGAAAAAAGCTCCACTAGTTACTGCGACTGTATGTAGTCAGACATAAAAAATAAAATTTGACGAAAATGAATAACAACATTGCTAAAATGAAACTCGAGCGTGTCGTATAAATAACCAAGGATTTTGTACATCTTGAGAACAGAGATATCGATATCATAAAATTAAAGGTAGTGAGTAAGTAATGATTTGAAGGCAAAATATAAAATACAAATTATGTACCAAAAAAATATTATCATGTAGCTTTGTTTGAAGTTTCTGTAGTCTTAGGTGTTATATTAGATTTAATGCCTTCAGCGTTAAAAAGCAATCGTATCAAATGTTATTAATCCCAAGTCACTTTACCAGATGCCTTTAAAAGACTTAACTTTAATAATATAGAGCTCTTTAAAATACAAATAACATAATTTTATTGCTACAATTTTATTTTCTGTTCTCAGTATCGATATTACTGCCGTATCAATTCGAATCGACTTTTCACGAACTGAGTTTTAGGTAATTTTTACAAGAAACTCACAATGGAAAGCTTTATTAGGTAGTTAAATACGCATAAACAATTTTGATACTTACATTATATTAAATTTTTTAAATTGCACTTCGAGCCACAACTTTCATTTATGACATAGTGTTCAATCCTTGTGTTTATATACCATCATTTACTATCGTCATGACAAACAATTCAAATGCAAATTATTACCTATCAATTGTTATTTGTGATAAATAAATCATAGAATTTAATTTTATAAGTTTTTAATTGAAATCGGTAACCTCTTGCCAAAATATATTTAGGATTTTGTAAAATTGTGTTTGAAATTTGATTCATGTTTTGAGGCAGTTTGAGTGTCAGTATATAATATATTGTTGAGATAACTAATATCAACGTATATAAATAATTGGAATTAAAGTTTGTGACCCCGTTTACCGTGGGAATGGTTGTATAATTTAGGTTGGTCATTAAAATCATGTTTGCCCTCATTCTATACAATATCTCTATATCTAATAAAAATCTATAGCGTATGCTATAGATTTGCTTTACTGTATAGCAATGAAAACAATATATGAATGGACCTATCGTATCGATCAAGAAGAAATTAAAAATATTTTCTATGGTAAATAATAATACAAATTGGTATGTCTCTTATTATGTAGGTAGTTATAATTTCAATAAGTATAAATGTATGTTTCGTTGGCATGTGTCGGTCCAAAGACATGTTAGTGATTGTACTAAACGGGTATACAAACAATGTATTAAGTATATATCTGATGCACTCTGTCGTGTGTATATTAGTAAAATTCTTTTTTGAATTTATTTTGTGTTTGTTTTATTTTTCTTTTTATTTCCAGTCTTCATTCATTCATTCATTAATTCCTATTATTTTATATTACCTACCACAAATATCGTGTCTGTGTTTTTATTAATTACACATAATGATTGTATTTACCATTAATATTATGAATTTTTTAAATCATTTTCTTTGATTTTCTTTAGTATCCAAAATCACTTTCTTTGTTATTTTGTTCCATAATATTTGATTTGAAACTATGAACAACTCTTTAATTAATGTAAAGTAAAAAGTAGTTCTCTGTCAGTATCATAAATAAAATATAATCTAGTTTTCCTGTGTGAACAACATGACAAGAAATGTGATAATAAAATGGCAAATCTTAAATAATATCTACGAAATCACTTGAATACTAATCTTAAGCATAGCCGGCTAGTTACATAGTATAGATTTTAAATTAGATGAATAAATACTCCAATTTTTATAAAGAGATTTGACAAGCGGCGCAACGCACCGGCTCTATACAATTAGCGCTGAGCATAGAAGCGACTCGGAGTTTGGGATTCGTGGTTAGTTAATAACAATGCCGAAATTACCGTGACAGCA
This sequence comes from Acronicta psi, assembly GCA_946251955.1. Lineage (NCBI taxonomy): Eukaryota > Metazoa > Arthropoda > Insecta > Lepidoptera > Noctuidae > Acronicta > Acronicta psi. Next base: position 13,933,216 of record OX276477.1, read on the forward strand.
AACCTCTGCCCAACGTTTTATACAGGCATGATGGATCTCTTTGACCTTTTGTTCTAGATACAGTAGGTAGGAAATAAAATCTTTTTGGCTGTTGCACTTAATAAAAGCGAAACTCTACGATTCGACCTGCATTCGTTTTTATTAATTTTCTAGGCGAATATAATTATTTCCGGTCAAAAATTAATACGATTGCAGACACTATTTTGCATTATACTTAACTCGCGCTAACTTCAGCCCGGCCAAAAAGATTGGATACTTACTGTAACGGGTGTATCATTAGGAGCCGACCTACCTACCTTGTACTAACGGGGTGAATCAGACCGAAGTCTTAACGTTATGTCTGAAGTCTGGATGTATCTCTGAAGTGACTAATGATAATACAAATACAATGATGTTTTAATTATGTTTAGCGCTACTGGTATTTTGCGTGCAAGCTGCCTCTAGGAACGGAATATTTTTAAGACTAGGTAAATGACTAACAAGAGTAACAAGTGTACCTACATCGATAGTCCATTTTTCTACAAATAAAATTAGATGTTAACAATTCGACTTTGAGAGAGAATGCAATATACTATAATAGGAAAAAATGTAATTTAAAACATTCTTCCATAGTATTTTCACAACCCACTTATCTAAAATTACAGCACAACTTAATATCAAAAGGGTTATTAATTCAATACTAATGTACTCTGATATTAATGATTATAGAGACAGCTTTTAGTATAGCACTAGCCATTGCCATTATATTACCTGATAATTATAAATAGTTACCTCTATAGTATAAGTTATCAAATGAACATTGTTACTGAAGCGGACGAATTGCACATAGCTAGAACAACGGCTTACTCTTAGATTAATAATATGTTATTAATCTAAGGGCTTACTAATACATTTATTTACAGATAAAGTTGCTTAACATATTTTGACAGCATTCTATTTTTTTTAATAAAATGCTCAAAGTATATAGAGAATGATTTTTCTCCTACCTTATTGTATTCAGTGGTACTTACAACACGTACAGTACGCTGTACGCTCGGCAAAACCGTACTGAAGTTAGCCGTTTGGATGCACAATAGGTAAACAATTTATAACTCCCATACATTGCGCATTCAGACGGCTAACTTCAATCTGGCCAAGTTATATCGCGCATACTGTTCAAGTTGTAAGAGTTTACACATTTATCTTACAATGCAACAATTTGTGATTAACGACAGTTATACACCAACATAAGCAATCATTTACTTGATACTAGATTGTAGCAAGTCAAATTTTAATAAATATTTATTGTAGTTGTTATTGAAATTAATAACTTTTACTAAAGATAAGCATAACAATATAATTATATTTTGTGGGTCGGAGTGTTTCGTATGGCTAATTTGAAGCATTACTAGGTAATAAGAGAATCATAACTATGTATATACTTATATTTATTAAAGACCATTATTAGCTTGCATGGGTGTATTATTTAAATCATATTTTCTCATAAAAGAATAAGGAAATAAGAAAATAAGTACAGTTCTCGTAAACAGTAAACTTATTGTCCGGCTTGAAGTTGGCACGAGCTAACTTTAACCCAGCCGTAAAAATCGGAGAAAGAAAAATATTAGATTGTCATACCTACCTAAATAAAAACGAAAGCTCAAGTCGTAGGCTGTCGTTTAATCCGGTCGAGTCGGATAGCTATAGGCATCCACTGAGTAAAGACCGGGAAATTTCCACGGTATTGGGAAAAATAGACGGGACGCGGGTAACTACTAACACTCACCGGCACGGAAACTTGGCCAAGGGCTTATCTCGCGGTAACGTGAGCTTAAGGGTTTTTAAGTGTTGTTTCTTATCCAGATAGGTCAAAAAAAATTTACTATTCGTTCAAGAGGCTAAATAATTATGTTTGAGTGCACTGTGACCTTACTTTTAAGTTTTAGTCGAATCGGATCGAGTCATTTGAACGAATAAGTTAAAGCTTGAAAATTGTGTGTTGTGAATGTTTTCTGTTAGATTATTCAATTATTGTGATTCCGTACTTTTCATTCCATTAATAAAGGTGCTTAAAAACAATAATAATGCACCAGCACCACCATTAACACCAGTACATGCCTGCACAGGTTGCACAGGCGGTGGCATTAATCGACCAAGGGCTGACACAGCGTAATGTGGCTGTTGCTCTTGACGTACCTCTTTCATCAATGCAGTATGCTCTGAAAGGATACTAAGAGACAGGAGGGACTACCCCCGCAGACCAGGTAGAAGAGGTACCAGATGCACACGGGCCCGGGATGACCGATTTATTGTCCCGGAAATTTTGAAAAATCGCTACACTACTCCTCTTGAGATACGCTATCGGGTCCAAATCACGAGTGGCGTACATGTTAGTGAGCGTAGGTACGGTTAGAAGACAAATGGAGGAAGTTAATTTAAAAGACCCCTAGACCAGCACGTGGTCTGCAACTTCTCAGACAGCACCGAGTAGCTAGACTTCATTTCGCATTTGGTGTACCTATATGTGGGGAACAGGTAGTCATTTCATATGGGAATCGGACCCGTGCGTGACCTATGGCGCACGAGCCGATTGCTTAGCCACAATGCGGGCAGGCTGATAGAACCTGTCTACTCCATAAATAGCATATTTCCTGTCTATAATAACAAGTATTTATGTACTTGCTACTCGGAGACATGTATAAGTAACCTCTCAAAATTTCATTAATTTATCAATCTGGAAGCGGTTTTAATTAATCTAACGATTCACGGTTGGCATAAGGCTATATCTAAGGTTCACGCATTTAATATTCCACAGAGACGGTTCAAAGACAAACTTAATTAAATTACGCCATGTTTCCTATAACACGTTATCTATTCACTACAATGGATCGTAGTCAGGTAGGTATACTTACCTCTACTGCCGTTCGTTCACATTGAAAGTTTAGTATTTAGCATTTCAATGTGATGGTGGTACCTATGTACCTAATCAAAGCCGGCTTTAACTAGGTAATTATATAAGTACTAACATTATGTAATAGATATTAATCCGTCATAGTCGTGTTGAATGTTCTTGATCCCAAGGCCATGACGAATAGGGCAAGTGCAAGTGCGGTTTTACCAAAAAAAGAAGTAAAAAGTAAGAGGCAAAAATAAAAAAACAAGTCTAATGCCCGTTACATACGTACGTGACGATATATCGTAAGCCGATTTGCGTAGATTTATCGATCGATACACACGACACGATCGATAGATCTGCGTAAATCGGCTTTATATCGTTACGAATGTAACGGGCTTAACAAAATGGGTTCGTGTCATGAATACTGTGTCAATCTCAATAGTATTATAGGGACAGAACTAGGTATTGTATTATATATTGTAACCTATCTAATTTATTTCATTTCAAAATCATTGACCTAAATTGAAAATACTGTGACTATACTATTATTCGTGGGAAAAATATAAACTTAGGTAGTTACTTAGGGTAGTATCTGATCTATTGTGTTTAATTAAGTAATGACGAGAAAAAGGGACCGGGAGAGATTAACACTAAACTGTTACAATCATACTAATTTCTATTGTAGTAACTTCATACCGCAATTAGATTTTACAAGTCTAGTTTCGTGGATCAATGACAACAAAATTATTTATATTTAATGAGTCGATTTTTATCAATATCTCGTTGGCTGTATGTAACAATGTCTGTGCCTGGTGCGATCACAGTAAGTACGAAAAATTTACATCATTGTCTAGACCCACGCGGGTCGCGGGGGTCGCACGCGCCGATTTGAAAAAGGAACACCTCAAATGCGCAGAACGCCTCCTGGTTATTTTTATTATCCTGATATTATTAAGTTTATCGACTTTATCGTCATAAAGTAGTGGAGTGTATTGTTTCTGGACTTTGTTTTTCGTGTGTGAACTTATTTCTTGTTATTATTTGTGACATTATTCTATTCGTAATTCATTTTCGCGCTTAGACCAGTCCGCCATTAAAACTAGGTGTTGATGTTGGTTCTGTTACTGCCAAGGAAGCTTTCTGTGTTCAGGTGGTTCAGACTTTAAAATCTCGCCCTAAAATGGTGCTTGAGGAACATTTAGACTATGCCAGTGTGTATTTTAATGTGTGTGATAAATGAGTGCTTGTGTTTTGTGAGCCTTTGAATATACGGAGAAGCAGAAATATCAACGGATCCAGAATGTGGGTAAGTTCTTATTTTATAAGACACGACTTCCCATGGGGCAAGGCAGCCATGCACAATAAGTTGGTATATCTTCTTAAGTTGCAGCGGTACGATTAAAGTTTAGATTGACGTTATTTATAGCTTACATATCTAAACCCCTTTTTGATGGAAGTAAAATCTCTGATGACTACCTACCTAGATAAATTACTCAACTGTGACGGTTTATGACAAATTGTCACACAGAGAGTGTAGTAGTCACCTAAATATTTTTCTGAAAGTTTGAAAATACAAAATAAGAACCGTAGAATCTTTACCTACTTGGAATATTAGGTTAGTACGATCCGTGGGTCTCTAGCGAATTGGTTGGTATCGCAATGATCTTGCTTCGCGTCGTCGTAACACAGAATTCGAAAATACCACCGAAATGAAGTTGAACCATTGAACCTCATATTATTTACGAGTAGAAAGTAAAGTTTACTATACTAGTAAAGTTTACTACGAGTAAAGTTTACCTATGCACTCAATTATTCGAGGCCTAGGGAGGAAGGCAAATACCTGTTAGAGTTTTTAGATCTTATAAATAAATAAATAGATATTATATTTTTGGTCATCATCATCATTCTCGATTCTCAGCAACCTACAGTTTGCCTAATGACGATTATAGAAAAACGTAGGCATATAATTCAATTATTATAGGGAGGAGGCGCCCTAGAAAGACTTATACTGACCTTATCGGTGAGGTCCAAGTCCCCAAGGTCAGGTGCGTAGTAATCACCCTACCCCTCAGGGAAGAAGTCTTGATTTAAAGCATGCAAACCTATCTACTATTTACCTAATATATAGGACGGGCCCCAACAAAAAAAAAATGCAATAACAACATAGCTATGTATGTATTATGTTATCATATTGTGTCGCATTTTGTAGTTTATAAAAGTGCCTCCATACAAATTGGTGGTTCTCACAATTGGAGGGTTTGGGGCAAATGTTCGCCGTTATTGGCGGCATATCAGGAACATTGAAGTTCTCCTTATCCCAGGCGTTTGATGAAACTGATAGCCTGAAGATCGCTATGATATTGGAGTTTTTTGCAGCTGATATTTTTACATTTCGCGATCTCGCAGTATTGCAGTCGTGAGCACGCCCGTTCCTATAAATAAAATCGAACCCAGGACCTCTAGCAGGCTATTTTTTCTTACACTGTGATTTATATCTACTTATAACTGCCTCGTTAGCCCGGTGATCCTAAGCGCGACTGCTACGCTCGAAGTCCTGGGTTCGATTCGCAGGTCAAAGCATGGATTTTTCTATTAAAATTCTCATTAGCAGCGAGCACCTCTTATTACACCTAAACAAAGTCAAAGTCAAAGTCAAATGTTTTATTTCAATTAGACCATATCAATAGGTACCTACTTTCGAAAAGAAAAACTAGTTGCACGGTTCCAAAATGTGGATCTTATGGAGAAGAGCCGGCAAGAAACTCCATAGACACTCCTTTCAAAAAATTTTGGTTACAATATTATTATTTTATTTACAATCTTGTTTTGGATAGCTACTGAGAATAGTGCAGTTTGCATAAGATTTACCTACTAAATATTATTTAAAGAAAATAGTAAAATATTGCAATAGAAAGAAAGAAATAAATAAAAATACATTTATTCAGACACACATCCGACAAACACAGATAAATAATAATAGCAAGTACGAGCTGACCAGCCCCGGGGAACAGTGGGTGTACGTTAAGTACGTGTCTTGAAGCCTTTTGGCGTGATGGTATGTATGATATGAGAAGTCTTAAATAGCTACTTGGTTTGTTTACATAGTTAAAGTAGTTGTTAGTAAGGCCGCGTGTCAGGCGATGTTACGTTTCTCGAGGCGTACAGCTGCGGGCGGCGCGGTCTCCTCGTTCACCGCTTTCCAAGGTATTGCTCCTGTCTCGCGGTGTACCCGCTTTGAATTCCTATTGTTTAGACAGGGACACGAAATTTGAAATAACTGAGCAACATTGTGTAAAGAGTTTAGGGACTCTGTTACTGGAGTTTTGCAATACTGTGCTAACATTTTTCAGGTTTGAAGGGCAATGTAGCTAGAGAAATTACTGGTCATATAAAACTTCCTCCTCGCAACCATGTCGTCTCATTCCCCTTTCAGCCTTTTCCTAACTATGTAGGGGTCGGCTTCCAGTCTAATCTGAATATCCGTAATTTACACTTATTGACTGCCATCAGACTTCCCCACTGATGGCATAAACTATGTGTATGCCATCAGTGGGGAAGTTATGTGTGTATGTATAAATACAATACAAATAATAATATGTATAAATGTATATTTTGAAGTTCATAAAACGACACTATAGAAGTTTTAGGCTTGGTTAAATATTTTTATTACAACATCGTAAAATATACCCTCAACGGAAATTACAGGAATAAACCTACTAGAATTTTTTATTTCTATTTTTATTTGAGTCGTCAACTCAAATAAAAAAAAATATTCAGGTACAGTCGCATAGACTTCTCCGAACAAATGACAAAAGTTCGTTGTTCATTTTACTATAGTCGGCGGGTAGTTCTGTCACATCGGTTCACATACACGCGTGTTCCAAATTCAAACGAACAGGTTTTTAGTTTCAAATATCGAAACACGGGATCGTATTGATACGCGGCTCAAAGGGACGTACTGACTCTTGTGTTGATGTCTGCTGTTGCGGCCTTATATCCCTCAAATATTGAAATATTGTTAGATTTTCCGTTAGTCCCTACAATGTCAACGACAGTTAAATTACATTTTAGTAAGCTGTTGTTGTTGAATTGCAAGCATTGTAAAATGTCTTAATAGTAGCTTGTAGTTAACATACCATTACGCCTTCAGGTCTTCCCCGGTGGGTTAGGCAGTTGGCAGACACCGGTATGTTTAGGTCCCATGTATTAAGGGGCGAGTTTGGACTTATGATTAAGTAACTCCGGCAAACTGTGAATTTTTAGTAGCAGCATCTACTGTTAGTACTACAGTTCTGCTTAAACCTTCCATAAAAACAGGCGTGACGGTATGCTGTTTTACTTCATAATAGAGTTAAGTTGACTACGACTAAACGTTTTGACATTGGTTGAACTTTGTCTAACAAATCAAACCGAACTCGATCTCGTAACTGTTTTAGTGCTAGATCTGTAATTATTCTAACAGTTCGTGAATTACTAAATTGATTCTTAAAATTAAATGTCTAACCAAACTTCAAATATTAGTTAATAATAGTGAATAGTTTGCTAATAAAGAACATTAATTATGACTAATTACGACGTTGGGGTACGAATAAGCAAAACAATTCAATTTAGGTCCTAAACTGAATCGCGATAAGAGGTCGTGGTAAGCCCCCAGCTCTCAATAAAGGATAATTTAAGAACTGATTCAACAGTTTTACTTACGTTAAGCTTAGGAGTTTCATTTCCAGATCGAGCAGTTATTTGGTTTTGCTATGATATTCTCATTAGCAGCTCGGAGTTTGGTTTTGTGCCCGGTGAATGCAATAGGCTCACCGCCTATTGCATAGGACCTTGCTGGACCATTGCTGCCAAACCTTTCGGGAAATAGTAGCGTGATGAGAAGCACAATATCATAAATATCTAAACCAACGACAGATAAGTATTGTTCTCCTTTCAAAGCTTCAATATCTTGTTAAGATCGACTTGACGTGTAAGGTTGAGAACCGCCACAGCGCTGAAAGGCGGATGAGATTACAATTTGAGAGGTATTTGTATTTTAGAAGTTCAGATAGTTAGGCTAGCTAGGTTCACTGATTTTATTATTTGACAAACTAATTGAAAGAATACTTGTATACAAGCAACGTATTTTGTTTGTGTTGCTTCAACAACGAAATATTTCAATAAAATTCTATGTATAAGTATCGAAATACGCCTCGTCGTTCGCGCGGTTCGTCTCGTATATTGAGACGAAATCTCGCATTGACCATACCTACTACTTATTTTTAAACGAACAACATATTTTTGCCCATTTATTTCTCTTTGACCCGTATACAATCAATTGATTACATAAGAGTTGTATGTAGCATAGAGAATGTAGCGACTTTGGTTTAGCAGAAATCTTAAAAGACTCGTACCTAGTTCATAATATTAAGTTCAGTTTCAAAGAAAACGATTAATTTTGTTGAACGTGGAGTAAATTTTCTTCTTTTTGTCCTTTGAATCACAGACTTTAGTTTGTCAAGCTGTTTCTGAACGAATTGCTATAAAAGAAGTCCGTTTTAAAACGAGGATGTATTTCAGTGTAAAACGTGAGTCGATGCTTTATATAAAATATAAAGCCGGATAAAAAGTATCTTTTGATAAAAAGAAGGTAACGCCAGTGAATTTTTAGCTTGTATTGCATAATAGCTACACATTGGCGTAGAATAGGATTTTATTTTCGGTGCCCTTCGCTGAAATTTAGAAGTTTAGGTTATTTAATTATGAAAAGAAGTAAGTATTCTGGGATGGGCACCAGACTAGCACAGAATGACAGAGGCTACAGACCTACAGTCAGGAAGTTTAAGAATTGGCAAACGTCACTAGAATTTCGCCGACTTAAAAGAAAGTATATTCTTTTAAATATTTGAGCACATATCTTGGTTATTTGTGAACCAGTTTTGATCATTATTTTGATTTTATAGAGATGATTAGTGTCTGACCTTTAATTTTAAAGACACTCCGCATAATGTTCGGCATTATATTTAAAAAAAAGTAAATTATAATTAAATCATACATTAGCATACATTTCTCTGAAATTGCTAGGTACAGACTAAAATATCGGATCGTACAGATAACTTCCACTTATCAATGATCCCCTTCACTTGGTCCACATTAGTATTCCGAGTGGGGCAACGAACCTATCTCAGGGCAAGGAATTATGTGAGGCGCCCAGCCTGGGTCAAGACGACCATATTTTTTGTTCGAGGGACAAGACAGGTTACAAGTCCCGCTGATAGTAAGGGTCGATGACTTAGCTAGTAATTCAATTGCTATCATGACGTTGCTTTTGATGGTTTTTTGTTTTAGGATCCAGCGTTCAGTCAACTCATTGTCTCGAGTTCCAATTCAACCATTCAATCATGTGCGTAACATTAGCTAATTATCGCTAGCTTAAAGGGTAAGGCAAGAAAATTATGATTCCGTATGCCTAAACGATTTTCCCAAGAGGCCAGGCATTAGGCCATCGTGATGGTCTATAGCCCCATCTGGAGGAGAGCTACTTTCATCAAAATAATAATATAACATAGTCGAAGTTCATAAACGATTAAACGCGACTGTTATTCTCACAAAAATATTTCAGATTGAGGGACAAACTTTTACGATACGAATATTTTTTACGCATACGTACTATTCCTGCGATAATCAGCAGTAAAATAACAAAGTATTGTTATGCAACAGTATAATAAAGTCGACTGTTTTTAACTCGTAAATTTTTTATTTACTGCAATGCCAAAGCTCTCTGTGTAAGACAGACGTATCTCCTTCTAATTCTCAAATTGCCTGCCGGTACATAAACATGTATTAACATTTTTACAGCCTCGATATGCTAAATTGGAAACATACGCCAACTTTTGGACGTAACGAAATTTTATCTGTGAACAAGTCGCTATAAAACATGGTCTGTTTACGTCACTCTAAGGATATCGTCAGAGTAATATTATAAAGTTTATACCAAGTTGATATAGGTATTAAAGTAATACGGTAACATAAATTGATAAATTGAACAAGTTGTTAATGTGGATTATGTTTAATTTGAATTTACTTTCACTTCAATTTCCACACTTCACTGAAAGCGCAGCTAATGAGCGTGAGGTCCTGGGTTCGATTGCCAGGTCACGCAACGTGCTATTAGGATTTTCTTTTAGGACATTCCGAGTAGCATTTCTGAATGATATGTAATATAATAATCCTATGTTATTACTTTATGCAATGGTTATCGTATTTTTTTACATCAGAAGTTTTATGAAACAATTCATATAAACAAGTCTACGTTACTGCAATGCATTGTACAAAAAACTATATGTAGTTACTAGGTAGATATTTCATAATGCAGAAAACTTCAGGTACTAATTACAGTCATAATGTATGCTCCGAGTAATAACGAGCTAATAAACTGGGCTTAAAAATTGTTAATTAGTTGCATGTTGTTAGTTCATTACGTGAACGTAGCGTTGGGTGGATTAACAAAATTAGTTACGTGACAGCGCTTCTCATAGATCATGTGACATAACATTATCATTACGCCTATATTCTCAGCGATAATTAGGCAGAAGTCGACCAATATGCACCCACACTATGCCAGTATGTTTATGCCCCATGTAAAAGGGTGATCCTATTGTGACCAAAAATTCACATTCCGAACTACTGAGAATTTCATAGAAAAATCTAATTTTCTTGACTTAGGAATCGAATCCAGGACCTCAGGCACAGCAGTCGTGTAATACGATTACCAGGCTAATAAGGTATTCACAATATATTACGGTAGGCTCGCCCCTATTACCATAAAACAGTAATACATTAGTATACCTCTGCGTAATCCTTCGGATAATTTAGTCGTGATGGAATTTTGGTTAATTATTATGACAATACTGTAATAAAAACTTACAAATATTAGATTTATGGCAACCCCATCCGTTATTATATTAGATATTTCATAAAGTCTGTATTCAGTAATAAAGGTGAAAGTTGTGAGTCACTGGAGCGTTACCCAACCCTCCGCCTGCTGGTAGCAACCTGTCGGATAATACGCTTGTAAAACAAAACAATATTATCTGCAACAATCCCGTATTTCACATCTCGATTCACGCGACACATCCGGAAATTAATTTAATAATACAACGTTTAATATTAAAGTGCGGAGTGCAAATTGTAGGCGGAAGCGTTTTTAACAGTACCTACCTATTTTTTGGTAATAATTGGTAATTGTTAACTGCCTCTAACTGCTACGCTTAAGATCCTGGGTTAGATTCCAGGACGAGCAGTGTTTATTAATTTATTAGGAAAGAAATTTTATTGGGTTTTTCTTAGTTGCAGATCAGAGTTTTGATTTGTTTGATAATGAAATTATGCTCGCTCACTAAATGGATGAAACGCATGTGACTAAAAGAGTGATAACATTGAATGTAGAAGAACAGAGGGATAGAGGAAGGCTGAAGAAAAGATAGATGGATTGTGTTAAGGTCGTTATGATGGAAAAGGGATTGAATGAGAAGGTGACGGCTAACAGGGATGAATTGAAGATGACCCCAAATAAATTGGGAAAGGAGTGACCATCATCATCATCGCAGAAAGATGATGATGATGGTCGCTCCCTTATTACATGGGACTTATGTATACCGGCGAATTGTGAATGTATATTAGTACTTCCGGCCTAACCATTCGGGGAATCGAACCCAGGACTTCAAGCGCAGCAGTCGTACTTAGGACCGCAAGAACAACGAGACAATTTAGGCGATCAAGTCTTTATTATTAGATCTACCCATCTATATCTGATTTTTTAAAGGAAAAGGCATAACAAAGAAATCAGCTTCCCATTTTTTATAACCGGCAGCAAAGGTCGATATGCGATGAATGAAAGTCTATAAATTCAAAGGAATACACTATTGCCTCTGACTGTGTTGAGTTAGTACTAATTAGTACAGTTTTCATTGTAATTTTGGTGTGTGACCTATTAATAAATATATAGGAATCGCTCGTCGCTCAAAACGATGCCATTGCCCGGCTGCATCCACGTTCCCGGCCGCTAGATTACCCATTGTGGCCTAAAAGAGCAGTTTTTCGGGCAGATTTTAATAAGTGCTACCCCCGAATAGGATTTAATTTCGCGCTGTCACTGGCAGCGAGCAGGCGAGCACTCTAAAAGAATTCGTTGCCAAAATAAAAATATAAGTAGAAGTTGCTTTAGAATTTAAATTTTTGAGCGACCTCGTGACCCAGCTTAAATGGCAGGAATTACTTGCAGATTGTGCATGTTTGTCATTATGGGGTGTTTATTCAGCCTTAGTCCAGTATTGTTTGTGTTCTGTAATGCTAGAACACAGGCTTTCAAAGTTCTCACCAACCAACCAACAAAGTAACAACTTTGAGAATCCCTCTTTTTATAGTTCCCCTATAAATTATTTACTTCCCATCCGTTGCTCATTTTAAAAGAAGCTATTGCAATTTTTTTACATTTATTATTACATATTTTACATCTACTTTTTGAAAGCTTCCAGCACCTACAAGAGGGCTATCGCCCACCATGAGAAAAACTGCCTGCAACAGGCTAAATTGTGGGTTGAAGGTTATAATGAATAGTTAAAATTATACTTCTATGAGAGTTCAAAAGCCATGAATAAAACCAATTAATTTTGTAATTATCCTATATTTGTTTAGGTGCTTGAGTAAACAAAGCCAAGTTTAGGCGCTTTTACCTTCCAAGTTCGGCTCTGTTGCTTATAATGAAATTAGTTGCGTATCCGCGATGATGTTATTTTTCCCAATTTGCTAGGAATGTCCCTAAATAGTTGTCTTAGTTCTAGTCTAAATATTTATATCGAATTCGTGTGCAAAATTTCAGTTAGTCACCAGTTTTATTAAGTACTCGAAACGTGTCTCCTTAAGGAATTCGATTAATTTTGAAGGTTCATGCAGGAAAAGTTTTTTTTACGGGTTATGTCGGCAAATGAGAAGACGAGCCACCCGACAGCAAGTAGTCAACACTGCCTCTATCGACAGACGACTGCAACACCACAGGCGTTTCTGATGCGTTACCCATCCGGGATCGGTGGTAAAAGTTGAGAAGATAACGTAGAATACATTTAATAACTGGCCAAAGGTTGATTAATGTAAATAATAATAATTTCATTTATTTCTCTTCCAGAAATTATTACACAGCAATTTACATCAGCACTTAAGAGTACAAAATAAAATAGCTACAAAAGAAATAATTTGTGGGAGACTGATTCCTAAACTAAGCCGAGGCCTGTATCTTAGGACATCAGGCCCCACCACCACAATTTATATTAACAATATTAAGAGCTAAGTTTTGTCGAGAATTTTACACAAAAAATACTTAACACAAAGTGATATTAGAAAGAGATTTTATTCTAACAGTAAATTACATTTGAGAATTTTAATTAAGGAAATTCAGGCTATATTGTGCGTATATGTTGGATGATTAAGGAGCGAGGGAGCACACGCGATGACCGTTAATCGTGTACTAATCGGATTAAAACGTTTATTTGACTTAAGTGTACGTATTAATCGTACACACAAATATACTTTATCGCTAGTCAGTAATTTTTTTTATAAAGCATGTTAATTTACCTTCCTCCTTTATTACCTTAATTATATATTCAGAACAGGTGTTAACTAATAATGTAACCTATGTTAATTCTCTGCCTATGGAAATAGTAACGAATGAATTAGCTCATTTAGATTAGAGGCGGCGAACCGAACGCTTCAGATTACAGGGGGCCCGGATGCGACAGATTGTGATTTTGACAGCTTTCGGAATAATGTACCTTTATAATACGTGATACAGGTTTAAATCGCTCGGCTTTGTCGAAAAGACTAATAAGATATCTGTACTAGTGAGATTTACGAGGCAGTAGGTACTTATTGGTTGAACTATAACATACCATCACGCCTGTATTCTCTGAAGGGTTGGACAGAACTGTTAGAGATGTGTGCTGATAAACTCATAGATCGTAGCTTGGTTTTAGGTCTTATGTCATAATGATCGAGCCTACTTTTAATTATAAAACGAGCATAAATCCAAACTCCGGAATCTCTCTCGAACCAATCGATAAGGATATCACACTTGGTAGCCGTGGTTACGAATACTATACCAATGAATTCGTTAGAAAAACTTTCTGTATTTTTGTAGTTAGGTAAATACCAAAAAAAAATATATTACTTTACCTAATTAGTTTGACTCAGTTCAATTGGTTTAATAAACTTATGAAATAGTTTGTTCGCTAGACGGCTTCATATTTCATTGGTACGTTGTAACAGCTTTTAATGGATTTCAATTAATAACAACTTATAGTTTTCTGTTTTCAGAGCGTCATAAACATTCATATTACCTATAGCACTGCGACATTAAACTACGATATGATATTACTACTTGACTGCCTCGTTGGCCTAGTTAGTGGTTCCAAGCGCGACTGCTACGCTAGAGATGAGAGAGGCCTCGGGGCAACAAAGGAGTAGAGGCCCTCCCCCCTGGCCCCAAATTATTATTTTTTAATAAAAAAAAAAATTCAGTCGAGTTTTTCAATAAATAATCATAGTCATGTTTGTACAAAGGTAGAGGTAAAGGTAGAACAGTAAAAGAAAATATATCAAAGAAATATGTAGTTGTTTACTAGTCGGAATTTAAAGGTTTTTTTTTGTAGTCCTATTGTGGAGGTCCCTCTTAGGTGGAGGCCCCGGGGCAGTAGCCCCTGTTGCCCTCCCTTAAATCCGACCCTGGAGCCTGGGTTCAATTGCCGGGTCGAGAAAGTGTTGTTTTGGTTTTTCTGTGATACTTGATTAAGTGTAGTCATACTCATACCATCACGATTTCACGATTCCTCGAAGCTTTAAGCAGAGGTGTAATTTCATAGAAAACCCAAGAACATAATACGATTCCACATAACCATGTAATATAATAATATAAATATAATATAATACATAGGTAAATAGGTAATCTTAAAAAAATAAACCCCGGAGTCGAATTAACGAAACAGGTTGAAGTCGAAGAGATTCAAGATCCATACCCCTTTAATTAAAACAGCAATCTGTACAGTTGAAATAGGTACTTACAACAAACATTTATACTTACCTCTCCAACTCCGACAACTCCACCCATTCAGAGAAAAACTTCCCGATTTATTTAATGCCATTCTGGCCTTTATCTGTACGCGTTAATGGCTATAATAGCGTAACTTCTGCTTGGTAAGACAGGAAAGCTGTCAAAAGTGTACGTGCCACGATCATTCTCCCATAAACATTGTTGAGACGGTACAGGGGATATTGTAAGGAGTGGAAAAATGCTCGCGACGTGCCCCCGTGGGAGCGTGCCCCCGGAAACAGTGACGGAGAAGAATGCTGGGATGATGAGGTGGCTTTGTCACAATGCGAAGATAAATCAGATTAATCGCATGTAGCTGACATAAATCTGAAGTTAAGCTTAGATTATATCGTGTTTCAGTCGAGGACGACGACAATAAATAGACATTTTTCTTTGAATTTATATAGGTATTTGTTACTATAAAATATCAGTTCGTTTTATTTAGAACTATGTTATATATCAACAAACGAAAAGAGCACCAAAGGATATAAATACGAGTAAGTAAACTCTTAAACACACACGACACAAGGTAAACCTTGATTCAAAATAACTTAACAAATAAATCCCGTTAAGTTCTCGATCCAAAATTATTTAAACCCGCTGTTTGGGTTTTTGTTTGGGTTTAATCCCGTTTAGACCCAAAAAACCGGGTTTAAACTCGTTTCCACCCAATGGGTTTAAACCCTCTGCCCATCTCTAGTTGCCTGTATAACTTTTTTTGTATTTATCCGAAGCGGCCCACCTGTAGTAGTCTAAGTATCACCTGGCCAAAAAACAGTACCCTGGCTTTGCCCAGTCATGTAATAAGATTTGACTCGCCAGAAGGGTACAATAATATTCTTTGTGACCTTTAGCAAAGGATCGTTAATCCCTTTTGTGTCCTTATCGCTATTTTACACCATTGCCTAGCCTAGATGCGGGTTTGTAACAGCGACATAATGTAATTGAATTCCTCCTAATACTCGATAGGTAGGTCCCCATTTAGGACATACTTTTTCATGCGAAAAATACTCATGGGGCCTTTGCAACCAGGGGAAGCGGCAGGGTATGTTTAACTCGTGCTCACTAAAAGCAACACTGGCATTATATGACTTAACACAGAACCAGCTTTCCTACACTCACTTAAGGACTATTTTTAATACATTTTGTGAAAGTAAGATTTTATCGTCAAAAGATTTGAACCAACATACTTCAGTTATGTATACCGCACGCTTTAGCCAAAATTTAGCTACGACCTTAGACTTAGAATTTTCTAAAAGAAAACTGAATAAACTTTTCTCAAAATTCTGTATTGCAGCAATATTGCGGCGTATCATACATTCGGAATGTTTATCTTTATTATTAGAGATTGCTATATTTTATAAGTATTTAAATATTTTAACATAATGTTATAACTAAATTAATAACGTAATAAAACAATTAAAAATCCTATTAGAACATTTTCAACTTCTACGCGAACGAAGTTGCGGGCATAAGCTAGTCTACCTATATATCTATTACATATGTAAAAAATGTAGGTACATAATATAACCTATAATATATTGTAAATAGTGCTTTGATTGCTATTGATACCTAAAATTTATTAAAATAGAAACATTACTCTTCTTTTCAGGTTTCAAAAGACGGCGTTTCAGCAAAATTAAATGTCAAGCCTTTCAGAATAAAGCCTACCTATTTTAAATGTAGTTACAATATTTTAATACACTTTTCGCTTCAAGCGGGTAGAATTTAAATTACTTATTTTTTTTTATTTTTTTTTTCAGATTCGCTTGCTTCGCTCTACTCGGCGCGAGGGTGAGTGCTTGTCTTTCTATCTCATTAATTTGTCAGCTTTCTTTGCCTTTGTTCATTGTTGCCAGACTTACGACGGCCCCAACAAAGCAGAGGTAAAAAAAGTGTAATCTCTATCCGGTTTAATTTGTAGAAGATTCTATGAGAATTTATAATTTACTAAATCGGTACCTACTGTATTTTTATTAGGATCTCAATAGTTGTGTTTGCTATTAGATGACTATCGTTCATTTATTTGTGATTAATCTGTCTTTATGACCTCTTGCTGCGTTGTGACCTGATGACACGACTGTGATTTAGTGGTGTCATAAATTGTTAAAAAATATTGAACGATCTTGTAAGACAAAATTCCCTCTTTCAACGACTGCTGTCTCGGACGTCTTCTCATCCGTATGAGTTACTTAAAAATGTATTGCGGTTTATGTCAGAGACGAAACTAGACAGGTATTTCCCAAAAGCATTGTAAAAGAGACAAAGACATTAATTAAAAAACAAAGAATCCCTTTTTTAATTCGGTTAGCGAGACGAAAAATTTATAAAAAATAATGTTATGTACACAATAATCCTAAGAAAAATCGTCTAAAAGATTTTCGTACAATTCTGTTCATTTTAATATATTTCTCACCTAAACTTTATCGACTATTAAACTAACAAATGGTAGTTTTTGCATATCTACGTGTTCCCCAGCCACGTACTAAGTTCTCTTTTATAAAATCTACAATTGTTAGACAGAATTCATTCAAACTTTTGAAAATTACACAAAATTGGTCAATTTATTCGTCGAACTACTTTCGAAGTGCGTTAGGCATTGTTTGCCCGTTGAAAAAAGTTATTAAGTTACGAAGTTGAGTTATAATCTAAGTAAATCCTGAAACGTTGAAACTTTTGAAAGACGCGAATCTTGAGGGATTGTTCTCAGCAGGTTGTTTTTGATATTGTTGAGTGAAATGTGCCTGAAGATGAGTAAAAAATGAAAATTTAATATTAATGAATGAGTTTGAAGAAGTGCGAATAGATGAAACATGTATATGTGTCCCAATAATATTCCGGTTTAAAAGGTAATGATAATGGCATGCACGAAAATAAAAAAAAATTCATTCTTTCTTCTAATTTACCCAGTCAAATTACTGAAACCAAGGTCTCAAGGTGATAACGCGTGATTGATGCCATTGGTGTTACTGTCTATGGGCTGCGGTTGTCGCTTACCGCTAGGTGGATAGTACTCTTGATTGGCATCTTATAAACTGGTTTCGCTCGCTCCAAGTTCGATACCGATATTCGTACGACTCATTATAATTTCAACCCAATCCGTTCAGATGTCTTGAAAGAAAAGTTAATCAAAGTTTCCTTTTAAATATACAGATGAAAATAATAATAGCAGACAAAAGTATGCAAACAAATATTGTCATGATTATTTATCTAGTATATCAAAGTTAAATTAAGAGTTTGCAAATCTTTTTTTCGAGTACCACCAGCGTTTGAAATGTTATCAAAGGTCGAATGCAAAGCGATGTAGTGATTGCGTTAGACCTGACTCAAAGCCTTAGCGACCTAACGAATACACAGCATATCGGCACGACGGCTTTACTGTTAGCTTTGGTAGCGTTGACTTTCAGGTCGTTGCGTTCTACATGAGTTTGTTTTCTATAGCTGTGACTATAGATAGTGCCATCCACAAAGCTGCACCCCACCAATTTCTAGTCCAGGGGATCGCTGGGTACGGGGTTTTGGGGTCTTTTTTAGTCTACTGTATCATAATTATGAAGGTACGGTATGTTGTGTGTACCTACCTACTTATGAAATTCAAACATTCAGACGTACAACTTTCTGCTAAAGTAGCAGAAAGTTGTACGTCTTCGTAGTTGGCACTATCTATAGTTTACTCTTAAGTTTGTATTTTTTATATATTTTATTCATTCTGAATTGGTATACAATAAAGAATACTGTATCTATACTTATACACAGTGATCACTAGATGGCGCTGTTTGCATATCAGTCCCTAACCAATATGATAATCAATCAACGTCGCTTGGTCGAAACCGCGGCCAAAAGCTTGTGTATAAATTAAACTATTCAAGTTTTCCAGCATTTATTTTATATCGCTAAAATAAAACAGGGAAAAGCACGTAGAACAATTTATTATAAAAAAATCTATAACATAGAAATAACAATCCCAGTTAGTATGTAATTGTTTTTTTTATTCTTCTGTGAATAGTCACGTTCGTCGCAGTCGGTACATTGAGTATTTAAATAATTTTAAACGCGGAAAAGCAATTTTGTTCGTGTAAACGTTTGCGAAACGTTTCAATGGGCGTTTTTATAACATTCACGTGAGTCGAATACTTGTTTAACTCTCATATTGCGTGTACTACATAGTAGTATGGTAAACTGATGTACAACCTGTATAAGAACCAGACCATTCTGTAGGTTGATCATCAACCTTTTTTTTGCGGAAAATTTTCATGGATGCCTGACACCTAGGGGGCAGGGTATGTCAGACTTATGCTCCGACTAAAAACCGCATTTACCTTCCCTTGCCCTTTAAGTCATGGCCATGGGATCAGTTGCCTTCAGCACGAACATGATGGGGGGTTGATTATCAACCTAACTTTTTCCCAACTATGTTAGGTCCGCTTTTAGTCTAACAACGTACGGCTGTTTATCAGACATCAGCAATAAATCTGCACTTCTTTCAAGAAATTGAAAAAGTATTTATAATATTAGCGTTCACAGAAAAAAAGTTGTACAACAATTATCAGATTTCTGGTCTTGTCTTTTATAAATAATCTTTAGTTTCTTTTTCTCTCTTGCGGTAGAAAGACTAGCCAGTCAGATGTTTTAGAACGAGGTTCAGTATCTAAGATGCGATGACGATTATATGCTTCTTTGATGTACCCTAAAAGGTTTATAGAGCGGACATTATGACCATTTACATACCAATTTAAATGATATAGACGAAGCAAAAGAATTAGGTATACAAGTGGCGTTCTATGGTTTCTGCCTACCCAAATGAGCAAAGGTCGTGAGTGTATATGTATGTATGTTTGAATGTTGTGTGTGTGTATGTATGTTTAAATGTTAAATAAATAAAAAATATTTATAAAAACGACTTATTTAAACCAATTACATTAATTAATATCTCATGATATCTCTCTCTGTGAGGCTGACATTATTATTATGACAGAGCAGACAGAGAAACTAAGACAGATAAAGTTGCCAACTGGAAACAATTAATAGGTTACGATTTCAGTCGGAATACCCCGTCTATTGCTAGTAATATATATCATAAATGTGTTTGATTCCAAAAGAATGTATTTAATTTACCATAAGCTACACAAATTCATTTTAACTACTCGTAACACATAATGAATTTGACGACAGGTAATTTACAGTGTTTAAAAACCCCCGACACGAAATGTAATTTGGGATTTTGTGGTGGCGGCCGTCTTGGATTTGAAATTTATCATAGTGTATAGTGTTCCTCTAGCTATGCCCTTTCATTTGATACCCATATTGAGGGATTTGTGAAAAAATATGTAATTCGCTATTTTGTGGCGGCAGCCATCTTGGACCGATTTTCATCAAACATAGCTAAGAACACTCCCGACTAATTCAACTTTCAAATAACAAAATCAAAATCAAAATCGGCTCATCCGTTAGGGAGCTACGATGCCACAGACAGACAGACACACACACACACACACACACACAGACACGTCAAACACCCTGTCGTTTTTGCATCGGGGGTTAAAAATAACTTCTTGCGATCCGGTAAGTAACCCTTCTTCGTTACTCATCATAAAGGCATGAAACACTCCTACAAATTACTTACTTACCGTCACTTGAATTTATGATCATTAAATTAACCAAAGTGTCACGCTATACGTGAGCAATTCAATTCAAACATTAGGGACATAAACGAAGCGCCGTAAAACAAGTTACACCGAGCAATATTCATAAAGTCCTATTTTGTAATACTGTAATAGCTCCCCGGGACATAGGCGATCGTAATTTTTCATTAGGCCGAATATAAAAAATATATTATCGCATGAATCCACCGCGATGGCCAGACTTGTATTAAAGTAAGCGGATCAAGGTTTTAATAATATTCCCCTTTAATATTAAAATATGGTAGTTCTGACGTTTTTATAGAAGCGAGTCGGTGTTAAGATTGTGGTTTAATTTCGTGTAAAAATTGTGGAAATATTTCCTTTGGCCTAGTTTTCGGCTCCGTAGCGTTAACCTTAATAAAATTAACGAAATGATATAAAAAATATTTTCGAAGTGATGACTGTCCAAATACAAAAAATCTAAAAACATGCCCTATGTAATATCGGAAATGAAGTACGTACTTAAATGTTTGAAAAGGTATTGTTAGCGGGTCAAGTCAAGAAACAGTTTTGCTTATAATTCAGTACTGTTTATAATTAAGACTGAATGAATAGCTTGTATACCAGTGTCTTAACACTCTCTTATATCAATTTTTTCTATGACATTTCTATGTGTTAAAAAGTTCTTCCACATTGCAGTAGATGTCGATGCTTTCAATTTTTAAGCCATCTATATAAAAACCTATAGCTAAATTACTAGAAAAACTGTTCCGTTTTACACAGTTTTTTTTTTGCTTTACGCTTTTTTATCTGAGTTCCATTATCTTTATTCCTCAAAGTAATTTCCAACATTCAAATCATTTTTTAAATTGATTTGGCTTTTGGAAATAACTTTTGAGGAATAATTTAATCAACTTATTAATATGGACTAAGGACACACCCCGATAAATTTGCTTGCGATAGATGGCGCTAGTATCATTATTCTAAGTGATTACTCTATGTCCGTATATATAATGTACTCTGTGTTGTATACGTACATAACGTCAAAAACATAACCCTCCTTCGGCTGCCGGGTAAAAATGTTGTAGCTAAAATTTAAAACATCAAAATAAACTTTGTAACTCGGGCAAAGTGAAACTGCTATTCATATTTAACCGACCAGAGAGTAATTATCTTTCAACTAGAGCGGTGCAAGCCGCAGGGCGAAAGTGTACAAGTCGAAACTTTGTCGTATTACTGCGGGCAGAACTGGGATTATTACTAGGGTAATCTACGGCAGACAACGTCCGAGCGAAACTGCGCTTTCCATCTAAGTCTCCTTGCGAAATATCGTTAAAAAACTACCCTAAATATGAAATAGAAATGAATATAAAACGATAATTTATATTCACACAATTTACAATTAACTACATAGTTACATAAATAATTACTTCTAAAATATACCGTAACGTTGTAATCTTTGCTAGTAGCAAATAACTACGAAATAGGTTTTTAAAACTTTTTATGCGTATGAAAAACTGGGGCTCTTTAAGGACGATAAAAGGTATTAAATTTTAATATTTTTCATAATGTAACAAAATCTGCCTCAGCTGTCACAAATATTATAAATAATAAATATCTTGGGACATTTATACACAGCACCATCTAGTCCCAAACTAAGCAAAGCTTGTACTATGGGTACTAGACAATGGATATAATACCTATATGATTTTTTTTGTAAATACTTACTTATAATATATAAGAAACACCCAGACAAACACAAACACCTAAGTTCAACACATAAATGTTTGTGTCTTGTGGGAATCGAACCCACGAACTCGTGATCAGCAGACCGGTACTCGAACCACTAGACTACAGACGTCGACAAATACGGCTGAGCGTAAGGTAAAGCGAGACCGAGAGTTCTTGGGTTTGATTCCCAGGTCGAGCAAAGTATTACTGGGTTTTTTATGAAATTCTTAGTAGCAGCTTGGATTATTGGTAGGTTACTGGCGATAGGCTCGCGCCCTACATAAGCCCTAAAGCATACCGGTAAACAATGTGTGTTCATTAGTACACATAATAATATGTCTAATTTGACCTTGTTATTGTGTAAATACATAGAAAATCTTAATGTTTTTCATTGGAAAATAATAATCAGAGTTGGGTCTTAATTGGAGTTACTTAAGTACTCTTATTTTGTGCAAATACATTATAACTACGTTGGGTACGTAACTATACATTATAATTACGTTAGAACTCTGTACTCATTTATTATTTACACGCGTTACTGAAATGGATTCATGTAACGTTACCTAAGTTATCTTGATTGAGTAAGTAACGTAAAGTTAAATAAGACTAATTAATCATTTATCAAATTATTCGTACATGGGCTATTGTTCTACTGGTCGGCAGGGGTGTTCTCTCGAAATTCGATGGATTAGTCAAGGTACGCAGGTTTCGTCACCGCATATACAGGCAAAGGCGTCGCCAGTTTATGACCGGGGGGGGGGGGGAATGGTAATGGGGCAATATTATGGAGGAATAAAATATGAATAGCCGAGTACAGTCGAAAGCATGAAGCGTAACATTTTGAAAGTCTTTGCAGTCAGTTTTGTCATGCGATGCAGAATTTATAGGTAAGGTAGTCAATTGCTCTTGACAGTCTATGGTCATATCATTGGGTCACTGCTGCCCAGTAAGCACGCGTAAGTGTAAGCTGTAAGCGGTTGGCAGTGACTAGATGAGGAGAGCCAAATAAGAAAAGACATATGAATTGTCCAGCTATCCTAAAAATAAGTTGTACACATGATGATGATGCCAGATATAAATACCAGGAGAGCATAGATCTGAGCATCTTTAAGTCAACGGTACAAGCTGATTAATATATAATCAGAAATTCAGATCTTATATATAATTCACAAGACGTTTAATCCTCACTCGCAGGTATGATTAACAGACATCAGTTAACGTGAAAGTGTTCAAGAATTAATGAACTCACTTGTAAGTTACGACTGTGTTGGTAAAATACAAATTGAAATAAAGATCGTTAACTATGCTACTTTATGTTATAGTAAAAAAAATTTGCTTACTGCCGGTCGAAGTACAGAATCACCACTGCTGAGCATGAAATCCTGGATTCGAAACCTAGGTTAAGCCAAAAAACTGGGTAACTATGAGTGTCCAAAAGAAATACATGATTATATATATCTCTGTCCAACGGATTGGGGAATACATTTTTGTAACTGCAGAGAATTCGTCATGAATCCCTGCCGTGTGGTAGGTAACATGGTCAGACGGGTACCTACCGACACACCCAAGCGTTACCACCTCGGGCCATTGGCCCTGACGTCACCAATATAAAGCACAAGTTTTTAGTGAACGGTTTGAATGTATTACAATGTTCCATTAATAAAGCTTTTAAAGAGACGTATATACATATTATGTTGGAAATTCTGAGTGATAAATGATGAAGGATATTACTCCAGCGAGCGTGCCTGTGTAGACACTTAAAAGTTAAGTGTTGTTCGTTAATATTACGTTTTAAAGTATGTGAAGCTTGCCATGTTAAATATCACTAACTCTAGTTTTTGGTTGTCGGCATAACAGTCTTCGAAGAGCAGCTGTCATGACTTGTGGTTGCCTAATAAACTACCAAATACTATAGAAAACTACTAAATAATTTATACGGTATATGACATTACCATGTAACTCGTATGAAACCATAGGTCTCAAGTTAGACTCCAAAGCATCTCAGGATTTTTTACTTTTTCCACAACCTCGACCCAACGCTCTCTAGCATGGTCTGTTAAGAGAAAACAGTGCCCCTCCACGTGCTGATGGTGGCCACCAGGGTGAGTTTTAGTAGGCACTCCTTGGTCTAATCCCTAAAGACCGGCGGAGTCTTTAAAGGTTTTCCCCGTAAACAAAAAAAGGCCCAATGCTCTCATTATGATATCTATGCCTAGTAATGGATAGTAAATAGGTTGATAATGAGTATAAAAAGAGTTATTATCTCCACTCTGCAATTTTTTTTTATTGCACTAATATGACAGACAAGTAAAGTCAATGGTAACCAGCAAATGCAGTTTATATAGACACCAGCAACACCAATGTCATCAGTTGTCATCTTCAGACCTCAGGGAGGCTAGACAAGTTGCATTTTGACATTCGAATCGACAAACAAAATGTATGTAAATAAATGACATTAGTGACAGCCCGATTTGTCGAAAGCTTGTGTCATTCCATACATTTTATTTGTCGATTGGAATGTCAAAATGCAACTTGTCTAGCGGGGGGCTAGACAAGTTGCTTGCTGAGTAATTTCGCTATCTACATTTCCAGAAATCATAGTCCACGATGGAAACAGTCGTATATCTAAGGCACGGATCGACTCGGTGAACGTATTACTTCAATACCGCTTCAATTTGGAAGCTGTCAGATAATTTGTTACACGTTCATGCGATAGTGACATTGCGGATAATTGAGTGCAATTTGGATCGACAGACATTCGGATATCGCTGGCGACAATCGTAATGGACAGATATGCGATAGTTTATGTACTTTCCTAATAGCTGCACTGGGTTGTTCAGAGATTCCATCTGCATAATTAACTCCTTTGGCTTTTTTTTTTACGTGTCAAAGAACAATAGCAGACAATTTTTTTTTGTGTATGCTTATTGAATGAATGGGATATACACAGCCTCCCCCTTTTAAAAGCTTTTAGTGCCTACAAGCCAGCTTAATCGCCCGTTTAAAGAATTGTTTTAATACTCGTGATTAATAAAATCAAAGTAAATAGCATTCTGCCCAGACGCATGTTAGGTTAACGGAGTTAAAATATTTTTGGCTCTATCGAATAGGCATCTAACCTCTTTCTGCTTATTCTTTATGAAATTCCCTGCTCGATAATACCCTTATGTTACATAACTTTATCTAAACGTTATCATTACAAAATTCTTGACGTATCTTGGAAATCAAATTCGGTATTTTTATTAGTATTATTTGATATCGAAGCCTCAAAGAAATTCTTTCCTCTCTCTTTATTGGATAAATTTGCGAGTCATTGATCTTTGGCAGTCAAATGTTATTACTTTGCTTATCAGCTGCGGTTGACACGTTGTCCGTACTTCAATAGAGCTTGTAGATATGTGTGAACCAAATGTTTTGCCAAATGTAGCAAATATAAGCAGTGATTGCCTAGGGATATGACCACTGAACTGAACCTCTGACTTTTCGTAATCATGTGCGTATTAATAATGAACGAAAACATTGCGAGGAAACCTGCATGTTTAAGATTTTCTCGATGGTGTCTGAAGTCTGCCAAGCCTATCCCTACTATCCTGAGAGGAGACGCGTGCCCAGCATTGACACGATTAATGGGTTGATGATGAAATGTTTTGCCCGTGTTAATATTAAGTATATAAAACCTAGGCCTAGTCGTGTTTGCTGCGCTATCTCCCACTTTTTTGTTTATCTAAGATGACAGACATCAGATAATCATCACAGAACATTTGATGGTAAGTGGCAATAACAGGCTTTAGATGCTGGCAACACCGGTGATATGACGAGCTCGTCAAATCATTAACATTCCATTGCTAGGTCTCTATAAGCAAGAAATTTCACTACATACTTTACAATTTACAAACAAATAAAAACATTATTGCTTTGCGGCAAAAAATACCCACTCATCGTTCACTTTCCTCCATCTGCAAGTTGTTGACCGGGTTTCTCTGAGTTTCTTCTCAAACCTAGGAAACACCGGCGCCATCTAGTAACAATGTCTTTAAAAAAATAATATTATCTATTATATTTTAAAGATACTGAACATGCGTATCGTATTAGTTATTTAGACAGTAAATCGTGAAAGTTTCAAAAGTTACTGAATAATATTTTGGTATACATTTCTTTTATGTATTTCCTCAAGTAAAGTTTAACTTTTGCGTGGGAATGTTAACAACTGTTACACAGTTTTGTTTTCTTCAACATTTACATTTAACGGAACATCTTTTTTTGTTTGTTTAAAAAGTTCGTTTGACCTATTATGTAAAATGTTCCTGTTATTAAAGTATAGGTACTTTTGAGTATCTACGTGAACATGTTATAAGTAGGTGTTTAAATATTATAATCCCTACAAATCGTTCGTCTAGTGGTTCTAAGCGTGGCTGTTACGTTTGAGGTTCTGTCTTTTGAATTCGTGCCCGGATAATGGCATTAGGCTCGCTCGCTCCTATCTAAACTAAACATAGTAGACTTCTGAAATAAAACTAATTTTTACGGATTTTATCGCGTTATATTGATATTATTTTAATTCCGACGTTTCGGATCCTTTACAGCGTCCAAGGTCACGGGTGACTATGGTGGTAGGCGTCCTGACGTTTCAATTACTAACAGCTACCCTACATTTTTGTTAATTGTTGGCAATCCGATTCAAAATGTAGGGTAGCTGTTAGTAATTGAAACGTATACGCGTAACGTATTCGCGTAAGTGTCAGAAATCAGTATAGTAGACCTCTACCTAAGCCGCAAGTTAATAGAGGTATAATGGTATGTATGTAGCATTAAATCTTTTTTGAATAAATGGGTCTTGAATTTAGAACAAAATTTATTTTTAAAATCTTTAGATAGCGTATTTCCAAGAACACATTAGGAAAATCTCGTCGAAAATACCTCCTGACTCCGACAAACTAAATTACCGCAGGGTTCCAGGAAGGTAACAAATGTGTTGTAAAGTGCATCCCCCCTCCCTCTACCGCGTCACAGGCTTCAGTAACCACCCGCTGCAAACTGTGCTAGTTGCACAAGAGTTCGCAGTATTTTTTTAAAGTCTGACGAAGTTTTGATTCTAATGTAGCTAATTAAATTGTATTTTCTAGTGGTCTTGTGGTAGTAATGTACTCATATTTTCATAATATTTCAAAATGAAGTTGAAGTCTTGGAAAACTTTTCAATGCTCAACTTTTTAATGCTAGATTTATACTTTGTGTATATACTCTTTTATATTGAAAAGGCCTAAGAAAGTTTTTTTCATTATAAGACAGCTACGAAAAATGCACTTACAAATGATGGAAAAGTTTCGCTATTCAAGTAAAAGTTTTTTCAGATTTCAATATATTATCTTATTACTTTCATTGTATGTAACATAATAATATCGGTTACCTCATTGATATAATTGTCCGAGGGTAAAGTTTGGTTAGGCTTTATTTGTATATAAACTAAAACTACAAGTAAAATAAAAACCTTAGTTTTGATCATGGGATATTAGGAAGCTACTTCATCATTAACCCATTTAATATCCCACTGTTGGGCATGGATCTGCTCTCAGAATGAGAGGGGATAATCTATTAGTCCACCACGTACTATATCATTTTAATTTCAGTAAGTTAGTCAAGACCGTTAAAGTTGTAAATCATTTTTAAATTTTTAACATTGTCTGACTGGGTTCTGTCTCCCCAAATCAGCACAGACGTATAAAAGAGAGAAGTATCTCAACGCAAACACAATTAACTTCTTGCCATAAACCACGGTTAACTTTATCAGCAATTCAATGAATGACTTTACTTGAAGACGAACCCTTTCAGACGACTTGCGTACCGCTAATAATGAAATTTAACGTCGCCATTTTGTTTTTTTACCTCCACGCAGTCGTTCGCGACGACTGAGCGTCTCAAAGACGTCCCCATCCAAATTTTATTGTGTTAATAAGGTTACCCGCGTTAATTAAACTTAAGACAAAACGCGACGAATTTAACTAATGCTGGGACAAATATAAGGGGTAAGTGTTCGCTAAACATAAGTGCAAGCTTTCTATTGTAAGATTTTTGAACTTGTAAAAGTATAAAATGTAAAAAAAAAAGTTTTCGTAATATTACTTCATAATTTATAAAGCCACATCATATTCAGATTGCCTTGTGCGATAAGATCGCCCATTGTACTTTAACTTCTGTATAAGGTATTTTTGAATTGTTGTTATTGTGTTATAAATAAATAAATATTTTTGAACATTTGACACAACACCATCTAGTTCCAAAATAAGCAAAGCTTATAATGGATATAATACATAAATACTTCCCACTTTTCCTGCTTATTTTGTAAAATCAAATTTTTCCTTGTAATTAGATTGAAAATGATATTATGTTTTCATTTATTCAGTGTATCGTTATCACTAGAAATGAAATTAGTTTTTGTTATTAGTTTCAATATTTTGTATAAAAAATTGTAGGAATGTGTAGCAATATTATTTCTGAATATTTTGTCGGCGTCCCCATCTTAACTACTTCGTGCTACGTGGCTACGGCGTAAGAGACTACGGCGTAGCAGGCTACAGCGTAGCATGCTTTAAAAATGTATTTTATATATATAAAAATATATTCTCTGTATTTGTACACAAAGCTGCACTAGTTTGGTCTACGTGTATATTAACAGAGTCGTCTTAATCCTCATATTTATCCGCTGGCCGCAGCCCCAAGCGAGCTGCTAATTATTCCTGCCAGACAGACTGAAAGGAGAAACACAATCTATCCTCAAGTAGTGTGCTCATGGATGTGGCATTAATCAACATTGACAATTGAATCTCGGATCTACGAGGGTTGGGAAGAGACCACTTCCCTCATCACACATACACACATCTCTCTCAGATTTCAGTTACTCTCAGATATCAGAGAGAGAGAGAGAGAGAGAGAGATAAAAAAAAACTAACACAAAAAACAAAGTGCTCAATTCAACGCGCCTTATTTTCACCTATTAATTAATTATGTAATTAACGAGACCCCTACATAATGTTCTTTATCTTATCTACAATAAATAAGACGAAAATAATAATTTACCACCTCCTACCTAATCTATTTTGAACCTACCTCGTTGTAAGTACGGATGACAGTTCGAGCGCGCTTTGGCAAACATAAAGTTCGTTTAGAGAACTCGTAGCGTACCGCGTAGCGCTGTGTAGCCACGTAGCACTTCGTAGCAGCGTAGCACTTCGTAGCAGCGTAGCACTTCGTAGCAGTTTGTGGCGTGTTTGAAGAAACCGTTAATAGAGATAGATTGAAACATTAACTACTTCTAAGTATTCAGTGTACTGTTTAAAATTTTGTATTCGAACTACTGGACCACAGACCTCGTCTAGTCTGCTTTAGTATATGTAGATACATATTTGTGAGACATTTTACAGAGCATCATCGAGTCCCAAACTAAGCAGTTTGTACTATGGGTACTAGACAATGGATATACATAAATATATTTTTGTAAATACATATTAATAATATGTAAGTAACATAACACAAACACTTACGGTCACTACGTTCATGTTTTTGTCCTGTGGGAATCGAACCCACGACCTCGTGATCGAGTCTCTCGGGACTCAGAATATTACAGTTATTATGTGACAGCGGGGGATGTGTGCTAGGGAGCTTGTTGCGCCGCTTATTGTTCACAGATAAAACACGGACCGACAAATTAATTTGTAAATTAATTAAGTTCTAGAATTAGTCTTCCTCACTGGCTCTGCGAATTTTGACGTTTAAATAACATACCATCTCCAGCACCTGCTGTGGATGGTATTCCCTAAACCTTTAGGGAACTCCTGTAGGTATTTCCTAAAGGGTTAGGGAGAGGTGGACTAATGTACATCCTCAGTTCGCCTAGAGCGGGTTGACAGATTTTTATGCTTTGTGCCTCGGTTTTACATTCAAATTCAATTCAAAACTATAACTATACTATACTATAGTTTATGGGAACTATAGTTTTGAGCCGTTTGGGGTCGAAACGCTCGGGCCGTGGGGTCCGAGTGCTCGCCTCCTATTTAAAGACCTTGCAAAAAGACTTATCGACGCTACTCGTGACCAGAGGGCTGGATTATTTTTGGGCCAAAGAATCAGCATTGCCATTCAACGTGGCAATGCTGCCAGTCTTCTGGGCACGTTACCAGATGACAGCGATGAGGAGTACTTTGACGCCTAGGTGCGGAAATTTTGGTTTTTATTTTTATTTATTATTTTGTTAATATTAGTACCTTATACTTCCTAAACCTATATTAAAGATAAAATTGTAAATAAATTAATTTATAGCAAGAATAAATGTCAAATAAGACTGAATAAATTATTCAAATCGTCAAAAAAAAAAATAGAGTTACTTTCGCATTTATAATATTAGTAAGGATTATTTTAATTAATTTAAATCTAGAAAAAGTTTTATTCAAAATGTTTTTATTTTAAATAAGCTTTCACAAGCATTTATGATATGTTAAATGATTCTAGTTACACGGTTCTAAAAAGTTCTAAAAAGAATCCGAATCCGGCAAGAAATTACCTAATAACTTCTGACTATCAACGTTATATGTAGTTAACGGTTTCCAATACAAACAAAGTGTAGTTTCATTACCAACCGATTTACTATCCCACTGCTGACCATGGGGGATAGACGAGGTGCATTTTGACATTGGAATCGACAAACAAAATGTATGGAAAT
Source organism: Acronicta psi (assembly GCA_946251955.1). NCBI lineage: Eukaryota > Metazoa > Arthropoda > Insecta > Lepidoptera > Noctuidae > Acronicta > Acronicta psi. Next base: position 13,964,273 of record OX276477.1, read on the forward strand.
GACGCAAGCTTTCGACAAATCGGGCTGTCACTAATGTCATTTACATACATTTTGTTTGTCGATTCGAATGTCAAAATGCACCTTGTCTGGCCCCCCATCTCGTCTCAGAATAACATACTACCACGCCGGTATCCCACAAAGGTTTAGGCAGAGGTGTATTAATATACATTCAAAGTTCCTGTTGCCGTTAACCACCACCTTTATTTATTTGATATGCTAGTGAGCATAGGAAAATGGCAACATGGGCACCGGGAATCGACCCAGGGCGTCAAAGGTAGTAGGCGCGCAACAGTTCTAAAAAACTTTTATTAAAATAATTCTTAACAATGATATTACTGTGATCATTTTTATTTCATGTCTATGACTTTACAGTCTATTGATAAAACTTTTATAAATCACAAATAATAACCTCTGATTTAATTTCAGTAAAGGGTAAATCGTGAAAAGGCTGCCATTGACGTATCAACTAGTTCCATTATCATTTACAATTGGTTAATTTTAAACAATATTAAATGACACAAATTATGCTTCGTAAATGTGCAATTGAAAATGTTTGTGCTCGTTTATTAACCAATAAATTAGTTTAATTAATAAATGATATTATTAATACTTACCGTATTAATATTTTATGAACAAGCTATCAAATATGGTTTGTTTGGCAGAACTCGGTGTCCTAGATTCGCAAATATCCAACAAATTCATGTTGAAATTTCAAACACACAGCTCTTAGTTAATAAATTATGCAGCAGTCTGTAATCAGCGTAAAAAAGTGGTTGAGCAGAAACATCCGAACGTAGCATTAGAATCTAAGGCACCAGAGGACGGTTCCTGCGTTGATATTTACTCGCATCTGATAACACTGGACATAATTATTATTCTGTTTATGTATGTTGGGGCATAGTATATTTTATTTTATATTTTATAGATAAATAAGTATACAAAATTGTTTTCCAATAATGATGTACACCACAATAATAATTCCAGAACTTATAAATAAATACATTTCAAAAAGAATGCCTCACAAAATAAAACTGACAGACATTTTAAAACTTTATTTTTAAAATTCACGTATTTTCGATAGCAAACAGGGAATAGTTATGGCTTTTTAAAGTATTTCAGTGCCAGCAAAATATCTGTAGCCAATGAAATGGCGAAAATGTAAAAGAAGTAATGTTGGAAATTGGGATTGGACCAATTTAAAAAAGAATATTGCTTTGCTCTTTGTGTCTTGCAATGGTACAGCGATGTGCGAATGCATAAATGGATTAATATACTCTGTACTTAACTTTTTCATATGTGTCGCGGGGTAGTTAGAAAAGAAGGATTATTGCGAAAATCCTGTAATAATTGGATTTTTACCCGACTATGGAAAAGGAAGAGCAATGAGTGTATAAGACTTGTATGTATGTGTCTATGTAGGTATGGATGTTCGATCATAGCTCAAATCCAATTTTGGTTTAGCGTTTTTACGGCAAAATTGTCATCTATACTAGTCCTGACTAATATTATAAATGCCTAGTAACTCTGTCTATCTGCTACCTTTTTACGACTAAACCACTGTACAGATTTTGATACAATTTGGGAAGGAGATAGATTGCATCCTACTTTTTGTGATTAAAAGTAATCTGGGATGAATGTGAAACCGGTCATCAGCTAGTAGGCTATATTAAAAAGAAATTAATGAAAAATAAACATACAAGTATTTTATATATCATTTTCCGTGTTCATTTGAATTCTGTAATCATAATGACGCGAGCAGCGCCGTGTGAACAGTACTAGTGTAACACGTCTGCCGGCAACTGAAGATACAGTCTGCACAAACTCATCAACCGTCATTGTTGTTACAATCGATTTGTGCCCACTGTTACTGACGATACGATAATAGAAGTGCCTTAGGCATTAAGTCCGCCTCTGTACACATGTGCATAAAGAATTAAATAAATTAATAGAAATCTTTACTTTCCAAGCATCGGAACCTTATAGTTTTGCAGAGTGAAAGGAATATTTGAAATAAATATATATTTGACGAGCATGTTCCCCGCGGTGTTACTCGCCTCAACCAATTTTTTCCCAAAACCGTGACAATTTCCCAGAATCCATTCTTAGTGTACATGTCAATGTCATTTGTGCAAAATTACTTATAGACCCAGCCGTTTCAGCTGTGTGTTGATCGATCAATCAGTCAGCTTTTAACTTTATCAATATACTCGTAGATTTAATGTTTGACAAATACCCATCTCCAATATCCCAATTCACTTCCTGTCGGCGCAGTATGTCTCTTTCTTCCATGCATCTCTATTAGCCGTCATCTCGTCATTCAACTCCGATAATAAGAAAGAAAGAAGAAGAAAGAAAAAATATTTATTTCTGCCACACAGAGTAAAAACACAAGCTTATATAACAAGTTAACAACAAAAAGGTAAAAAAAAAACATTTTTCCACATAATGTGATATCCTTTCTCACACAGTCCATCCATCTTTTCTTTGGTCTTCCTCTTCCCTTATATCCCTCCACATTTATGCTCAAAACCAACGCTTTCATTCAAAAATGTTTAAACTTCAAGTATATACTTCGATACATCGTCCACGTCCCATATCAATATTAATCCAAAAGCAAAAGGTACATTTTAATTTTCCAATAAATATCATCAATCGTCTCAACTCCCCAGGGCAATGGAAACCGATATTATTCAAATAGCAAGCGATCTCTGCGTATGATTGCCGAGGAATGTGTCGGCGCGGGCCCGCTCTATTGCGTCAGCACGACCCGACACTACCGACACAACGTTCTACTCTATTGAAATGAACTATCTCATTCTGCTTTGCTTAATATTTGTGTGTTCGTAGATGCTATGAGGAATATGACTATGTTAACGAGTTCCATTAGATTTTTATTGAAACAATATATATATATTTTTTTGGGGTATTTTTACACAGCACCATCTAGTCCCAAACTAAGCAGAGCTTGTACTATGGGTACTATAGTGACAATGGATATAATACTTACATACTTTTTTTGTTGTAAAAACATACTTATTATACATAGGAAACACCCAGACAAACACAAATACTTATATTCATCATCACATAAATATTTGTGTCTTGTGGGAATCGAACCCACGACCTCGTGATCAGCAGTCCGGTACTCGAACCACTAGACCACAGACGTCGTCTATATGTTTGGAAGATTGGTTGTATGATATGTAATTAAATGGATATTAAAGAGTATTGTATTCTCAGCATTGATTTTTGTAGATGATACAGGGGACGAAACAAATGTGTTTCTATTGCACTTCTTTTCGTGTCTTTTATTTTATAATACTTGGGTCTTCTCTTTAACCATATATAATGTCATTGACTTGGCTCCAGTAGCTGGCCATGTTAATTGCGGCATTACTGGCGTTCTTTAAGTCCTCAATGGACTCCTTTTGTATTGAGTTAATAATAATTTAATAAGCAATTAGATGATAACAATAGTGACAACTTATCAAATTAATTTGAAATCAAAATAAGACTTCTAGCCTATAAGATCAAAGAATTACTTATAAATATATCCCGGTTGATAATGATGACGTCAGCAGCTGACCCCGGACGGTTGAAGAAATCTTTTGTCGAAAACACAATACAGTACATTTTTCAAATTTTCATTAAAGTGCTAAGTATAACAGTTTTCAAGAGAATAATAATAATAAAACACAATGACGTCACGCAATAACACTTTATTGCATTCGGCTTCCTTATTGCTGTTTTTTCCTTTTTTATTCTGGACGCTGTCGACATACATCCGCTGTTAATCTAAATTTAGAACCGGCGCAAATAAAACGTTGCTATAAAAAGAAAAATAAATGGCAGGCATCATTGTCGCCTTTAAAATTGTGACAGTGTCAAATTCCACTGATAAAAAAATAAAAGTTAACTGGGGGGCTAGACAAGTTGCATTTTGACTTTCGAATCGACAAACAAAAAGTATGAAAATGACACAAGCTTTCGACAAATCGGGCTGTCACTAATGTCATTTACATACATTTTGTTTGTTAACCAACTATGTTTTCCTTATCGTTTCACTGCTCTCCCACACTGCCATGTTGGGTTGAATGTTTTTATTTCAAACTAGCTTTCCGCCAGCGGCTTCACCCGCGTACTGTGGGTATTTCTTATACATTTATAGCCTATGTTACTCGGTAAAGATGTAGCTTTCTAACGGTGAAAGAATTTTTCAAATCGGTCCAGTAGTTTCGGAGCCTATTCAATGCAAATAAACATACAATTCAAATCTTTAATCCTTATAATATTAAGTATAGCAGTATAGATATATTATTTCATTAATATTACTCTAGTTGCATGGTTCTAAAAAGTAGTTCCCATGGAAAAGAATTTAGTGAAAATCTCCATGGACACTCCTTTAAAATAGGAATTGAAGTTTTAGGTACTCTTTGCTTGCCTTTTACCTCCGATGTTTGAAATAAAAACTCGAAAAAAAAATATCATTGTCATACAATATTATTCATGAAATTAATTTAGTTTGTGTCATTAAAATAATTTATTTATTTCGATATTTTATTGCTATTTATTTAAATACTATGGTATCTTTTTTTGAATTGTCTAGGTTAGAAACTAGATTAGACTTATATGCTTTGCTTACCTCAATTGAACTTAAAAACTTGATTTAGTTATCTGAGATTCACAAAAGAAACAAATCCCCAGTCGCATCAGTATCCGGGTGTTAATTTAATATCACGTTCAAGCCGGTTGAAACCAGTGATATTGGTCTGGTAATAACCGGAATCAACCGGATTATGGACCGCAATATCTGTTGTATTGCTCACTAGCACTTAGCCGCCGACTTTGCTCGTTAATTTAATTTTAAAAGTTTTAATGACTTTAAATATATTCTGAATTTAAAATATTTGGGATTTTTAAGTGACGTATTTTTGTGACAGCTCATGATTAATAACCTTATCGAGATATCTCGAACTTTATCAACTTACGTCTTAAACGATGCAAATTACTCGTCAATTTATTGAATGGAAAATTATAATTCTTTGGAAAGTAATTATGAAACTTTAACATAGTCGTAAAAGTTTGCCTGGGAATGTATTTCCATCATTCCAAGTCTTTCAGTAATTTCTACTAAGAAGCAATACAAATACGGCTTGAAGGTTTTCTCACTTTTTGTTAATCGGCCTAAACAAAAATAAAGCGCCATACAGTGCTACAGGTACTGTAGTTTCTCGCATAGAATTTTTTGTTGTTGTTGAGTTTATGTACATGTTTGTAAACGCGGTTAAAGAGAAAATCCTAGTCAGAGAAAACAGATCATCTATTTATTGCATAAAGACCTGTTTTATGATGTTTGTAGAGGAAATCTTCAAGGGATTTTCGTCTGCGAGAGAGTACTATTTAATCTTACACTTCAAATTGCATTATTTTCAAAACTATTCCAAACAAATAATATCTTACTGTTACCATTTTTTTAAAGTATTTCCATGGAGTTTCTTTCCGGTTCTTCTCCATACGACTTTTTGGAACCGTGAAACTTTTTGACTTTTTAGTGAAATGAACTTTAGTGGACTGTTTAGAGAATTTTCTGCTTATAGGTCTTATTGATTTTAAATTAAAAGTGTAAAAGAGGACATACGACTGAGAAAAAATCATGACCGAATACTTTTGCTTTGCGCGAGTCTGTAAAATAATGTACAGAACAAACTTTATCACAAACATGGTGTATTTATATTAGTAGAGACAGAGTCACGACCCTGTGACGTCACTGAGCAGGTCATGATCGCCGATTGTGACACAATAGACACACACAATGGCTTAGATTGCCACTTGAACCGTGGCACGAGATAGCTAACGTTACGCAGACGGCAGTCATAATTGAATCATGCTTATTGTGTGTATTGGATGCTCGTCTTATAATGTCTGCCATGGTGTGTTAGCCTTTTGTGATTTTGACCATCAAAGTTTAGAAAATGCTTTCAGCAGGCATTAATATTTGTAATTTTGTGAACAACTGTATAAACAAAGAAAAATTTTCAAATTCAAAGCCGATCCTTAGCGATTTTCTATTGTCAAACAGAATTATAATATGATTAATCAAAATCATCCTTTTGTGGACAATCTTTTAAAAAACAACTAAATTTTATTTTTATTCATTGTCTATCATTTGTGATTTTCCTTTGTCAATTATAATCATAGTATAAATTGTCAAAAGCTGCCTTTTAAACTCTGTTTGTATAGAATAGAAAATCCAATTCTTTCAGCCTCAGTGTTTTTAGGTCTTCGTGTTGCCAATTCTATGATCACTTTAGCCAAATCGCTTTCTGAAATGACAAACAAACATTCAATTTAATTTATACGTAGAGAATATTATTATAATATTTGCTGCTTGATCAAGTCCATTGAATTCCATATTCATGTGTAATTGATTCGGAATCAATTAGTTTTATAGGCTGTAATTAATTAGCTGCACGGGTGTTTGCGTTCATCCGGGAATGTGCCTAAGTAAATGGAATGAGAATGTAATTAAATTGTTTGTTAATTACATAATGTAATTCTAACACTATACATTGACATTTTGGGTAGGTAATATTAGGTAGACTAATCTGGTGGCTGTGAGATTATCATGTGGCCTACACAAATGTCCCGCCGATCTGGTATTGCCGCGCGACGGGTTGTTGAGCTCCCTACGACATGGTTGAGCTACACAATGACTGATGCGTGCGCACGACCATGATTCTCTAAGTTTATTTTGGCGTTTCTTTTCAGAGGTCGTCAGTTAGGAAATGCCCGAGCTATTTAGTTTTAAAATAAGAAATATTTAAAGCCTTGATTTGTAAAAGTGCCCTTGAACGACCTTTTTGCAGAAATTAATATCATTTTATCATTTTGCCCCGGGTAGGGGTTAGATTAACATTCCTCACTACCACTCAGATCGGCATCTCGTAAGAGGCGAGAAAAGATCTGACTGATTGAGAGAAGATCTGCTTGATGGTACTTGGGGTTCGATTGGCTGGCGACCACCCTTAGGTCGAAGTCTGGTCGTAAAGCATCTTTATGTGTGTTCCGATTTGGCGTGAAAGACCCAGTTTCAGCTCTTGATTGTTTCGCAGTCGGTAGGGGTTTTTAAGGATCGTCAACGCATCAGCAACGCTGGCAACTCGTTTGTTGACCCATAAAAAATACAATTATAAACAAAATTATCCGCGGAGTCTGTCTATGTAAAAGCGATAAACTCAAACACTACCGAGTGCATTTTTATACTGTGAATACGCACATGATTCTGAAGTCAGAGATTGAATGCGCGCTCGAGACCTATGACTTGGCAGTCCAGTGGTCATATCACTATATTATCACTGCTTACCCACCAACCATCAGGGTTATCCAATTTAGCCAGAAATCTTGTAATCAAATGTCAAACTCATTGTACAACTTTGATAGCCGATAAACAGTTTTACGGACAGACGGACGAGGCGATAACATTTTATTATTATGAAAGAGAACATTTTTCGCTGTAACGGGCACCCGCGACTTAACGTCGACTTTTTAATTACGACTTTTAATTGATTCGCGTTAAATGCGTAGTCTCACGGAGAACATTGTACTATCAGCTTTTTTATGACAATAGGTCTTTACTGGTATAATTATGACTAGCTTTAAATGTTTAATATTTGAATCAAACTTTTGCTCGCGGCTTCACTCACACCTTAAAAGACCTTTTTAGATCCTATAATTATATTATTCTGATGTATAGGCTATAATACTGTAGTTTCATTAAAATCCATTGAGTAGTTTTTGCGTAAAAGAGTAACAAACGTCCATACAAACGATCATCAGATGGATAGGATCTGGGTCGAACCCAACATTAATACTACCTATCTATACGAGATATTATACATATATGCAAAAATAAATGTCTGTTTGTCGTTTTTGACACCTACACAAAAACTAGTTGCAAAGGTCAAGTAGGGAGAGAGGACCTACGACCTCGTAGTAAGCGTAGCGTTGTAAACAGCTACGTCGTAGCTGCTACGAAAAGACGATTTGTTCCTGTTTTGCCCCCACAGACTTTCGTCCCACTCAAAAAATCCTATTTTGACCTAGATTTTATTCCTGTTTCGTCTCGAAAGTAATATTTTTGAATAAAATATTATTTTATGCTCGTTTTGTCCCACTTTTTGTTCTTGATTTGCCTCGAGTAGTAATTCATGTACTTTATAACATGTTTTGTACAGACAGCATAGAAATCATTACACATAAATATATTAACTAATCTTATTTTTATCAATGTTTTATGAACTCAACATGTTTCGTAATACTAGAAACTTAATTAAAGGCAACGGGAGCCTATTTATACCCTACTACTTTAGCATAACGTTTACATTATTTTTGCATACTATTGTTGTTAGACTTACTAGTTATACCCAGTATACCAACACCAACTATCTATAGCTTTGGTCATATTTATTTGGTTTAATTTAGAATCACATACATTTATAAAAACTAAATATGACTTCACAACTTGTAATATTATTGGTTTTAAAACTCAACTCAATATTATCTTAAAAAAACATCAGTGTGTGCCTGCTAGACAAGCAGGTAAAGTCATAAACCAGAAATAAAAGAATAGGATTTGCGAACCGCAACACTTTTAGCTCAAACCCAACAAGCTGACCAATCATGTCATTGCATTATCATTTACAGTAATAATATGGTGACGAGCAATTACCACATAAAATAAGAGTTTGTGGAAGTATGACGTCTTAAGTAAGAGATCGCAAAGTGTTTTGTGATTGTGAGTGGATAAATCAAGAGTTAAAGGGTAAGTTTTATTATAATATATCGTATATACATATATATATACGATTTTTGGAGAGATTTTAACTAAAGTAAAATGTTATTACCATTTTGTTAGTTACAAACATTACTTTTAAAATGTCTCTCCTAATAGAGCATTATTTATTACTTTCAGGGTAGCGCGTTCTATATACTATGGAAGAATCAGATAACATTTGCTTACCATCCACTTCTCAAATTAATTTAAATTTTATACGGTCCAAAAGTGACGAACCTATCCTCTTATACGATGGATATGAATACACAAAAAAAAATACTAATAAAAGATCTGTCCTTTACAGAAAGTGGGCCTGGTTTTATATTTTAACCACTATAATTAATGTAACTGATCTGTGATTCTGATTAAGATTTAGCAATAAAGACTCTTTATTATCTAATGGTTATACAATTTTATTTTTACATCCAATTCCAATATTTACCTGCCGCTTCCTCCACCTTTAGCTTGATGTATGAACATATATTCAAGATAATTTTACTAAGTAGTCCGTTTATGGTATGTTTCCCAAGGACAGTTTTATCGTTCTATTTTTGAGACAGCCTCAGATAGCTGTACCGCAATTTCAAGGTTTATGAACTCCTTTCATTCCATTTTTTTAACCTCGGCTAAGCTATCGTTATGTATTTATAAGATTGCTGGAATTTTCTTTTTTTTCTGACTGTACTAAAGTAGCATTTTGAAAAGTGACCCGAAACAGGAATAAAAAATAACGTGAGGCAAAACAGGAATTTTTAGGAATGTGAGACGAAAACCTGGGGCAAAACAGGAACAAATCGAAAAGACGTAGCTCGCGTTTATAGGTTTCAGTACTAGAAAACTTAGGAAACGTTAACCTTAAAAATCATTAAGTATTCATATAAATAAATAACTGAATATTTTACATATACACTTCCAGTTGTCAAACGGTTCCGTTTAATCGAAAACAGTGATAATCCAGATTACGCTGATGAAATCGAGAACTAGTTTTATGTTTATGTCGCAGGCTTGTTATACCTGCTCCACTATTTATGATGAGGGTCAGAATTGTATATTTTATAATTATATTATGCGAGTGATGAAAGTTATACCGCAACCATGGTACTACAACCATGGTTAGTACCCAGTAGCCCAGAACCTGAAATTATATAAAAAACAACAAAAAAGTTTTGTTGTTTTTTATATAACAAAATTGTTATCACAATTGACATCTAGAACCCCCACGCTTTTTTACAAGAATTGTATTTTTTTACTTGTTAGTTTAATTTTCTATAAAAGCATGTTTTTTATATAATTTCATAATGCGAGTGATCGCATAATATATAAAATATACAATTCTGACCCTCATCATAAATAGTGGAGCAGGTCTGGGCTAATATTTTATTGACAGTTTTTTTTTTAATTTTATTTTCTATAAAATCGTGTTTTTTTTTAGTTTTTTAAACTAATATAATTTTCAACTTTTTTGTTTAGTTATCTACAAAGACAAACTATATAAATTATTGCATTATCATCGGTCCTTGATCAGTGTGCAGTTTTAAATCAATCTGTTGTTTTAAATGGGGTGAAAATCACGTTCAAAGATTCCGTAGAACCTCCAAAAGAAATTCCAAACACATACCAAACTAATAAAAGCATTACAAAAATGACCAAAGCGTAGTGTCAATCTAGTTTGTTACAAAATCCAGACCTTGTAACATGATCTATAGTTTAAGAAAATATTTGTACTGTGCGACAATTTAATCCGGGACCTATTTATTACCTACCTTACCTGCCAGCCATTGCGCCAAGTGCATTAAAATAGAACTTACTAACGTTTGACGTTGTTTGTTAGTTTCGTTACAGAATATCAGAGGTACGGTACAGAGGGTTGTTAGAGAGAGAAGCCGCGATACAAGTTTAATATCACCATCCCTCTCTAATAACCTCAACAAGATACCGTTAGTATATTATGGTCCGGCCTCTGAGCGGAACTTTGTATATTTTGAACAATTTTAATTACAAGAACAGGCCGAATCGCGATTCTAGTTCATCGACTCGATATCTTGTTTCCTTTGTAAAGTTGTAAGGTGCTTTCAAACTGAAACTTTAAGATAACTATAACAATGTAACCTAACCTTTACATGGGTACCTAACCTACTATATGATAAAGCAATATATTTAAAAGCTTGACTTGAAAAGTTTATGGGTTATTCTATGAAATTCTCAGTTCTGAGTTTGGGCTTGCGCCCGGTTTATAAATAATTATAAATTTTATATATAGTTATAGTTTATAAATTTTGCTGTTATTCTGTTTCGACAAAAATTACAGTAGCTAATACTTCCTTTAAAGAGTTTTCTTTTAAACATAACTAACCTAAAACGCCCTTCGAAAATACCACAGACCATATTTTATTGAGAATCCTTGTAGAAATGAATAGTGGTAAGATTCGGAGATAAAATAGATTTTTCATCGAGCGACTGCTCGCGAGGAATACTAATACGTTCCGCTGTCATAACCATGAAGATCGCTTGATTAGGTTATTGTACGGTGGCCGCGTCGCGTGAGAAATAAGGGATATTCTTTATTATCTGACGTTTGTTGTGCTAATCATATTGTGTTTGTAATATACGTGGAATAATTCAATATACTTAACGAAATAATAATAATGTTTATAGAAAGCAAATCGTTGTTTAGGCATCTGAACTTTTATACCATTATATGTGCTCAAACACTATTGTATTGGGGTTATCCTGTAAAGATAGTGTGTAGTATAAATAAATAAATAAATAAATAAATGTTTCACTTTTACCCTTATGATGAAAATAAGGTATTCTCTGAGAGAAGACTTAAGAAAAGAACAATAAAATAGCCACCCTTCTCCCAGGTTACTTGATGTCAACGCAGTATGTCTTTGTCTTCTATACATCTCTATCAGCCATCATCTCGTTATATACGTACATATCCCTTCTCATTTCTCAATTAAATCTAAATATTTCTAGTAACATGCTACGCAACATCAGTTAGTTATTAAAAGAGATAAGACAAAGAAATAATATTATAATACTTTCCATATTGATATCCGGATATATGGTGTCCCTAGTATAGAAATAATGTTTCACTCCAGTGAATCCTCTTTAGTAAGATTTTTGCCAATTGTGATCGTATGTAGTTTCATACATAATAAAAACTGGAGCCTTTTCCAATATTGTCTAGTAGACAGTTCTTCATGCGAATATTTATGTAGAGGAACAAAATGAAAGTCTGATTTTTTTTATATTTTTGTATGTTCGAAGTAATAATAAAATATGAAGTAGTATTGACGTTGAGATGTTACTTTTTACGATTTTATAATATACTAGCGGCCCGTCCCGGCTTCACACGGGTAGACATTACCGGAACCAGCATACAACGCCAAGTATGTTTTATACAACCCTAGTATACCGAAGTCTCTCAGAACGTCAATATCATACACCGCGACCCGTGACGAAAACCAGTGTCTACTATCTTCGTACAGCTTATGCTACCCTAGTACTTTCCATCAAATTGCTGAAGTTTGTCATCATTTGCCCCCGATGTCAAAAATATGTCACGTCCCACGGGAACGGGATAAAAAGTCCTATGTCCGTCTCCTGGTTCTAAGGTACCTCTCCACCAATTTCTAGCGAAATCGGTTAAGCCGTTCTTGAGTTATAAATAGTGTAACTATAGTCCGTTTTTTAATCTCAGAGACTAGATTGACACATGCAACTGTCAAAATTACAAATAATGATACCAGCTTTTTTGTATAGGGTTGTACCTACGATACCGGTTTGTTGAATCGTAACTTTTAGACGATTAGCATAAAAATTTTCTATTCCAAATCGTATAATTAAAGCCCAAATTAATTAAAATTGTCCGAATGCACAATAAAGTCTATGAAAGGTAAGTCGTCGTAGAGTTTTAAGTACCAAATGACGTAAAATTACCTACCAAAAAAAAACGAAGAAAGGACTTTAATAAATTTAGTCTTATGTTCCAACGAGGTAAAAAAGTATTACAAAACTATATCAACCGCTGTAAAAAAGTTTTAGAAAACTATGTTGATTTCCCTGTCGTTATTTAGTCCTTCAAAACTCTACCTAATCCGACTCATGATTATTACGTTTTAAATAAGACCTACAATTTTTTTCAGGATAACTTAATGTACAAAACCGACACTTCAATTTATTAGCGATAATTTTCGATAGAGGCACATTACTATTTAAGAAATGCAAAAAACTGGTATCCCACGTAATGTCACTTTAGTCTCTGAGATTAAAAAACAGACTATACTTTCTTTTATATATATAGATTTATATTATTACTAAGCATTGTTTACCGTTTCACTTATATCCCAAAAGGACGTATATGCCTATGTCTTTCCTTAGGACAGAATCGTTCTCCAATCTTGCCAAATTTTATCGAAATTTATTGAGAGGTTTATCTGCTTGTCTGATACTTTTTCAGCTAGAAAAGGTACCAGGCAGAACAACAGACAGGCTACTTTCGCTATAATCATATTAACATAACGTTTAAACACGCCTGCATTCCAAGGATTAAGCAAAGATATCTAAACGCTCACAGTTTACCAATATGTTTAGGTAGGCATAATATAATAGGGGGCGATCAAGACTCCGAAGAGATTATAATATTAGTATCGATTAAATCCAGACGGTAAATGTTGTTAAGGATCCAAAAAGAATTTTTAATTTCAATGAATAATATTTGAGTAAGTGTGAGAAATCAGTAGGTACTGAAGTGTTTAAAGCGCTGGTCTGTAGGCCTTTTGTAACAATTACCCAAAATTATGTAAAGGACAGACCCTCAAAATCATCTATCTACAAATCCCATCTGTTTAGGCTGCGGCATTCGAGCAGAAAGATTCTATACGGGTGCCGTTTTACAATTCGTTGCGGAACACTAAAAAGGTGATAAACGGCGCTGTCCGGATTAAGACACCCGGACATGGGTGTCGTAAGCCCAACAAATAGGGGACCAGCGAATTTGTTAAATTACGGATTTTGCCGCGGTGAGAATATTTGGGAGGTAATTTAAATAACAATGTGATGGTCACTTTGGATTACTACGGCGCATAGTTATACCCAAACGTTTAAATATGTAATATAACTTAAAAATATATAGGTATATATACACCGTGACATTTTAGTCGTCTTACAGCTGAAAGGATGGCATTGTACTCATCATTATGAACAACTTATATAGTGCTACTCAGTGCATCTGTGTGCGGTCTGAGGAAGCTGATACGGACGGGCGAGGAATACACGTGTGGCCACGGTTTATTGTACAATGTCAAGAAGAGCCAATGCATGGTCTTTGAGAAAGGTCCTACCTATATTCCCCCGGTTAAGTTGTATGGTGTTCCCCTAGTGAGGGTTGAGCAATTTAAATACCTGCACCATACAGCTTAACCGGGGGAATCTTTTTACGTATCTGTTAATAATTTGTGTATATGGGTTTACTTTGCCTGAATTAAATTTTATTATTATTATTATTACTACGCAGCTAGCCCTGGAATCACGAAAAAATATCAACTGTACCATACATTTATGTAGGTACACTGACATACAGTCATGGTGTATATAATTGGACTTAACTGAAGAAGAAGTGGTAGCGTAGTGATCAAAATTTTTGAAATCATGTGCGTATTAAATATTTTACTGTCACTTGTTTAAACTGCAAGAAAACATTATGAGGAAGCCTGTATGTCTGCTTGCATGATTAATCTTTAGCCTGTCTAGGACTTAGCAGACATAACAGGAAAACCACTATTGTATTGGGGTTATCCTGTAAAGATAGTGTGTAGTAAAAATAAATAAATAAAAATAAACAATGGCTTCAACCCTTTGGACTGTCACAAAATAACTACTAACTCTTGTGGAACTCACTGCCGGAATCTTTGTTCCCCGAGACTTATAATTTAGATGTCTTCAAGACTAGAGTGAATCGGTTTCTTCTAGGCAAGCGCGCTCCATCATAGATCACATCGCTGCTTAACATCAGGCGAGTTGTGGTCAAGCGCAAGCCTATCTAAGATAAAAAAAACTTGACCATTCCAATTTTTTCAGTACGGATCAGTAATTTCGTAAATTAAGTACAGGAAATATATACCGATATATTTATGTTAAACTCATACCAATTAAATAAAAACGGCACCTATGGTCCCATGCTCTATCTATGATCGGCTTACATGAGACATGATAAAAAAATTGGCCCCAAACAGGTCTTGGATATGGTGATCGGAGGAATATTATACATTTTAGTACATTCTATTTTTATAACACATCTATCTTCTATAACATGTTATACATTTCCCGTAGGTTATAATTTAGTCCGCATATTGTTAGGACGGCAAAATTGAACGCGTATGTATTCCTATGAGAGCAATATATCTTATTTTTGTATTTCCCTGTACATACATAGCCTTGGGTTTTAGGTGGAGAGTGTAGAATATTTATTTTATGAGTACTAGGTTGGTAAACAGGCCTACTATGAGAAATGGTCACCGAGGGGATCCCCGATGGGTAGCTAACCTAACAGTGTTGGAAAATAAGTTAGCGGTTAAAGTTATACCATTATTCAGTGGCAATAACTATGATAAAATGTTTTCCAAAGAAACTTGGTATTAAAATAATGTTTAATACATAGTATATAGTATTAAACAGAGGTGTACTAATGTTTAACACTAATTTTCTATTTTATAACTAATTGAAAATTTGCACAATTGGAAATTATAAAAAAATCTTCAAGTTTATAGAGTAATCATTAGAATACCTCTGTTTAATATTTCGGGAATACAGGTGTTGGAGGTGGTGTTAAAGTTTTGGTTAATAAATGGTGCATAATCATTATTAAGATACTTGAACCGGAATTTGAATTGGGTACGTTTTCATAACAATACTTTTGAAAGTGCACATTTTCACCCAAGACAAAAGCCAAATGTGTTCAAATCAACTAAAAATACTAGAACCAAGTGCAATATTACATTTGCGAAAAACTCCGCCATATTTTAAGGTTAGTTATATTCTCGTTACAAAGTACTCGAAGTAGTTTGAGTTGGGAAAGCTCCCAAGAGCACCGCCTCAAGATCCCATCTTGGAAGAGATGTAAATTAATACGGTAAAACATTATGCTAACTATGCCAAGTGGGGGCTCTTAGCCAAGTACGTACCTCGTTACCTTTCAATTTTGCTTTAATTTTAGTTTCACTTTTTAATTTTGCGATTAAATTTTAACTGGGAACGTAATTTTTTTGATCCATTTTCGCTGAAGTAAATTTTTTGTAGTGCTCGAGTCCGTGTCTTAGGGTCCGTATTTTTTGGATTTATTATTATGTGTGTATTTAATTATAAGAAATTATGTTAGTATACTGGTACATTTTTTATATAAAAACTATTCATAAGTATTCACGTCCATGGTTAAATCGTATGTAAGTGAAATAACCGATGGATACGCCTAACATAACTGCTCGACGCTAGACATACCCAGGACATCTAGTAGTCGTACTTGTTGACCATTTATATTGCCAAAAGGTACTTTTACTATTATTACAGTCGGTACCGATGTTATTAATTATATTGTACTAATATATTACAATAGCAATAAAACCTTACAGCCTATATGTCCACACAAATCATTGCGTGAAATAATGGTCGCTTCACACGGCTGATTGGCTGCGATTAGATAGACGATTAGTTTGGTATTATAAGATAATGATCGTGCCTAATTGTGAGCTGTTTATTGGATAGTTATGCCAGACACCTGGGTTGTTTATTTTATAGATACATACCGTCACGCTTGTATTTCCAGAAGTTTTAGGCAAAACTGTCCTAATGTACGCAATACGCAATAACACATTGCTCGACCTGCGATCGAACTCACGACCTTTAGCGTAGCAGTTGTGCTTACGACCACTAGACTAATGAGGCAGGTTAACTTGTGTATTGTAAAATTGTGTAATAGAAATAAACAATTCAGAAGAAATATCAGATAATTGTTATATTTTACGTTTATATCAAATTCTTATAAACTCATATTTAATCTAAAAAAAATCTAAATTTACCTGCAAACACAATACCTAAATCGGCTATAAGCAATGACACAGACAGAATTCATCAATAATTTATTTACCAATTTCGTATACCAAGAACGCAAACTAATTCATGTACAGATTACAAATGTCTATTCCACATTACTAATTCTAAGCCACCACTAATGCCTTTAACAAATTACTGATTCGATTTACGCAGTCGGTATCGAATGCGTGCCGGCGTTCAACGCACCGGAGCGAGATTGACGCACGTTCGCACGTATGCCTGTCGTATAGGCTGGAATTTCAACCAATTACCATCGCCAATCACGGGTAACAAGGTTGAGGAGAGAATATTCTGGTAAATCGATAAAGGTTTATTGATTCTGTATAAATTCTCATTTTCGATGATAGGATAGTAACATTATAGTTTTTTTTATTGTATTTTGCATGCTAAACATTATTTATGAGACAATTTAAATAGCAAAAGATAAAAATCGTCTATCTGCATCCTTATGTTAAAATATTTATTTATTTTCTAACAACTTAGACTATCACTACAGGTTTTACCCTAATACGGCAGTTAAGATCAGTTTTTTATAAAATTATTGCCGATATACTTATTAAACTATTACCTTATTATTAAACTATGTATTTAAATTAATAAAATGGGAAACTACGAATAAAAAACAATAAAATGGAATTAACACAATTTAACATACCTAACTAAACACTCCACTGCTTTGCAGTCTATAGGGGCTTTTAAAAAGCGCATCAGCAACTTCCTAATGTTACAGGTGCCTATTGGTGACGATGACTACTTTCATCCATGACAAGGGAAGGTAAAGGTTTTAGTGGTATGAGACCTTCAATTCCTCAGGATATTCCAAATAAAAAAAAGGCGGCCCGTTTGCCGACACAAACTATAAAAACCAAAAAAGAAATTCTAGCAGTGAGTACATCAATAGTTTCCACAGTCATTACCGCGTCGTCAGCGCATCTGTCTCGTCGAATGCGTCCCCGCCGCGTCACACGTCACCCTCGACATGTGACAGACATGTTTCAAGATTAGGCCCCTGACGTCACACCCATCAAAACGCTGTTTTCTTTCACCGTTTTTATATATTTTCTCGCGCGCGATTTATTTTGCAATGTCACAGTTTTTGTTCAGTAAATCATTCCGAGTGATAAAACTGTGTGTACTTAGGTACTGGGGCTCAGGTTGTGTCAGACTGCGATCTATACTGATGATGCTAATTTTTCTTGAGATTATTTTCACTGTTTTGCCGAGGTATATAAACTTGCATCTAAAAATATCATCAATCGTGAAGGTCTCTTGGAGATAAAAAGAGTTCTTCATATAAAAATCAAACATTAGGCGCTGTTAGACCCTAATCTTACACCACCATAGTGATAATTCCCTATTCTTAAATTAAGTTATCTCGACAATTACATTTCATTTAATATTCGAGAGCTTATCAAAAAATAAAAAGCAATTTGATAATCATCGCAATTTAATAAATAATCTCATAATAAGAAGTAATAAAACTTTAAAACTGTTATAATATCAGCTTAGTACCATATAGTTACACTTTAACAAGATTCGCAAAAACAAAATTCAACATATTAATAAAATAGATTAGACCCACCAAACGTCAAGTTATTTCAATTATATCTTTGGAATCAAACTGTAAGGAAATATTGGTCCTTTGGGACCAATAGTGGGTCAGGGAGGATTATATTAAAACAAATCTGTCGCCATCTTCGCCCAGCGTTCAAGGTTCTTTTAAACTACTATATTTCATTTGATTTGAATCTTGAATTTGGGTATGGCTTTTGTTATTTCGTTTGAATACAGATTAAGGTGGATAGATTGACACAATAGCTAGAAATGTGTATTGTCTAAATTAGTCTAAAGCTATTAATTATAACTTGGTTTTATTTATAACATTTAACTTAGGCGCGTTTTTATACTTTAGCTTTGATTTGTGTTTTAGATATAAATCGCTCTTGCACTAACTCACGGACCCAAGATATTCTATCGGTAGGCTCTGCGGGAATTGCGACCCGCGTGATAATTGAGCTGACCGTTGATAATAAATTGTATTTATCAGTGATGTATTCGTATCACTTTATGGCCGTGCGTGAAACCGTATTAATAAAAGTTCGTTTATCGTCACAAAATATTATATTTTTGAAATAAGGCACGCCTTTTTTATAGTAGAGTATGATTGCATGTGCTGTCATATAGCATACGTTTATTTTTAGCTTCCTTTGTTTAGTAGTTTGTTAGGACCGCTCGTCCACTAAAGACTTTTTGAATAAAACACAACTTGCAAAATGTTAGAAAACACAATTCTGTCCTTTTTATTTTTCTCATTCTTTTCAAAGTCCTCGTAACAATGCTCAGGTGCGAGTACAAAGGTGTCGCAACGTAGACGTAAAATTTAAATAATGGACGCGTAATGACGTTACGAAAATCTGCGGTCCTAAAGGTCATGATTTTGCTCTGGGAGAAGTTAGAGAGCGTTATAGATAAAATAACTTATTGTTGAGTTCGCTAAATGAGCTTCGTTACATAAAAAATATTTTAGAAAGGAAGCAGGTGTGCTTTCAAAGTACCTATACTTTAAAGGCATACCGATGTAGATAGAGCTACAATTTATATAAGATAATTATGTCTATAGAAAACAAAATAGTTCTGGGTACCTACCTTCAATTAAACATTATAATACTGTATCATGTACCTAGCTTACTGTTACACCACGACTCACATCTCTGAGTAAGAGGAATTAAACTATAGTCCATCACACTAGCTTTGTGCTCGAATTTATAAACATAGTTTTACCGCAGTACTACCTACTCTATGTTTAAACAGTTACTTTCAGGTTTCAACTAAGTGCTTTTTTGTCAAATCATTACATTAACATAGAAGGAAAATATAAATGCAAAATAGATTTGCCCTCAAAACATAATTTTGCGTGCTCTTAAAGGTTTTGTTGAACGCCTAAAGAAAATTGTTAAAGCTAGACAAAGAGATTTTAAGAGGGAAAGTAATTTGGTCCTTTTGTCCGCCCGGAGTAATTCTGAACCAGTGGGCCGCTTTAACTACTTGTATCGCATGTAAAACTGTTTTATGTTTACGTAAAACGAGTTTTATTTTGCTTTTGTTCATTTAAAAAAGGTCTGCCTTTAAAATAAATTTTCCAGGGCATGTTTTTTTGAACGTCTGTTTGAGAGTTTAGTTTTTACGAGTATGTAAAGTGATTGATTATGTTTTAATTCACGTTTTAATTTATATTAAAGAAAAAACGAGTGTGCCCGATAATAATAGGTACTAAATTTACATAAGAATAGAACACATTAGAATAGAAAAACAACTTTTAAGGTCCTCAGGAGGTCAGATCATTGTCCTTTAATTAATTAACAGAGGAACCACCGTTAAGAACTACCGTTAAATAGGTTTATAGCAGCTTTAAGCAATTGGTTATTAAATAACAGATTTTACTCTATCAAAGAGTTTTTAAATTATTCGGAATAGTATTATGAGATGTATTATATTGCAAGCGTAACCTCGTTGCCTAAATGTTTCTTAAGTTCCTGGATTTTTGAAAATGTATCTAATATATTCGGCAATAATTCCTAATCGTTTTTAAGTAAAATTTGCATGCTATTTATAATGGCTAAATGGGCTTGACCTAATATTGTATTTTCATGTAACACCATTCTATGTACCCTATTTATTGCAAATAAATGATTTGAATTTGAATTTGAACCACACATCAGATAATGAACCTAGTGATTTTACATAACTCTCAAGAAATTGCCATTCCAACACATTTGGTTATTTCACCTTTAAAACTACCAAATTAGTAAACACAAACATACAGTACATTCATATATTTACGTTTATCTTAAACTCGATGGATAAAGTTTTGAATAACCATTTGCATATTGTAGAAGCCGGCAGTTAGACAGTTTTGACAGACCAACTCCAGTTTCGTTAATATTTGAACTGCAGATTTTTTTTTTTTTATCACTTGTTTATGGTTTGGTCCTTTTTTACGTTAAAGGGAATAAATAACCTCTTAAGGATTTATGGTTTATGTGGCCATGGTGTCTGGTGAAATGGAATGTAGTGTCTAAAATTAACTACCAAATCATGGATACAGTTAGTCTGGAGTTTGAAGTCATGTCTGTATGAATTAAGAATTAGACTGTTGTTCAGCAGTAGACCTCTTTTGGGTGATATTATGATGATGATGATGATGTGCTTTAGTGTGCGTTAAGATGACGAGATTGAATAGCTATTATTTAAAGAATTATTTATCTGATGCACAACTAAATTAATTAATTTCACCTGCTTACAATCACACGTTCTAGAAATTTGATTGATCGCTGTCTCAATAGAACACAATAAATCAGCGATCATCTGTAGATTTATTATACCCTGGTACTGATCACGTCACAGTATTGTACATAGATTGTATCGAAGTCACGCAAAGCCTATTTAATCTATTCAGCCCTGCCTTTTCAGTCAAGCTCTCCCAATTAAGTAATTACTAATTATGGTAGTTGTTGAACTGGATCAGAATTAGGTTCCATTCAGATTTAGGTTTACCCTGAATAAAATAAAATTCTATAAGTATGACAAAGTAAACGGTGTTTAAATTAAATCAATTTATTTTTATATCATTACATGATTTACAATTACATTAATTACCAGGAATATTTCGCAACGTTCTTACGTTTAGGCAAGCGTAGTGTAGGACGCCCTGCGACACGATGGACCGACGATTTAAAGAAGGTGGCTGGCAGCGGATGGATGCGAGCTGCCCAAGACCGGGATGGTTGGCGCTCTTTGGGGGAGGCCTACGTTCAGCAGTGGACGGCAATAGGCTGATATGAGGAATATTTCATTTTCATTATATTCACAATATAGGAAACCAGCGCTTTTCGAGTCAAGTTGTGCTGCGTTAGAAGTTAAGCCATAATCCAGTGCACCTATCGACCCGTAATCTTGATAATGCCATCCTCATAGAGTATGTACAAAATGTATGGGCCCGAGACTACTCTAAAGACCTTCACACACAGTATAATGTAAAACTGTGTAAAAGCAACACATAAAATATGAAAATTCGTTTTGTTTTAACGCTCTTCTGGAATACTTACACGCTAGTAAGACATCTAGTGTTAACCCGGTGAAAGACTCGAAGTGAAGACATATTATTTATGTGTAACTTGTGTTATTTCTGCTTAATGCTTCTCCTAGCATGATGCAGTAAAAGTTCATCAATAGACATCTAGGAAGAGTTTTTAAATGGTAAAGTACCTTTTCACCCCCAAAACACTGAACAGATTTCGATGTGGCAAGAGACAGATTGAATCGTGGACATATATGCAACAGCTAGTGTTGTATAAACGGGTGGAGAAGTAACTTAACATTTTTTTTAGAACCACTTCAGTAGATGTATATACCTATATACATCTTGAAATGCTGTAAACATACAGTTGCCGTATGTGAGGGCCTTTATACACAGCAACATGTAAACACTCGCCTGTTCCCCAGCCTCGTGCCGCCATGAAAGCGGTTTTATTGAATTTAACACTGCAGAGCGACACTAGCGCTTAATGGAATTTTCCGCGACAAATCTAACGCCGATGCAAACTGTCGTGAAAGAGAATTGCTACTTTGATTCCAGCCAAAAGAGATAAACTTTGGGTGTAAAACACATGTTCACTGCTAGCTAAATTAGATTTTGTCTGGATTTTCGTGCGTTTGGGAATTACTTGACGCTTTTTGGCTGAATAGAGATTGATAATCGAATTCTAACAGTAGTTAGGTACTAACACTCAGTAGTGGCACTATTTACTGTCTAGTTAAAGATTATTGTTTTTTCATTCATTTAATACACTTGAAAACTTCCACTGTACTTCAAATGACCTATTTATCTTCGAGGAAGCAAGAATAACTAATATTTTCTATCGTAGGTATGGCTTATATAACGTTTCTGAAATACCTAAGCGACAACTTATTTAATGACTTTCACACCTAAATAATTATGTTATTTTCTTCTTTGGCTTAGTAGTGTATAATAGGATAGGATACCTATTATGCCTCGAAGTCAATATAATCCTCCTTGCAGCAAAACTCTATTTGGTATACGAACAAAGTGGTAGTTAAGTAATTTGCAGTTCATTATACTCTGAATGGGTGTTCATGAGTTTGGCAGGGAAGCCATTGTTGACCCAATTAAAATGGTTTTGTCGATATTCGGGTGCATTACCATATTTCGTCAGAAAACCTAAGAGGTGTGAGAATTTTGATTATCAGTAATTTGGTTACTTTAGATTACCTCATTAGCCTATATAGTGTGAATTATCCAGCTAACTGTCTTATTAGCCTAGTGTCCTAAACGGAGGTTGCGGTGCTCCGATTCCCAAGATCGAGCAAAATGTTATTGATTTATTTTTTATGTATGAAATTTTTAGTAGCAGCTCGAAGATTAGACTTTTGCTCGGTACACAGGCCCTAAACATATCGGCGAACTGTGGTATATACTTAGTTATCACCAGTAAGATTAGAAAAAATGCTCCAGATTGTCAAAATAAGTCTTTTTCGTAAACCTATAAATATTCCAACTCATCGAAGTCATGAAAGCCGTTTTCGAGAACATGATTACAAATATTGCTCATTAAATAATAAAGGATTAAAATTAAAAAAGAACATGTAAATTCACATTCCCGTATGTCCAGATGTACTCCTACGTATCAGGCCGGCCGCTGCCGCTCGCCACGTTGTTCGCGTTTCCATTTCATCGCTACACATCGATCACGCCAATCTGATACATTTGACTTCCGCCATATTGGTTTGCAAAATTTACAGCACTGCGTGACGTTTTTGACACTTAGATGGATTTGTTTCAGACAGTATTGCAAACGGGTTGTTTGTTTAGTTTCTTTTTTAGTCCGCTGTGCTAATAAAGGCCCTTTATATAAACTTAGTAATAATAACACTATACACTTGTAAATGTTATGTTACTTACTTAAGAGAGGTAGGGCACAGCCGTTTATGGCTCAAATCTGGAGCAATCTGGGGAAGTACCTCCACCTTACAGAAAACTGCAGCCAAATAACACACTTTATTGTGTGTTGTGTTCCTGCAGTGAGTAAGGTTGCCAGAGCTCCTTCTAAGGAAGCGCTGCGCTAGCAGCAAGAGGAATATTCCCTCAAACTGTCGACGCAGTGAACCCTTCATAAACCTCCGAGAGGTTTTTAGGGTCGGCAACGCGCGAGTGATACCCCTGGTGTTGCCGCTTACCATCAGGCGGGCCGTATGCTTGTTTGCCACCTTAGTGGTATAAAAAAAAGTGGAGCACGGAGTAACTCGCTCGCTAAGCGTGAGGGTTTGATTTCGATTCCCGAGCATAAGTAGCAGTTCGGAGTCTAGATTTGTGCCCAGTTAATAGTATTAGGCTCGTTCCCTATTACATGGGACCTAAGTTATACTGGCGTATGTTTATGTTTCACTCAATATTAAATACCATCACGCCTGTATTCCCCGAAGGATTAGACAGAGGTATACTGCTATACACCCACAGTTAGTTGGTATGTTTAGGTACAACGTACTAGGGGGCTTATTGCCGTTAACCGATCAAAAATTCAAACTACGAGTTGCTACTGGGAATTTTATAGAAAAACTCAATAACACTTTGGTCAACCTGGGAATTGAATTGAGAACCTCAAAAACCTACGACCACTAGGTTAATGGTAGACACTCAATATTCACGCTTAATAACGCGTTCAGACTGACAGCTCCGTAACTTTGCCTAAACCCTTACATACTCACGTAATTTTATTACCACATGGGCAAAATTAATGGGGCACCAAAATCAATTAACCCACTTCGTCCAAATCGATGTGGTCACAGCCTAATCGGTTCAGTGGCAAAATGCATTATACCTATGACCTATATGTCAGTATCTAGAATGCGGTTTATACAATTATGCAAATTGTAAGCTGATTATTAATTTCAAACTAAAACCTAAATTAGCAGTAACAAAAATTAAAGTAATAATAATTTGGTAATAAATAAATGGGGCTGGGGACATGTGAAACAGTAAACGATTGTGTGCCGTGTGTAATGTAAAACGACAAAACCAAACCTTCGTTTACTGGGTTGTTTAAACTCTGACGAGAGAATTTTTTTACTTTTAATTTCTTTTTACTAAAAAAAAGAGCCCACCCTTCATTGACCAAAAAGGTCGACTATGCGTCGGTGACTTCTTCCTCGTTGCAGATCTTCCCGTTATCGATGGCCCTATCATAAAAAAATCTTAATATAATTAAAACTTCAAAAAAGTATTTTCATCAAAATATGCGACCATTGTCTATACATTTTTCGATTCCTCTGACATTCTTTTTGTTGGGTCAATCTCTCCATGTGGGAGGATATTTCTGTGTCCCAATTACTTTGCCAACGAAATTAAAAATAAATGCGGGACGCCTCAAAGTAAAATGAATCTGCAAATAATCCGGTTTAAAGTCGCGTTAATGTAGGAATGGAACTAAATCGTTCTGTGACAGAATACACGTTAAGTTAAAAATATTACAGTTCCGATCTAATCTCAGTGTCGTAAATGTCACAAAGTATCAGTATACTTCGGGTCAATTTACGATATCGTTACAGTAAAACTTGGTCACGTTTGACGTTGTTACAATACTTACAATTTGTCTGTGTCTCTGTATATCTTTAGTTCTAATGGTCAGATACCAACCAAATCAAAGTGGAGACTAAATAGCGATATTAAATGAAACCACGACCTATGCTAGTCTAAAGAAGTCTAAAATAAAAAGAACAAAATATTTATGAAAAACAAAAAGAGACGCCGCTTTTAATACAAACTAAAGTGATGAGCTGACAAACTTCTACGGAAAGTAGTTTTTTTATTTTTGAGTTAGTTATCTATTTCTACGATAAAGTTCTTCTTTAAACTAACAAATGTCGCTATATCCATGTTGTCTTTACGCTGTTTCCGCGTATCTATCTATCAAAGTATATTCTATAAAAGTGCAGTTGAATTAAGAATCTCCTTTTTTAAAGACGGTTAGAAACCAATTATCACAACGTCACCCTTCAAAACAAAAGAAAAATTTAAAACAATTGACTTGGTCGCTCGGGCCCGGAGCGATCGTTCTAAATCTTTCATTTTCCACGATTGTCCCATCGACAAGATTTACGTTTCACAAAAAAAACGTTTACAAGAAAAAACAATTTAAATATGTAAATGTCTCTGTGTTTAGTGAAAAGTTTTGCCTTTTTACAATGAGAAAAATATGTTAATAAGACGTTTAAGGTCACCTTATAATTGAAATTTGTTTTAAAAGCATAATTTCACGTTCAAAGTTATCTAAAAAGTTGGCTTTGATCCTTAATAATGCATGAAATGTGAATTTTGATAATGTTTTACATAAAATACTTAGTTATTAGTTTTGGTAATGAATACATTTCAAGCCTCACGTCATATAATAAAATTATAGGCGCCTGATGTTTGTAAATGGACATTTTTAAGAAAAAGAAATATTAGCGTCAGTAATGCACTTATTAATGTATTATCTACGAGTCACCCAGTGTTAGAATTAGTTCGCTGTTTCCCCAATAGATGAACTCCGTCCAAATGATGACATATTCTGAATAGTGGTCTGATCGAATAAGTTAAGATTCTCTGCCGTTCAATGACCCCTCGTAGAGCCATTAGTTGTAAAACACGCTCAAAGTCGTCACACCAATTAACTGATTCTAGAATATGAATGAGACAAAGTTCGGGGATTGTAATTTTGACTGAAGTCTGAGTGCACTCGAGTCGTAATTTTCGACTTCATTCGAGTAAAAAGCGACTCAGGTCGCATTACTAGTAAAAAAAACTGTGCAACGGTCGTTTGGTAGCTTTAGCCCTAAAAACCTAACTTTATAAGTTTATTATACCCAAATTTACCAGCACTGCACCTATGCTGTGTTTAGCAATTAGCGCAGCTAGTATTAGATGGAAATATCCATTTCAACGTGTTAATGCAGTGTTTGCTTTCCCCATTTCTGCTTTGCGGTACAATTAATTTTACAGCCAATATTCTGCATCGATATTTCATAATACTGCTCTTAATTAAGCCGACTTTGTAATGTGTGGTGTGGCGAATTGTGGACGTTATTTGGCCGTTTTTAGAGGCAATTTTGGCGCATACTAGTAGTGAAGTTGTTGACATAATGAGTGAAAATGTGTCCAAAGGGGCTGATAGGGTCGACGACCTTTTCGCCTGTTTTACCATCAATGCGCGTAGGTTCCTTTAAACCGTTGCGCCAGTTTGTCAACGATCCAACTGATTTAAAAGCTTGCAATCTTATAAAGTTTTTAGGTCTTAACCCCTCTTATAGTTTTAGCTGTATATGACATACACACGCTTTACATGTTTCCCGAATTAATTAACATTGTGTGTTCATAATTCACTGGTTGATTTTTAAGTCTGATGGGAAAGGTAAGATTAACTGATCTATAGGGAAACCGAGCCTATGAACTAAAAGATAATATTAAAGATTAACAAGGTCATAAGTAGATAACAATAGTTCACATTATTTCAAGTTATCCATAACCAGAGACTACAGTATATACAGCCGCCCGAATTCGCCATCATTTGTCACTGTAAATATAAAAAAAACTGTTTATTAAAACTGATTACTAAGCCACAATTTATTCTTAAAAACTTCAGCAATAATTATCCTAACACCGTCAATCCGACACCACAGTCCCGAAATTCGGCAAAAAAGTAAATTAAAAAGTGCCCAACTTGGCCGAAAGCTCCCTTCGTTCATAAGCATGCTAATGACGTTTTTGCTTTGAGCCTGCCGATATTACGGGACTAGTTAAATTCCTAAGCGTAGTCCGATATTATTTCCTGCTCGGATTGCAGACAAAGCCTGTTCCTAATGAGTTTACTACGCTTACAAATCCTATTTGTCTGTGCAGGACGTCTAAATGGAAATTGTAAGCGTTTGCAATGAAATTCTGATGAGACGCGTCCAAAGTCACTTCGTTTCTATTTACTGTTTTTTGTGTCTCATTATGCTAATTGTTTGGGGCAAATACTTTGGATTATTCTGGTTTTGTTTTAGTAGGAAGAACATGCAATAGAGCTAGCAATATTATGAGCCTTTATTGAGTCGACAATAATTACATTTAGAGGATTGTAAATAGATGTATTAGGCCATCATAGTATTCTCTGTAGTATATAAGCTCTGCTCCATATTTTCTCCTGGAAACTTGTGATGAACTACTCCGTACACCATAGTTATTTTGTATTTCGCCTTTATAACGCCGCGCCGTAATTGACTTTCTACAAATTTCATAAATTACATTAATTTGAGTTTGGTTATAATCAAAATAACTGTTGACTGTAAGTAGGTTTAAAGCTTTATATTGTCAGTGAAATGTCTGTGCAAAAGATCACGCGCTTGTGATACTTCAGGTGTTTCATATTTTACGATTGCCGCATACCATCAGGCGGGTCATAGGCTTGGTTTTCGCTATTACTTCTCTACAATAAAAAAATAATAATAATTGAATGGATAATTTAGCCAGTAGGGTTGTGCGGTACATTTTATCGACGTTTCGCGTGTTTGGACCGTGAACCGACTGCTCATTATGCTTTTAGCGCACATTACCGTTACCTGCTATTTGTGTTCCCGGCTAATTGTTTCAAATTACGCTCAGAAACAATCTATTAGCGCTATGAATAGAAAATATAGCGTTACTAGCTTTTCTCCGCGATATTACTCGCGTTGATCCAAACTTTTAAATTAAATATATTTTTTTAAATAAAAGTAGCTAGCTGTAGTTATCTGCGAGTAAAAGTTCCGTTAAAATCGGTCCAGCCGTTTCAGAGATTAGCCGGAACAAACAGACAGATTACAAAAATTTAAAAATTGTTTTTTCATATCCATTTAGTGAAAAGCTGTTAATTTGAAATTATAAACTGAGAATTTAATTTTATTTATTTGTATAAATAGAGATTTGTGTAGGATAGTTTGTTAGATTACGTTGCTAGCTCGCTCGGGGTTAAGAACTCTTTGGGTCTGGCGACTGCTCCGAGTCTGTTTTAAAGCACCTTTGTGTGTGTACTGACTTTTGGCACGCGTGATGTAGGCTTTTAAAGCTCAGCAAATCCTCGGTGTTGCAGATGTACATGAGCCGCTATGACTACAGAACATCAGGTGGCTCGTCTGCTCGTTTGCCGAAGAAATAGGTGAGTCTATTTAAAATTAGTAAATAGTAAGTGTTAAGATGTATGAACGTGGAGGAAGCTAAAGAAGTTCGCCAGAATCGTAGCAAGTGTCGGTCTCTAGTTTCTGCCTATCCCTGTGGGGAAAAGGCGTGAATGTATGTAGGTATGTATTTAAGTAAGCTGAGTATTAGTGCTCAAAGTGCAAAAGTGTTTATAAGTACCTGTAATATTAGTCTAATTGAAATAAAAATAAGTTTTTTTTTCACTGATTTCGAAGTCATTTATTTATTTTATTTATTACTACAGATCCACCAATCACAGTAACTAAAAAAAACCTAAGTTTATTAAAATCTACAAAACAAAGCAAAGTAAATAAAAGAAGGTAAAAACACTTTCATACCTTCCTCTCACAGTGCTTCTGACATACCAATATAATATTCGTCCACTCATCCGAAAACAGGTCGCCTGTTGGATTAGAATCCAAGAGATCGTGCGAGGAATTGGCGACTTAGCACGTGCAACGGTACGGCATGGGGGTACGGCAAACAGCCTGTGTTTCTTGCCCCGGCAGTAATTGTCTGGGACAAAAAAGCACGCCACCACGCGAAGCAGATCAGGAGCGTCAATAGCGCCACGGAGCGTCTTGCAGGAATAGTCTTCATAGTTGAATACGACAAGACTAGCGCGCTGTGTTGCTTTGTATTCCAGTTCACTATGTTGAACATACTACGATTGAAACACGCAGCACTCGCGCCAACAGATTACTCTCTCGCACTCCAATCAATTTGCGCTTGCTGTGAGTTAGCCTTGTAGCACAGTGCGAGCGATACATAGAAGATATTGCGCGATTTATAATATTATGAACCTGAATTGTGAATGACGACTAACCTAACACACACAACTTTACGCCTGTATGACCCTGAAAGGTTTGGCAGAGATATCCTAATATATCTTCTTTAAAAAATATTTGAACTAAGTATTGTTTTTGTACAGTAAGTTCTTTTTCTACCTCTGCCACTCTTTATTATCTTTATATTTTCTGAATGCTTATTTGAGACTGATATAATCATACTTAGCTTTTGTGCTGGCATACCATCTTTTTATCTAGTCACATAGCCATAGGCTTACCCACTACTACATTGGACACTTACACTCATACTATTAAATGTATACCTACTTGTACTTATTGTGACAATGAGTTCGCACTCTCTTACTCCCTTTCTGCATAGTTTATGTTGTGACTTGATGCGTTTTTGAACTATATTATATTTACTTATGTATTTTACTATGACTGTCGGAGTTAAATAATTACTTAGGATTTAGTGTTTCTCAGTGAAGTGAAATGGAAATTTCTTTGTGAAAAATAAAAAAGTCTTTAATTAGAATATAATAATACAACGGCTGATCATTAGTACACCTTTTCTTAACTATTCGGGGATTACAGGCGTGATGGTATGTTATGATACACGTAAGAAAAATCAACTATCACATAATGTCAATACTGATTGTAACGTTTATCTGACACAATAATGAGATATGGGACACTCGATCATAAGATATCTTTATTTAATGACTTCCTTCCAAGCTTTCAGGAGTGTTCATAAGGAAAATTAATACATTAATGACATATAATTAATTTCCTCTTCGACTGAGTTGAACTAATATCTGGATAAAAGATTTGGCAATAATAATGTTCAACGAAATTAAAATAATCTTGTACTTAATCTTAAGCTTTATACGCAACAAATTAATTAAAAAAACATGATAAACGTTTACATTTTGAAAAACTGTGTCAATAATTTAGTGGCTACTAGCACGGCTGCTAAGCTTGAGGTCCTGGGGTATGTAATTTTTATTAGCATAGAAGCACCCACGGGCCGGACAGTATAACCACCTATCATTTTTACAAACTAAGCGGTCCATAACTCATAAAAAATACATGTACAGCTTAGTTGCTGTATAGCTGGTAGTATAGCCGGATCTTTATTTCTACATCAAAATGCATCTATCAAATCGCATCGCTGATTGTATACATCACACTTTAGTAACACGTAAGCAGACACGTAGTTTATTTACACAACGTAATTTATAGCTTAACTGCTGCATAGCTGGTAGTACAGCCGTATCTTAATTTACTGTTGAGCGCTTATTGACGAACTTCAATTGGGGTGTATAGTGTTGTATCTAGATGCACGAACTATGTTGTATTTACTAAGTTTCGCACGATTTTAAGATGTTGATGAAACAAGATTGGAATAGAGCCGTTTTTGGTGCAGTTTACCTAACAGATATTCGGTAAAACCTCTGGTTATGATTAAGTTGTGAAGCTAAATTGGATTTATTCGAATATAGCGTTTGTTTTGCAGACATCTATTCTGCATTTTTTTCGGTTGGGTTGGGTCATGCGGGATAAAAAAGTATTGTATCATGTGCGTGGCGAATGTAAGCCCGAGGCCGTGGGGTCGAGACTATAAGGCACTAGAGATTTAGGAGTCCGGTATAGTCCCTGCTGTCCTTCCCAGGTAGAAGAGGATGAGGAGTTTCCACACCCATCACGACTGTATTGTAACACAGGAACAGACAACAGAATTTATCGTATTCTATTATATTATTTCAGCTTATTTCTATTAGTCTGTAGATATTGTGAGTTGCTTATAATTATTATTGCTATATCTATTTACATTAAGATCAATAGTACTACAGAGAAGCCTGTTTATTGCTAACTTGCCTGCTGGCTATAATAAACTGCGATGAAATTATTATTCAAGCATCAATATTGTCTGGATCTGAAATCAAATATGGCGCTGTTATGAAAGCAATGCGAAATCAAAATGTTTATTAATTAATGCAAGCCACGCTCTTTAGTTAAGAGCCCTTGTGAATGTACTTTAATTATTTGTCTATAATATTAATCAGAAAAAAACAATTTATTAATTAATTTTGTTTTTTGGATTTGGCAATATTGGCCTTCTATTGTTATTAGATAGAATCCGATATACCGATGCACTGATGTATTATAACACCTCTGCCTAAACCTTCGGCCAATTTGTATGTTTTATCCTCACTCAGTTATTCCTAAGACGATGTAACCGATACACTTACCACAAAGTACGTGTCACTTGCGGTACACGACCTCCAATGTCTTGCGCAAGTCATTGTAAACTTCTTCGGCCAAACTTGCGGGTAGTGCTAAACTTCGATTATTATCCAATCTTAAGTTTTAATTAAACTGTTTCGATGTCGGTGGAACACGACACGCTTTTTTGTAGTGCTATAGAATTGATGCTTTTTTTTTACTATGACCACAGTTTCCATAGGTTCTTAATACTATTTTGCCCAAAATATTTATTTTTTCTCTAGTAATTTATTTTATTTACCATCTGTCGCGAATCTGAAAAAGTTATGCCACAATAATATTAAAACGTGTAGTATCTAAACATCTGATATAATGATGTATTTCACATAATAATGTTGGGAAAATCGTGAGTCTGAAATTGTTTTTGCTTGGTTGAAGGCAATAGGCATCATAACAGCATAACATCGGTATGTTTAGGTCCCATGCAATAGAGGGTGATCCCTATTGCATGGGGCCTAATCCTAATCCTAAAACCTACCGATGTAGGTACCTACGATGGGTGTACACATACAGGGTGTGATGGTATGAATGTAGTTTCATAGGGTTTTTCTATTAGAGTATTCTCTCTAGTACTGTTGGGAGTATACATCAATACCTTTGCTTGATTATTGAGGGAAATAGGCGTGATGGTATTGTCTGTTACCCCAACCGGTGTACAGTACTAGAGTGATCTATATTGATGAACCCAAGTCTCAGTTACGGTCAGTTTATCCAACCCAAACATAATCTAGAGATCTGTTATGTTCGTTATTAGTTTCTAGCCACAGTGACGTCACGCTGACGTAATGAATGAAGTAATCTATCTCCGGAGCAACTCGCCTGTACGCCAGGCCACCCGTCACACCGACGCGTAATAAAAGCACATGGGAAATTGCCGCGAATTAATCTTGTCGACGTCAATTTGAGGGTATGCGGAAGTGAATGCGCGCAGTTATTTGGCTTTCAGTTGCGGTCTCATGTGTGAATAGATTGCTGCAATTCTGTCATTCGGTGTTAGTAGTGGTTGGCGAAATAGTGTGTGATTGAGTTCGATACTATTGTTCAGTAAATTGTAATAACTAGATTAATGCATTTATTATTACAAATAGAATTACTGGAATCTCAATCATGATACGGGATCTAAACATAGGTACCGGCGGCAGTGGGTATACACTTATGCCAAACCCTTCAGGGAATACAAGCGTGATCATGTGAATGCATTTATTATGGAGGTCGTATTTAAAGTAAACGATCGAAAGAATCTCGCCGCGACCTCTACCAGGTCGTCGGTGCATCTCATTGGTCCCACACTGCGCTTTCCGATGCGCGGTCTCCACTCAAGAACCTTTCTGCCCCAACGGCCATCAGTTCTACGAGCTATGAAACCCCAACCGAAAACCCACACGGGTTATGAAATAAATATTTAAAATATGATGTTAAGCTATATTACACAGCTGTGTAATTTCAATCCAGTTGCGTGCCAAGAAGATGGGTGTATGCATTTAAAATTAGCTCAATCTTGCTGTGGTTGCCCTGATTAATGGCTGCTGTACCGACGACTATCGTAGGCCTAACTACCTACTGATTGCTTCGACTGACCACTGTTAAATGGGCAAATAGTTCTGCAATACCGGTTGATATCGATAAGAAAGTCTACATACATACTATATTCCCCCGATGGGTTAAAGCTTAAAGTTAAAGGACCAGACAGAAATTTAAACTTCAAGCTGCTTCAGGGAATTTCAATGAAAATCCCAATAACATTTTGCTTGACCTGGGATTCGAACCCACGATATTTAACGTAGGAGTAGCCGTAATGACCACGAGACTAATGAATTTTAGAGACTAATGAATATAAGAGAAGGATGGTGATTTTCGAATTCTACAAAATCATTAATAATTTTTACAAAACAAGATGTCCGTAATAGAAATTTGAACAAAATGCTGCTGTAATCGTTTTCAACAATTTAAAAAAAAAGTATGAACAACAATAAATTCGAATGCAAAGAATAGTTCTCAGATTAATCGTTCGTAAGCAATAATACAGAATCCAATTATTCGACCTTTTTTCTGACATGGCCCTTAACTACTCACAATACAATAGCTTTGTCGCGGCTTCGCTTGAGCGGACTTTACATTTTCTATTACCGCGCAGAACTTTACAGAAACTCGAAATTATTCTAAGTGAAAAGTTTCTTGGAAACCCTTTAATTCTTTAAAAGGTCACCAATTTTAAATGATTTCAACAATTCGAAATGTTCTAAGATTTGTCCATTGTTATGATTTCTGTTTTCGCTTACCTACATTGAAACTGAATAAAAACGTTACTATTCTCTGCTCAATTGAAATGCGCAATATATTTTATGCTATATTAAAGTGCCACGAATTTTTGTAAGTACATTCGTAAGTGATAATATTTTGTGTATTATAGATAATGAGTTGTGGTCAAGCGCAAGCTTATCTAAGATAAAAAAAAAATGAAAGACTACTAAAAAAAAAAAAATTTAAACCATAGACAGTGAAGCAAATATTTTTTTGATCCGGCTGGGTGCTAGAGTACGTGAAGATTTGTCTTTGTAAACGCACTCACGATACTGCAAAACCTTTAGTGTGGTGGCAAGGTTTTATTAAAAATAGAGAAAATTACCCCCTTTTACTCCTACTCAGGTCAAGCAGCCACAAACGCCACTCATCTAATTCGATATTCACATAAATGCGATCAATCAGTGTCGCCTGGTCATTGGATATGCGAAGAACTGTGACGGTGATCGATCCCCGCAGCCCTCACTCAATAACCCTCCCACTATCGTAATAGCGGCCATTGACTGCGTCTGAATACATGACGAACTGCCCTGAAATAGGTGTGACAAATTCTGTGAGCTAAAGGAGGTTAGAGCTGATTGAAAGTGCCTATTGAGTGATTCAGAACTAGCCAACAATTTGGTTGTTGTTAGATATGCCAAGGTAGGACTCCACGCTGGAATTCCCTTGAGGTGGTACTATTATTCTGCCATTAAGTTATAGGTTTTGTTAGGGCAATGTAGCGAATTGACTGTAAGTCTTAATTAGCACTGAGAACACGCACGAGTCAGATTACAACTCTCCCAATTAAGTGGGGTCAACTTATATCTAAATGCGGCTGAATATTAAAATTATTGCGATAAATCGTTGTCCCACATTCTGGTGGGCCCACAAAACAGTTCGTAAAAATAAAATAGAATAATATGAATATTTGATTTTATGTTTACAAACTTAAATAAAGATCTGAATGAATATTTAGATCGATTGATTCGATGTGAATATAGTTTTTAAACTTCTAAATTGACCCCGAAACACGAATTTACTTATGTCATCATCAATTTACACTAAAAAGGCTAAATAAAATATAAGAAAATGAATGTAAATTGACTTTATTTACCCATAGTCACGGCTCGCTAACAAATGAAATTAGAAACGGTTCCTAATAGAGTCGGTACGCTAATGCCGCATTGGAATTAGAACGACAACGCCCCTATTAATTATTGACGTTTACGGCACAGCTATTTGCTAGAATGAAATATGCTTTCATAAATTTTGTGAAGCCAATTTACTGGTATAAACTGCGCCAATTTTAGAGTTAAAGATTACCGAGGAGTTACCGTAATTTTAAGCTTTATCAGCAGGTTGGCCTAATCAATTATTTTCAGAATTTATGGTCATCATCAACCCGTCATCATTAGTGCGGGCTGGCAGACTTAATTCACACGCCATGGAGTGTATCTTTCAGGCATGCAAGTTTTCTCACGAATGTCTGCACCATAGTAAACGAGTGAAAATTATTTTTATTATTACGCACATGATTGCGTAAAGTCAGAGGTGCGTGCCTCGGATTCGTACTCAAGACCTACGACTTGGCGGTCGAGTGGTCATATCCGTAGGCTATTACTGCTATGTTATATAAGTATTATGTACTAATTACAATTTGCCAATCCGCACTAGGCGTGGTGGGCCAAGGCCTTATCCCTCTTATGCTGAGAGGAGACCCATGCCCAGCAGTGGGACGATCAATGGGTTGATGATGAATTACGAATAAAGGGTGTTGAGTAACCTTACCAACTTATTATGATGGGAAAAATCTCAGACAAAAGACGTGTCGGTCGGAGGAAGAAGTCGTGGCTACGAAACATCAGAGAGTGGACGGGGATAGCGAGTGCTGCCGAACTGTTTCGCCTCGCTAGAGACACGCATGAATATGCTAAATTGTCTGCCAACCTTCGCTAGTCGGAGAGGCACTATGAGAGAGAGAGAGAGAGACAGTACCTAACTGGTTAAGGAAACCATGTGTGATGGTATTTTGTGTTAATTTACGTGCACTGTAAACACACATTTAGGATTTCATCCAACACTGGAATGGTCGTGACATATGTGACTTTATGCGGTGCTCGTAATGTGTGTTTTAACTGTTCTACGTCACAGGTACAGTCAGCATCAACCACGATAAATTAAAATAAACAGATCATGACAAATTCATTTGTCTAATCCCGTTATTTTAAACTTCTATTTTTTACGATAAGTATGCATAGAGTTTCTTACCGGTTCTTCTCCATAAGTTTAAGTTATTGGAATAACTTTTTGCACTTATTCATTAAATTGCATTCTGTGTTTGTAAAAGATAATTTGAAATAATCTGTCGCCCGCGGTACAGTCGCGTCCCAAAGTGACTTTAAGTGATTATTGAAGTTAGGCGGCTTGTTACACTCACCAGATTTTAAGTTCAGATTCCACCAATAAAAATGCCAAAGCTGCATTTAATTTCATGGCGTAGTTTTGGCGTGACTCACTTACGTACAAAGAACGGACAGACAACAAAATAAAAATTCTTAAGATAATTCTCCTATGTACAGACATCGGCCAATTACAATATTATGATATGAACAGATTGTTGCCGACTGTACCTACTTTCTCACCGTCGTCTAACAAAGCACCCATCCTTACCAAAGTTGTGTTGTTAATTGAAAATAATAATATCTGCCGTGAACATTCGTACCTCGTAGGTACCATAATTTTCCCTAAGTCAAGGTATTTAAATAAAACATCAGATCCAAAGGCAACATGTGCGAAGCTGACAGTCATACATTATCGTACATCCGAGCTTAAGATTACGTGCCCCACGTAAAACACGTCTCTACCTCCAGTAACGACGTCAAGGAAAAATGATGCGTTAAGCGAGATACATGTGTCTATGAATAATTTAACACCCGTCTTTTGCTGATTCTGAGTGGTGCTTTCCCCCTATAACCTTGCGGCCTCATCGACAAATTCGGCAACCATTGCTGGTTAAACGAAGAAAGAATTTCAAAAATCGAACACGCGTGGTACAGTGTATCTCTAGCATACAAAATATTAAATAGGGTGAGTGTCCAAAATATTGACCACGGAACTGTGAGCCGCAGCCCGAAGTTTTTTTACGATTTGACTTAGTTCAAGGCTCGCTGGAAAGCAAATCGTCTAAATAAAAACACGGCTTTAATATTTTCGTGTGGAATGAGGTGAATAACGTCCTTTATGGCGCTCGGAAAAAAAACTTTTTACGATGTTTTAAGGCTATTCGCAGGTGTTTTACAGGACGTTTCCTTAAAAATAATAGTACAGACGTTTTTATAATGTCTGAGGTAATCTTTCACCCCATGGTGTTTATACGGCTAATAATAGGTTCAGTAGTTTAGAGCATAAATTAGCAGCACAAAACTTGCTCAGCTTCTGTGTTTAGTAAAAAAATTAAAAGTAAGTAAATAACAGTGCAAACAGAGAGAGATGGCAGGAGATTGTGAAGAGAGCTGTGTCCGCCTCTAACACTAAAGTGGACGCCTCAACGTGACCACGACCGCTCTGCCAAGAGCGAAACGACTGAGAAGAAGAAATAACAGTAAAATTGTTAATAATAATTTTGTTTCCGTACCTTCTACCTTATATTAAATAAAGTATTTAATAAAATGTCTATGGTATTGCGGTTAATACACAAGCGCAGTGCTCATCTAGGGAAACACACTCTAAGCCCTGATGAAATAAAGGAGCTTACCCCTAAGCAAATCATCATAAATTTTCATCGAGCGGCGATCACAATAGACCCATCAGGATCGATGTGATACGATAGCCGCGAACAAAATAATAAAAAATAAAAAAATGGTATTGCGAACATAGGTATGCATACTA
The DNA here is from genome assembly GCA_946251955.1 of Acronicta psi. Taxonomy (NCBI): domain Eukaryota; kingdom Metazoa; phylum Arthropoda; class Insecta; order Lepidoptera; family Noctuidae; genus Acronicta; species Acronicta psi. The sequence goes on from OX276477.1 coordinate 14,002,731, forward strand.
TAATGATATTGATGTTATCACTAAGTTGCAATACTCATTTCATCAAAAAAAAACTTTCGTATTTTATTAAGTGTATAATATACACTATGTATAAAATACACTACTGTATAACATATTTATGGTCGTGACTGGACAGTCACAAGCAATAACATGTATACACTAACAGAAATGCTAAAGCGATTTTCTCCTAAAGTACTAATAGAACTTTTGTGATATTACGAACACAGTATTTACGAACCAATACTATAGTGACATTGGTGTTATCTCAAAGTTGCAATCGTTCATTCATGAAAAAATCGCTTTAGCACTTTTGTTAGTGTATACATGTTTTTGGTCGTGACTGTACAATCGACACTTAGCGGCCGATAACTTTTGGATTTCCTTACTAACGTAGTTCTAATAAGGGTGAATGTGGTGACAAAAATTATCGATTGAAGGTTGCAGAGATTGAATCCTTATACAAATTCAGACGTGCAGGACCAATCAATTAACTCGAGCAGGTACTTACTTATCACTCAGTACAGATTGCAGAACAGGTATTGAGCTTATCGCCTATTATGGTTCTAATAGGGTTGTGTTATGCCGCTAATTAGTATAAAGTGGAAACGGTTCAGTTAGCCTATAAATTCTTTACTGCAGACTCCACAATCGCAAACAAAAAATCCATCATTTTAATGAAGGACACTGCTCGCCAGTCAATTTTTTTTCTCCATTATAATAACTGATGTTATATACTAGTATGGAAAAAGCAAAAAAAAAAACAAAAAGATACAAAATCCCCAAATTTAACAGTAGTTAAACATTAGTTTCCAATTTCTAATTTATTTATGCATATAGATATTTTTTCATTAATTCCATTCTAAACAAAGAAAGGAACCTAGGAATCATACTCTCCCATTAGAGATAATCGTAGATCAGACACTGTCCCGATGCGAAATAACGCAGTTCAATTAGATATTGACGAGCATGCATGGAGAGGTTAATGAACATAGACGAAGCGAAAGTGGTGTGCCAGGATCGTAGCAAGTGGAAATCTATAGTCTCTGCCTACCCCTATGGGAAACAGGCGTGAAGCTATGTATGTATGTAATTAGATATTAAAATAACCATATACAAATCCTTTGTTGCCTTATGCTTCCCTAGTACATTATACATAAAAATAAATGCTCTTTTCATCGTTTGCGAGCTCGGCTCAAAAAAATATATTTCTTAACGATGGGAATGTAATCAAAATACATATTATAATAATAATATAATATTTAGATCCTTCTTTTCGTATAAACAACAGTTCGGAGTTAGATTTGTGCCCTGTTAGGCTCGCCCCCTATTACATGGGACCTTCTTTATAAGTTCCCGTTTAATTACTTCGCAGATAATTCCATAAAAAAATTTGAATTTATCCGGTGGTTTAGCGGCTATCCAGAGGCGGTGAAACGAACAAAAAGAATGGTTGTCAAATTACACTAAGGGTATCCTTAGTGTAATTTGACAACCTTGAATGATAATATTGAAAGGTACCCAAGAATAATTCTAGTCGCTGTTGTATGTGCAACCTAAGACTGAAGTTTACCGAATACCAGCCAATCCCAAGTAATTCTTCCTAACTTCTAATAATAATATTTCTGATGAATATTGTGTAGACATTTAATCAACGAACTATATCGATATTAACAGCTTTTCATCTCCGTCACATCGATTACACGCTTGTCAATCACACAATAATTATATATTGTTCCCCAACTCAATTTCCCCTTCACCTTGAACTCCTCATCATACCCAGATTACCCACATCTCTCTTTTAAAACAACTTAGTTATGAACTCGGGGACTAGCAGTACACAACTTGTGTGCGTAAATTATAATTTGGCACAATTTATGGCTCCCGAGATCCCGCACCGAGTTGGCGGTGTATTTATATTTTACGAGCTAACAGACTAAGTCAAACAGTAACTTGTTTTAGCTAGTTTCGTAGTGTTTATTCTTTAGGGCATATAATAAAATTTTGGGCGGATTATTTAGGGATTGCTTGAACCTTTTGGACGCGAAAAATGTTAGATAATTAGTTCCTTAATTTCCTAATTATGTTTTGTTATGTTATAGTTATGTTTATAATAGGAGAACTTCAATTGCAGCTTGATTAAAAAAAAATATAATGATAAGGAATTTATTTATTTTATCAGTAGAACGTAAATACCCACTTATCCCAAACCTGCAATCACAATGTTTGGACCTTTTAAAAGTATTTGTTTTTATTTGGCTTTAGTTCGTGGTGCAATTACTCGTACTGACGTACTGTGGATTTTACGACACTAATATTTTTAATGAAACTAGTTTCATAGGAACTGAAATTAGTGTCATGAAATTAATTTCATCATGCATGAAACTTGTTTGAATCGAACCCAGGAACGACCTCATGCCCAGAAGCCGCACCAGGGAACATTAGACAAATTAATTACTCTTTCTACTAACAGCTGCCAGTAGTTTATCAAGTCTTTGAGCGGTCAATATTATTAATTATACGATAAATACATAGGTACTAGAAGAAGAAAACTAATTTCCTAACAAGTAGTTATAGTAGGCAATTAAGTTAATTTTAGAACTTATAATTAATTAAAGTGCTTAGTGTTTGCGACGTAATTAGGCCGAGGTCTCAGGGTTGTGACAAAGCTCTTTGTGTTTACCTACAATTAGTGGCGTCAGGAAATAGTCCGGAGATTTACGTAACGGGTCGGTTTCTAAGCACCACGGAGGCTTCAGGTGAATACATAATGTGTCTTGTATTCAATACGCTGTGGATAGTTTTTACCCAACTGCCGAAGGAGGGTTATGTGTTTAACGCGTATGTATGTATGTCCGTTCATATGTCGGGTCGTAACTACTCAACGGCTCAACCGATTTCCCATTTACGGTTTTCCGGTTTTCGGTTTTTCAGATATTCGGATATCAGTTATTCGAATTTTCGATTTTCCGGTTTTACGACAACTATAGCGTTTACAGTTACGATTAAGATAAGGAAAGCTTTTCCGATTACCCATTTATGGTTTTACTGTTTTTCAGATATTCGGATATCAGTTATTCGAAATTTCGATTTTCCGGTTTTACGGTAACTATAGCGATTTTAAAGAGCGAAGATTTTAAATAAAACCAAATGAAACAATAATGTTCAAATAATAAACACACCCAACAATCCGTTCGCGAAAAAATCGGAATCAAACACAATATAATAAAATTAACATAAAAATAAGGGTACGGCTGCACGCGCGCCGTATCCGACAGTTTTATTGTAATGACGTTCTATCTCGCGTAAAAATATGAGTGGGTAATACCTACTTTGGCGCGTAAACAGAGTAACGGTTTTATCGCCGGACGATATTAGCCAGAACGGGCGGACGGCTCACTATCGCCGTTTTACCCTACAACCGATATGACTACACGTTTACCCTGCTAGGGTGGATATGCTGCTTTATGTTTTATGAGACAAAATATGCTGTTTTCTTTCTCAGTAACTTTGGAGTAAAGTTTTCCGCTAACCGTTTTCGCTCGCGTGGTGAAGGTATTTCTTATAAAATATTCTATGTTGACAAAATAAATGTGTATACTCACATTACTCACTCATCTTCTTTACCGGAATAAAAAGTAGCCTATATGTTATTCCAGACTATAATTTATCTTTGTGTCAAATTGCGTCCTGGGGCTAGAGAAGTTGCATTTTGACATTCGAATCGACAAACAAAATGTATGGAAATGACATTAGTGACAGCCCGATTTGTCGAAAGCTTGTGTCATTTCCATACATTTTGATTGACGATTCGAATGTCAAAATGCAACTTGTCTAGCCCCCCAGATCCGTTCAGTAATTTTTGCGTGAAAGACTAACAAACATTCATCCATCTAAACTTTCACATTTATAGTATAGTATTTATTAGTAGGAATAGGATAGGCACCCTACTACACCAACAAACAGGCCGAATACAGGCACGAGCACCGTAATCTTAGAGATTTATTCACGCATCCAGCCATTCCATTGACGGCTGCAAAATGTATGCATGATTTACACACAACGGTCAAAAACCGTTGTAACTTGATTTTAGGGCGACAAAAAATATTGTGGCGAAATACTAAATAACCTTTTTCAAGAGACGTCTTTTAGAGTCATCGCTCGTGGCCATGTTGTAACTACGCTGATCAACCGATCTGCAAGGTTAAGCTACACATGCCGCGGTCAGTCTGTGGATGGGTGACCATTCTTAACATATCGAGACCCCTCCGTGCCTCGGAGTGCACGTTAAGCCGTCGGTCCCCGTTGCCATACGAACACCCATGACAATCGTAAGTGGTAGTCAGAAACCTAAAAAGCCTGACAACCAGTCTTTCCTTCGAATATAAGTATTGTTCAGAAATTGGGTTGCGGAGGTCTGATGGCAGTCGCTCCGTATAAAATACTAATATTCAGCCGCATCCTGGATAGACTGGACGCCGACCCCAACATGGTTAGGAAAAGGCTAGGGAAAAAAAAGAAGACTTAGTCTAACTAGATTCGGCTGAATATCGGTGTTTTATACGCGTCTGCCATCCACGACCCACGTAATCCAATTTCTGGGCAATATTTTTTTATTACTGTCTCGTTAGTAGATATAGTGGTCGGCGCGCGACCGCTATGCTCGAGGTTCTGGATTCAATTTCCAGGCTCGCCACCATTATTATAACATAACACATACCATCACACCTGTATTCCCCGAAGGGATAGGCAGTGGTGTACTAATGTACACCCACAGCTCGCCGGTACCATGTGATTGGGGGCGAGCCTATTGCCAATAACCGGGCACAAATCCAGACTCCGAGCTGTTATTGGGAGTTTCAAAGAAAAACCCAACAACACTGCTCGACCCGGGGATCGAACCCAGGACCTCTAGCGTAGCAGTCGCGCTTGGTGCTAGATCAACAAGGCAGTCAACATTATTATAATATGGGATCTAAATGGAATTGGACTTGTGGATGTGCATAAGTACGACTCTGCCTAATCTTTTAAGGAATACAGGCGTGATGGTATTGTTACATTAGAGTATTCGTTATTACCACTAATTAATTGAATTTCAGTTTCCAATTGCAACATTTTTTTTAGTTGGTGTTGGTAGTTAAAAATGTCACAGCAACGGGTATTTTGCCTCTCACAAATTGCGCCAAAACAGCCGTGTCTTGCTAGCAGGAAACCTCTTAATATTCTCAACGGAAATTAAAATTCAAAACTTGGCCGAAAGTGCCCAAACAACATTTGCGTTCCAACTTGTCTAAAACAATTATTCAAAAAAACATCTTGATAACATCGATCAACGTCAGGCACAGACAGAAATTCCCAAATAGGCACACATTTTCCGCATTTGTAAGTATGTGTATAGCATTATTCCATGTCTTATGTTCCGCCAATGTGACATAAAGGCCACTTTAGATGTTTCAATCTATCAATGCTAATGTGTGTATTCTATCAGAAATGTTTTCGTACCGTAACTATATTGTGTGATAAACTGGGACACAAAGACTGAAATGGGCTGCTTTCAGGTCTTCTTCTTTTACTTAATAGCTACTGTCTTGTCAGTGCAACATCCGTCAGTTTAACTCCTGGGGGGCTAGACAAGTTGCATTTTGACATTCGAATCGACAAACAAAATGTATGAGAATGACAAGGTTTAGAAAAATCGGGCTGTCACTAATGTCATTTACATACATTTTGTTTGTCGATTCGAAAGTCAAAATGCAACTTGTCTAGCCCCCCAGGACCTGTTAGTTTCAGTTAATAAAACAAAGTTAGTCCACTTTAACGTGCAAACTTCAGCCAAAAGCAGCTCATTTCACATCTATACATGCAAAGTTGTTTGTAGATTAACGATAGAACTGCATTTTTTATTATCTTTAAATTTATAAATACTCTCGCTCGTGCGTTCATCTCATAGGGGTAAGCGGAAACTACAGCTACGCCACTTGCTATTATTCTTCTAATAGGTACGTTGTCGTTATATATTTGGTCGAAGCAAAATGTCCACATTCATGCATCTTGTGTTATTTTTTAAATACTTATTAACCTATTTATAATAAAGTTTATTGTATTTATCAAACAATAAAGAACTTGAAAGTCATGTAGGTCGCTTATAAAATGTAGAGCCATAAGCTAAGAAAGGTCTTGTGAACATTCCCACAGTATTTAAAAATAAGATCTTGGCTTGGCCATCTTGGATTTGAAATTTTACCATAGTGTATAGTATTCTCCTATTTAAGCCCTTTCATTTGATACCCATATTGAGGGAGTTGTGAAAAAATATGTAATCCGTTATTTTGTAGCGGCGGCCATCTTGGACCGATTTTCATCAAACATACCTAAGAACACTCCCGACTAATACACCTTTCAAATAAAAAAATCGAAATCAAAATCGGTTCATCCGTTTGGGAGCTACGATGCCACAGACACACACACACATACAAATGTTTGTATGTGTGTGTGTGTCAAACAAACTTGTGACGTGTGAACACGTCAAACTTATAACACCCCGTCGTTTTTGCGTCGGGGGTTAAAAAGGGGAAAACTCAACCAGATCCAGGCAATTGGCATACTCACGTACAGCGAACAAAACTTGCCTAAGAACACCTAGAAAGTACAACTAATTAAAAAACAATCTTACAAACATCTTTTAAACAAAACCGGGAAAAATGGTGAACCTCAACGTAATTAAATTACTTGGATCGGAAACCGAAGTAACTGGAGACGTTCCCCGAGTTCGTTCGAGTCGAGTTGTTGAGTATTAATTAGACTAAGATACAGGAATCCTTACAATTTAAATTGCGATGCGCCGGACTTGCAAGTTTTGCAGTCCGTTCGTGTATTAAATCAATATTGGTTGTTCGCCGTAATATTGTTTTAGAGAAACATGATTGGAAATTTTGAAAGTTTTTATTGAATATAGAGATATTCACTAAAAACTAACACGTGCATATATACATGCATATGCATGTTATTTTATGTTAAAAAGTTCAAAAAAAGAATATACCTATTTTAAAAAATGATTTTAAATCTACATATAAGATTTAAAAATATATATAACTTATTTTTAATACGATCAGGCACTGTCGTTATTGTCGTTTATGCCTTGCTTTCTTCAAACAAAACACGATATTGTCACTTTGTACGTAGTATAACAACCTTTCGAACTTTCCATACTTCGCTAGAATTACAGTGTAGACACAACTTTATTAAAAAACAAATAGAACACTTTCTTGCTGATTTATTAAATGATTCTCTGAGTTTGTTTCGACGTTTCTTCACAGAGGTAGCCAGCTAGGAAATGCCGGCGCCATCTACAAAAAAAGAAAAATGTTGACTTGTAAAAGTGTCTTTGAAAGATATAAATATGTAGATGATACATGTCTTAGATATATATAATAAATATAATTAACCATCATTCTCGGATCACATCAGTGTTAAAGGTGCCCTTCAAACGTCTTGACACTAAAACACCCAGACGTCATGATTTATAGAGCCAGACTTATATGAGTACCAAAACCTAAGCCGGCGAGATTCATAATAGCAAATGGAGGGCAGTGTTACTTAGGGCCGTAAACTGGAGGCGGTGAGTGCTCGTTTTATAGGTTCACGCAACGGATATTACGTACTCTTACGGACTCAGACAAATGGAACTACACCTGTGTTAGCATGCAAGAGTACCTGTGTTTATTTACAGGGGTTTGTTTTCTGGCAGCTTTTTTCTTTATTGTTTTTTTATACTGAGTGACTGCTTGAAGAGCAAATGTTTTAAGTTAGACTTTACACTGTTTGTAAAGGATTTTTATTAACTACTTATCTAGTATTATTAAAAAAAACTCTGTGGTAAAAACTCCTATCAAAGAAATATAAAAAGCGGTTTTTTTACTTTTATGTGTTGCTCTTTTTTAAATTTTATTCGGTTGGTATGCAGTTGCGCACGTGAGCATTATATTACTTGACAACTTTCCTCAGAGAACGCACTAAGCGGCAGAAACTGCGATATTAAACAAAGTTTCTAACAAGGAAGCGGAGAACTAATTTCGAAACATAGTTCTAATATAGTTTTACTATATCAATTTTTGTCGACTCACTGAGTCACTGTTTTTAATTCCAATCCAAGTAGAACTCATTCTTTTTTTCTGATAGTAAATATGTCTACCCTGTAAGCCTATAGTTTCCCTATTATTTCGACCTTGAAAGGTTCAGGAAGCTACATGTCAAATGTCAAATTACTAGAAAGAATTTAGGTAAATTTTAGTTTTAAAATAATTTGTATATTTTTTTTACACATACATAGATATACATGATATTCCTTAACAACTATATAAAAAATACAAACGACTTGAGAATCTCCTCCATTTTGCTTTTTAGACAGTTGATAAAATGGATTTTGTTATTTCTTTTTTGCCTACGCTATTGTTACAAAAACGCAGATTTTATGTGCTATAAAATGTTATGCTAACAGAGGATAAGTATATTATTGAACTGTAAATGTAATAACACAGACGTCGTTATCGCTAGAATATGAACAGAAACTAAGCAAAATCGTGATATATTTGTTAGGACAAAGGGCATGAAACCAGCTTACAAAAAAAGGACTTGGCTACAAAGCCTAGTATTTGTAAGCGAAAAGAAAAATAATTTATGGGCTTGTGTGTGAGCGCGGTATCCACGATATTGGACCTTTTGTTTAGGATATACGTATACCTATCCATATAGATATTGTTACTTAGGGCTTGTGTGGCTCAACAATATCGAAGCTATCCAAAGCTAGAATGTTGTTAAAGCTGAACTTAGGTTTATTGTATGACGTAAGCATTCGCCAAGAAACAATTTTAAGACATTCCCTGGGGTCCCCAAAGATCGTCACGAGGCACTTCTAGATATATCTATATACTAATATTATAAAGAGGAAAGATTTGATTGTTTGTTTGTATTGAATAGGCTCCGAAACTACTGGACCGATTTGAAAAATTCCTTCAGTTTCAGTATTCTGTATTAGCCTACCTACAGCCCATTAATTAGGTAACGTTATATCATCACGCTACGACTAATAGAAGCGGAGTAGTAATGAGAAATGTGGCAAAAATAGGGGAAAAAATTATAAGATCACGCGGGCGAAACCGCTGCGGAAAGCTAGTGTAGTATAAAAATACTACACGCTAATAATACACTTTAATCAAAGCTAGAATATTTGATATATCAGTCGTAAAACTTTAGTAATGAGTAGCAAAGTGATAAATAAGTAAATACAGTCAAGCACAAAAGTGTTAGAATAATTTTATTTATGTCTCTCTTACCTACTCGTAAATTACTAACGTAGCCCAAACGGCCGGTAAAATTAAATGGACTAAGGTTGACTTTATTTGTCGCATTTGTGGGTTAAAATTGAACCTTAATGGAGCTCTGACACGTATTGGCGGTACCTTGACAGACCTAAAAAGAAATGGCGTGACAAATTTGATACTGCCTCGCCGTGACCTTGCCTCACATCGCAAAAGATCCGCGTGTGGTAATTATTAGCAATACCTAATGACGGATCCTATTAACCCCTGCAGATACAGTGCCGAAAGATTGTCATACATGTCAACATTCACCACCCCTGCATAGCTAGCCCTGGATAGCCCGCTAATCGCCAGATAAATCCAAAAATGGAACAACGTGGTCGTGAAACGGGCCTGTAGACTAGTAACTAGTCTCTTACTTTCACTTACAGAGTGGAATAAGGTCATAAATCAGACACATTTTTCTAATGGCAATACCGAAAGAAATAGCAGCAATATTGATAACAATGGTAGTCTTTTTGCGACTTAATAGTATTACTCGAAATCAAGACAAAGAGATCTTCGGCCAACAGCTACTGTTAATGACAGTTTTGAATTGAATCAACAGACATAATACGTCACAAAAACCGGGCACAAACTATCATGAATATTAAAATACTCGTTGTTATCGGACGACTGAAACTGATTAATTGATATATTTACTGTTCTCCCGTTTCAATTTATTACAAACACATAAATTATTTTTACCTTTTAATAAATTGAATATTCTGTCATCAGGCCGTTTGGTCCCACTGCAGGGCAAAGGACGCTCTACCCACCTTCCACTCCTCGCAGATTAATGAGCTTAATGCTTTATGAGCCCAATCTTTTAAATAGTTGTTGTAATGTCCAGCTCATCTGGGCCTCTCTCGTCTTTTAACGTGACTATTATAATGTCTATTATATTTTAAAATTTATTATTGCTCTTCTGTGCTCGACTGTACGTATGTCTCAACTCTAGACAGTAACGAATATTACACATTTATAATAAAAGTTTTGCAATAATTGTATTCTTTCTGTTATATGATATATTTTAATATTCTATTCACTATATGTATATGTTTTCTAATTCTTGCAATAAAAAGAATACATAAAAAAATTGTGATATGCCTGAATTTTTCATAAAGCTTTTATAAAGGTCTGCCCTCTAGTCGAGTAATTTACTGTAGTATCAGTAGAAACGGAAATTAAAATGTCATAACGTACATACCTCATGAATATTTATATAAATTATGATTTGTGCCTGATTAATGAAGTACTTAGCGATCGGCTTTGCACCGCGGTTCACGGTTCGATTTCCATTCGGTTCGGTTCGAAAATGTGTCTTTTAATGTATTTACAATAAACAAATAAATAAATATCCTGGGACATTTTACACAGCACCATCTAGTCCCAAACTAAGCAGATAGTACTAGATAGTACTAAGCAGGTAGTAGATAGAACCAAAATAAGAGATACTTATATACTTTTTTTTTGTAAATACATACTTATAATACATAGGAAACACCCAGACAAACACAAACATTTATATTCATCACATAAATATTTGTGTCTTGTGGGAATCGAACCCACGACCTCGTGATCAGCAGTCCGGTACTCGAACCACTAGACCACAGACGTCGTCAAAATTAATGGTTTTTCGCTTGCCAAGAAAAATAAAGTAAGTAGCACAGATTGACATTTATCTACGCGTGGCATTCAGACTCCGAACAAATAAAATCCTCGTTTGTAAATCCGCTCTAACTCGCTGCCGCTACATTTAATTCGTCAAATCGCCATTAACCATACCTTTACTACCCACAAGACCAACTTTACATACCGCTACGTTTACAGAGGTACTAATAGTACCCACCCTCGTCCCGAGCTCTCATAAAACAGATAAAGCGTATGGCCAATGCTCGTAACGATTATTACGCGACAACGTTGCACCGTATAATTAAAATGGAACGAGCGGCGCCGCGGTATCTCGCTCTATTTCGCCAAATTATTGCCGCTAGGGCTGGCGAGTTGGGATATTAATAACCATAACTAGAGATGTATTGCAGAGGGGGGATCGTAGCTCAGTAATAACTACGCGGATCTATCGATTTCAAAGGATAAGCTGTATTTGCTGTGGTCAGTCAATGGATGGATGACCGTTCTTAGCACCTAGAGACCAGTATGCCAGTGGGGTTTTGTCATACAACACTTATTCAGTCAATGGTAGTCAGATGCTTGAAAATTAATAAAAGTACAGTTAATCTAGTCTGGGATTTTTACCCACCAGAACTATCCTTGGCACTATCAACAAATGGAGAGGGTCTACAACTACTATCCTACTCACTAGTGGTAACTGTTTGGGTCCATTATGAAGGAGATATTGCCATTTACCAGACACGAAGCCAAGGGCCAGAGTGAAGAAATTCCAGAGTGCTTACTGACGATATTTTCCTACTTTTAACAATTAATTCTTTCCACGAGAAAAATCTTTGTGAGTCATTTCATAGTACTTAGTATAGATATCTGTATTTAGGAGCTTCGTCTTGACTGAGTAGACTCAAAGGTCAAACGTTTATTGAATTATCTTAGGCCATCGGCTCACTAAGCCGGGGTAAAGGGATTACGAATATTGATATTCGATTTCCCTATATTCATGTGGATTTGAGTGGCTCTAAAGCCAACTGGCAAGCGGCATTTTGGGTGTTTATACATAAGCCTACTGTGCGAGAGGCCCTGGGGTTCATTCTCAGGTTGAACATAGTGTAATTTGATTTTTTCTGAGAGATATTCAGTAGCAGTTTGTTATTTCAAAGGATTTAAAAATAAAGTGTACATCAGTAGGTACACCACTGCCCATGCGTTAAGGTATACAAGTGTGTTGGAATGTTAGTAGAAACCCTATTTTTGGTTTGGGTTCCAAAACAATTAAAAATTCTTGCCTAAACTTGTTACTCTTATATAAAATTTTGTACTATCTACGTAGTTACGTACCTACGTAGGTAAGAAAAATATTTAGCCAGTTTTCACTTAAATTTTAGCCATGTACCGTTATCCTAAGAATTCCCCCAGCTATCAATAAAGACGAAGTATCGAATCTTTTGGGGAATATAAACAAAAACGTCACGTTTTATGACGTATACTGATTATATCAACGCCTTTGTCTCCGCTCTCCTGAGACGTACATACCCAAAATTCTCCTTCATAAAAAAACTTTAGAGAACGCTGTCTTTTAGTTAAAAGCCAAGAGAAATCTTTTGACGTAATTGAATTGAGGATTTAGATGAATAAGACGGCAAATTTTCATTCATTAAGTAATCAAAAAGTCTTCAGATTTTAAATATAATGGATTTTTTGTTGATTCGAGCTTTTACTGGATGATTACTGTACAATCATAGGTACAGTCAGCACTAGATATATCTGAGCTTAGAAATTGTTTAAGTTTGTTTGAAGAACCAAGATAATTAAGTGTTTCTTAGAGATACAATGGACGCAGTAGCTTTAATTATGAAACACTGCACTGTCATTCTGACAGAAATGTTATTCCATTGAGATAAAGTTTAATTTTATTAGTGAACATTCTGTGTGTCTCGATATTTTTGATGCTGACTGTACGTCAAAACATACGAAAAGATTTCGTACCTAATCTATGGTATTAATAAAACTCCGGTAAACCCTGAGAGATTGGGCCTAAAGTCCGCTTTATTTATCATTTTATTGAATTTCATTCACTGGGTCTAATTTGCCTGGCACATAAGTAGACCTAAATACATCTAATCAGACAACTATTGGTTGGAAGATTTTGGGTCCCGATTTCATCACGATTTTTTGTACTTTTTGGGTCAAAACACAATCGCACGTCACTATCGGTTCCTTTTGGATCAAAGTGGGATCAAACAATATCCGATCACAGACTGTCATTTATAGCCATTACGGGAGAGGACATCGTAATAAAATGGCCAGGTAAGTGTACCTACATGTAGTTTTCAACGAGACGTTTTAAGAACTTGCCCGGTCGTGGCTATCTATATCTAATACGGTGTGTCTGTCTGTAAACCTCGACACTCCATAGATGTTTTCAGATACTGATAAATCAAAAACTAGTTGCGCGGTCCCAAAAAGTGGGTCTTATGGAGAAGAAACCGCATAAAACTTCATACCTACTCAATATTAAATACATTAAATGCACTCCATAATCAATTATGGACCCTGACGGGTACTACAATGTAGAAGAGACTATGGAATCTCCTAAAACATGAATGATTTCTTTAATTTTGAAATGATTGTATATTGTTTTCTGTTGTTTATAAAAAACATTTACAAATATAGATAAATGCAGATACCTATAGAAATGTAGGGAAATAATTATATTAACAGGCATATCCCGGGGGCTGCAATATGTATCCCTACTAGGTCAGCGCGGAAAATTAATAATATCATGTCGTAGAATATTCTGTAGAGTTAAAAGTTAAGCAAACTCGGAATTAAAAGTTAGTGGTCTAACAATAACTGCTGGAGCACTAACGTTGTTCGACTGGCTAATGGCGCCATTACCGAGGAGATGGCGAGTACGACTTTATGTGTGTGCATGTGAGGCTATTGAAAAGCCTATATTTATCTTACTAGTGAAAAAAAAGAGCTATGAGAGCGCTATTTATTATTTTTAATGCGCGGAAAATCTGCTGCTTTGGGAGGCGGCAGGTTAACACGTATCTGAATCTTAGACTACCTAAGTCTAAATACATCCTGCGTCCTACTAGCCCTAGTTCATTCATTAGGGATGAGACCTGAGTTCGCCGCTCTACCAAACAATGACCCGGGTCCGGTGTTTGTACGGACCATAGCCCATTATCTGTAGGGTTAGGAGAAGTCAAGTGCGGTTTCTAGTCGGTACCTCTAATATATATATATATATCTGTTCCGTATATTATGTCATTGTCATGTTTTATTTTGTCATCATTATTGTGAGGATAGTTTTATTTTAGGGTATAAAATTAATATTATTATTTTACCTGTCTATAGTGGCTTTATAGAATCGTATCGTATTACATTGTAAGAAATAACACTTTATGAAGTGTAGAATTTTGTAAATAAAGCTCATTTTAGGATAACAAAAATATAGCTTAATGCTCTTAGCAGATGAATATCCAACTTTATTTCGAGTAAGTATGCTTATAGCTTATTTTAACTCAATAAATTCAATTTCCTTGAGTGCTCATAAAACATGTTAAAGCTTTTCTACAGCTATAAACGGTAATGGTATACTATCATATGGTATATTATGATGATACGTATACAAGACTCAGTGAGCCATAGAGAGGGCTATGCTTTGTACTTATCTACGCGACCAAATCAGAAATAAGGAGATTCGTAGAAGATCCAAAATTGGCAAGCTGAAGTGGCAATGAGCGAGGCATGATGAACTGATGGCTACTAGGGCGGAAAGTTCTCGAGTACATGCACATAGAGAACATGCACAGCGCAGCGTCTGAAGGCCTCCAACGAGTTGGACAGGCGACTTGGTAAAGGTCGCTGCGAGTCGTTGGATGGTGGCCGACATCTGACCGGTCCTTGTGGAAGATGTATGGGGTAGTCCCTTTTTAAGCAGTGAGCCTCTTTTGGATGATGTGAAAATTATGAAGATAAACTTATTATTGTACTTTTACATGAAACTGGCTTTTTTTTAAATATATTGTTACTAGCTTCCCGCCAGCGGTTTCGCTGGCGTGGTCTTGATAACGTTTTTTGCCCCGTTTTTGCAATTTTGGTAGCGTGAAGGTATATATCCTATAGCCTTCCCCGATAAATGGGCTATCTAACACTTAAAGAATTTTCAAATCGCTCCAGTAGTTTCGGAGCCTATTAAATACAAACAAACAATCAAATCTTTCCTCTTTATAATATTAGTATAGATTGTGTATTCTTTTTGTTTGATGGAATATTTATAATTAGGTACTATAATTATACTTCCTAGTTGGTCCTATATCCATTTGCTGATGTGTGACCATTGGTTGAACCACATAAACCAAGAAAATGCTTGATTTCTAGTCTTTACATTTGCTTGTGAGATTGTGTTCGTTTCAAAATCTAAGTTCTACGTGATATTCTGGTGTACCCACTCCTCCAGGTCTATCTCCTTAGGTATATTTCTTCCCGCCCACTTCCCAGAAACAATCGTGACAGTCATTTCTAAGCAGTGACGTTTCAAATACGTTTCGTTTACGGGTGACACAGAGATACCACCAAATATCCGGCGCAGTCGGCTCTGAATACATTATGACAACTGTTTGCAGCCCCCATGAATTTATTATTGTTTGTAAACAGTATTGTTCTGTGTGGTTGATAGCGCTTTGTGTCCATTTCAGTTACTTCTTTGTGAGTATTTTGGGGTTTTAGAAGGGCATCGAACCTTACCTACCTATCCCGTACCTACCTATCTAAGTGTACAATTACGTGTTTTGATGTACACCGATAAAACATACGCTAATCGACAAACAAAAAAAACAACAAATACTCTTTGATAAAATGTCGTGCCGGGTCGACCAAACCACATAATTTACGCATTTTCCATGCTAAGATTACAAGTTACATTTAATGAAGGAAAAAATCGACTGGCGGGCAGTATTCGAACCTGCGTCTTCTGTTTCGAACCTGCGTCTTCTGTTTCGAACCTGCGTGTTCGGTTAAAGCGTCTGGTGTACCGAACCAGAAGACGCAGGCTCGAATCCTGCTCACCAGCCGAATTTTTCCTTCTTTAAAAATAAAAGTATCAAATTGTTAGGGATCAGAGTGCACGCCTATTTATATTTTTTCTATTTAAGGAAAAACCAATGTTCAAAACGTCCCACCCTTGCAGCACTTTAAAGCCTAGGTATATTAATCGAAGAGCCATAGTCATCTTATCATTGTATTGTATGACAGCGAAACTAAAATGTTTGTCTGAAAAAGTTATATCAACATGTTAAATGAATTCATTTGTTTTTTTGTAAATATATATAGATTTTTCATTGATGCAACGAAAAGATATACTCCAAAAGAATACTGTCTATTTCATTTCAAGTATACGTCACACATAATCTACAATTGCTCGACAGAACCCTGCAAACGGCGTTTTAAAAACCGCTATCGCGCCGCCGCCGGCGCCTTTGGCCGCACCGACCCGTAGATCATACGACAATGCCAAGATCTGCCCCATTCGGCCCAACAGACCCGCATCTGTTATTTCTGTGATTAATATCTTGACAGCCATTGTGCTTTCTGGTTATTTGTCTGTCAGCGTTTTCATTCCTTTAGGGCTTGACGGATGAGGGATAGGCTGAAGCCCAACAGGTAGAATTGATTTCTTAGGTCTTGATAAGATGTAGGTAAATTTCCAGTAAGGGCAATTATTTAAATGGCAATTTTCAGAAATTCTAGTAGTTCGAGTTCCGGACTGGGACGGATTCGATTCCCACAGGACACAAATATTTATGCGATGACTACAAATATTTGTGTTTGTCTGGGTGTTTCTTGTGTATTGTAAGAACCTATTTATTTACAAAAAAATATGTAAGTATTATATCCATTGTCTAGTACCTACCCATAGTACAAGCTCTGCTTAGTTTGGGACTAGATGGTTCTGTGTAGATCCAAATTTATTTATTTAAATGTCGTACCCATTCCAAAATTTTCTCTTAATTCGTGAAACGTCATCAAATACCAAAGGTTTAATCGGTTTTGAGTTTCATTCATTATGATAACGTGATTATCTAGATTAAATTGTGCAACTCTAGTCGCACTGATTAAATTTGTCATTGCAATCTATTTGAAATTCTCACAATCAGTACCTATCAAGTGTCGCATTTAGGTATAGACATCTCACGAAGGCTGTTTAATTAATGAAATATGAACTTTATATTTTGAAAGAAAGAAAATGTTTATTTGTGAACATAGCAATGTGACACTAACATGTTGGGTTGGACTTAACTAATCTTATAACTAATAAAAATAATACAAATAAAAAATTCTAAACATTACCTTAATACGAAATATTTTTATGAGTGGGTACATGTCTCATATGTTGTTCCAAAAAGGTTCTAAATCAGCTGAGTGTAAGGAACAATATGTACTTGACGCTGGTTTTCATCTGGAACCATGTATATCGTTATCACACAGGATTTTGTGAGTCTATGTGTTCTAATTGTCTTTACCGTGATCTGCTTCCCTTGAGGATTCGATTCCCGGATCGGGCAATGTGTTACTGGGTTTTTCTACGAAATTCTCAGTAGCAGTTCGGGATTTGGATTTGTTCCCGGTCAATGGCAACACATGTTACACACACACCCCTATTACATGGTACCTAAACATACCGGCTAACTATGGGTGTTCATTAGTACGTAAGTCTCTGCCTAACTATTCGGGGAATAAAGGCGATTGTATATATGTAATAGGAGGTGATAGCCAAACCTGTAGTAGGGAGTTAGGGTATTAGACCACCAAGCGGGTTTGGCATATCTCACATCTCCGCTGAGAAAAAATCATATATACTGATTTGATGATTTCCTCACTTGAAAAGTTAGAGATCCGCCTTGAATTCAAACTCGAGACCTCTATTTCTTGGGAACCTCTAATTATAACACGAATTTATCTCTATAATTTATCTTTCAAATCTGTCAAGGACAATTAGCAACAATAGCAAATAGCTTAATAAGGCACAAGATACTATTAAACAGATATATACTAGTAAACAGATGTTGTCCATATTGT
Organism: Acronicta psi; assembly: GCA_946251955.1. Lineage (NCBI taxonomy): Eukaryota > Metazoa > Arthropoda > Insecta > Lepidoptera > Noctuidae > Acronicta > Acronicta psi. Next base: position 14,020,805 of record OX276477.1, read on the forward strand.
GTAAAAAGTTCAAAGTATTTTTGTTCGTATGTTCTGTGGAGCAGAGTTGATAGTCACGTGGGTGTGTCTTCTATTATCTTTAGGTGAGGTGGTACTGGCTTTAGTGCCTGCTGAGCATCTTAGGACTGGCTTATGGTTTTCTTTAAGCATGATTGCTTAAGTGTTCATATTGTGGAGGCACTTTGTTAAAGATAATTTTGTTAGGAGGTGCTTTTTCGGTTCATACATACATACCATCACGCTTGTATCCCCCGAAAGGTTAGACAGACGTGTACTCAGAAATTCTCAGTAACAACTCGGAGTTTGGATTTATGTCCCGTTAATAGCAATAGGCTCACCCTCTACATTACTGAAACCTAAACATATACCAGCGTACTTTAATACACCTCTGGCTATCCCTTCAAGGAATATAGGCTTCATTGTATGATGTTTTACGTTACGTTAATCATATTAATGTCTATTTACATTAAGTAGATTTGTTCTTTTAGTAATAAAATCACAAGCAATTTAGTAATGGGTTTACGACAAACATGGCGAATGCCAACATCTTTCTAGTTTGCTTACAGTTTGACATCTGAATTTGTATTGAATGTTGTGTAAAACAAGAATTCCGACTCCACTGGATAAGGAAATAGTTCAGAAGCGGTAAACCTTTTGATAAAAACATCAGTTGGAAGGTAAAAAGTTGTAGGATTTGGACTGATTAAATTGGATTAAGTATTTTTGAAAACCTAAAATGAATACGTTGGTAAGTTCGATTCCTGCAAATACTATCATGCTTATTCTAGTTTAAATAGGCTGCTAACCTTCTGGGAAACCCTGATTTTGGTAGAGTAGGAAGAATTAGAAGATATGCACAATGGCCCAATGAAGACGCTATTGCGGAAAAGTCTAGCTAAACTTAAATAATGCCTGTTCGATTCCCACACATACCATCTCGCCTGTATTCTCCGAAGGGCTAGGCAGAGGCGCACTAATTTATACCCATAGTTTGCCGGCACGTTTAAATAGGCGACGAATGACCGAAACAAATATTTGTATGGCCTCTAGGCGTCATCGACCCATATACTGTCCCACTGCTGGACACGGGTCTCCTCTCAGTATGAGAGGGATTAGGCTATAGTTCACCACGCTAGCCTAATGCGGGTTGGCAGACTTCACATGCCGTCGAGAAAATCTCTCAGGCATGCAGGTTTCCTCCAGATGTTTTCCTTCACCGTTAAAGCGAGTGATAATTACGCACATGATTTCGAAAAGTCAGAGGTGCGTTGGATTCGAGGACTTTGAGTTGGCAGTTCATTGGTCATACCCCTAGGCTATTACTGTTTATTATGTCCTATAGGTAGGTTCATATGTTGCGGGGATCGACCACAGAGAACGTACCTACACAAAACTAAATTCCAAAGTTCACTTACAATTCGTATTAGAGCTTATTAAGTCATCATCACACGACCCTCACTAACTCACTGGCATTATGTCGGCAACATAAATCTTTGGCACACATCAACACAATGCAGTCGTTATGACGAACAAAGCGGTTCTAAGTTCTGCGGTGCTATTTAGACGTATCGTGGGCGTGCCGCTGATTTAGTGGTTATGGGTCGTGTGTGTGTGTCATTAGTTTCAGAAGTTTATGCAAGTTTATGGATAATACACAGCTTAGTGGTTTTGAAATGTTCTGTCGGAATGGAATAATGGATTCAAGAAATCGGGCTTTAATAAAAAAGAAATCGCTTTTAGATTTCTAATACACACCTACGCGAATATTAGACATGAATACTTTCTCCGGATTCTTTCCACGGAAAATATTAATCATCAAAAATAGTTTTATTACAAATTGCGTAACCTAGGAATCGAAGTAATCGAACCTCACGCTCTGAAGCCACCCTTGTAACCATTAGACCAATGAGGCAGTTTTCTTCTATTTCTATTCTTCAATATCATCATCATCCCTAACCCATTATTAATTAAATTAATTATGTAATATACAATGCAAATATATTTTTTCTATTACTTTTGTTATTCTTGTTATTTTTTCCTCTAAATTCTCAAGTGCCGAGCTTATCTAACAAACAAGGAACATAAACTCAAGTTAAGTATGTACTTGTGTTTATGTAAGTTATCTGGTTGCAGTAACCTTGGCACGAAGGCCACTGATAAGTGCAGTTAAAGAATGGTGACGACAAGAATATTAATGTGTTTAGATTAGGTGAATATATGTGAAAATTACATTGGGATATTGTAAAAAGATCTTCATGTACTTTGTTGTTATCTCAAATAACAACAAAGTACATGAAGATCTTTGATCTTTGAACAGCATGATAAGCGCATTTTATGTACCTATTTAAACACGGAGAAACATTCCTGTGTTTCCTGCATGACGTTCCGTTTCCTCTGCTATAACAATATTTACAATAGCCAGCCTCTTCACACACACAACACATCTCCTGCCTACATCAATTTTTGCTTCACAATCGTCGACTACCCGCAGTAGCAGTATCGCACAATGGGCGTGTGTAATTGTTTTGCTAAAACGCAAAACGTGTTAATTTCCCGGCAGCGCACAAAAGAGCGAGATAGCATTCATCTGGCGTCGCGATAACGCCGACAAAGTGGTTCACGAGGGGCCAACGTGGCACAGTGCGAGGAAAACAGAGAGTCAAGTTAAATATAAAAGTAAATTGATTGTACCTGTTAGCTGTGTTTTCACTGATATCCTTAAGGACTTTTTGAGATAAAAGGTGATCTGTGGAAAACACAGGTCACCTTTTATCTCAAGTTCCGGTTAGGCGTGAAAAAGTAACAGACAGACTCCAGGCAGAGTTACTGTCCCCTGTATAATATTAGCATGCATAAGTATGGATTTCTATCAAATTGATTCGATTCAAATACGCTTAAAAACTGAACAACACCCCTTGATCAGTGTAGAACGAGATTGTCTTTCAGCGCCCTTTGGTTGACACTTTAACTTCACGTGAATTATGTCGGTTTCAGCTATGTATTGTCATTACTATAAGTGATAGTCTCGCCGTAAAAAAATCTGTAGATTAGATTTATAATTGCCTCTCTCAAAGAGCGCCATCAAAATTGTATTTTTATTTTACGCTGAATTGTTTTTAACTTTGGCCTTTTTGGCGCCCTTTTCCACCTGGTTCCTAGAGCGACCGCTCCTCTCGCTCCACCCCCCGCTATTAGACAACTCAAACTTGTCTTACTGTTTGTTAAGCCACAGTGGTCAGGGGTAAATAACGTCGGACATCGCTTTGCTCACATTGAGAGCCCTGGAAAGCATTCCTAGACATTACACGCTTAATGCGAGTGTGCTGATAGCGAACAGACATTGTCTGACTGCACCTTACTGTTGACGCTAGCTTGAAGGTGACAAGACCAGCAAATTGATGAAGAGCTGACGGCTATTTTACGGGGCTGTTTCACAGCTTACTGATAAGTTCCCGTTAAATTACTTGGCAGATAATTTCATACGAATCGTGTACAATTTTTCAACTGACTTCAAAAAAAGGGAGGAGGTTCTCAATTCGACTGTTTTTTTTTTATGTTTGTTACCTCAGAACTTTCGACTGGGTAAACCGATTTTTATTTGAAAGCTGGTGCCTACAGATTGGTCCCATAAAAAAAATCTCGAAATCCGGTGAGCGGTTGTAAAAATATCGACGAAAATTTAAAAAATTGTATACATAGATGATATACTGATTTCTGACACTTACGCGAATACTAGACATTGAAATAAAACTACTTTTTACGGATTTTATCGCGTTATATTGATATTATTTTAATCCCGACGACACAAATACATCTAAGTATATTTCACTAAAACTTTTAAAATAAATTATTTTTAAACAAAAATTTTTTTTTTAATTTGTTTAAATATAATACCTTAATATTACAACAAAATGACTCATAAGCCCCCAGGCCGCCTGTTGGGATACAACGCAAGGAAAGTCGGATGGCCAAGTGCCATTTAGGTGGAAAAATTGGTACAGATTGCGGACAGTTCGCTTAGAATCGGAAATAAAAAAATCTGATAGCCAGTCTCGGATATTAGTATCGCCCAGAAATTGGGTTGCGGAGGTCTGATGGCAGTCGCTTTGAGTAAAATACATTCGTACATGTTGAAATAAATTTTTCGTGGTTGCTGAAATTCAAAATCACGACATATTGCATAACATAAAATCAACAAAATTGTGCAGATGTTATAAAAACAGTGTTCTAAGGGTTAGAATATACTTTCTGTATTTGACACTAGCTCATTAGCGCATCTCACTCAATCCCTGATTGGCCCAAAATCTTTGTCCAACGTTTGCTCCAGCGCCACCTGTCGGCAACAATGGTGTAACGATCATTGCGTGTCAAAACACGGAGCGGTTGTGCTGACTTGAACAATGAAAAGCGTGTTTACTCGACTGCTACAGCTGTTTTCGACCTTAAATTAAGGGAATAAGGTTGTTAATGGATTGAGGTTATCATGTTGTTTCAACTGTAGGGTCTGTAGGCTTGCTGCGCTCTCATTAGCCCCCATTATGGAGAGGAAAAATATCGAGATTTTTGGTCTTCTATTGGCAATTATCTGTGAAAGATATTATGTATGGTGTTAAAACTCTACGGTAAAAGGAAGGTAAGGCAATCTTATTTCAACATTAGGTTGCCGTTTCAGATTAGGTATAAAGTATAGTAGAACATAATCTCTCCATAGATTGCTTAGGCTGGGAACAATAAATAATATTTTTAATAACAACTGCTACTGACTATTCCATAGAGTAATCTGCTCACACTGCTCGACCTGGGAATGGATCCCAAAACCTCAAGCGTAGCAGTCGCGCTTTCGACCACTAAGACTAACGAGGCGAAATACAAACTTTCAGCTAAATTCGTCGAGCGAAAAAGGAGTAAGAAACATGCAAACAAATTGTGTGTCTTGTGCGACCTGTATTGCTTTCAAAATGTTCATATGCTTATTATTGGTGGTCGTTGTTATGTAGGTAAGTACAGAAAAATATCTGAACGCAGTCAGAAATACCTACGTTTCAAATTCGTGATAAATAAAGGGTGATCCGTGCCCAGATAATACCGCTACGGAACCCAATAACCCTGTTCTAATATTCACATTGTGCTGCGAAAGTGATTTTACCGACAAAATGTTGAATACACGTTCATTTGAGCCTTCCGATGTATTGGAAAATGTATCAAGGAACTTTCTAGACATTTCTATTTTGTACTAGTGAATTCCCGTGAATTTCTCTGCAGAAATGTCAATATTTGCAATAGGGGTCTATTGCAAATATAGAGGACTGGTGTTGAATTTGTTAATAATCACACGCTTATAAAAAATATTAGCATACTTTGTATATTGAAAATGAATATTAAATATACCAAAAAAAATCTGAGATAAATGCGTTACAAGTTTTTGGTGAGGATTGAGAGGGGATGCTTAGTAGGGAGAATTAGTATGGCGCACGCTACTTTTGACGTCATTTGTTAGTATAGTGCGCTCTCTGTTTAGCATAAAATTAAAATGCTTTTAACTTCGTAATTTTTTAACCAATAAAAATTTTGTTTTTGATAATCTTCTCTATTCATGGTCAACTTTTTCATGAGGCCATAAAAAATAATTAGTCGCATAGCCTATTATTTGGTGAATTGTTAGTCTGGTAGATTGAGTGTCAAACTCCTGATCACGAAGTCGTGAATCCAATTAACACAGGGCGCAATTTATATGATTAATTGTTTGTTTTAGTCTCGTTCTTAGGTTAATAATGATATAATAATAATTATTATGTATTTACAAAGAAAACATATAGGTACAAATATCCATTAAATCTGCTTAGTTGGAATTATATGATGTTGTGTAAAATGTGTTTTTTTTAATGTTTTTGTATTAGTATTATTTATTTATTTTCTTTGTGTCTTGCTTTTTGTTGTAGATACCCATAATAAACATAACATTCTATATATTATATGAAAAACAGAAAAAATCCCTTGATGGGTGATTCAAATGAATATTAGATATATAAAAAATGTATCTTTATTCTCTTCCAGGTGGTACCACGCTCCCGTCTGCGAGCAATAATGGCATCATCACCACAGCATCCGGCAGAAGTTTGGTAAGTTTATAACATAATCTATTATTTTTTATGCATTATAACATAAATAACATACCATCACGCCTGTATTTCCCGAAGACTTAGGCAAAGGTGTAGTAATGTACATCCACAGATCACGGGCACGTTAAGGTCCCATGTAATAGGGCCAAGCTTATTGCCTTATACCGGACACAAATCCAAAATTCGTTTTTAGAAAAATCCAATAACTGCTCGACCTGGGAATCGTACCCAAGACATTTAGAGCGCTTCGGACCACTAGACTAATGTCTATACCCTTAGGAAATACAAGCGTGATAGTACGTTATGTTATATTTTTATTTTGTTAGAGCGTAGAGAGGTACATTACACGGCTACTCCTAATCTAATATGTCGTCTGTAGAACTTTATTTCTTTCCTAACGCTTCAGTACTTCCACTGAGGTCTAGAACATGACCTAAATAAACCATTCCGCGACGTTAGCTATATGTGACAGGACGAAGATTACCCCAGGTCTCTCAGGGGTTATCTATCTTGAGAAGGTCGCGGATACACGCCAGATTTGTTCTGGAGGATGACGTTACAAATAACTTGAGAGGATATTTTATTTACACTTAAATTACTCCTGTACCGCGCGTTTATAAATATTCAGGATCGGAGGGTCGGAGGGAGGGAATAGGAGGATCAAGATGTTAGGACTCATAGCGTAGGTAATGTTAAATTACATTTTTTTTACCATTCACAAAAGTTGGTCTATTAAATGCAAAAAATATCTATGGAAACCCATTAAAAGGACCTCAGGAAAATTGCGCATTCAAACAATCAAAACGAACAAACAGCTGTATATTCCTTTGGATGGATTAAAAAAAATATAATAATAATATTTTTTTCATCTTTTACAATAAATATTTAGAATGTTTACAAAATAAATCCTTAAATAACATATTAAATAATGCTTAGTATATAAAATAAACTGTAGTTAAATGAGATTTCAAGGCACAATACAGAAAGTGCTAAGTCAGCTTGTTTTAGAATAAAAGGAGCCTGCCTGAACTATCGATTGAAAGCGGAAGAATGACTAGATAATTACATTTATATCGACCTATTTGCTAATTGTAAATGAGTCCTAACCATCCAAAACAAGTGTTAGCACCATCAACCCTATTCCAACTCCTTCTTACGTACCCAGATTTGTCACATCATCCCGCTTCAGGCTACGTCACGCTTAACTTATTTCCCATTTATTTTTCTAAGGGATCATGCCGTAGGGACACAGGATTAAGGCCGACATCACACCGGCGTCACATTACGTCACGTAACGTCATATCGCGTCAGCCGAGTAACGTGTTGTGTGAGTCAATGTCTGTTTTAAAAGGACAACGGTCTTTGTCAACGGAGGGACCTGTCAGTCTTATTGTAATGCTTTTAAGGTTTCAACTATGATAAAATGTGTTTGGGACTTGGCTTTGTATGTTATGTTTGAATTATAATGAACTTTCATTTCATTTCAGAAATTTTATTTAATTTTTTAGTTTTTTGTACCAGAAGCCTTTTAGAGCTCATTTCTATCATAATGACGTTAATTATTTCGTCTCATTTAATGGACTCAATGTCCGGGCGTATGGAGATATATTTCCGGTGCCACTTTGCACCTTATAACCTCGTCTTTCGTCGAATCAACGAACGAATAGAAACAAAATGTGGTCTATAGAAAAAGGTTTAGTGAGCGACGTTAACACCATATCTAATACTGATCGAAGCACAAAATATACGTAATCATAATAATATATGGGCCAATAAATATGTCATTTTATTATATTACAGGTAACCCAACATATTTCACGCTGCTTACGCACACATAAGCGTATTTAAACATTATTTTACTTTAGCATTTACCAATAATCGGTATCGGAGAGTTTCTGTTGTGAGTCCGGGCTGTGGTACAGTTCAGTAATCTAGAAACGAACAAACATTTTAATTGAATCATACGGAGTACAATTTAATCCGATACAATCGGTATTTCCCCTTCACTCATTGGCGGTACAAATAAATAATGTATCCGATTGCTCGCTTTGAATCTGACTCGCGCAGGTGAATACCGTACTCTTTATGTTTCCTTAATTACCGGATTCTGAACGGATCTCTCGTTATTATTGGAATATTTGTATTTTGTATGTGAAAGAAAAGACTATTGTTGTACAAATTGATATTCAACCAATTCTGTGTTATGTACTTTCCGATGAGTAGGGAGAGGTTTTTCTATGAATTTCTTAGTGGCAACTCGGAGTTTGAAATTATGATCTAAATATACCGTCGAATTCTGCCTAACCCTTCGGAGAATACAGGCGTGTATGCTATGCGTGCATGATATGTAGCTACGTATGATATCACCACACCATGGTCTCCACAAACAAACAAAATATTTTATTTTATTGTATTTAGCAAACGCACGTCAAACATTATTCTTTCCCAAATTACTAGCTTTTAAACTGATTTCTGACACTTACGCGAATACTAGACATTGAAATAATGACTCACCTGTGACCATGGACACTGTAAAAGGTCCGAAACGTAGGGATTAAAATAATATCAATATAACGCAATAAAATCCATAATAAGTATTATTTCAATTACTAGCTTATTGCAATAATATGCTGATAGTTTTCTATTTAGTTTTCCTAACGTCAGTGTAGTCGCCGCCTAACAGTATAGTCCGCTGCGCCAATTTGCTTTTTCATGGGAAACATCAGCTCAAGGCAGCACTGTTTATGTTTGTACAAAATATGATAATAACTCGCCGCTTCCGAGAGCGGCTTACGAGATACGTCTTTTATCAAACACGTTTTTATTAAGCGGGTTTTTGTTAAAGAGGAATCTAAATCTACAGGTCCAATAAGGATCAGACATTATGTTATTAGAAACCTATTTCAATGCATTACAATCCTTGTAATATTACAACTGCGAAAGTAACTCTGTCTGTTTGTCTATCGGTTGCGCTCTCATGCCAAAACTACTGAACCGATTTAAATGAAATTTAGTACACAGGTAGTCTAGACCCTGAGAAAGGATGCGAAAAAAAAACTGTTTGATGCGAAAAAGGGCTGTAAGGAGTTGAAATAGGGAATAAAAGTTATAAGAAATAACCAGACCACGCGGGCGAAGCCGCTGGCGGAAAGCTAGCTGTATATAATTATGGCAAGTCATTTCAAATCGGTGTGAGAAAAAAATATGATGACTTTTTACGGATTTTATCGCGTTAAGTATATTGATATTACTTTAACCCCGACGTTTCGGACTCTTTACAGTGTCCATGGTCACGGGTGACTTAGGTTGTAGGCGTCTTGACGTTTCAATTACTAACAGCTACCTTACATTTTTGTTAATATTTGGCAATCCGATTCACGCAGAATTTTGAATGTCTAGTATATATAAAATATGACGATTTAAAATTTTCCCACATCATGTCATATAAAGGTCTTTCAATGCACTACAATAGTCTCTATGGCAGCTTATTTCAAATCGATCTGTGAAAAAAGTTATAGCGATTCAAATTTGTGTACCAAAAATGGTTTACATGGCTAATGAAGATCCTACATTATGTTATCAGAAAGGTTCATTATGATTATCTGTAATAAAGCTATGGCAATGGGGGCGAGCTTCTTAAATCTAGGTCAGAGAATTTCATGAAAATACCCAGTAATATATAACCTGGGCTTATAATTGAACCCAGGACTAGTGCAGCATTCACCGTTACGACCAATAATCTAATGGCAGCAACCATTGAGATATTATAAGCAGTTTGCCAATATATCGAATTTACCCTCAACAATTGAAAAAAGATTCAGTCAATGCGTTTATATCCTCATAGACTACGCACTCGCCTAATCCACAACTGAATGTTTCCATCCCGTCCCTAAATACTGGCATTACGTGCAGCCCCATTGAAAATATATTAGGCGTGGAACCGAGGCCGCGAGGCTAAAATGCAGTGAATGCTAAACGCTATTCATCCATTACTTCATACTATTCCAGTGAATAGCTGCATGGTTTGTATTGTTGGGAAAATATTGCGGTAGACGTACAATGACAAATGTGCTAAGAATGTGTGGCTGGCGAGTTTGTTGCGCTGTTTCTTGCTTTAAACTAAAACACAAGAAAGCAGGGAACTGCAGTTAAATGTACATATAATTTATTTGGGATAAAGATATAATTTGGGACATATTCATTCGAAATGTACCTTTAGGCTTGGGTGTTTCAGTAATAAAATTTCTAGCTCCAATATTTTGTATTTCTCAAAACGAAGAGAGTAGTTAATACGACAATTGATAGAGAGATGCTACAATGAGATTTATTTTCCAAAATAAAAAACAACTAATTCGGTTCCAGTGAAAAGGAGCCGAAAACAAAAGCACACTCTCGATCTGGTTCCCGGTACAAAGTACGTTGTGAGCGGGCTAAGTGAATTGTATGACCAAACACGCCGCCACTGCCACTAAGGCAGTGAAGCTAACACTAGCGGTACTGGCACACTATTATAGAGTACACAAGGCTGACTCTTTACTGCTCTAGAAAAAAACTGATGTATAGCATAGTTGGCATAGTATTCGCGTTAGTTACAATTTAGTTCCAAAAGGTTTTTTTAATCTTTATCAGATACATAAAACAGTGCAATAATTTGTAACTAATAGGGCGCAAGACAAGCACAAATTCAAACTCTTTCAAGGCAACACACAATCGATCCACGTTACTGCAAACTTCTAAGTCATCATCAACCCATAAACTGTCCTACTGTGTCCACCGTGTCCCGTAGTTCACCACTGGCCTAATGGGAGGCCCGGGTTGGCAGACTTCACACGCCGAGAAAATCTCTCAGGCATATACCTACAGGTCTTCTCACGATGTTATACTTCACCTACGATAATTACGGTAAGTCAGAGGTGCGTGCCTAGCTTCTAAGTAGCTACGCCAAATCATGTCGACAAAATATGAATGCTGTCGTCAGCAGTGCATCTATCACTGTGATGTGTGTATACCTAGTTTATTTTGCACAGCAGTTTTTGCACAGCTGAGCGATGACGCGTGACGCGGAGCCCACATGGTAATTTTTCATCTTAAATTATGCTGAAGCACAGACTGTGATAATTTGATACTGTCACACACAACCGTCGTCTGTTATGGGATAATAAACACAAAAAATATCGTATCAAACTTTCATGCAAAACAACGCTACTGGGAAATTCTGAAACGCGATCTGAAGGCGAGAAACATCGTGTTTGTTTTTTTAAATATTATTAGTACTTTTGAGCAACATAAATTGAATATAAAAGCAGTATTAATAATGAATATTAATAATAATCTTCAGCAATATGTTAGGGGGCTCCGGGAACCTATACCTACTAATTCGACCCAAATTCATCTCCGAACTGCAGCCTAGTTTATTAGACAAATGAAACAAACTCATTAAAATCAATGCGAATAGGACTGATATTACGGTAAAATTAATGGGAAAATGAGACTTAACTTGAAAGGTGTCAAGATGACTACGTGCTTGTGATACTACTTGTGTTGCCGGTATCTATAGGGCACCATTAGCTTACCATTAGGCGGTCTGTAAGATTATTTGTCATTTTATTGCAATAAAACAGATTACTGGAAGCTTAAGTGGGTAGAAGATCTGAGCTGAAGGACCAATCTAGACTTAAAGTTACAGTGTGGAACTTCTGGACCTAACTAAAGGTATTCTAAGCCTAGGACACTAACAAAAACACGTTCCAGATACAATCAGTCGGAGTGCTCCCGCGACTGTCTTTGTGTCTTCGACGCTAGCATCAAAAGGCGAACATGATGTTACTGCGTTTTGGGAGCGTTTCGAAGGCGGCAGTCGATTAGAGTCGATGCGATAAATAAACTACGGAGAATAGTGGTGCTGAATGTTGTTTCACCTTTGTGGTACTTGTGGCTGTATGCACTTGTGTGTATATACGCTTATATACTCGTAACTTCAAGATAGGACCACAGTTTTCAAAGTATAGCAGTACCTATTACCCGTTTGCAATGACTGGCTGTTTTTATTGTTTACGTTTTTTTTTGTTTTTTGATATTTTAATAACCCAAGAATACGCTTCAAAGCTTCAAAGTATTGCAGTAAGACATCCTTGATTTTGGTTGATTTAGTGCTTATAATTTCGAATAATTCAACATTCCAATCATAAAAGGCCCAACAAATAAAAATGTTTTCTACGTTGCTGGAAATTAAACAATTTATAAAATAATGAGCAATATGATAATTTCTCATAATGTTTGCCACATAAAGATATAAAATGAAACATAATATAAAAGATATTTATGTGTCCCAAAACGCGAATTTATTGGACTTCATATTTTATACGAATTCGTGAATTCAGTGGTAGTGCTTCACCCTCTGTGTAGGTAATCGAAAAAATTATAATACCCACAGGGCTTAATTGTTTCTGAAATATGAGAAAACTTCGTCAAACTTGGGTAGCAAAACTTATAAATATAGCTGAAAAATGTCGCAGTCTGGCTTAGTTTAGAACTTGAAAGTTACACTAATTAACAAAGAACTTAGAAGGAGAACTTTATTCTAAGACCAAAATGGTTCTAAGAAAAGAACTCTCATTGAGTCCATTGACTAAGATAGTCACCTCAAATTTAAATATTTTAATCAACTTTAAAAATACTTGTAATCTTTTGTTATTATTATTATTTTTGCTATTCTTCAAACTTTCCTTCTTCCAAACATTAAAATTGAGACAGCGCCAACGCTCGGGTTGGTTTTGGTGAATACTTATTGATGCTGGCGCAAAATTCCGGAACTGAAGTAAAATTTACATCCAAGGCCATGATTAAAGTTAATGCATAGTAAATCAATAGGATTTTGATGGGTAGGGCAGAAGGCAGTGTATAATACAAGAAAAAAATCTACAGTAAACTATACTTATAGATTACTGTAGATTTTTTTTACAGGTACCTACCTGTACCAAAATTCTGCTGATATGAGGAGCTACATGATATTAAAAAATATCGTATCAAACTTTCATGCAAAACAACGCTACTGGGAAATTCTGAAACGCGATCTGAAGGCGAGAAACATCGTGTTTGTTTTTTTAAATATTATTAGTACTTTTGAGCAACATAAATTGAATATAAAAGCAGTATTAATAATGAATATTAATAATAATCTTCAGCAATATGTTAGGGGGCTCCGGGAACCTATACCTACTAATTCGACCCAAATTCATCTCCGAACTGCAGCCTAGTTTATTAGACAAATGAAACAAACTCATTAAAATCAATGCGAATAGGACTGATATTACGGTAAAATTAATGGGAAAATGAGACTTAACTTGAAAGGTGTCAAGATGACTACGTGCTTGTGATACTACTTGTGTTGCCGGTATCTATAGGGCACCATTAGCTTACCATTAGGCGGTCTGTAAGATTATTTGTCATTTTATTGCAATAAAACAGATTACTGGAAGCTTAAGTGGGTAGAAGATCTGAGCTGAAGGACCAATCTAGACTTAAAGTTACAGTGTGGAACTTCTGGACCTAACTAAAGGTATTCTAAGCCTAGGACACTAACAAAAACACGTTCCAGATACAATCAGTCGGAGTGCTCCCGCGACTGTCTTTGTGTCTTCGACGCTAGCATCAAAAGGCGAACATGATGTTACTGCGTTTTGGGAGCGTTTCGAAGGCGGCAGTCGATTAGAGTCGATGCGATAAATAAACTACGGAGAATAGTGGTGCTGAATGTTGTTTCACCTTTGTGGTACTTGTGGCTGTATGCACTTGTGTGTATATACGCTTATATACTCGTAACTTCAAGATAGGACCACAGTTTTCAAAGTATAGCAGTACCTATTACCCGTTTGCAATGACTGGCTGTTTTTATTGTTTACGTTTTTTTTTGTTTTTTGATATTTTAATAACCCAAGAATACGCTTCAAAGCTTCAAAGTATTGCAGTAAGACATCCTTGATTTTGGTTGATTTAGTGCTTATAATTTCGAATAATTCAACATTCCAATCATAAAAGGCCCAACAAATAAAAATGTTTTCTACGTTGCTGGAAATTAAACAATTTATAAAATAATGAGCAATATGATAATTTCTCATAATGTTTGCCACATAAAGATATAAAATGAAACATAATATAAAAGATATTTATGTGTCCCAAAACGCGAATTTATTGGACTTCATATTTTATACGAATTCGTGAATTCAGTGGTAGTGCTTCACCCTCTGTGTAGGTAATCGAAAAAATTATAATACCCACAGGGCTTAATTGTTTCTGAAATATGAGAAAACTTCGTCAAACTTGGGTAGCAAAACTTATAAATATAGCTGAAAAATGTCGCAGTCTGGCTTAGTTTAGAACTTGAAAGTTACACTAATTAACAAAGAACTTAGAAGGAGAACTTTATTCTAAGACCAAAATGGGTCTGAGAAAAGAACCCTCATTGAGTCCATTGACCAAGATAGTCACCTCAAATTTTAATAATTTAATCAACTTTAAAAAAACTTCTAATCTTTTGTTATTATTATTATTTTTCTATTCTTCAAACCTACCTTCTTCCAAACATTAAAATTGAGACAGCGCCAGCGCTCGTTTTGGTTTTGGTGAATACTTATTGATGCTGGCTCTAAATCCCGGAACTGGGGTAAAATTTACACCCAAGGCCATAATTAAAGTTAATGCATAGTAAATCAATAGGATTTTGATGGGTAGGGGTCAGGCAGAAGGCAGTGTATAATGCAAGAAAAAAATCTACAGTAATCTATACTTATAGATTTTTTTTACAGGTACTTACCTGTACCAAAATTCAGCTGATATGACATGATATCAAAGTCAAGTAACATACCTATCATGATAATCTTAGTAGACTAGAACAAAGTTAATATTTATTTTTGGCAATTATTCAACTCGCTTTCACTTTATCAATCAAGCAAAGAATTAAACAGATCACTCGGATAAATCTTCAGAAAGCTTTTACTATAAAAGGCGTTGCAATCCTGAGGATCTCCCGGGGAGGGTCACGTATCGGCTCCAATATCCGGCGCCGGCTAATGGAAGCCGACGGAAACGCCCGCCAAAGCCGACGACTTGCATCCCGAACAACTTTAATAAAAGAATCGGGGGACAAGACGTGCAGTGTTGGGCTATAACACGACGCAACTAGAAATTGTTTTGGAAGGGTTTCGAAACAGTATTTATTATGTGCTTAGACTTTATTGCGGTCTTAGGTAAGAATACAAATGGAATTAAGTTTGAACGGACACCCATAAATAGCTGGTGAAATGTAAAACTGGTTTTTGAAGAAGTGTTTTCTTATGGCTGCCAGAAACCAAACCTGCGTGCAGATGAAATAACTTATCTGTATTCCTAAATTTGATTTTTCATCATTGATTTAAACAAGTACTAAAGATAGGGCCGTCCGAAAATTTGACAGAAGCGTTCGCCATACAGAGAAACACTAACGCCATCTTTGTTAGTATCGCATGGCGTTTGTTTTTTAGCCGATCACAGACTAGTTCACTTCGGTTTAGAGAAGACCATTTTGGGACCGAGTTTGGGGGTGTCATTAAGACATGCAGTCTTTCGAGTCCTTACGCGGTTATAATTGAAGTTAATGTTTTTCAGAAAAGAATGTCTTCATTAAAATATCTGAGCTTAGATCTTACAAGAGCTTAGTTAGGTAACCCATACTGGAGGAATGGATAATAGAGGAAAAAATTAAATAACATTATTACTGTATGGTCCTAAATCATTAATGGTTTTAAGGAACTGGGAGTGACTACACCACCATCCACCAATAAACTTAAAAGAAAAGCTGTCTCACAGGAAAAAATAAATATTTTTCATTTGATTTACAACCGAAGTTGCAGATAAAAATAATGTTACAAGGCCGCCATTACGTCACAGGATCGAGTAACTTCGCTAGCTTACGACCGCCGATACGTCATGTTCGGCTATCATCGGATTTACGAATATTATCGAAGTTCGAACGCGGAATATATTTTTGAAATTTAATATTGGAATGAAGAACCGTTTGGATTGTACGGAGGGTACCGACTTACTTTTGTTTGTATATTTAGGCTCTTGTTTATGTTGAGAGTGTCTGCAGTAGCCCAAGGCTTAGGTGGATTGATTGAGTGGGCTAAATCAAGTAAGATTCAAACCACTCAACTATTGTTTGTTTATTTATCTTAGCTCAACCGTATTTAGGGAGAAGGGCTAGGAATAATAATGAGTAACGTAAACCCGTTTAAGACATAGTTCCGGTTAGAAAACGAACATCATCTTTGACAGTTAAATATTAGCATTTTCCAATAATTGAATTTGACCAACATAATTATAATTATTAAACTAAAATAAGTTTTGAATTCAGTAGATACATTTTCTGGGGTGTGCATTCTCATCTTTATGAACTTTATGAACCTGAGCTTTTATAATCTAACGTGAGACAGCACAATACACGAGAAACCAATGTATATTTTATTTACACCGTTTCGCATTTGAGATTTAAAATACTCGACACATAATATTTCACCCAAATATTTCTGAGAACACAAATAACTGTAATTCGCACTTCATCTGTCTTGTTACATCTCAATAACGTAAAAGGTTGTAGAGAAATTGGTTGAAAGGCTTCGCGTTCGCTATGTCACCCGCGGCCGCTTTCAAAATAAAATTGCGAAGCTATGTCTCTATGCTCAATATTCTTTGACGACAGAAATATTTCAAAGCATATCGAATATTCGAGATGTATGGAATTTGCCGGTGGAGAAATAAAGGTGAAAAATTTTATATGGGTGTAAGTTACTTTATATGAAATGCACCTGTTCCCGCTGCACTGTATAGGCCAAGACAGAAAGAAAGAAAAACAATTTATTTGGACAATTACACACAAAGGGTTTAAGTTTTATACACCTCAAATTAAATCTTATTAGGTACTTAAGATAATATTGTACGTATGCCTCACGGCTGCGCCACAAATAGGTCCGGTTCAGCAGCTTGCCTGACGCTGAATCTCAACAGGTTGCGAATGATGATGGTGAATCGTAAGCTACTTATTATTATAACAATTGGGTTATAATATAATAAATAATTAATATGCCACTCTAACACATTGAGATTTCTCCTTCCCTTGGTCTCTGGGTTAAGGCTAGAGGAGTGTTGGCGTAGCGTCTTTTTTACTACGGATCGCAGGATCAATTTTTAAAACGTAGTAAGGTTTTGTATCATAAAAGTTTTGTATGTTTCTGAACGCACCCATTCATAGGTCAAAATTGAACCGTGTTTAACTGTAAAAAAAGTGTTTGTTAATCTCTCCATCTATCTGTCTTCACTTCCTTGAGAGCACAAAGTACGTTTATTCTCAAAACTCTGTGCATCTTTTGTTCTGAATAAGCAAACAGAGCTTACTGATATTGCAGAAAACAAAATATAGTCAAATTACACAGATGATAATGCAAATCAGATGAAATCGTACGATCTGTCTGTTTCCGTACAAATTACAGTTGCGTAATTGACGCAGCTTCACTATCACTGTGTTATTGACGCAATACAAACAATCGGGCTAGTAATTAGACTCTACGAGTACCGAAACATTCAGGCCGATATGTTGGATAAAGTTAGGCTGAAGTTGGATACGGAACAATCAGATGGTTTATTGAATGGAGCTATCCAGTCAATATTATTCCAACTGTCTTATACCCATAGTTCAAATCCTGCTTAGTTTGGGACTAGATGGTGCTGTGTAAAATGTTCTAGAATATTATTACTTCGTCGACTTTCTGCAAGTAAAGATTCACCTATTTAATCATCAACTGAGATGCATGATAATATTTATAATTTGCGTGAGAATAAAATTATTGTATGCGCTAACAAAGAAACTAATAGACAGAAAATGGAGTATATATTATTACATAGTAAAAGACAGAAAATAACAGAGACTAACCTTGTTGTTAACGTTAAAAATTGTGTCAAATTGTAGCGTGATTTTACCTTTTCAATAAATCCCATTAAATGAAAAAGGTTTAAAAAAGGCTCAAAACCTTTTTTGTCGGGCGGTATTTCTGGCGACTTTGCAGCACAAAAAGGCTACTTATTACTCATTATCAACTTTACGGCACTCCGGGTGAATGCTTCGATCGAAAGATAAAAGGGAAAGAAAAGACTTTGTCAATCATGACACCTTTTATTAGCCCATCCTTTCATTGTTTACGGAGTTGTCCGAATGACGGGCGAACTTCATAATTGGAATGCTAGGTTCCCACCCAGTTAGATTGAACTCTGTTCGAAAAATTTTCACAAAAATGTTCGTACGAAATAGCTCCCATATCGAGCGAGTTTAGAATAATGTTTGTATCGGAATATAATTCGAAATTTGAAATTCATGGAATAGCTATTTGTGGTGTTCATTTTTTTAATGTGTTTTGTTTTTGTGTTGGGTTTCGTAATGGATGAGCCCGTGTATATACTGAACAATAAAAAACATCCACGTTTTATATTAATTTATTTTATAACATAAAACTTGAAGTTACCACCCCTCGCGGTTTTATACTCCGAGGGGTTAGGCAGAGTTGTTCAAACATATACCCATAGTATTTTTTTATCAATTTAGTGACAGTGGGCAAGCCATTCGCCAAGAATTTCTTAAGACGATCCATATCGTAGAAAAGCCTTATAATACACGATCCGCGACTGAAACCCAGGACCTTATGCAGCAACTGCCTGTGATCACTAAACAGCTTATGTATTTTGGTGTTACCTATTTTATGTATCTAATACTGGATAAATAATACCTAATATATATATTGTATTAATAATTAGCTAACGTTTTATGAATTATGTTTTATATATTCAAAACATAACTTCAATTATACGGTTTAAAAGACATTAATATTTGTAACTTCTTGATGCAAATAAAAATATTATATTTCTTTGAATCAAGCCCACCTAAGTAAATTTGTCTTTCTTCAAAGCGAGCTATTGAGTTTGAAATACGGGGATTCAATTAAAATTAACATTAATAACTCAGCATTTACTCAGTGCTACGATGAAAGGAATAAAATGATGGCACACTTAGGCTGATGGCTATAAGAACGGCGCAGTGACTGAGTGCTATTAGTGAGTGCTGAGTGTAGATAAGCTAACTACATAAATAGCTGCAAGGATAGATCTGCGATTTCACATAATCACCAGCCACCTATATCACTGTCACCTATACCTACTATCCCCATTAAATTACCTAATAGTTAAAATTACTGTTCATTTTCAAAGAAGTCATTATGTAATAATTTTTCGACTTCGAGTGCCATCCCTGATAAAATTAGTGTCTTACAAAAGCAAAAAGGTACATTAAAGTTATAAAAAAAATAATGAATTTTAATATTTTATTACTCAAAGTCATCTTACATAATCATAAACTCACTGCGAATGAGATTTTAAATCCGAAATTTTATGTATTACACATTTTATAACTTCAAAATGGTGATGTCAGCTCCTACATGGTAAGTTACTTTAACCATTTTAGTCTGGTATCATCGCGTAAAGGCGAGCGGGACTCCCGACACGGCTTATGCATTTACTCCGACGTTTACGCCGGTGTGAAGATTGTATGTGGTGTCTAATGAGCTTGCCGCAACGGGAGTTCATTTAGCACACTCTCCGCGAGTTAGTTTATGAAGAAAAATTGGCTCAACATTTTAAAAGTTCGTGATGTTGAAGGATTTTGTCTTGGGAAAACTTTGAAGTTGAAGCCAGGTCTGTGATCACAAGGCTCACGGCCAGACGCAGGCCAACGGACGGCGAGTGCAATGTACGAAACGACGAACTTGTCGATATGTAGTCAGTATGAGTTGCCAATCGGCATAGTCCAATATTGCCTCCTCTGGCGGCAGACAATCCAGAATACTGCGCTCTAAAAAAGGCCATTTAAAATAATTATTACTTACTATACCTTGCTTTAATAATAAATAGAAGAAGATTTTGCAATGCACTGGTACCACAATAGATTTCCACAAAAGGACTATCAACCTTATATGCCTAAGTAATAGTCACTACTCAAGCAAAATGCAAGTATTTTAGACAAGTATTTATTAGAAGAGACAGTAAGCGCTCCCGTTTCAACATGATTAGTTCAAGCGACCCAAAACTTGGCATCCAGCCATCAGGCTATGAGGATTCAATTCACAATAAAAAGTGCATTTGAAGGCTAATGGTTGATTCTCTATATCAATTGTTTTTCCTATCAATGCCAGATTTTCTGGTGGCTATGTAAATAATACGACGTCTGTGGTCTAGTGGTTTGAGTACCGGACTGCTGATCACGATGTCGTGGGTTCGATTCCCACAAGACACAAACATTTACGTGATGAACTTAGGTGTTTGTGTTTGTCTAGGTGTTTCTTATATATTTACAAAAAAAAGTATGTATTTACAAAAAAAAAAGGACAGTATTATAACTTATACATCAGAATAATTTGTAGGATATATACAACGAAGTCTTTTAGGATGCGACTGAACCCGCGAGCAACAGCTAGTAATATTATGAATGCGAACGCAATTCTGTCTGTTTGTTACTTTTTGACACCTAAAACATTGAACAGAGTTCACAGGCCCTGTCTGTGAATTTTCTTTAAACATTTGAGTGAACTGGGGGTGTACTTTAATACGACGCCTATCCCTGCGGGGAATATGTGCGTGGTGGTATATAATTCCAAGTATTACTCGCTAGGCAGATAATCCTGTCGTGGCTTGAATACACTCAGCTTAAGAAAGCTGTAACACTTACTTTCCAATATCGTGTACACTAAACATTACGCGAACAAAGCCACGAGAAGCTAGTTGTTGATAAAGATACCAGAGTAGCCTATAGGTACCGTCAAGGGCTTGAAACTATTTAATACTATTAGGTATCCTTTGTTAGACGTCCATTTAAGACTGACGGCCTAGGAAATTCTAATCCCTAAGGAATTTTCTTTGTAACGCTCTCTATCGAAAGCGATAGCCACTTACTCCAAGATAAAGGCATTCCAGTAAGGCGAAGGCTACACGTTCACTAATTATCGTGATTTATTTGCCATAGAGGGTCCATGATAAATAAAAGTTTACGTGTGACTTTCTATGCGATTATGAAGTTTTTTTACGGATTATCTCGCCAAACGAGTAGACTAGCTAAGCGATGGTAAGTAGTCATCCCTGCCTATGCACACCTGGAACACAGGAGGCGTTGCTGATGCGTTGATCCCCTAGCTACTGTGAAGCAACTGAGAGGGGAATCTGTCTCTCACACACAAAAGTATTTTATGACATACACCGACGTAAGGGTTGCCTGCCAGTCAAACTGCAAGAGGTTTTACCACAGGGCCAGTACAGGGGGGCTAGACAAGTTGACACTTTACGTTTAGGTACATCCTTATTGTCAATAAGGATGTACCTAAACGTAAAGTGTCAGTTACTATAAGGCAGCAGTTCCCGGGTAATCAAGGGTCTCCTAGTGATGAGTGCTGCAATAGCTTTTAGTCAAACATGCTCAAATGTTAATGTGTGATAATGATTAAACGCAAGCATAATATACCACACATATAGTGGCATGCGTTACCATTTGTTTAAGTAGCCCCATGTTGAGCAGCCTCAGTGTGTGGCAAACTAAGGCGTTGCCGGATGAGGCTCGAAGTAACGTCCATTTTATTAAATGCACAGCTCAGTTGGGGTTCTTTAAGAGCGAAAAAATCTGACTGGTGCTGCTTGGCGTGGAGACAGCGTCTTTATTTCAGAAGTCTGCCATTAGAAGATACGTTTAGTCGACCATAAAATGCTATACAACTTTCGACAAAAACTTCCTTCAAAATTAAATTTATTAAGGCTTATTATCAATCTACCACTTGGTCTTGTGAGCAAAAATAGATCTTGTTGTTTTGTGATTTGCAAACGACATTCACTCTAAGGGTGGTAAAGCAATTTTATGGTTGACTATAGATAGATACTAGTTCATTTCTCTCAAATTAATCTAGAATTAAGTCTTAGCATTTGAACTTTATAATTTGCAAGAGCTAGAATGCGACACGGATTTCGATACACATTGATCGTGTTCGCCTCAGATCAGTTAATTTAAGCCATGAAATCCGAGATTTAAGCGTAACTACCCTTTCCGGTTTATTTACGGGACGATAAATGCCGATTGCGGCGTGTGCGTGTGTCACACGGGCCGATTGTAAATCAAACGGGTGTTAGGGATGTGATACATTGCGCGGTCCGGCGCGGGCGGGCCGGACCGCTGCGCTCCGTTCCACCGGCGGTTTCCGGTGCAGTTGATGTCACTGCAACTACGTCATGAAATGGCATCCTATTACTTCGGAACAGTAAATAATGGGGTGGTTTGTAGAGGTCGTTACTGATAAAACATAAAATATGCCAAAATATTTGCTGTCCAGCTTTTATTTTAAACTTACGTACTGTCGCTATTGAAAAAAAGCATGGCAATTATTACTAGATTTGGCCGGCGAACACAATAACACAACCGAGTTTCAAATATTCCAAAAAAGGCCAGGTTAAGAGCAGCCTAATCTGATCTGATCATGCATGTGGAGCCATATGGCCATAGCAATGGAAATCTATAGTTACTGCCTACCCCTATATACTACTGACTGCTACGATTTGTGCCAGCAAGTGCCATGCAGGGTAAATACTAGTAAGCATAATATTTTTCTTGGCGAGCTCTTTCACAAGGTAAACAGCACAAGCGTAATTGACTAGATATGTACACCAATTAGGTACCGAATTCAATAGCTTTATTCAGAGTATCGGAATACGGGACGACGAGGCGTGTCGATAGCTACGGCCGGGCCTAACCCTCTAGTGCCAGGGCGATTAACTGCGCCGATTAGTGAAACACATTGTTTAGATCACTTGTTTAGCTCCAGTCATTACTTTACTAGGCAGCTTTCAGTATTACTTTATCCTTTAGGTAGATTGGCTTTCTCTTGTAGTAACTATAGCCTGACATTCTGATAACAATGGCGTCTTTTATGAAGCGATGTTGTTTGATTTTCATTAAATAAGTTCAAAATACCATCACGCCTGTATTCTCGAAAGGGTTAGGCAGAGGTGTACTAATGTACACTCACAGTTCGCGGGTATGGTTAGGGTCCCATGTAATAGGAAGCGCGCCTGTTGCCAACCGGGCAAAAACCAAAACTCCGAGCTGTTATTGAAAATTTTATACAAAAACTCAATAACACTTTGCTCAACCTGGGTATCGAACCCGGAACCTCGAGCGTAGTAGTAGCACGTACGACCACTGGGCTAACGAGGCAGTCATTTATCTATTAAAGTAGAATAGGTATTTTATTTCTATTAAAGGGTTTTTTTTAAATTCCCTTTATATATTTTGGTTACTACCAGATTCTTTTAATTCTATAAAGAAAATTCAAACAAAAATGATTTAATTAGCGCAGCAAGTACTGATAAAAGCGTAATAATAAGATGTAAATAACCCAGCATCCACTTTGTGAATAGAGAA
This sequence comes from Acronicta psi, assembly GCA_946251955.1. Taxonomy (NCBI): domain Eukaryota; kingdom Metazoa; phylum Arthropoda; class Insecta; order Lepidoptera; family Noctuidae; genus Acronicta; species Acronicta psi. Next base: position 14,044,454 of record OX276477.1, read on the forward strand.
TGGCAAGATTAATCAGTCTCGTTAATAAAACAGCATGTTGCGCGCCTAACCCTCCACTGCCGGATCGATTAACTGCGCCGATTAGCGGTACACATTGTTCAGATCACTTGTTTAGCGCCAGTCATTCATTAGTTAGTTTCTAGCGCCAGCTCATTAATTAGGTTTATTGGATTAATTGTCCATTATAGCTTTTCGTTAGCCTAGTGGTTGTAAGCGTGACTGCTACGCTCGAGGTCCTGGTTCGATTTCCAGGTGGAGAAAGGTGTTATTGGGACTTTCTATGAAATTTTCAGTAGCAGCTCGGAGTTGGCAATAGGGTTGCTCGTTATTACATGGGACCAAAACATACCGGCAAACTGTGGGTGTACATTAGTACACATTCGTCTATGTTTTTTATAAGCTTGGTAGATAATTCTTCTGTACGTGTTTTCGTCTCCTAACTCCTCCTAAACGGCTGGACCGATATGGTTGAAATTTTGTACACGACGTATATTTAAATAGGTTCCACCATGGTTCGAAAACACAATTGGACCCGGTAGGTGGCGCTGCTGTCAGTACACCAAGAAACGCAGGCGAAGCTGCGTACATGTCGCTAATACCTATAATAAACAAAAACTGAATAGCTGACTGAGTCAGCGTAGTAGGAAGAAGTAGATGTATGAAATTTTGCGCAAACGTAACTGTGCACTAAGAAAGAGTTTTGAGAAATTCCCACGGGATTGGGAAGAATTGGATGAACGTACACCGCCGGGTATCTACATGCTTATTTTGGATAAATAAATAAATCATACACCAGTTCACAGCCAACAACCCTATTCTCAAGTCCTTGCCCGTACTGCGTCGGCTCTCGCAGTCATTAACTAGCGCAGAACGTCCGGTTTTGATTGCAATACCCATTATGTGGAACTTGATAACTCGATTATCTATTAGTTAAGTTCCTGCTGGCCCCGCAAATTGTTCGCGTAATTTGGATAACAGAAATTAGTTGGTATTTGTGTTTAGTACTAGTAAGTATAGGTACTCTCTTAGGCATCGTTATAGGGTACCAAATCATACTGTGTGGTGGGTTCGATGCTGTGTTTGTGTAAAATTGGCTTAACTGATAAAATTTTATGGTAGTGTCTAGTGAGGTTTTCAAAGTGGTTCAAATCATAGACATTAATGTTTATTGGGATTTGTGTCTATAGGTTCAAGTGAAAGTCAATACTGGTATATTATGTGTAGGCGATACATTGTATTTGTTTTGTATAATTTATTAAAAATACTAAAGTTAGAATAACAAATTTTCTGTTTAATTTGTTCTGTATCTGTAAATGACACGATGTTTAGTCTGTAAGTTCTACTGTTTGTCTATGATTTTGTGGCAACACTCTCTCTCTGCCTCTCGTTGTCTGTGACTGTGTAATGGTGCGTAAAAAAATTTAACCATTTTATGTTTTCCTAAAATCCTTGCATTTTCAATTAATCTCAAAGTCTTATTCAGTGTCATTGCTTTTTAAAAATTTAACAAAAGAACCAGCGCTATCGACTACAATAGTATTTTGGTCCATGCGAGCCTGATCTCACAATTATTGCTACATCATGTTCACCAAGCCGTTTTCAAAGGTGATGACTCGTAAGCAAATGAAAACTATGGAAAAGCAAAAGAAGCAGCGCTATCGGCTACATTATGTATGTGATCGTGCAAATTGTGATAAAAAAATATGTCTTATGTTGTTACGCCTCTACCGAACCTTTCGGGAAATACAGGTACCTAAGATGGTTTGTTATTTTTATAGTTAACTGAAAAAATGCGTAGGTAGAAGGACCTACTACATTAGCCAACCGTAAATAAGTTTGACAACGTTATACTCTTAAGAATAAATTATGTGGGGTGAGCAAATACATGGCTTGATGGATCCCTCAGCCTGCCGCCTCATGGCTAGAGGGGGCGGAAGTGATCGAGCTGTAACAAGCTCAAGGTCTTATAATCTGCGAACAGCCGGAAAATCTCGAAAATTAAAGACCGAACGAAAGCTCTCGGCTAAAAATAAGATTCCAGTGGATCGCGTGATGCGGCACTTTTTAAAATAAAAGACTGATTTTTCTTTGAAATCTGTAACCGTAGCACCTTTTTGAGAAACTTTTATAAGAGTTTTCTAGCTGTTTTCAGCACGGAATACCTCTTTATCTTCGAAATATCAAATGTCTTTTTACAATTTTGCATGACATTAGTTTAACTATCTTTTTGTATTTTTTTAAGCATTTTCCATGCTAAGATTACAAGTTATTTTTAATGAAGGAAAAAATCGGCGGGCGGGCAGGATTCGAACCTGCGCCCTCCGGTTCGGTACACCCCTCGCCAGTCGAAATCTTCCTCCACATTCTAATTTACGTCTTAAGGTGACGTAGCGCCCATCTATTGTGGCTTAGTGGTCAGAGCGTCTGGTGTACCGAACCGGAGGGCGCAGGTTCGAATCCTGCCCGCCCGCCGATTTTTTCCTTCATTAAAAATAACATTAGTTTAAGTTTAATTATTCATGTTTCCTCAATATACAGGGTGTTTGGTAGAACGTTGAACATACGAAAATGGTGGTAAGTTGGGGTCATCTGCTACCCACTTGGCCCAAATTATTTGACCTTGGCCGCACCGTTTTTTTTTACTTTTTTTAATTTCACAGATAATTACCAGTTTTTTTACTTTAAATTCGAATATCTTTACTTGTGACGGGTAAATGTATTTTTTTACATCTTTTTGTACCTTTAAAGACTCATAACTTTTTTTCCCATTAAAATCTGTACCAAACAATAATTTTATGAGAGTCTGCTACAATTAGACATTAATACAAAACAACATCCTGCCTGTTTTACCCGTCACAAGTCACGAATTTAAAGTTAAAAAAAACTGGTAATTTTCTGTGAAATTAAAAAAAGTAAAAAAAAACGGTGCGGCCAAGGTCAAATAATTTGGGCCAAGTGGGTAGCAGATGACCCCAACTAACCACCATTTTCGTATGTTCAACGTTCTACCAAACACCCTGTATATCATGACTTCATACATATACTATTATCTATTTAAATAAAAATGAATCGCTGAAAGGTTTATACGCGCATAACTTCAGAACAACTGCCCCTAATTGAATAAAAATTTTTTTGCTGTGTTCATCATTGACAGGACAAGGTTTGTGTGTATTATTTTTAAATCCGGGCTACGCAGGCGAATCTGCGCACGGGTCGATAGTTATATTAAAAAACAAAGTTCCCCGCCGCGCCTGTCTGTCTTTTCGCGACAAAAGGTTAATTTGGCTGAAAATTAACCTTTTGTCGATACGATAAATAAACAGTGTAAGATCGGAGCCAAATAATTATAGGAACGCCGCCACACCAATACCTACTAGTACTTACTCGAAAGTTACAAAATATTATACTAACAAGCATTAATCAAAATTAGCTTTAATTTCCCTAACTACCAAACACAGTGCAGACAAAGACAGTAGCGTATTCTAAATGTGAAACAAAACTGCAGCACATAAGAAATATGGCCACAGACTACTGACAGAACATATAACATCACACAACAGAGATATACAGAAGGAACAGTGGAAGGAAGACTTGTGAAGAGAAGGAATCTAAATAGTTCTAATCATTACTACATATTATTATAAATCCAAGCCCCAACCGCGTTGACTTTGTGTTTGTACGGACTAATCTTAGAAACTGTTTTACGGATTTTTATACAGGTTTCGCCAATAGAAAAAAGGATTATCTAGGAAGGTATATTTAGATTATAGATTTAAGTAGAAGGAATAAGCTATATTTTATGAACCTTTGCAATACCGGGGCAGGTCGTATCTACATAGGAGGCAACAATCATCAACATCCTAGCCTTTTCGCAACTATGTTTGGGTCGGCTTCCAGTCTAAGATACAAATACTACTCTAAGACTACCATAAGACCTCCGCAACCCAATTTCTGGATTATATTTATAATCCTACCATGTGACCAGATTATAATTTTCGTGACTACAGGAAGAGCGACTTCTCATCATATATCGAAAAAATCAAATAATATGTATGTAGTTTTGTAGCATACGTAGACTGGTCCTTCTGACTTTTACGTTTGGTGGTAACAGTTAATTAAAGTGCACATTATATCAACTTAATTATCAAGTGGTATTTTTTGGTGTGTTGCCAAGTACTACCGCATTTCCTCCCAGCATTTGTTATTTGAGTGAGAGATAATTCCAGCTCGTTCCGACTACAGAACATTACTTGAGCTTTACTAGAGCATGTCTTTTATTGTTTAACGTTGATGGGAAGTAGATTCCGGTTAATTCTTTTTATATTCTTTCGGGAAATAAAAAAACCAGGCAAGTGCGAGTCGGATCCGCGCTTAATGGGCTATGGTTTAAGCATTATGTAAAAAATAATTTTGAATTATCAATTAAATTAGTATTTATCATTAATAGTGGCCCTAGAAATAGAAGTTCTGTGAAAATTTCAACTCTACCTTAATCGATTCTTATCATTACGATTCATGATATATAGTCTGCTGACAGACAGACAGACGGACAGTGAAGGTTTAATGTAATAGGGTCACGTTGGCGTACCCTTCTGGTGCGAAACCCTTAAAAGTAGCTCTATGAACGGAACCCTAAAAAGTACCTCTTTGGTCTTGTGGTCAGGTTAGATTCCAAAGTCCAGCAGTGTTGCGTTTTCCATTTGGGGACTTCCATTTCGGATTAAGAATAAAATGTAAACATAAAACCGTTTCTTATTATTATTACTTGAAGAAATATAAATACTATAAGAAATTACGCGAATCCAATCAAAACTAACCAATTAGACTAACAGATTTAACCCTTTACAGTTTCTATTCCTGAAAATAAACTTTAACGCTGCCTAGCTCTAAGCCCTTTTGAATTATGTCTTTGAATAAAATCCATTTGATAAATAATTAACAGACAACTTCAAAACGAGGCTTCTATAAAATTAATTTATAAAATACATAATCAAGAATATTTGTTAAACATTGTTAAATAATAAACAGAATATTTATGTTACTGTTAAGTGTAATTGGAATAATTAATTAAGTTAAAGATTCTTCTGGTAATAAATGTTCCATTTTGTGGTCAACAAACAACAAATGGAACTCACGCTTTCTCCTTCATCGGTCATTCATTTGTTTTTGAAGCCATGATCCCAAAATCGCAAGAGAATATCTTTTGATGGTCCTAGTTTGTAGCAATGCGACCATTTCGTCACGAATTAGTCACTATTTACGTTCCCCATACATCTCGACCGAAATCCCACACGATTTACCCTGAAATGTTGTTTTCTTTGCTATTAAGAAATAAATAAGATGGCATTAGGTCGGCTATCGCTGCCTACTTATGGCCATTTTTTCCTTTGGCAAGCTTTCCAACCTCTATTTCGTAACTACCCTTTTTCTACTCACAGATTCATTACTCTCTATATTGCGGGCACTTACAAGCTATTGTTTGAGAAACAAGCAATGTAGTTTGAGGGTTACGAGGAGACTTGTTCAACATAATTGTTGGGTGTGAGGTCGGATTCGTGGTCAAGATAAGGCTCAATGAGTTGTGACAAAATTGGCTGTCGTGTTTATTGTTGCCGTTCTCAGATATAAAATGCTTTTGGCCGCCTATTCAGTCGTTTGATCGCGCCCATTCTGGGGGCCGGGCCATTGTCGGTCTCTCTATTGTCCTAGTAAGGTCGGTCACAACTTACGTGACGGGGCCAAAGTGCATTTTCGGGGTTTCAACAAGTCCGATCCGGGGCTTTTGTGGCCACTTTTATGGGTTTTGGAAGTATAAATGTTGATGTATGCACATGTTAATCATGTAGAAACGACCCCTCTCTATAGAGGAGGTTTCCAAAATGTCAACCCAAATCAATTGATTTTGATTGATACAACGTAACCAGTTCAAGAGTTGAAACATCGTTTCCAATAAACCGTTTTAATAACCCCTTTACAGTACCTACATATGAATGTGCCAGGGGACCTCATTTGCGGGTATTACTCTTAGCCTGCCACATTGAAGCTCTTCGTATAGTGAAATCTAGTATAATTTTATGAGCTTTAGGAAATATAAGTCAACAAGTTCTCATAAAACATTTAGTGACTAAGAACATTTTATATATGTTCTTAGTCACTAAGAATAAAGAGTTCAGAATAAAAAGTCCACTGTCCCCATTCCATGATTGGAGTGAAAGGCACACACTGTGAAGAAAGCGGATTTCATTTTCAATTCGTAGTCACTAACTCTTTGCTGTTACTGAGATCCTGGTATTTGCGTAAGCGGTGACGGTGCATGGCTCCGGAAAATTTGACGTAAACTGCAACATTTTGACTCGCTTTTATGTTACTTAATAGATTATTCAGATTATATATTAAACCCACATCATTGTTCTTAATTTGTTTGTTGAAAGATAGATCAGAAGATGAAACAACTAATTAAAATCTCAGCAGAATTGGTCTCCTAATTATTTTACAAGATTTTTTTACATTAATTGCGACGATTTTTAACCCTTTGAACAACAACATTTCTTAATTTGCCTTAATTATCATAAGTATCTATCTACCTATGATTCGAATACCGCCTGCGTACCCAAGAGGGTAGTTTATTAATATTTTATTACTTTCTTATGAGCAACCGCGGCAAGGGTTGGTAATTATTCAGCGATCTATCACGCAGCGGGAAAGAATGGAAGGAGATTCCGTCGCTTTGGATAAATAATACACCTATATTAAGTAAACAAAAGGTTGTTATTACTTTAAAATGACATTTGCGTTGCTCTGGTAATATTTAATAATTGAAATACTGGAAAACAGACTAAATTAAAATGCGGTCTAGATTAAAACTCTCTAGCTGCATAATAACATTATATAATCCGCAGCTTGTCAACTCAGAAATATTACTTGATTGCTTGAAAGCCGTGTGTCAGTAACACATACTGTCACGCTTTTTCCACTTAAGGGTTCGTAGAAAGTAAAAACTTTAGAACGCCATTTGCTACGAATCTTGCGTACGTCTATTGTCGCATTTCATAATTATTAATTCAATGAAATCAAATCAAATTCTCATTAAAATAAAATGATGACTAAAATAACGTAAAAAAGTGAGTTGATAAAACAGCACTAAACTAGTGCCACAGTGCCAAATGTCCAACCCTACCCTGCCGTCTAGTTCAAGGGGAAACTTTAGACACGTGAAATTTTATGATCTGTCAGAACGAGAAATTCATTTTACTTACATAGTCGCATAAAACTGACATTTTTATGTAATTTTATTACTTATTTTTTTAAATTCATACCTAAGAATTATATTCCGATTTTAGTATACCTACCTATTTACTCTAAAATGATATTTCTAAGCCACATCCGATTAGAAGTAGGTAATTGAATATTTTAAAATTTGATGAATTTATGCACAAGTAATTATTTTTTTCAGCTGTTATCATCCCACTGCAGGGCAAAAGGCCTCCCGACCCTCCTTTCACTCCTCTCGGTTTAGATCTAGATTTAATTTGATTAAATACTTAAATTCTTACTTGACGGTAACCTAACAATTAAATTAATGTCGGGTTTGGCATTTCGTTTATTATTTGTAATAAATCAGACTAGGATTTTCACCTGTGTACTAAAATCACCCTACACTAGTATTTTTACCTAGGTATGTGTACTAGAACAAGTGCTCGTAGGTGCACTTAAGACATCATTGAAGCATTATACATACACGTGAGCACGGAAATCAAACTGAATGCAAGCTCTTATACTTCCCAAATAGATTGCCATCGACAAACACTTGTGCATGCAGCACTACTGTCAAAGAACCGAGCCATTTAATGCTGTGCACTTAGTGCTGGGTCACCGGCCCCGAACAACCCTCGCGAGCCGCCGCCGCCGATGCAATCGAGCTCTTTGACTCATTTCCAATCAGGAATGTACTTAGCGAAAATGAACCAATTCTGCATTGGAATTGGGCTTAAAATAGTGATTATTTTGAGTAATTTGATGAACTATGTCCATACAATATTCAAAAAACTCGTGTGACGTAAAAGATGTGGTCCTTGGTCCTTTGTGTGTTATTAGTCGGTACAAATCCAACATATTGTGTAGGTACCTTACCTATTATACATAATTATGATTATCCACACAAAAATGATTTTATGTATGTACTACTCTACTGCCTCGTTAGTCTAGTGGTTCCAACCGCGACCCGGGTCGTGCAAAGTGTTGATGGGTTTTTGGGGAAATTCCTTGTAGCAGCTCGGGGTCTGGATTTGTACCCAGTTGATGGCAATGGGCTCGCCTTCTATTACATGGGACCTAAATATCACGGTAAACCGTGGGTGTATGTATATGACATTTAATTAGTATACCTCTACCTAACCCTTGAAAGAATACAGGCGTGATAGTATGTTATGAAAAACCTTAAAAATTCTACTTCCTAGCTGGAAGGTGAGGTAATGTTTCCTGTCCTTTGTGCCCCACAACATGCAATCAAAGCGACCTCTGCGCTGTGCTGAGGAAGTAACGAAGTTTTGGGCACAACAAATTTAATTTTAAAGAGTCGAACCGTCAACACGACCAAGAAGAATGCGTCAACGGTTCAATTTATTCTTACAACTTCAGCTAGAAGTTAGAACTACATAGACATTCCTTAAACGAATGGCTCGAGGGCACAATACTGAGCTTTGTCTTGAACTACAACAATCACAAATCAAAGGCACAGTCGTGGGTTCTTAACTCCCCGCCTCCGGGCTCTTTGGGCTCACTATGACGTAACATGCGCTTAGGATAAATGTCTCCCCATATCCTGAGGAGATTATCTTCACTTACAATCTGCTTATGAAGTTATCAGAACTGTACTTTATAGTTCATATTGTTTCGTTAAGTTACTGTTTCCAAGGTTATTTTGCGAATGGGTCCACCCAGTAAAAATATAGATATTTAAAGAGTCCAGAAATAGTTCTTAAATATCTATATTTTTTATAATTATGTATAATGTATATATAAACAGCTTTCCACCAGTGGCTTCGCCCGCATGGTCTGAATATTTCTTTTAACTTTCATCCCTTATTTCAACCCCTTACAGCCTTTTTTTCGCGATAAAAAGTAGCCTATGTCCTTTTTCAGGCTCTAGACTATCTCTGTACCAAATTTTAATTAAATCGGTTTAGTAGTTTTGGCGTGAAAGCGCGACAGACAGACAGACGGACAGGCTTACAGACAGAGTTACTTTCGCATTTATAATATTATTATGCAAGGATTTATAGTATGTGCAGTGCAATAGTAAACTGTGTTCCTTATAACACTTTTTTCGATTCAGGATTCGAACCTGGGACCTCTTAATCAGCAGTCGTTATTACGACCACCACACTAACGGGGTAGTGGAAAATAACAGAGTGATGATATTATTATTAAGTTTCAAGTTTGAAAATCATTTGATTTGAAATGTGCGAGAATTTCAAACACATTCAGAATATCAGCACGGCAATATTGAAAAGTAATTTTAGAGAAACATTTATTATTTAAAGCTAGAATCGCAACCGACGGGTTTTTATTTCTGACAATTTTAAATTCCACAGAGTGCAATATATTTGATTTGAAAAATACAAATGTTACAATAATATCGGATAAAGCTAGCTATTCACGCCCAGAAAATACCTATTGCAATGAAATTGACTTTTTTATTTATTTAAGGCTTATTCTCAGCTTGTACATACAATATATCTAATGTATACAAAAATAAAAGCAGTAATAGCCTATTGGTATAACCATTCGATTTCCAAGTCAATGGTCTCGAGTTCGAAACCAAAACACGCACCTCTGACTTTTCTAAATCATGTTCGTAATATCCCAAAATCCTTTCTCAGCCTACGTCATTATAACTATCTTAGTGCCACAGCCCAATCTGTTCGTGGTTTGAGGTATGCGTTGACGAAGGTGTTGATAAATTAATCAGTCTTAGCCTCGAGTAAAAGCTACTGAATTTTTTCTTGTGAAAATTCCAAATAACACTGTTCGATATGGAAATCAAAACGCTCCCTCACATGCCTGTAACTATTAGAGTAACGAGCTTAGTTTAACTATTTAAGTAACATTCGTAATATTCACTCTTTCAGCGCGTTGTAGACTTAGCACACTTTCCTACAAGTAATATCGCATAAATAACTCACCAAACGAATTTTATTTCAAGTCCAACTTTAAATTCGGCGCTCGTTCTCTATGAGTTATGGGCTGCCCACCACTACTTCAACGTCACAAACTTAATTAACCACTTCACACGACTCTTAGACACCAACAAATAAGAATCAGATTAGCTCGTCGGTGTACATCTTTAAGTTTGTATATAGTATGTCACACGCAGGGTTACCCCTTAATTTTCATTTCAACCACGCCCGGCAAGTTGTGTAATGTAATTAACAAACAGCACGATTTATTTGTCGCTTGTTTTTGTCAAACATGTATTTAGGGGCCTATTTTCACCTAAGTTAGTCACGGAGGTATAATCGTTTATGTTATAACTTATCGTGCATAGGTGTGAAAGTGTGGATAATATTTATTTTTATTTACTTAGTTTTACACAATATGGTTTTTTAATATCACTTGACGTCCATATTAACTAATATCATACATTGCGAAAATAATTCTGTCACTTTGTTACCTTTAAACCTTTACCTTTTCGTTAAACAGATTTCGATCTTTAAAATATCTTTAAAAGATCTATTTCAGAAATAAATATCCAAAATTTGAGCCGTTCTTGACATTTTTATGGAAAACTAGTACCTATCGCTTTGCTCGACCTTGAATCGAACTCAGGACCTCTATCTTAGCGTAAGTAAAGTCCACTTGAGTAAGGAGCATATTCCCAACAGGGTAATAATTTCACAATAAGAAGACACTATTCCATAAATTGGCAACGGAGATGAAATAAAATAATATATGCTTTATGTAGCAAAAGCGTACATACGTGATGAATGTTTGATATGAATGTACAATTTATTTAATATAAGTTTTATACTCCAAGCGCCTAATTAGTCTATTGGTAAGTGGGACTGTTATGCTAGAGGGTTAGATTCCGAGCTGTTTTAACCCTTCGGGGATTGTAGTTATCTATACAAGGTGGAAGGTACATCGACGCACATCCGAATACCATGAGTTCAGTACATGATTCTGGAGCCCCCTGCGTTGAAATTTTCCGTAACTTTTTTCGCGTTTTTAGCAATAGGTATACGGCGCGCTCAAAAATGTCAATATGTGTAATGACCTAGATCATTTTATTTTTGACCTTGAGTGAAACCTTGTCACGACGTTTGTGCGTCGATGTCCCTTCCACCTCGTATATAATAAATAACATATCATACAGACATAATGTAATAACAGGCAGATGTCTGTACCTTATAAATATTGAAACTAATATTATTAGTCTTTATTAGAGCAATAGAATCCAAAGCAACAGCTTTTAGTATTTTTGTCTGTTTCTTTGTATGTTTGTACTTGCACCACGCAAAACATATATGAATTAAATTCAGTTTTCATGAATTTATTGCTAGAGGTCTTAAAATATAGGCTCCATATATATAAAGTAATAATTTTAAAGATGTTCAGTTCAAACCTGCATTACATATTAACTAATATTAAGACGCAAAAAATATATTTTAAATTAGATTTATTTTTAGAAATAAATAGGTAGCTAGGTAACTTAAAAAAAATAACTTTTCACACAAGTCTCAATTTCATGTAAATATCTACAACAATTCTTGAAAAATATGACCGCTATTAAAACCGCAGAGAAACGAGTACAAATATATAAATTTGGCCAGTAAAAACTATCGATATTGGCATGCCAGATCCGGCTGCACAACTGTCACCCATACAAATTGTGGTGCCATACCGCTGAATAAGTATTTGGCATCGCGCATCGCGCTCAAACCCGACGTCTTTTATTAAAACTTTTATTGGACGACCGACTCTTTGTTTTTGGTTAGCTGAAGTTCGATCTAGTGTTTGTTTAGCTGAATTTGACGGGAATATAAACGGGTAAAATATAACATAACAAACATACCATTGCGCTTGTATTCCTAGAAAGGTTAGGCAGAAGTGAACTTACTACAAATTTAATGTAACACCCGCGTATGAGGTATGACATTTGATGTAGAAGGTATGACACATGATGAAATTTTAGAAGATAGAAATTGAAATTCAAAATATTTTATTTCAACTAGACGATAACAAAAGACAATTTTAAAAAGTGGAACATATGGAGAGAGCCGGCAAGAAAACTCCATAGAAAAAATATAGGAAGAAGAAGAAATATAGGAGTTTGTTGCCGGCTGTACGGACGAATTTAAAATATCCTTTAAAAAAAAACAGCCGCGATAGATAGCACCCGTTCACGAACTTGACGTGTGTATCGGCGTCGTTCTACTCAACCACGTTGTAGACAGTAAAAAGTAACTGGCAACTTTACCCGTAAACCAATAGAGTTATAAGAAAACTGCGAGTAAACAGCGACCAACGGCCAACAGCTAGTTAAAACTAAAGTTATTCCGTAGTCTCCATACATACTTTGCTCCCTTCGCATAAATCTTGTGTTTATGATCTACGAACCTTATTAATTCAAACAAGCGTTAAGGTGAAGGGACCTATTGCCGGCTGACCTTTTGATCGGTGTTTCAATAATGAAGCGGGGTTACTGCAAGGTCTGCAAGGCTACCGTAGCCGGTGCGGCCATCGGCGGCTACACTTTTAATAGCCGTGAATTAATAATAAGTCTAACGTGAACTGAACTTTGTTCACGGAAAGCCTGATTTATTTATGTAGTGGATTGAATTTAAGGGAAATTTTGTGGTTGGCTATTTCTGTAGTATGTGTTTAATTTTAAGTCCACTCAGGTGTTGACTCTTAATTGATCTGATATTTTTGTGCCCATTTTAATTTTGATATAAAAGGACAATGTCCTCGTTATAACCCCCATGTGGGGATGGATTTAGATTTACCTCACTGCTAGATAGATAGGGATCTCGAAACTTGATGCGGATGTCTGATGGCAGCCGCTTCGTGTGATATACTGATATTTAAGGGGCTACACAAGTTGCAATTCGAATCGACAAACATGTCATTGCCATACATTTTGTTTATATTTGTTTGTCGATTCGAATGTCAAATTGCAACTTGTCTAGCCCCCTTTGATACCGGTATTTTACACGAATCCATCACAATTGTCAACAGGCCCAGTCCATCTGGATGGAGTGGCACCAGAGCCCAACGTACTTGGGAAAAAAGCTTGGAGTATTATGGTTGCCACATAAGTATAAAATAATAATATGTAGTTAGATATAAATGAATTAATTTAAATGTTTATTATTTTATAGGAAAAATTAACTTAAATCATTTTAGGGGAAAATAAATAATGCTTTATTTCTTTCAAGGTAGTTAAGTGTAAGTACTATATTTTAGGAGCGGAGTGGGGCGGCCACTTTACGAAATGAAGCGGTACCAGAGGAATAATTTTGTAGTTCCTTAGCTTTATAAATTAAAATACGACGCTCGTTATTACGCACGAATTAATTACTTACAGTAGCAAGTACTTACTTATTACTTTATATTACTTAAACAATAATCTAAAAAATGTTTTGGAATTGATTTGTTTAGGATTTTTTTCCCTAAATAACGTTCTGTTAGTTGAAAACAATTAATTTTCTTTTGTATCCAGTAATTTCTAACATAATCGGTTTTTGACTGTCTCATTGGCGTAGTTGTCCTTAACGCGACTGCTACACTTGAGGTCTTAGGTTTGAATTTTAGGTGGAGAAAAGTGTTAAGTATAATTAATTAATTATAATTATATTATATAGTTTTTTTTAATGAAATTCTTAGTTTTGATGCGGTGTTTGGATTTATGACTGGATTAATGGCAATAGGCTTGCTCCTATAACATGGGACTTAAACATACTGGTGAACTGTGGATCTCATATTTTTCCAACCTTTTGGATAATAATTTAGACCATGACAGGCTGTGGTTGAACTGTTGTGTGCCCTCTTCAGAGGGCCTTAATTCGTAAGACCAACGCTGAGTTCCACGGCGAATCTATCCCAAGTAGTTAGGGTGCTGGGGACCGACTCATCTGGCCTTTACTGGCGCTACTACCTTGGATGAAGACATGCGTTTATACATGCATGTGAGAATACACTGTGCAGCCTTACTTTTTTTTTATTTTAGTTTGGAAAAAAAAGGCTTTAATCGTGGCACGATTATGCCAGCCTTGTAGTTTTACAAATCAAATAACTCATATATATGATCTTAAATTAATTAATTTAACAATAACAGTATATAACTTAACAGCTAATTTGGATTTAGGCTTAGACAGTATCAAACTACACATTCCAACATCCCTTAATCTAAGTCCAGCTTCCAATTCTAAAGCTCTGCGTTCTGCTTCGACCGCACACAATAATAAAATTGTAAACTAAAAAAAAGGTATGTTAAGATGGTTTGGGCATATAGAGAGGATGGATGAACGGAGGTTGACTAAACAATACTTGGCGAGTACGAATGGAAGAGTTGGAAGGGGTCGACCTCGGCGAACGTACCACAACCAGATTGCGGACGTTCTCAAAAAAGGCAAGGTTAAGAGCACCCTAAGACGACGAGCATGCATCTGGAGGTTAATGAACATAGACGAAGCGAAAGTGGTTTGCCAGGATCGTAGCAAGTGGAAACTATAATCTCTGCCTACCCCTATGGGAAACAGGCGTGAAGCTATGTATGTATGTAAACCAAAATCTTACAACGTTCACATTACCGTGACACGCAGTAACAACACACGTCAAATGAATTGTAAAGTGCGAACTTTATATAATGTTATAAATTAAGTTGAGCCACATAACGAAGGGAGGAATAAATTATTCTAACTGTATCACGCGATGGTTTCCGTGACATGCAACACAAACGTTCTTCTAATCAAATGTTGGACCAACTTTTCTTTCTTTGTTTTGTATGGCAACACGATGTTATGTTTACTGAAATCGTTTTTTGTTTTCTATGTTTTATGTGCTTGTCTTGTTAACCTAGTGGTTATAACGACTACTACGCTCGAGGGTTCAATTTCCAGGTCGAACAGTATTATTGGGTAACATACTGGTTTCTGATACTTACGCGAACATTAGGCAATTTGAAATGAATTACATTTTACGGATTCTGATGGTGATTTTAATGATAATAAACGCGATAGAATCCTTAGAAAGTATTTCATTTAAAAAAGTATTATTGGTTTTCTATGTAATTCTCAGTAAGTAGCCGCTCGTAGTTTAGTTTTGTGATTGTGTTATTGATTCCCTATAAGATGGAACCTAAATGTACTGGCGAACTATGAGTGTACACTAGTACACCTCTGTCCAGCCCTTCGGGGAATACAGGTGTGATGTTATGTGAAAGAAATTTGACAATGTTCGCATAATTGATTAGTTGTAGATGTTGCTGACATCATCGTATTACAGAGTGGAAAAGTAATTTGACATCACAGGCAGATTTCAATGGCTTAGTGGCTCAGTTGGTCAAGCGGTTAATTAAGTTTCTGGTGTACAAAACCGCAGAATCACAAACCGGCACAATCGACTCCAGTTTCAAATATTTCTTTCTCAAAGTTAGTAAATAAATAGCCGGTTTCATACAGCACATCTCTAAACATTATTTCCAAAATTAATATTTGAACGTCTCTAAAACGCAATAGCAATACAATACATTTAAATTAAAATATTCCTTATACAGAACGAAATACACGAACATTTTTCACAAACAGAAACCAGTTTTAGTTTATATTCAATCGAAATAAACTAATGTTTTCAACACGTGACTTCATTCACTGGAATTTCTTTGAAGAAAATGAAATCTAGAAAATTTCTGTACACACACATTCACATGGAGTTTTGAAACTCGATCATTCGTGAGCGCCCACCGCTCGCCCCGCTCGCTTCGCTCGATACGTATCCGAGATATATTTTAAAATGTTTCCACATTTAAACGTGTTGGGATATTTAATTTCATGTATCTACGATGCTTTTGTTTCTAAGAATTGTGATAAGAGCATGTTGTTGTGTATGTTATGTTAACATAGGTAAAGCTGTGCTACTGAGAATTCCATAGAAAAATACTGCTTCACTGGGGAATCGAAATTAGGACGTCAAGGCACTCGGCTTAAGGCAAACAATCATTAGGTACTACAATAGTTCTTTTGTTTTAGAAGAGAACAAAATAACGTTTACTTTTATGCAATGTAGGTCTCAGACAGATCGCTAAATTAAAATAGATGAATGAATCTTAGAATAATCTAAATGTTAATAAGTTACTTTGTACAAATAAAACTTAAGTGCTCACGAGCTAATGTGAAGAAATTACTTGTAAATTGAAGTAATAAGTACAAACATTAATGTAAATTTAACTGATCATAGTGTCAAATGTCAACCTTGCCAGTGAACTCTGAGTAATGCGCACTTTATGGCAATTTAATGTTGTTTTCTTTCTTTCATAAAAAGAAATAAATTACATGTTAACGTAATTTAAAAGGTCATAGACTTTGATATTGAATTTCTTAATTTTGTATTCGAAATAGTCATATCATAGTCAGTCACATGCAATCAATATATTATATCTACAAAACACTCATTGTCTTCTGTATTCTTTAAAAAAAAAGAAACCGAAAAGGAAAATTAAGAACAAGATAAAGAATTTGCTTCAAACTTTTTTCCTTGCTTGCAGGAATCGTACCTGCACATTGTATGGCGCATATATCAATCGATTAACCGCTGCCTATCAAGCGCGAAATTTTGATCACAATATTTATTTCTGATTCCTATAAGTTTAATCTTTAAACCAATAAATTCTAACGCTAATAGAATCCGATTAGACGGATACCAATTATCCTAGAATGTGTCAGCCGTCAGGGGTCAAATATCTTCCGTTTTACCCCCATTTAATCCGACTTGAGGTTTCCCACAAACCTACCCTTATCAAGAAGTTTTTAAATTAAATTTTATTCATGGAAATACTCGAACCTAGAATCGATATAATTAATTCGGGAAGGGTTTCGGAAATCAGAAAATTTATCCCGGAGATATAAATTAGTTTCCAAATTTAGAACGATCTAATAGAGAATTTTGTTAAGGCGGCGACATACGTGGATTGCGCGTTTTGGGGGTACATTAAAACGTTTTTTCTCCCTAATCTTTATCGGAAAAAATCCAAAAAAAATATATGTTAATCTACACGATACAGAGCAAGTGCGTCTCGGGCCAGATTTTAAAAAAAAACATTTGAAGTATTAAAAATAAATGACCAAAGTAGCCTCCGTTTTCTTCGTTACAACCTTTTTTCTTTTAAACTATGAACTGTAGGATTTTTTTTAATCCATCAGAATATTAAATAGTACTATGCCGAGAGTACTCTCGGCTCACTTTTTTGATAAACTTTTTTAATTATTTTATATGATTTTTTTACGTAATCGATACTCGCAAGTTACCTGAGCAGCCCCTCTGTCGCCCAATACTTTAGTGCGGGACGAGGCGCTGTGCTGAACGGACCTGTGCCACTTTTTTCCGCAAAATGGAGCTACATACTCGATACTTTTGTGTATTAGTAGTAGTATAAAGGGTTTATCAGTGTGTGTAAATCTTACAATGTTTTGATAGGGTGAGCACGGTGCTAGCTACAAAACAAAATTTTAGCAGCTCGGGATACTATTTTAATTTTTAACTAAGTTCAAGTACAATGTTACCTTGCGTGTTAATATGCAATTATTTTTTAAATTATAGGTACCTATTGATTTTAACTTTATAGGTAATATAAAATAATTTTTAAATTAAATTCAAGATGGCGAACCTACTTATTTTTTTCATTAAATGATATGGGTATCAATTTCGAGGTTTTTTGGGGTGTTGATTACGAAATTGCCATTTGTTTTGAAATCCAAGATGGTGGACATCATTTTTTTTGCCATAATTGACATGGGTATCAATTTCGAGGTTTCTTGAGGTGTTGATTACGAAATTGACATTTATTTTGAAATCCAAGATGGCGGACATTTTTTTTCCAAAACTGTGACATGGGTATCAATTTCGAGGTTTCTTGGTGAGTTGATTACGAAATTGCCATTTATTTTGAAATCCAAGATGGCGGACATTATTATTTTTTCATTGATATGACATGGGTATCAATTTCGAGGTTTCTTGGGGTGTTGATTATGAAATTGCCATTTATTTTGAAATTCAAGATGGCGGACATCAAAATTTTTTCATTAATATTACATGGGTATCAATTTCGAGGTTTCTTGGGGTTTTGATTATGAAATTGCCATTTATTTTGAAATTCAAGATGGCGGACATTATTATTTTTCATTTTAGATTTACTGTAACTATAGGCAAGTGTATAAATATAAGAAGTATGGTCTACGCACACTATATGATTTAGCCATTTGGGTTATGCCTATTGTTATCAAATCTTAAAAATATATAGATTAGAAACGTACCCATTTACCATTTTACCCTTTGTATTGTCCTCTTGAGTCTTTAATTTCGAATTATGTTTTTTACATTTTCTTTTGTCATCCATTTTGATAATATAAATAAACATAATTATAACGCACAGAATTACTTTATTACAATTACAATAACGACTAAGTATATTTAAATAATTTATGTACACCAATACACGCTAATATTAAATATTATTATGTACACAGACACACAAAAATAACCCCATTATATGATTACTAAAAATCGATGCAAGTATTACGAAACTACGAGTATGTAAGTACTTCGATTTACAAAGAAAAGTGTCGCAGGTCCATTCAGCTTAGTGTCTCGTCCCGCACTGAACTGAAGTTTTAGGCAAGACTCGACAAGAGGGGTAGGTCTCGCGATTTGCGAGTTAAACGTAAAAAAATAATTTTAATTAAATAATTAAGAATGTTATTATTACAAAATCTGTTAATAGTAGGTACTTGCTTGTTTTTTGCCTACACATTTTGTTTTTTTTAATTAGAAAAAACAAAATATATCTATCTATAAGCAAAAACTTGTTATCGGCTATCAGCTGACCAAGTTGCTGCTACTTAGCTTTTAATGAACTGTAAGTTTTCCGTGCAATAAATAAATAATAAGCAAAAGGTTCCTTCAGTATCATATCTAAAATTCTTATAGAAAAAAAAAATTCAACGAAAAAATTTCTATCAGTAGAGGTATTATAGAACTCCAAAACATTTTATGCCATGCCTTTAAACTGTCAATTGATATCATATATTATCTGAAAGTCTAACACTGATAATAATAACAAGCAAACAAACCTTTTTATCATTCCGTATAAAAACTATAATATTTAAAATTATTTATTTAATCGGCCGAAAAATGTAGACAACCCTAGTCTAAACGGCAGTCGGGCGCCCAGTCAATGTGTGAGTGCAACGCGTAGTCAGTGCCAGGGGGTGCGGCAGCGCGCGCGGTGCTATTCATCGGGAACGCCCACTCGAGCAAGGTCAACGGCGTATATCGCAGTCTTAAAGGTCGAATCACACATTTTAGGCGTGAAAAAGAGATGCCGCTGTACCCTTAAATGTATGTGTACTGACAGCTAGGACTGTTTACTCAAAATATCATAATGTCATAAATCAGACATTGTCCTACATTGTAACATTCATAATTTTGCAATTACTACGTCCGGACTTAAAAAGAGACCATGATTATCTGTGGTTGTTTCGGAAAATTTCTCTAAAGAGTCTAGTTTAAAAAAACAATGAGAAAATTTAATATAAAAGTATCTTTTACCATTGTGTCTGTATTTAAATTAGAATTAACTGAATTCGACTTCAGTCATGAATCGTCCGCAAACATAATATATTTCACCGCTACTTCGACAACAGAAATGTTAAAATAAATTATAATTCAGTGCGCATAACAACCATTTTCAAATTGTCCCCGTCTGTTTGGTCGCATTATTTACATAAATTTACATAGTTTTAATATAGTGAGAGTTCTACGATTGTAAATAGCCTAAGCAAGCAATAGAACTGGATTAGGAAAGTTTGTCATAACTGAATGACTAGTACGAATAATAGGCAGGCAGTATTAAATTATTACATAACTAGATTTTGAAATTATCATAGGTTGATCGAGAAAACAGATTTATTAGCATGGCGGTCCAACCCAAGACCTCAAGTGTAGCAGTGGCACTTAGCCACTGCTACACTTGAGGTCTTGGGTTCGATACTCGATTCGAGCTGTATTGAAATTCGATGAAATTCTCAGTAGCACAGAGAGTTCGGAGTTTGGATTTGTGTCCGGATAATGGCAATAGGCTGCCTCCTGTTACATTGGACCGAAACAACTTGCGAACTGTGTGTATGTATAAGTACTCCTCTGCCTAACCCTTTGGGAAATACGGGCGTGATGGTAGATATGTACCCATATGATTTCGAAAAGTAAAAAATGTGCCCTGGATTCAAACTCGAGGGCTTTGACTTCGCAGTCCAGTCAGCTATCACTACTTACTACTACCACTTTAATAAACTAATTAATTATACTGAACAATTAAAACATTATTATAATTACTGCAGTTCTATCCCCCCCCCCTCCCCTATCACGTATGTTATTATCATACGTTCAAACACAATACTATCTACTCTATCAATAGCAGTGTTTGTTTGGGCAATTTCCTCAATAATTATCTGGGCATGACGTGTAATATTTACTGCCCACGAATATATTTCTGATAACCGTTTTTCCGATATTGTGTTTTCATCTGAGATATTGTTTGTTTAAATAACATTACCGGAGTTCCCAAAGTTTAGTTTAATTAACATTCAATCACGCCTGTGTTTCCCGAAGAGTTAGGACCAAACTCTGAGTAGCTACTGAATAGAAGAACTCAGTAACACATTTCTCGACCTGGGAATCGAACCTAGGAGTTAGGACCTCTAGCACAGCAGTCACGCTTAGGATCTAGGATAGGACTAACGAGGCAGTTTAGTTAAAAAAAACATAGCTTCAATGTGTCTATACTGACCCATCTAGGTGAACAGAAAATTTGTCGGTTGTTAAATAGTTTTATGGCTGGGGGTTAAATGGGCGCTTGTGATGGGTGAATCTTTTTATGGAAACCGTGACTGACCGTGATTTATCAACACATAGTTCAAACCACTGAACGGATTGAACTTCAATTTAGCTTCACATACCTATATGACGCTAAAACTGCTTAACAGATTTCTAAATTCAACCCTTAAAGGGTATATAAGTCGCGTACATAGGCATGCACGTAGGAACACTCATCTCGAAACATCAGTTGTTAAGTCTCATTTGCCCAGTTATTTCACTGGATACATTGTCCTTCAAATCTTTCAGTGTACTTGCAGTATATTTGTGGTAATTAATACCCCAGAAAAACTGTCATATGCCTCTAATGTGCTTGTTTACATATAAAATAGTTTCTGTCTGGAGATTTCCCTGATTTTTGTCTTAGTGCTCATCTGTAGTACCTCATCTCTCTTACGCGTAAAGTAAATGTTTTATCAAGTAGAGAATAGCAATAAATAAGTTAACTTTTCTTAATTTCCGTACATTTTAGGAACAAGCGTGTATTTCTATCACGTAAATGTTTATGGGTGGGTAGTTCCGTTGTCAGTTGTTTTCCAATGAATGTGGGCGGTTAATTATAATATACTTGAATTTGTTCTAGAGGCGATTGTTTGTGGTAAATTATTTGGAAACGATCGTTTTGTTTTAGTACTAATGTGGGAAGTAGGACTTAATTCAAAATTAATGTGTTACAAGTAACAACTAAACAAACTAACGACTAGTAAACTTACGTCAAGTTTCAATAATTTGCCGTCAGTTTCGTCAAGTTTCAATTATTTTGTCGTCAGTTTCGTCAAGTTTCAATTATTTTGTCGTAAGTTTACGTCAAGTTATTGAAAAACGGTGTAGGAAATCTTTGTCATACTAGCCTTTTCCCAACTATCTTGCCAGTCAGTCGCCTCCTTGTCTAAAGAAATACGGCTGAATATCAGTACTTCACACGAAGCGACTGTTATCCAACTTCTGCAACCCAATATTTTGGGCAATATGGTATAGACTAGTTGTCAGACGCTTTCCTACGTATATCTTGAAGGTCTTGACACTATTTGTAACTGGATAGTTAGTAAATAAATCTAATCCTGTGTTGACTTTGGCACAATATTTTGTTGGCATTTTTAGCTTAGATCTAGAAGATTTCACATTCACAAAAGGGCTATACCTAATTGGTGGATTGGATTTCGTAGCTGCAATCTAAATTCAATTGTACGATAAAGGAGCGGATTAGATAACTCATAAGTAATAAGTAGTTATAGCCGCCCATGGAAAATAACATGTTGTTCCTAAAGCGTTGCCTATCCTGCGAAAAAGTCAACTGAAAAGCACGAATCAAGAAAACAGTTTTTCAAATGTCACCTTTCTTATAGACAATTTATGGAATTCAAATCAATACAAGATACAGTGGTGTCAATTATAATGTTGGTACACTATATAGGCCGGTAAATATAGGTACCCACTTCCAAACTACAGCACCTACTATAAATCAGAATTAAGCCCAGGCCTTCGATTGGTCGTAGTACTAAAGTTTATTTCTAGTGTTTCATGACATAGGTCTCAGGGATCGTGGGATTACGTGAAAAGGTTTGCTTCGATTGCTTTTGTTTTTACTGTTATTGGCAGTATCTGAAGGTTGGGCTTAGGTTATATGTATTATCGAAAAAAAAGTAAAGAGAAAGACTTATTTTCTGCACTGTTGGGTTAGGATATTGAAGAATAGAATTGATAGTGTAGAGTAACACAACGAGCAAATATTTTATTATATACATTTTACCTATTATTTGCTGATTCGGTTTTTCTATAAAATCCCCATTAGTAGCTGGGAGCTAGGATTGTGCAGGGTTAAAAGCGAGAAGTTCGATAATGGATGGATACAATCTACAATATAAGATTTTCAAGAGGGTTAAAAGTGCTCAAATTATAATGACGATGCCGATAATGATGAAAGTCTAAAACTTCATAATAAAAGTAAAAAGACAAGAACTGACGGCGCATACTATCGACACGAAAAAGAAGACGTATCGGTATACGACCTGGGACTCAAACCTTGAACTTCAAATACATACTAGCGTAGGGGCCAGGGATTTCATTTAATTGTGAACAAAGTTTATGTCAATAAAGAATTTATTATTATTATTAAAATCCTGCTGCTAACAACGGTTAGCGTAATAAAATAGTCGACATTTATGCCGATCGTGTTTCCGAGGTTGGTTTAAACTAATTATGTGTCTGTTTACATCATTACTGTTAATTAGCGTGATACTATTTGTATTTAAACGTTGCGGTTAATCGGAGATATTATCATTAACTATGGTAATTGGATAAATTTATTGATCAAAGTCAATATAAATAAATCATGACAATGATTTCGGAAAATTACTTCCAATATTTTATTAAGGTAGAGGTGTAATGAAACCACTTACGCAACGTACACTACGCATTATGATATCCTACGTTGTTATGAATCTGTAAACATTAGGAAGTTAACATACACGTAAGATAACGTTCGTGGCCAGATCGCAGAACTATAATAATAATAATTTATTGTCAAAAACTGTTATAACTCATGAAACCTTGATTCCAGAGCTTGGTTGGCAGACCTATAAAATAAATAAATAATTAATATCTTGGGACATTTTTACACAGCACCATCTAGTCCCAAACTAAGCAGAGCTTGTACTATGGGTACTAGACAATGGATATAATACTTATATACTTTTTTTGTAAATATATAACAAACACCCAGACAAACACAAACAGCTAGGTTCATCACATAAATGTTTGTGTCTTGTGGGAATCGAACCCACGACCTCGTGATCAGCAGTTCGGTACTTGAACCACTAGACCACAGACGTCGTCTATATTTTAACATTTAGTGACTTCTACCGGTACTTAGACCTACCTACTTCCAGGCCTGTTACAATTGTACATGTTAAGTAGAGGTGTCTTTATTTACCCACAGCTAGGTATCGGTACTGGTATCTTTTGGCCCCGAGCATAGGCACAATTGTAAACTCCGAACTGCTAGTGAGATTTCCTTCTCTTGCATAGCAGCCGCTCTTATTACCACTGCGCTAACGGGACAGTAAGTCCCATCATTGAATAGTAGAATATTTTGTAGCATGGCAATGTTAAGGTCTGGAATAAGCACTTTAAACTACTAAAATCTAATGCTGTAGTTACTTAACAAAAATAATTTAAAATACGCAAAATACATACAAATACTGATTTCGATCACCGGAATATACATTCAAGTGGAACATAACAAATTCGGATGTTGAACTAATTATATTTCCTTTTGTTTCCCGGCTACCAAAAGAAAAGCTGTACGTGGAAGACCCTTTTCTACCCCATATAGTATCTGAATATAATATTATACGTACCCAAACAACTACTATACGATTTTCTTTCATCCCTGTATCAAGCCCACATTTAAATCCTTTGAGAACGGCACAAAGACATATCATACATTGTCCACAATACATATCGAATGTATTTTAGATTCTACACACAATAAATCGTTTATACAAGTAATGACATTCACAATTTTAACTTTAAATATAAAACCAGTGGGTTCATTTTTGGTTGATTTGGTTGGTCTCTCTGCCTCGGGCATACGTTTTACAGTGGGTTTAAAATATTCCACCGTGAAATAGAGACGCATGATTCCCGTGCCCAAGTTGTCTGTTTACAGAATACCACAAAGGGAACCCATCTTGACTGGATCCTTTTTAACTGTCAACCTGGACACATTGTGACGTCCTGACGTAGACTTTATCTTTGCAAATCTTTATTTGTTGCTTTATAAAGGACATGTTTGTAAAGTAGATACACACTTTTGGTTTCAAATCCGGTCCTTTGAAGGGAAAGTTTATAGTTAAACATCGATTTACACACGTTTTACAATTTAAAAACAATCTCGAAACGTTCTGTATGTAAGACGAGATTTACTTTTACGATACTCAACTTCGGCGTGCCTTCTAGAATTACCAGGCCAACAGAAAATGCAACATGTATAAATGTTTTTGCTTGATAGTAGGTAGAATGTCTATAAAATATAAGTTGTTATTTATATTGTTTGTTATAATTATGTTTATTAAAGTTAATATTTGGAAACTTGGTTATCTTGGCTTTTTAGTTAACAAACCGCTTAATACTTTATCAAACAATTAGTTTAATTTTACAATAAGAGAATTAAAATGTAAAATATTCGGTTGGAATAATGTGCCCACGTTATTATACATTGCGAAATTGCCTCTTCGAATTATGTGAAAGCAAGTTTATTGTTGACAAGCATTCATTTTCAGCTCTAGAAATTACAATGAACCTATATTATATTGGAAAGCCTTATCCAAACCTATCGGACGTCCAAATATTTGGACACCTACCCAAATATTTGTGCCCAGTCTAGTTGGCGAGAGACAACCTTCAAACGTGGTTAGTAAATCTGGTGAACTTATAATATCTATCAAATTTATGAGAAGGGACACAAGATTCATTAATATTCAAGTTTCATTGAGTTGCAGACTGTTTTTTTTTAATTATGGGGGTGTAGTGGGTGATCTATGGGTAGGGTTATTAGGATACATTAGTACACCTCTGTCTAACCCTTCAGGAAATACACAGATACAGTGTGATAGTAAGTAAAAGTTTTTATTCAGAATAATGCCGATATTATTTCCTCTACTAGTACTTTTAATATCAATATTAACAGTAATACAGAAAACTTAAGCTCAAATATTTGCTAAGGCTAATAAACAATTTAGGCACAAGTATTTCTCGCAACCTAAACCTAAATTGACGAAGCTGCCGCCGCAACTCGGCTATAAATAATTAATATCGTGTTCGCTAATATATCGGGTGGCCCCGGGCAGATGCGAACTGTATTTTAATTCAATCAATATTAGTGTGGGTCACCTTCTAGAATTATTGAGGTCCGTCCCTACATAGACTTGAGTTATAAAAACATTGTCCCATGGGCTGTTTGTAAGTTATTGGTTTCTAGTGTCGAAAGTTGGGTCGCTGTTACTATGGAATAGTTACTCAGTTACTTGGTACGGGGGGCTTAGACAAGTGGTAATTTGACATTGAAGTGACAAACGAATAGAAAACAAATGTATGGAAATGACACCAGCTTTCGACAAATCGGACTGTCACTAATGTCATTTCTATACATTTTCTTTCTATTCGTTTGTAGATTCGAATGTCGAAATTGCAGCTTGTCTAGGCCCCCAGGTCTTGCATTAGAGGGATTATCAGTCGGCAAACGCTACTCCGAAGTGCGAGGGGGCTGCGGTACCTGATGGAGCGGAGAGTGGCTATTATTTCTGTGGTTATAGTCCACGCTGACCTACTACACTTTACACGCCGCGTCATCAAGAAAACCTCAAGCATACTGGTTTCCTCACGGTCTCTTCTTTTCTTTCCAATTAGCAAATGATAATCTTTACATAAATAGGAAACGAGACTGGCTCACAGACTGATGTATCAACGCACATTTCAAACCACTGAACGTTCGGGTTGGGCTGAAATTGGGCACACACAGTTATTATGACGCAGGATCTGCTAAGCTAGGATCTTGGTAAATTATCGCGGGACTGGGAAAATTAGACGAACCAACACATATAATAATATAAGTGATGATGATTTCGGAAAGTCATTTTTGTATTTACATCCAAGACTTGATGTATGGCCCATAATACAAACGATCACAAGCGGAATTTATGTTTAAGCTCCTCACAGTGGTTTGGCGCTGGTTTTACCAATGCGTTTGTTAAACGTGGCCGAGTTCGCGTTGTAGTGATTTAGATGCATATGGAAATGCGGCAAAATTTGTTTGTGCCAAGAGTTATTTGCTTTAAAAGCACGTATGCTATGCATGGTGCTGTGTTTTACTGTTCTGCAATTTATTGTGTTGTTTTAACACGTACTACACAGTGTATTATACTCGTGTATATACGAACAAGCTTTTCGCCAACGCCTTTGTCCGCGTGATCTGAGTATTTCTTATAAGTTTCATCCCCTATTTCAACCCTTTACAGGCTTACCCTTTTTTCGCATTAAAAGTAGCCTATGTCCTTTCTTAGGCTCTAGACTATCTGTGTACCAAATTTCATTTACATCGGGTCAGTAGTTTTGGCATGCGACAGACAGACAGACAGACAGAGTAAGTAAGTAGTAGTAAGGATTAAGGATTGCATAATATGTTTTGACTTCGCATATCACGCTTTACTCGCTCTCCGAGTCACGGAAAAGTCTTGAAGCTAGCAGAATGGTCACGCTATATCGTTGGAATTATGTATTCTCATCAAAGTTAAATCTTATTTCCTCTTACCATAAAGTTTACTTTCATAAAGTTCCTATCAAGGTAACATAAGGAGAATTTCCCCGGTTATCGTAAGAACGTAGCTACCTGTAAAGTGACGTAAAGTAGATAAGGCACAAGTAAGAGCAGAAAGTTGCGCTCGATTGCCAATGAGAACGAAGACCAAGAGCGATATCAAGTTTTTTTAAGGGGAGGTTGTTATTGGTAGATACTATACCTATCATTTATTTGTTAGAATAATAAAAGGTACCTTGTATGATTTTGGCGAGGCCTTCAGACCTTTGTGGGTATAATTTGACCAACTGGATTTTTCTTTAGCCGTTACAGTGGGATACCACTGCTGGGCAAAAGCCTGCCCCAAGTCCCTCAGTTATTCTTTTCTAAGAAATTTCTCCTGTGTGTTTACAAATTCTTACATAGATACAAAACTACTCAGAAAAGAGACAATTAACAACCTGTGTAAGCCATACTGATATTTATTCCATACGGGAATCGAACCCACGATATTTGCCGATTGTTTAGTTAATTCACCAGTGGTGTCATTATCGTTTCTATTGTCCTTCTAATAAAAATGTCTAGACCACTTATGTATGTGTCATTCACCGTAAAAACAAAGGTTGTTCAAATTACGTATTCTGTGGCGACAAAGTTCATTAATATTTATTAGGACTATCACAAAAGATCAGATATACGTCTGAATAATAATATTAAAGTGTACTATAAAGGGTTGAAGACGTCAGGAACAATTAGCGAAATAATTTCAAGGGCGAAATTACTATTTGTTAGATTTTCAAAAAGGTTTTATATTTATTATTTGATTGTTAAAGTACCAATTTTAGAAAAAGAATCTTAAGGCCTGTCTCGCCACCTCTGGATAGCCGCTAACTACCAGATAAATTGAAAATGGAACAAAATTTTGCTATATCTGCCAAGTAATTTAAGGGGAAATTACTAAGAGGTGGTTAAACAGGCCCTAACCTTCAATAATGACGTATAGTATTAAAGGCCAGTACAACAGAGAATAAATAACCATAGCATAGCATCCCAACTCTACAAGCTGGCCGCAAAGTATTATTGGAAATACTTTTGTTTCTCGGGATTTGACGAATACCATAAGGGTTTATTTCCCAAATATCTCAAGAATTATATCGGACGAATGTTAGGTATTTCTTATCTTTTATTAACCCTAAAATTACATTCCAACTCTTCTCGAAAAAACCTAATTTTATTATTGATCGTGTGTCTTGATTCTGAACCCTTAAAATAACTGAAATGAAAATAAATCTGTTCCCTCAGACAAAAATATAAATAAAAGTAGATGAAAAACAGATGCTTTGATTTCCCGAAAGAGCGTAGCCTTAATGAAACGACACTTATTTCACGGTCCGAATCGGAATTCAGTAATAAAACTAGTGAATTTGTTCGGAGCGGTAATAAATTTTATTTATCCCCTGCCCGCGCCCCGCTCGCCCCTGACTTACGACTCGAATATTTTATTATCGTCATAGCGCATCAAACTTCCGGTTCATACCTCTTTATACTCTTTTTGATTACATTAGAGGAACGTTCCTCAACCTTTTTAGAGTCGCGACCCACTAAAAAGGTTAGGTAAAAAAGTTGCTTCTCCCTCACTAGTCACTACAATGAAGACTTTTATCAACGTTTTACATTAACTAATCAAGTTGGCGACCGGGTCGTTTTTTTACCCGAATGCCGGAAGATGGGTAATGTTTTTCGTTTACAATAATTATGATTGTTACGATGACCATAACTATGACATACCTAATCATATTAAATCTTATCGTTGAACTTGAGCTTGACTATGAAACTGATCACGACAGTAACTTTGTCTATGGATATTGTTATCGAAAACCACATATTTGAATAATTTTCCTTTGAATCTCTCAAATATATAGTAAGTTTGGTACTATATAGAAAAGTCATCAGAGTATCTATAAATTTTATATCGAGAATCAAACACAGGACTTGCATAGAATCGAAATAAAGCTGCGTTAATTGAGTTATCTCAACCCAAGTTCAAAGGTAAATCAAACCAAATATTTTACTTTGTTATCAATTTCGTCTCAGAATTTAATCTCGGTTGAGATCGGTGGCCTCGTCTTGGCTAAATATTGACGAAGGATATCTTGTATTTTGTCAACCGTCGTCTGTCCTCCAATTCGTAGCTCCTCTAGGTCTCGACAGTCATAATAATTCACGGTCATCTTAAACAGTTGTGTCGCTGTTAAATGCCTTTTACAATGATTGTTTGTTTTATTTTAACTTTAAATATTCTAGGAACAATTATATTAATTAAAGACACGACTTCTATGAATGTTACTTACAGAATATCTGATATAACGAAATCTTCTACCATTTATCCGCAAAGAAATCACCGAGAGTACCGAGAGTGTTCAGCGCGATGGTGCGACAATTGGACGGATACTTTTGCATGTTAGTCTGAATTGTTTATGATTACCAGCATTCCGCATTCAGCCACCTATTTTTCCTGTTGGATGAAAATCTTAATTTAAAAATCTGTCCGTAACGGATGCCTACGTCATAGTAACATTCTGTGTGCCAAACAGTCAAATCAAATCAAATCAAATCAACATTTATTTGCTTACTAAGTGTACAAACAGGTCTTATTACTCAATAGTGGTGCTTAGAACTTAGCGGCCTTTTGCAGGCGTTGCTTTGAGAGATAACATGTTATTTCAAGTATCTTAATTAATTATCTCTGATGTTTACGGCCGGTTTGAAGTTAGCTCGTACCAACTTCAAACCGGACAATAAGTTTGGCGAGAACTGTACGCGCTCAATTCACCGGTATCAGGTCCCGTGTAATTTCCTAATCCATTCAGCGTTAGGTCACTGTTTTCATATATAGATACATATATGGAATAGTTACGCTTTTATACAAACAATCAAACAAAATATACATACATAATAATTAAAAGTGAAAGAATATCTTTGAGTATAACTTTTATGTTTGAGCTATAAAACTCGCTTCACAGAAACAGAACATTGGAAAAATAAAACTTTATTCTGTGTAGACACACAGTACCGAGCACTTTCCGTAGCGATGTCCTGGGAGTACTGTTCATACAGTTCGCTTTGCAATAAGTTTCAACTGTTCGATGCGAAGCAGATGCAGAAATCAGAATAATATATAAAGTGAAATCAGAATAAAATTACTAGTGTTTTAGGAATTAGGTTTTTTTTGATAACATAAAATACCATCACACATATTACTCGAAGGGTTAGGCAGATATAGTACCTAAGGTACAACCACAGTTCGTCATACCATTATATTTAGGTCCCAAGTAATAGTTAGTGCACCTATTGCCATTATCGGGGCCCAAATCCAAACTCCGAGATGTCTCTAAAAAAACGACTATTATCTTTCTTTCTTTTAGAATATAGGTAAGCACATTGCCCCGATATTGTAATTTTTTAACCCCAGGACCTACAGCGTTGTTGTCGCCCTTAGGCACACTAGGCTAACGAGGTAGTATCTATTATTATTTATACACAATTTATTGTACACCAAATTATAAAACAAACAAGACACTTACCCCTTACTTTTGTTAATAACATTCTACTAAGTATAGTTTTTACTGTGCAATAAATAATAATTTCTTTCTAGGTATCTAATTATGGAAGAGTTTACAGTTTTGTGAGATTAGCCCAGGTATCAAGTGGTGCATAAATTATGACAGGTCTGGGGAAAAATCATAAAAAATTACAATGTCTGCCATAGTGAATATGTTACAAAGTAGACTATCTAGTCTATACAAAATAATCGTTTAAAAGAATTTTTCAATGTTCCGGATTAAAAAAGATTCATATATATACATACATATACCCACGCCTTTTGTCCAAAGGGGTAGGCAGGCAGAAACTACCTACAATTTTTTATAGGTTTTCAATTGACTTAATTTAGGTAGAGCGCATTATTGGTGGTGGATTTATAAAAAATAAAATGCTTAGGAAAAAGAAATTATATTTAATATGTTGAAAAAATATATAAATATATAGAGTTCTAAGATTTTAAGTTTTGCTCTGTTCCTTTCCCGCAAAACGAGTGTTAGTAATAGAATTTGTATGGCACACATAAGACATGACGTCATATCTCGCTATAGTACACTCTCTGTCTAGCATCAAATTAAAATGCTCAAAGCTTCCTAATAATTTAATATTTTTTTGTTGATCAGCTTACATAATATAATTAATAGTTATCTTTTTGTATTTTTTTAAGCATTTTCCATGCTAAGATTACAAGTTATTTTTAATGAAGGAAGGTTGTGAAGCATCTTCACAATAGATGGCGCTACGTCACCTTAAGACGTAAATTAGAATGTGGAGGAAGATTTCGACTGGCGAGCAGGGCGAGCGGTGGCTTAGTGGTCAGAGCGTCTGGTGTACCGAACCAGAAGGCGCAGGTTCGAACCCTGCCCGCCCGCCGATTTTTTCCTTCATTAAAAATAATTAATAGTTGCTCTTTTTCTTTGATTGCCTTATAGTTAATCATAAAAAGCTATCTATTTACTATAAAAATCCTAAAAACTATCCTATTTTATTATTCATTATATTTGTAAGAAATGTACATGACACAACAGAACTAACAATGTCCCACAAAACTGTATAAACAGTTTGACTGTGGGATAAAAATCACATAGGTAGGTATCACATAATTATAAGGAATATAAAGGTTAGTTAAAACAAGAGGGTTTTGACGTCCCGTATCGACTGCATCTGCATTATTAATTTTATGAAAACCAGCTAGGCGCGCGCCAATTAATTACTTTATTAATGAAGAATTGCTTCCCATCGATAGAATTTACGTGGTAATTGCACTCGGAGACCAACCTTTCTGTATAGTAATCATCTAGCCATGACCCATTTAACGAACTAGCCAATTAAAATTGTTTTTGTACATATGCGTATATGTTAAAAAATAATAACAGAGGAAACCCATGCTCAATAGTGAGACTATACTTATAATTATTTGTATATGTGACAAGCCCTGTGTTGCAGGGTATTTCACAAACATACAATTAATGGACAAAAAGTACAGCTAAACAACACAAAATACTTGTTTGTCTCGAACAGAAGTCGAATCCACGATAATCAGCGCACCAGTTGCGGCGAGCGGTTACACCAAACGTGCATTCAACATTTCAAGTCAAACTATAAAAAATTGTGACTATTTTAATCTCTTTATGAATAGGATGAAAAGTATAAACAAAAGTTTTTAGTACAATATTTGGAACACAATTAATAGATATCGCAAACGATTTTCAAATGAAGCTCTCCACTCCGCATCGTTTACATGAGTGTTAAAATTGTTCCTATTTCTGCTGCCAATTCTTTGTTACTAATAACAAAGGCAAATCACACATCTACCATAAAGCCATCCCTTTCTCAAAAAGAAATATGATACGGATTTCACTTTCAATTGTACAAACTCCTTTAAGAAAGGGTCGAAATTACAATAGCGGTTCTCAATAATTGTATCCATCGCTTGGCCTCGACGGGCGTGTCCGCAAACAAGAGGTTCTTATCGGCCACAAGACGTTTGAATGATGAATTGCGATCTGGAGGATATTCTGGAGACGTGGTTTGGCACTTGAAATAACTTTTTCAGTATTGTTTTGGCCTTGAATTAGATTGCGGGGCTATGAAGGGGTCGTGAATCACTTCAAGTGGTCATAGTAATGCGTTAAGGTTGCTTTTGTTAAGAAATACATAAGCTTTTGGTATTATTAATTTATTTAATTTAATGCTTAAATGATGTACAACTAAAGACAGATAGCAAATCAGTATTTTTTGTGTACTCCTTACTTCCTCTTCGGCATAGTAAAAGAAACGGGTTATGTTTGCTTTGCTCTCGAGCTTGGCAGAATTCGGTAACGTCACAGAACACAACATTCGTATGTCTATCGTGTCAATGAGATGACAATGAGTTCTCAAGGATGTCATCCTTAGTCTTTAAAATTAAAAAAATACAAGCAGAACAACATAGTTCCATTTTTTGTGTTAATCCGACGAGGATTTCTGTTCTTTAAATTATGTTGAACTTTCTACCAGAGAAATAAACTTGTTTGAAAAAAATATACCTATAATGAGTAAGAATTTAGACCAAACCAGGTGTCAAGTTTGTAAAAAATTAAGTCCTACGTAATTCTAAAACAAAACACAAACAAGACTTTCCGAGATGAATTTTCTTTTTTTGTATAACCAAAGAAAACTTATTAAATAAGAAGCTAAGATAGTTGAAAGTTAAAAGAATTTCTATAAAGGAGCTCGAGCAATTAAGTAGGTTTTCCATCTCGGAAATTGAGTCTTCAAGCGACTTTTTAGCTTTCGCTAAGTGCTTGGAAACTACCGTTAAAAAGTACTAAAAATCTGTCGTAGAATGTCCGCGAGGACGATTCTGAGCGGAGTATGAATTCATTATATATTACTTGGGTTTGCTTAACTAAAAGGACCTTCCAAATCCACCCATTATCACGCAAAGAGGCAAGAATATTAGGCTTCTGATACCGTTAGACTGCCCTAGTAGCTCAGTGGTCATAAGCGCGACTGCTACACTAGAGGTTCTGGACTCGATTCCCGGGTCGAGCGAAGTGTTATTGGGTTTTCCAACATTCTCCAATTTTTTTAATTTGTGCCCGGTTAAAGGCAATAGGCTTGTCTCTTATTACATGTTACCGGCGATAGTAAATGCTCCTCGCAAAGTTACTTCCGTTCATCTGTTCAGTTTTCCGAATCCTGCGAAAATTTTAATTTAAAAAAACTTTCCTTACTACTGCTACATTATTAAACCTACTAGCCCCAAGTTTCTAGGCTAATTTTAAAATTCACTTTTATGTACCTAGGTGTTTAAATTAGATAAAATTGTGTGAAAATAAGCTACTTCAGAGGTCATTCCAGTATATTTGTCTATTGTAGAACATCTTAGATCGGTATTTACTCAGTATTATAAAATTTAGTTTAGAATAATTAATAATAGTCTATGTATTTTTAAGACCGAACACAAACCTAATATAATATTAACATTATTACTTATTTTGTTAGCTACTCATCTTCAAAATACATTTATAGTGAAATATTGATACACTCGTACATATTAATTAATTAAAATACAATGTTTATATTGTATTTATGTACACAAATCAGAATTTATTAACGTCTGCTGTTTACTTTTATTATTACCTCTTGAGTGCTTAATTTCTGCTACCAATGATTGATTTTTTCAACGCTAGCGATACAATAAAAAAAATAATACATACCGGTCAATAGAAACTTTTTTAGGGTAACTTTGGTGCTAATACAGGTCTAACCCAGCTAGTTATAGCTGGGTTTTGGGATAAATACATTAACACTTATCAAAAAAACACTTATTAAACTCAATACACACACTAAATAATCACTATGATATCACTGTACTCGCACTCAAAAATCACCTTCACACTGTTAGTCGCTTGATCTTCACTGCACCGTTTCCTAAACTGAACTTCTACTTGTCTACTACTTGTCCGGCCCTAAGGACCGATATTAAAGGCCTGTTTCAACTTCTGGATAGTCGGTAACTACCGGATAAATAAAAAAATGGAACAAAAATTGTATGAAATTAACTGCCAAATAATTTAACGGGTACTTATCAGGAGGTGGTGAAATACGCCTTTATAGGTACTCGCGATAACACTACGAGTAGGTACCCGCGCGCCTATTGTTCTCGGGCGTTGACCGACCTTGCGCTAATGCTACCTACCGCGCGGGCGCTAGACCGCGATGTACCGCGCACTTTCGATTGATTTATACGTGCGTCTATGACTATTCTCGAATCTCCGAGAACCCTCTTCGTGCTTCTTACAGGTATTCGGCGTGACGATATAATTAGTTTTAAAATGCCGGAGCCACCTAGTAAAAAAAAAATTAAAACATTGACTTGTAAGTGTCCTTATATGATATTGCAAAAAGATTATGTCAGTTGGTTCAATGGATTGATTAAGATTTAAGAATTAATTAATAGATAATTATTAGAGATATAGTTTTTGTTTACCATAGATTATATAAGGCACGATGGGGTTGACGTATCTTTATGGATAAAAATCCCGAAATAAATCAAGATTTAAAAAAAAAGTGTCCTTGAAATATGTCTAAAAATTGGTCTTTATTTGCAGAAACAAATATGATTTCATCAGTTATAAGAAAACGAATAAATTTAAATGCAAAAAATAGTTTAAATATATATATATATGTTTGTATTTGTAAACACAACAACAAACTTGTTGTTGTTCCTCGAGGCATCTACACGAACTCTGTTGCTACATCTAAATATTCATGGTTTATTGCTTTCACTAAGTTGTACCAAGCTTTGTATTAGCTAGCGGCCTTACACTAAGTTTGAATTCTTACGCATATACTTTTCAATAATTTTCGAGTGTTGTTAAGAAATCTCTCAATTTTATCTATTGCTAATATTTATTTAGGCTTTATATGAGTAAAATCGAAAATTTCAAAAATTAACTACTTGAAAACGTCTGATTTAAAAATTAACCATTGAAGTTTTTCTATTGGACCGTACTAGGCTAGCACAGACAAAAATATATTTAACAATTCTTATACATAATATCCACAATATTCATTTGATCTCTGGCGTGCGGATACGAAATGAAAATTCTTCTATATTTACAAAAAGATGATGGTAAATGGAATTGTAAAGAGAGAAGATGGTAAAGGTGCGTCTAGAGTCTCGCGCAGATAAACAAAATATTAAAATATATTCAGTCGCAAGGGTAGCTGCTACGCGTGAGCTCTAGGATTCTATTCCCAGGTTAAGTCGACCTACAGACCAGGAGTAATCCTAGTACTCACGTTTAGTGCTCAAGCTTACATAACGGAGAAACTTATTAAAATAAACATATAAACTCATTTTTAATCATTGACCAAAAAAAGATATAAATTAATTATCATGGAAATAAAACCAACATGTATGCGGCCGAATCCACCATGAAATTTGAAATGCGAACATTTTTCCTTTGTTTAATTTTCTTTTTTCAAAAACGTTTTCCTTTGTGAACGGGCACTAGATGGCGTTTAATTAAGTTTCATACATTGGATCTTTGTGCTGGTTTGTGGTTGACAGTCGATTAACTAGATACAGTATAGGGGATCAAAATAGAAGTATCGCAGCGTGAAATGAATGTGAGGATACCTGCGTCAATATTATCAATTTTTGTGCAGTAGGAACCGATTTTTATTCTTGAAATTTTAAACATTTTCGTAGTTATTTTATTTTAGTGTGGTTAGCTTTCCAATCTGTAGTTTTATTTCGTTTATTTATTTACTAGCTTTCCACCAGCGGCTTCGCCCCGTAGTCTGGATATTTCTTATATTTTTCATCCCCAATTTCAACCCCTTACCCACTATTTTCATTTGGGCAGATTTCGATGACCTTTTAATAAAATCGGTTTAGTAGTTTTGGCGTAAAAGCGCGACAGACAGACAGACACAGAGTTACTTTCACATTAATCATATTAGTAAGGATTATTATTAGTGCGTGAGCAGTCGCACTTACGACTACTGAGTTCATGCGGCTAAATTTGAGTGCGTTTGTTTTCCCTTCCAAGGTTCGTGGAACTGTTGACGCATGGCAAGAGGGCCTCCTTATAATAATTCTTACTCAACGTTAAAAAGTCAGCAAAATATGGTGTCACGAACAAAAGGCAGGGTTTGTGGTCAAGGTCGTGAGGAGCCGTTCATCATCACCAAGAAAATCTTTTCACTCGATACGCAAGGGAAGCAGGGCCACTTTGAAATATAGCCGCGGCATCCGCACGCGTGCCGTCCGGGGCCGTCCGGGACCGTCCGGCCGGTGTCCGGCGAGTGTCCGCGCTATCGGCCGCACCGGACAACGACCTTCGCAATTTATAGCTTTATCTTCCCCAGTTTTAATATTCGTGCAAGGAGAAATTTATTGTCCGTTCCGAACAGCTATTTCCTCGTCGATTTCTGTGTGTTTCGTGTTAGTTGTTCGCCAACGGTGTTGAACTCGTGTTAATATAATTTTTTTGATATATAATTTGTATTAAAACGTGCCATTTAATATAAATAAATATGAATATTAGTTTCCTTGTCCTACCGTAGCCTCGAACAAAAGTTGCCACAACTAACGATTGATTGCCTTTGAAGGAGCACAAGTTATAACAATATGCACATACCAAAAATACAAAATCGTTCAACGTAGGTATTCAAAAAACAATAATGAAATTAATATTTATCATTATAGTCACAAAATAAAATGAAATTAATTTATTGTGAATATTACCTAGGTACAATATTGTAATAACCTTTCGTAAAATAATTAATGTTTTAAAAAGTAACAGAAACTTAAAAATACCTTTAAAATACAATCGTATATTCTTCGTAGTAACTTTAAGCTGTATGTGCTACGAGCGTAGGCGGCTTTACTCGGCTACGCGGCTACGATGCTGCTCCGTATATTTGAGTGCTACGGTGCTACGCGTTGTGCTACAAAGTAAATGCTCAATACTCAATACTCAATATATTTATTGCACTCCACAATGTTATTTTAACAGTTGTTATCATAATAAATAAGGTATCAATCATAGACCCTGTCGGGCACGGCAATGTAGGAGAGAGGAGGAAGGTATTTTTACGATTGAATGTTTTATTAATCTTTAATAATATCATATTGTTACTTAATCACAATTATCTGCGTCAATAACTGTGATGGTGCGAGAACTGTTAAAATCATATTCCAATAAAAATTTTCGTACAGTTTCATTTGAAATAACACGCATTGCGCTCGCCGATAGCAAATTTTTGTCAACACATAATCCTTTTCATACTAAAACTGATATTGTCTGGAATGTATTTGACATATTTCAATATGCAATTTGAAATGAAACTGTATTTTCCCGAGTGTTTAGATTAAACTTTCATTTACAGTGCCTGAAATATATGTAGATAACATTTTACAGAATCTGTTTGCAATATCCTTTATTTGTTTCATAGTCATATTTCGAGAGATAATCACTAGGTTATCACTGGGGGTAACTATCGACATGACCCTTGAGTCATTTGCTTAAAGGAGTATCAAGTAAAAGGTTACAAGTTCTAATTTAATTTGCGCACCTATAACTTTTATCGTACTTTTAATTAATTTTGACTCTGAAGGAAAACATAGCAAGGAATCCTGTCTACCAACCTCCATTAGGGCAGCGTAGACTATAGCCTGACCGTTCTCATTCTAAATGGTCTCTGAGAACCCGTGACTGCTAATGGTCTCATATTGATTAATGAATGAAAGATGTATTTTAAATGTAGGATATATTTATTCCATTTTGTAAACAGTTGGAAGGGGTCGACCTCGGTGAACGTATCACAACCAGATTGCGGACGTTCTCAAAAAAGGCAAGGTTAAAAACACCCTAAACCGACGAGCATGCATGGAGAGGTTAATGAACATAGACGAAGCGAAAGTGGTGTGCCGGGATCGTAGCAAGTGGAAATAATAATAATAATAATCGTTTATTTCACCAATATTTGCTCAACATAACATCGTTAAAATATGGGTTAAGCTAAGTGATCAACAGTCAAAAGACCCTGACTTCTAAACTAGGTAATAACTTGTATCTTAGAAGTCAGTGCATCTTCAAATTTAGGCTACCAAATCTATAGTCTCTGCCTACCCCTATGGGAAACAGGCGTGAAGCTATGTATGTATGTATTTTGTAAACACAGAAAAAGATTGTTTTATCTTCAAGACCGCATCAGCCATCAGCTTAACATTATAAAAACGTTCTTTACTATAAATTCAACTAGTATAACCAGATTCAGAATACCAGAAAGTTCTGTGACAAAGCTTTACATCGTTTTATAAAATCGTCAAAAGAAAGCGCATTGCAATGTAAAAGATAAAGTATGACGTTAAAATTGTCACGTAATTTCGTTGTTGTTGTATAGAGTTAGGGGTATTTCACAGTTAAGATAATATTAAAATATTAATAAAGCCTTTTTTAATTAAGTTTATTTTTATTAATATGTATATTTCTTTTTTCAGGCTTGTCCGGTTATCGTGCCTGCATCGAGCCTATCGGGTAAGCGACATAACACACACAAATTCAGTTTCAAGTGTTTGAAATGTATATACAATCAATGGAAAAAATACATGCACTGCACAACACATGTGTTTTGGCATAAAATTGCGTGACAGATTAATACACAATCTTATCAAAACACATATTTATACAATTTTCTGCTTGTATGCTGATTGGAATATCACTAATAAGATTTTTTTTATTGATATAACGTTTTTTTTTACCAGTATTTACCGCTATGTACCTCGTAAAACCCTTGTAATCTCACCACTATTACGTCAATTATCCATAATTAATAGATGTGGCTTATAATAGTCCACAATGCTGGCCTAGTGTGAGTTGGATCATAGCGAGATGACCCACTAAGCCTTATGTTAATACATTCTAAATGATTTTCAATACTCAATACTCAATCATTTATTGCACTCCACAAGTTAAATAGATGTTACAATAGTAGGTATAAGAAACATGTGTGGGCCTTGTCAGGCACGGCAAATGTAGGAGAGAGGAGGAACTTTGAAACTTCATAATATATTTTGTATTATTATTTACTATTTATTTATTATTATATGTAAGTATTCCATGCTATTTTACTAGTTTAATTGAATTTTGGGAACTATATAGGTATTATAACAATTATGCAATAATAATTTGTAAATTACTATTTAAATATTGTAATGTATTTTAAATATTATTTAATGTTATTTAAATTTTATATTATTCTTAAAATTAAAATGTATATGATATATATATTATATTATGAGTATATAAATATATGTATATATATAAGCTGTATGTTTAAGCTTATATTTGTGGTAATGTTAGTATTTATTTTAATTACTAATTTATTTTTTATTACTTATGTTTTATATAAATTTGTCATTTAGATATTCATTTATATGGTAGTAGCATTTACTTAATAGCATTTGTTTTAGTTTCTTTAGAAAAATATTATCTTTAGTTTCGTTTTTTATGTGTGGGGGTAACTTATTATATATTTTGATGGACATAACATATGGACTAGATGAATGCATTTTAAGACGAGAGCTTGGTAAGTTTAGTCGGTTTTTATGCCTTAGTCTCTGGTTTTTGTCTTCCCTTTTTGAGTAGAAGTTTAGATTATTTCTTGTAAACTTACATACTTCTAGAATGTACAGACTAGGTAGCGTTAGTATTTTTTGTTCTATGAAGTGGGGTTTGCAGCTATCAGTATCTTCTATATTCACAAGTATGCGTATTAATTTCTTTTGAAGAGTAAAAAGTGATGGTGCGTCTGTACTGTTGCCCCATAGGGTGATGCCATAGCTGAGCCACGCGTAGGCATAGGCGTAATAGGTGACGAGTGCTGTTTTAATGTTTGTGGATTTTTTTACTTCGCGGAGAGCATATGAAAATTTAGCTAATTTGGATTTAATTTTGTTTATATGGGATTTCCAGTTGATATGGGTATCTATGTTTAGACCTAATAAGGTAAAGTTGCTGACTACTTCTAACTTTGTATCTTGAAACGCAAAATTTATATTTAACGGCGTTTTTTGAGGCGGATGGAAAGTCATCAATTTAGTTTTTGAGTAGTTTATTT
This sequence comes from Acronicta psi, assembly GCA_946251955.1. Classification (NCBI taxonomy): domain Eukaryota; kingdom Metazoa; phylum Arthropoda; class Insecta; order Lepidoptera; family Noctuidae; genus Acronicta; species Acronicta psi. Next base: position 14,085,618 of record OX276477.1, read on the forward strand.
CTAAGTTGTGTAGGTACATCCAGGATTTTATGTTATTCAAGAGTGTTTCAAGTTCAAAATTTTTTAATAGTGCGTGTGTTACGGATTGTTCTCCTTCCGCTATGGCGGCGGGTTGTCGAATTCGCTCCCAACCCAAAACCGTGGTCATCATCAACCCATTTATTGTCCCATTGCTAGACAGGGGTCTCTTCTCAGTATGAACGGAGTCAGACTTTTGGTTGGTAGACTTAACACGCCGTCGAGAAAATTTCTCAGGGTTCCTCAAGTTGATTTCCTTCACCGCTTAAGCGAGCCATAAAATTAATAAACATATGGTCGTGGTCATATCGAATACACATTGAGCTCAGAGATGAGAACCATCCTAACCTCAGCATTAATAAAGATATCAAGATATCAGCTCAACTGGACGCTATCTTACACTTTATATTTCATCGCAGCGTCACACAAATAGGTCACGTAAAATATATTCAATAGAAAATTTATGCACGATCTGATTTGAATATGCTTTTTAGATTTCCGAGAGCGCTGCTGCGAAAGTGAAAGGAAATATGGAAGTCATAAATTAGTTTTTAATTCCATGTAAGTCGTAATTTTTAACTTAGGGGTAGTTTTTATCGGAATCATTTTACTGCTTCTGGTGGACTATGGCCTAACCCTTTTCATTTTAAAAAGTGATGCCATAGTAAAAAGGGGGCAAAGTAATAAGAATTAAATAAGTAATGAGTTAAGCAAATGAGATAAGTGTACATTGTATATTAATACTAAAGAAATCCTCAAAAAAAATTACTGGGCTTCATAGTTACTTCTAAAGGTTGGTGGTAATATAGTCTAGGTTGTCATTAAAGTTCAGAAATAAATGTCGGGGTTAAAAACTACGTTTGTCAAAGCTTTGTAAATTTTTCTTCGAGTTATCTATGGACTCGTCTGCCATCGGTGTGGGCCCTCCCTTACTAAAACCGTTGACTTCAGTCGCGTACAAAGTAAATCAGTGCAGCGTGAATATTTCAGAGAGCCCGACTGCCGATGTCTACTAACTTAGTTAGCAGCGGACTTTTATCTATCAGACTTCGAGATTGGTCCGTTTTGTGTTCTAAGAAATGTTAGTGAGACGAGAGTGCACTTTGATACTTAATTAACTTTTTAGATAAAGAAATGGCGACTTCAAACGTCTAGTTGTGTGTCTTCGGAGTCAGATACCAACTAAAGATAACTTTCATAATATAGAACTGTTGTAAGTTAGTAGTATAAACTTTTGTAATAAAAAGGATCGTCAAAATTATCGACCATTCTTCGGAATATCGTAATTATATTCTTAAGGTTATTAGAAACTAAAGTAATATAAAAATATGTTTATTATCAGCAGCTTTTATTTGAAGCAGTGATAGTCGAGTTCAAATCCGGACGCACCTCTGAAATTTCGAAATCATGTGCGTATTTATCACTCCCTTTAACGGTGAAGGAAAACATCGTGAGGAAACCTGCATGCCTGAGAATTTTTCTCGACGGCATGTGAAGTCTGCCAACACGCATTAGGCCAGCGTGGTGGACCTAATCCTTCTCGTATTGAGAGGAGACCCGTGCCCGGCAGTGGAAAAATATTGGTTGATGATGATGATTATGTTTATTATGATTATGACTGACTGCCTGACTGATCTGCGCACAGATTTAATCACTGAACGGATTGGGCTGAATCTTGGCACACAGATACCTAGTTATTATGACGAAGGCTTCCGCCAAGAGCCAGGACTAGCTAGTCAACATGGATACCTTGAATATCCCGACTGTGCCCGACGGGTTCAATAATGAACGAAATTATTGTACTGTCTATCACCTAATCACTTACATTATTAATGCAATAAATATTGAGTTTGAGTATCCTGGAATTAATGAAAAAAAAAGTCATCAAGGGTAAAAAATGTTTCTACTCCAAATACTTTGCCTTCCATCCTGAAAAAAAAAACACCTTTATTCATCAGTGACGTCAGTTGATGGATAGCCATCACAATGATGATGACGATGATATTTAAGAATTGCTATGATAAACAATTAATGTCAAATTACATTATTTGTAACCGGCATTTCTTCAGCCAACATTTGTCTGCAAGCAAACGCCCCAATTACAGCTTCATTGTATTATATCTTCGACAAATAGACAGTTTATTCTGCTCTACTGGGAACACACCGGTACTAGCAAACTATGATTGTACATACACAACAAACACAGACATAGTCGCGTGTCAACACGTAATTATTCTGTGTATTCCTTCAAAGAATAGATGTGACTATGTTTCTTTTCCGTGAATGGTGAAGACAGAACTAAAGCTATTACTGCGTTGCTTTTTTAATATTATTCAGCCTATTACTATACCATTGTGAACTCGAGAACACTGTTTTCTCAGATTGAAATTCAATTACGTTGAACACTGAGGACTCTTGTGAGCTGGCTGGTATAACACTGAAAAAATCTTGGTATAGTTTTTATAGAAGAGAACACAGCTCTTTGGGGTTTCTTTTATCGTCATTGCGTTTAATATAAACAATAAAATTTAAGTTTAAAACTACAACCCGCTGACTACAGAAGAAATAAACTGATAATCATGTAACAAGAACATAATTCCTATGTCACCTTCCTGATAAACAATTTACTGAATTGAAATCAACAACAAAAGACACTGCTGTGTCCAAATTATAGCCGTGATCACATGCCACCCATATTATATTTAAGTTTGCATCCCACAAACTGGACACAACAATTCCTTTAAGCTCGCCTTAAGACCAAACATCTGTAACCGTGCAGAACGAGGTTTTACAATTTGAAATATTTACTTGTAGGTACCTCTTATCGTCTCTATCATTATTTTAATATCTGAATATTACTTAGAATAGTAATAAATTACGCAATCTTAATCCCAGTATTAATTTGAACAGTTACAATTCAGTTTAATTAAACATTTGATTGATTTTACAAGTATATTCTCAGTAAGTGGACCGCGCGGCAGGAAATATGATACGAATTTATCTCAAAACTGCGTGTTGCTGCGTCTGCTGAGTAAGAGTTCCTGTTCGATTCCCGGTTCAAGTAGTGTTCTCTATTAAATTTTCAGTAATATGTCAGGACTATGTCTGGCTAATTAGTGCACTTCTACAGCCTAATCCGTCGAAGAATGCGGGCTAATATAGTATACACTTAATGATATACATACATGATGTGAAATAAGTACCTACTTGCCGCTATGCAAAACTCATGTATATTATTATTTCGATCTTTTTGTAAAGTAAAGCCGTGTTTGCCATTGTGAGTCTTTGGATTCTTTACATTGGGAAACCCTTCCGCTAGTGAACCGAAAGCTTCCCCTTGGAGAGCACATTAAACTTCCGGGCCACCCTAAGCCTAATCCTCAATGCCAATTGCGCAATTTCTTGCTTCAAAATCACGCTTCTCCACTAAACGCAAACATTTTATACAATATTTGCAAATACATCAAAATAAGATTGTTATTTCGTAATATGTAACAAAAGCCTCTAGTCCATTGGTTGAAAGCGTGGCTGCTTAGCTTGAGGATCTAGGTTCGATTTCCAGGTTGAGCAATATTATTGGGTTTTTTCATTTAGAATATTAGCTTAGTGTTAAGATTTGAGCACGGTCGATGGATCGCTCCCTATGACACGGGACTTTTAGCATAAAGACACTATAAGTACACATTAGTACTCCCCTGCCAAACCCATCCACGCTTGTATACATAGGGGTGAAAGTATTTTATGTGCTATGAAACAAAATACAACGTAAAGATTTTTAGCACTCAATATAAAATACACAAATAAATGATTTACATAAAATTATTATATGTAAACTTTACTAATAACACATTTCACTTTGAAGTCTAAAAAAACAAATTATTAAATAATATTAAAATATTTTCGACATACTTAAATAACGTAAGTGTTCTCGAGAAACTTATTTAATTTCAACAATTTCTCATGAAACTTTTTAAAGTATTAATTTTATCGCTTGGCGTCTCTCCAAAATGTAATACAGGGCACTTAATGCTATTTATAACGACAAGTGTCTCGTCTTCGAAGGTATTTTGTTAAATGGTGATTTAGGGATTATTTCAAGAGGGTAGGCAGGGCTCTCTACTGAGCTGCTACTCTAAATTGAACCACGCCAGATTGTAATAAATTATTATATCGAAACTAATAAGTTTAAGATTGTAGCTTGAATTTTTATTTGAAATTTTAATAAGCTTTTTCAAATTCAAACCTATGAAAAGTTGTGTGCGTTAGCTGCACGATTCTAAAAAAATATATGGAATAGAATCTGAAAAGTTCCTGTCAGTTATTATATCTTATGTTTTTAGAATTTTCACTAGGTATAGAAAATATATTTTTACGTCTGTCTGTCTGTTTGCGATACACTCAATAACTACTAAACGAAATTAGATGCGGTTATACCAAAACCTATCAAATCATACAATAATTTGTAAGGGTTTTGTGTAAATTGGCTAAAATATAACAATAAAGGTGGAAGATATCGCTTCGTGCGAAGCCGGTTTCAAATAAGCTGCTATGAAAATGCAGCTACAGTGTGATAAATACATTCGGGCCGAAAATCCTTATAGATCATCTACCGCTAAGGGAGGCGTCTTTCTGTCCGGGTAAAACCAACACTCGCTTTCCCTATGCAACCCCTGATTAATTTCTTCACACCCTTATTCATAGACCTATTATATTAGTAACTGTTATATATAACCTCTGTACTTAGAATACCTACATACATACACGCATTCACGCCTTTTTTCACGCCCACAGGGGTAGGCACTACTCTACGATTGCTACGATTTACTTACGATTTACTTACCTAATAAATGTAATTGTATAAAAAAAGAAAAAAATAATTATGAAACACACACACAGTGCTTCCTCTCTCCTACATTGCTGTGCCCGACGAGGTGCATAATGAACAAAATAATTGTACTTTTTACCACATAACTACTTACATTGTGGAATGCAATAAATATTGATTATTGAGTATTCTTACCTATGTGCTTCTTTTGCTTCGTCCACGTTCATCCATTTTATTATGCACACGCCGGCACCGGTTGCGAGTAACCTGACCTTTTTGTAGGTCCTCACCAATAAGGTTGGTGTAAGTCTTTCTAAGGCGTCATCTCCCAGCGCTTCCACTGAAATTCGCCTTATAAATCTCTTTTATCAATCGTCGTTCATACATTCTCTCGTCATGCATACTTAGACACTGTAATGAAATAAACTTCACGCTTCAAAGTCTAGCACGCAATTTGTATGGATTGCAGTTGAAGAACATGTTGCGAAGACTGTGATATTGCGTCGAGATTGAAAAATTCATACAAAATGCAATTTACATTCAAGACAGGATTCAGTTCCAGGTTGATTTGCGAGCAAAATGAGAAACATGGGATGTGTTTCTCATTTGCCTGCAGATCAACGTGACGCTAATAAGATGTAACTGTGCTGCATATTATATTATTCAAAGAATGTCGTAGAAAATGCTTTTGACTGCACTCGTGAACAAATATTTGTGTTTTCCTCTGATATTGTTTAGAGTCTTTATGTACTTTGTATCTGTTATTAATGAAATAAATAAATATTCCAGGTCTTTACACAGCACCATCTAGTCCCAAACTAAGCAGAGCTTGTACTATAATGGGTACTAGACGATGGATATGATACTTATAAATACTTTTTTTATAATAATTAAAAACACCCAAACACTTATATACCTACATCACGTAAAATAAATATTTGTTTCCCATGGGACTCGAAGCCACGACCTCGTGATTAGCAGTCCGGTATTCGAACCACTACACCACAGACGTCAAATAGTCATGCGACGACAAAACGCACAAAAGCGTAGCACAAAGGCTGGAAGCCCAAACACATGGGCTTACTGGTTTTCTTTATGACAATTTTATGAAGCCACAAGTTTGTAAGTTTTGCAAGTAGTTAACAAACTAAAACTGTTAAATCAGCAAAATTGTTGGGCGGGTTGTGCAAAAGTTAAAACGAGTTGCAAGTTACTTGTGGGAAGATTGAGACTTACGGTTAAAGTATTTGTTAAATTAAGGGAAGCAGTTTACAGTGCACTTAAGGTTTTGAATTTGTTTTACAAAAATATTGTTTACTTACCAGCAGTAAATCCAATGTTCTTTGCCAAAACATAGATATATTTCATTTATACTTTATGCACATGTGTACAGAGGCGACACTCAATGCCAAAGGCATTTTCTACCAGTCGACCATAGGATGATGCAGATAGAAATTGGTAGGTGCATTAATACTACTTGGTTTAGGCCCTATGCGACTACAAAATATATCAAGCAACTGGATTTACAAATAAAATGCCGTATTACTAAAACATTATCGAACTGCTCGATATGAGATTAGAGCTCAGGGAATCACGCTCAGCAGTACCAGGCCAATGAGATAGACAAAAACATTTCTTGTTAATTGAATAAATAAAATCCTGTTGTCTGTGGTTTCGTGCGCAAGACTTTTTAAAACAAAGGGAACCATATGTAATCTGTTGACTTTCGTATTTATACTATAGAGAGTATAGTATATATTTAAACGGAGCCACATAAGTATTTACTGCAAAACATTTTGCAAGCGTCTGTAAGTGTTTCACCATCCTGATCAAACACTACAGAAGTATATGTATATATACAATATAATATGTAAAGACAACAGGGTCCCTTTCAAGGTAAATATTTGTATGGTAGCACTTCTTAGAGACTACCTCATTAGTCAAGTGGCCGTAAGCGCGACTGCTACCATAGAGCTGTTGGGTTCGATTCCCAGGTCGAGCAGGTTGGGCTTTATTTATACAATTTTCAGTAATAGCAAACATCGGAATTATAATTTTTATATGAATATTTAAAACTATAATTATGCATCTACCTACCTACCTGTAAATAGGGAATGATAAGAGATAATATAATAAACCGCACATAAATTTACAAATTATGCGTTTAAATATAATCCAAATGATTTATTTTACTGGATAAACATATAATGTAGGTACTATAGGCAAGTTTTTTACCATTCTGGATTTTAATTTACTGCAGTAAATAAAAAACTCGTTACGCCGGCAGGTACTCAAAAAAAAAAACAAAATTGAAACTATTTAACAAGCTCCATTAATTGAGGTTGCTATCCAGAGCGATGTAGTCTATGCCCTCGATAAATTGCTACATAGAATTAAGGTACCTTTGATAGACACTTTATTGGTTGGGATTTAAATAAATTGCGACAATCATGTACTGTTATCGTTTTTATTAATGACATTCAGACATTTCAATTTATTCTGTACAATATACAATGTATTTTTATAACGTTTGGCGTACTCCCCGCTATTTTTTCTGACATATATGTACATTTTTCATATAACATTTTTGCTTTGTTATGTTAGACCGTAATACATTTTTACTGTATGTGCGATAACTTATAATATAGTAAAGTAATGGAAGCAAAATGATTGTAGAATTCTTAGAATATGGAAGATGGTTCTTTGAAATGAAATGAAATGAAATGAAATGAAATGATATTTATTCTGCAAATAGATCTTTTCAGACACTTTTACAAGTCAATGTTTGTTTTGCGATTTTGTGCTAGATGGCGTCGGCATTTCCTAACTGACGACCTCTGAGAAGAAACGCCGAAACAAACTCAGAGAATCATGGTCTCTTTTAAAGTCCAGACATAGTTTTTTTTTTTTTTTTTTTTTATATCAATTTGCCATACAATCTAGTAGAATACCAATTATTTTTACCAAAAGCAATAACTCACACAATTTGATCACTAGTATTATTCATCGAGAGATCATAAGTATTATGTAACAGCCTAAGGGCTTGTTTCACTAGTAAGTTTCCGTTTTACTGGGTAGAAAATTTCATACAAATTTTGTTCCATTTTTTTATTTATTCCCATTTTTTTTTATTGTTCCCCGTATTTTGATGAAGTTAATAAATGTCTCTTTGGTTAAAGTGTCATTTGACGTATAAACCTTTAAAGCAGAGGTTGCCAACACGCGCCCCGCACATAGTATTAACTACATTCAACTTTTATTCAGGGTCATAAACCGCCAAAACAAAATAGTAGTGCGGCAGGACGTGAAATAGTCTTTACATAATTTGGCTCTGCAGCCGAAAAGGTTGGTCACCCCTGATTTAGAAAGACTAAAGCACCGACATGCAAAGAGCAAAGGGGCAAAGGTCTTAGATCAATGCTCTTTTCTTTGTATGCTATGTCACAGAGTAAAAAGTAACTAAGTCTAGATGTACTGTATTCTTGCGACGTCGGACGTAACGAACGCTATCCGATTATGCTCAACATGGCTCTAGATACTTTGGCGAACGCTGCATCGAATTGAGTTTAAGTCGAGGACATATTTATATAAAGCAACGACACGAATATTTTAAGAATACACGTAAAAATAACATAGCATTCATAGCTTAAAAATATTTACCTTTTTCTTTATATTATTGTTATTTAATATTTTTTTCCTATAATTATCTTCAAAATTAATTTCGTTTTGTAACTTAATTTAGGTAGTTATCATAAATAACTGGTAATCTTACCATTAAGTACTCGCTGCTTTCTCACTGATTGTAAGTATTACCGTAAGGAAACTCCAGGTCTAATTTAATAAGCAATTGTTTAGTTTTGTAATGTGTCAATGTGACTGTTTGTTTCTTAAATAAATAAAATAAATTCATGATATTTATTTATTTAATTTTATTATTAAAACTACACGGACTGCAATGACTGCCCTTAACATTTCCTCAAGGTATTCGAAATCATGTTACATTGAGAGCTCACAAAACGTTCAAGTTTCGGTGCAGTCGGGTTTTATAGTGTTGACAGGCGACACAAAACACCGCAATACTGGCTAACGCCTGACACACACGTAGACGTGGAGTTCTGTTACGACATCCTGTCTTCATAGTTTTGAGAAGTGAAAATACTATACTTACTAATGTTATAAATGCGAAAGTAAATCTGTCTGTCTGTCTGTCTCGCTTTCACGCCAAAAGTACTGAAGCGATTTAAATGAAATTTGGTACAGAGATAGTCTAGAGCCTGAGAAAGGACATAAAAAGGGGCTGTTAGGGGTTGAAATAGAATAGAGGATAAGTTATAAGAAATACCTAGACTACGCCGGCGAAGCCGCTGGCGGAAAGCTAGTAATGTAATATTTAACAATAACAACATCTCTAAATACATAATATAACCTATTGTTTCCCCTCTAATTATAAGATATAAGGGATGGATATAAGGGAAGAGGAAGACCAAAGAAAAGATGGATGGACTGTGTGAGAAAGGATATGACCACAAAGGAAGTGAATGATGAGATGACGGCTAATAGAGATGTATGGAAGAAAAAGACATACTGCGCCGACCCCAAGTGAATAGGGATAAGGGCAGGAGGATGAGGATGAGGATGAGCCTAGTGGTCGTAAGCGCGACTACTACTACGTTCCCTCAGTTCGATTTCCAGGTTGAGCAAAGTGGGTTGTTCTATGAAATTCTCAGTAGCAGCTTAGTTTAGATTTTTGACAGTATATTACATGGAACTTATAACAGCAAACTTTGCGCGGACAATAAGTATACCTCTGTCGAACTCCTCGGCGAATACAGGCGTAATGGTTATGAAATATCACATACACAAATGGAAACGAAGCATAGGTAATCCATCCAACAGTCTGTTATGTATGTTCAGCATGGAACTTTTAAAACTATTTCAAAATATCATGATCTTAAAATATTTACTGTTTACATTACGTTTACAAATTCGGAGAGTACACCAATAAGATTTTAAATTGACAACATTTATGCAAAATATGAAAATGTTAATAAATACTTTGGATCCAAACAATAATAACGTGATTTGTAGCTTATTACCAAATTGGCACGTCCACTTAATTATATTTACAAATAAATACATGTTCATTATCACACTGTACCGTATATTGACACCAATGCGTTGTAGAAAGAGCGGTCGCAGGACCAATGAATGACAGATAATAACATTATTCAAACTATTTATATTATTCCCTCTAATTTGATTAATAAATAAATGTTCCTGACATTCAATTAATTTCATTTATGCTCGCTTTTGTATGTTTCTGGGAAATCATTTAGGACAAAATTTCATTGTCTGGCGCCCGCGAACTTGTCGATGTTTTTTGTCTGAAAACTAATTTAATATTGTGAGTGCCGAAAAAAAAATTGTCCATGTTTGGCGTAGACTCCTCGCCAATACCTGTGCGCTAAAGGGAGACAAATATTTTTGTTTTGAGTTTGTGTAAGTGGCCCGCGACACGGAGTGCCTGCATTGGCTCTTTTCTAACCTGGTAAAAGAAACAGTTTCATTTAAATATTCTGATCTTAAATGACACGATTCTCTCTACCACGCATTGCGTTCGTTCTTCGAGTCATTTTGTGGATGTTTTATGTCGCGTTGTGGTTACAACAGATGTTGTCGTAGTCACAATGTAACTTTGAAAGTTCAACCAAACAGAACACAACCACAAACGACATTTTGCCTTCACTTATAAGTACGTCGCCGTCAACCGCAAACGAGTCTGTAAATATACCTTAATTTAATATAGCTGCTTCCGCTTACAAATAATTCCCAAAGAAGAAAAAAAATATTTTCTAGTTCGAACCAAATTAATTTTCGCGGTCCATTGTGCGCTTTTCAAGACACAATCATCGGGAAGGTAATTGGAAAACGCAGTGGATTGCAATAGACGTTTAATCTCGGTTCCTCGCAGTTCCTTTACGTTTAAAGAATTGTATGTACAATTATATTCTATCTAGGGGGGAGACTTCGAGTCCTCGAGTGGGGTTTACAAAGGCCAACACTTCTTCCAGTTCAGTCCTGTCACGTTTCACGACACCGTGGTCTTTTAAAGCCACGAACGCTTTTCCAAGAATAGCGTGTTAGGTGTATTGAAACTGGGGAAATGGGAAAATTTTAAGTGCAAAAGTGTACTGGAAATACATTTAGGATTTCAAGGATTTCTTGTAAGTGAAACAGAAATACATTTTACTTTGATTGCCGTTTGTTGAGAAAGTTGAGAGAACATATATATGCTGTGAGGTTGCGAGTCAAACTCGAAAGGATTATGCTGCTATTTTCGTGATGACATAATGCTTTATTTATGTAGGTATCTGATAACTACAGGAATTTAGGAAATTAGGGACTATAATTTAGTTGTAATATGAGTTTTATACTGTTTCCATGTTGTCGGTTGTATTCCTGAATGCAGATATATACAATAGAATCGCTGGCAAAATATCAAATGTTTATTAATCAAATACAAATTGTAAATATTTTAATTGTAAAGAATATAATTATATGATTATGAATAATGAATATGATTTCTGAATGTTGAAAAAATCTTATTATAAAGTTAGTGGACGACTTTTTGGTGGTGATTCCAAAAAAAATTTACCGACTTCATAAAAGGAGGATGTTTTGGATTCTCTTTGGTTAATATTTGTTTGATGTCTAAAGATAGATCCAAAGCCATATGAAGTTTAGGTAGTTAATATTCTGAATAATGAAATATTAATTACTCTCGTTAGAAATAACAAGCTTTAATTTTTCAGCTGGCATCAAAGTCGGCTTGTATAAGTCTAGTATAGTCTTATATAACAAGATAGTAATAACTAGAACGCTGGCAGGCTCTCAGTATCCCTGTGTATAGATGTAGCTACATTTTTATGTGGCTTGGCAAGAAACTACACGATAATATACGAGTGCAGAATAATTATGGCCATTTTGTTACTCTGTGGTGTACTCCGAGCTTAATCTGCGAAATAAAATAGGCTGTAATAAATATGCCAGGCAGGCATATAGGCCTATAGGCTAAAGCGGGCATACTGTTGTGTTCATTTATTATAGTCTTACTAACTTTTTTCTACGGTATCACTGCAAGAGACTAAGATGGAATGAGCAGGATGCAATCTATTCCCTTGAATTTAAAACCTTACTGAAATCTGTTCAGCAGTTTAGGCATGAAAAGGTCCCGTCATGGTCGTGATGAATGATACTGATCCCATGGCCATGACTTAAAGGGCTGGAGAAGGCAAATGCGGTTTTTAGTCGGTACGAGACCTACATACCATAAAAAAATATTTCCGCATAAAAAAAGGTAACAGACAAACAGATACCTAATTACTTTTGCACTTATAATCTTAGTATTGATTCAATTTCATTTTAAAAATCTTTTATTTTAAATTCTCTTAATATTGGTAGTCAACTGTACTGAAAGTAGTGTTGGCCCAAAAACTATTAAAATAATAACAAATTGAGCAAAGGACTTGATATTTTTTGTAATTTATCTAATATTTAGAATCTTAGAATTCGCGTGCTCATATTAAACTGAATTAATTATGTGTATCTTTAGCCTTTACCATGAAAATATAATATATCTTTACATTATGACGTTATATCTCACAGCGAAATATAAATAACATTTTATTTTACAATAACACTATGTTACATGGAAGTGTCTGCGTTGTTTTTTTTAATATTTCTAGCAATATTTATAGGTGTCGACATTCAAATATCAATCAAAATCAAAATAGTTTTATTTTCATATAAACCATATACAGTATTCTCCTTGGGGATTAAAAAGAAAGAAAAAAAATACACAGACAGACGGAAAGGAACGGACAGAAAGGAAAGGTAAAACTTAGTTTTATATTTTTATAATATTATGTAAGTGATTTCTTGATAACTTCGACATTTTATTCAACAACGTCGATAAGCAAACTGATTCTAAAATCTTGAACACACAGTCAAAAAGACACGTTATTTATTATTTTTTACAAAGCTGTTTCATTTTCCGTTACCTACATTGAAAAAGAAAACCATCAACAGAAATTATATTTAAGCAACAGGACCTAAGACACAGTTTTGTATGAATAGTTTAACTATTATAAAGTTCAAATGTTTGGTTAACCGCAACAGTTTAATTGGGCCGGATTTAAACTTGTTATCGCACAACAACACTATTGTTCTTGGATTGTCGCGATTCAACTAATTTAATCATTTATTTACTGTACAATAGAACCCGTTTTCACCAACTAGTTTCTTAGGGTGAAAGTTCTGCATAAAGGATAATAATTATAAGTTTATTTGGAACTGTCTGTGAAGGTTGTTGCTAGGGCTAAGAAATAAGTTTAACATGTAACCTATGATAAAAATAGTAAACAGAGTGAATTGGTTACTTTTAGACAATCGTGTTCCATTGTCGGCCACATTGTCATATTATTATAACAGCAGGTGAGGTAGTGATGAAATGCAAGCTTATCAAAAAGAAAAAGATAATTAATAATGTGACGCCTTTAAGAAATAAAAAAAACCCCGAACTTTTAGGTAGATTTTCTAACTCTTGGTTTAAGGTTCCTATCTTGGATGTGTTTAGGAAAACCATTGCAGGAAGATCGTTCTAGTGTCGAAGAAATTGCTAGATTTATATCTGTTCAACGCAGACACTTCTCAAACTATCTTAACACGATATTTCACAGCTGCGTGACACATGTCGCTTGTCAGTTCGTATGTCACATCACACTAGTACTTTACTTCACTAATGAAGGCACTTGTCTTCTTACTAAGAACAGTAACGTCCACACTGTGGTCTCCAGGCGAAGCCGCGAACTGCTGCTCGCTACGGCATCTGTGGGCAAGAAGAACTATTAGACATACCAACAGGATACGTTAAAAATCAAAGCGGCTTTAGATCTTCCATAAAAGATATCGACACAATATTAACTTTATTATAATACTAGCTTTCCGCCAGCGGCTTTGCCCGCTATCCCACGGGAACCATAGATTTTACCGGGATAAAAAGTAGCCTATGTGTTATTCCAGACTATAATCTATCTCTGTGCCAAATTTCATCCAGATCCGTTCAGTAGTTTTTGCGTGAAAGAGTAACAAACATCCATCCATCCATCCATCCATCCATCCTCACAAACTTTCACATTTATAATATTAGTAAGATAAGATAAGATAATTTAGTACCTATAAAATTTATTATCTTCTTTTTATATCACTTCGGCATGTTTTTAAAATGTTTTTTATTTCAAATAAGTGTGTACTAAAGTTTTAGGACATGACTTATTAACAAATTGAATATCCGATACCAAACCGATTAAATGGTGAGCGAGCTTATCATTTATATTCTGGAACAGTGCCAAGTCTGGGGCAATTGCTTTTTTCGATTGCGAATTGCGATCAAATGTTCTTTAGGAACCGTAAAAGCGTAAGAGTTGGTTGTCTATTCTTTAAATATTAAAGATTTCTTGTAAATAAATATCTTTATAACTCTGACGGTTTCGGCATGGTCTTTTTACACTTCCCATAGATTAAATTGATATTTTAAGCAACGATTTAATTTTTTTAAGCTAACTAGGCACAAAACAAATCCAAACTCCGAGCTGCTACCGAGAATTTCATAGAAAAACCCCATCATAACACTTTGCTCGACCTAAGAATCGAACCCCCTCTAGCGTAGAAGTCGCGCTTACGACCACTAAGGCTAATAAGGCAGTTAAGTACTTAAAAAGGCGTCTAAAAAAGCATTTAAAACATAAAACGAACGTAACTCTCAGCAAAATATGTAAAATCCATTCATAATAAATTCTAACTTCCAAAATAAACGGAGCATACATTTTCGTAATATCTGTCGAAAATTAAACTTAATATTACAGCGATATATGGCGCATGTCATATCCAGTAAGATGCGTCACGATCAGGGAACGGAACCCAAACTCATTTACATAACAAATTCTAAAGTACAACTAAAATAAAGTACAGAAGTACTAAGTATATTATGTAAAAATATTTTTTTGAAGATTATGTCTGAGCAATCTGAGCGGATTTTCTCGGAAAAAATAAGAAAATACGAGTATGTAATGTATAAGAATTTGTAATTTGGCGTAATGTTCCGTTTTTCAAATCTGATATTTCTATTGCAGTACCTACAAAGGCTTTTATTCGTGCTTTTAAAAAAGAATGTTGCACTTAATAGGCTTCTAGAAGGACTTTTTTTTTAAGTTAAGTGATTTGGCATTATAATACTAATAATAACTGCAGTATAGATCTTAAGCGTGACTGCAATGCTTGAAGTCCTAGGTGCGACTCCCTGGTGGACCAGTGTTGGTTTTTAATGTAAAGTCTCAGTAGCATCTAGGAGTTTCGGTTTGTGTCCGGCTGATGGCAATAGGCTCACGAACATTACATGGGACTACAACATAGGTACTGGCAAACTATGGGTGTATAGTCGACCATAAAATTGCTTTATCACCCTTAGAGTGAATGTCGTTTGCATATCACAAAACAACAAGGTGTATTTTTGCTTACAAGACTTAGTAACAAATCTGTCACTCGGACTTGTAAGTAATTTACTCATTATCGATTGATAATGATCCTTAGTAAATTTAATTTTGACGGAAGTTTTTGTCAAAAGTGGTAAGGTAAAGCAATTTTATGGTCGACTAAACATTATTAACTTTGCCTATTTGTGAAATACAACCATGAGTTAATATTGAACACTTTTGCAGTATCATTCGATGTAGACCTACTCTCTATATCAGTCTACTTTGTGGCACTCCCTGGCACGTCAGTAAAATGCGATTTTTATAACTTGATAATTACGTTGGTGAAACTTTTTCGCTTTATACCGGTGTTGTCACCAGGGAGTGTAGTTTTATGGGCAATAATGTTTATTTTCGTGTGTGGATACCCCATAAAAAGTGACGTAAAGTATATTTTAGATTTCCTAATGTAGTCATAGAATTTTTAAAGGGTTGCCATATTATTTTATTTGGAAGGACGGCCGCCTTTTGAAGGTTTCCCCCCGTAGACGATAAAAAGCTGGATACATTAATGTTATTGTTTTCCAACCACCCTTGTTTTGCACGAGTTCATAAATTATAGCATAAAACCTCCCTAGAATGTAAAGTCAACTTTAATTGATTAAAAAAATGAAAAAAAGTATTTTGAACTCTGACGACTGAATACTGTACTTTCTCTCTCCTCTCCGTTGTCCTAAGTACCTGAAATCGGGTTCCGCTTCCACTTTAACTTAAGTCGTATTTACTAATGTACGTCTGTATTCCCCGAAGAGTTGACAGAGGTATATGTTCACTCACAGTTCACTGGTAAGTTTAGGTTCCATAATATAATAGGAGCTAGCTTAAGTTGTATTAATTTGTCTGTAATCTAATGATATTTGAAAGAAATCACGAACCTAAAAACGCGTTCAAATAAAAACATTTTGATCAGTCCATCATACTCTTTTAAATAAAAAGTATTTATTTTGGGTATTCCATATTTCTCTTAAAAAGATAATAAAGCCTTCACTTAGCGGGAAAATATTTTTAAATCATCTTTCTCGCCGAATTCACCGTAGATGCCTGAGTGTTTTTTCATAATACCTCAAAGTGCTCAAAATTCCGTGGATTCCGTGAACTTTGAGGAATTAACAAAAAAAAGTAAACGCAATCTGGACTTTAGTCGCAAATATTTCGATTAAAAAAATAATCTTTCCGTTTAAGGCAATTTTTCGCGCCATGTTTTGGTTTAGCGGTCCGGGAATTGAAATAAAGCTGAGGAAGTTTTAATCAAAAGAGGAACTTATTAGAGTGTTCTGTATTTGTTGCTGGACCGTATCATATTGTATTGCGTATGTCGTAGTCAAATGTTACCAAAAAAACATAGCAAGTTTGTTTGGAATGTTCTGTGACGTGTATTCTAAAAAGGAGTATAGGTACTTCTGTCGATAAACTTTTTGGAATCCTGCAGTGGTAAAATTTGCAGCATTGAAGTTATGCTGGACCTGCCACCGCTGCATCTGTTCATACAACAGGAGAAGGCGAGAGGGGGGGGGGGGGTTACTTCGTACTATACTAGTAGGACTTGTTCGGGCTAATGACCGAACATTTGCTATAGTCAGCAATTTACTTTACATCGCGCCATTCGGACATGTCACCGACAGTTCGCCGTCAGCAAGCGTATGGTGTACTCACCTATCAATTAGCATTAATTTGTTATATTATCAGTAATTATTTTAAGTGCAAATCAGTTATATTTTAGCATTATTTTATATTATCAATCAGTGTTAATAAACCCTATTATCTAGCTATCCTCTTCGTATCATTTATCATCCAATGTACCTAGCCCGTACAGGACTTAAAACCTCTTCCCCACCGCCTTTGCAACGGGTACGACCCTACATCTTGCACCACAACGCCACAATTAAAATAACACATTCTCATAAACAACTATGTGTAGCTTAAAAATGTGAAGCCTCAAATGTGTTTGACTGTCTGTTTATCAGACATATTCAGTATCAAACGAATTCACTCTCGCACTACTACATTCGTACAGTTGTTTAGCACGCATGGCTGTGTCGTCATGTGACGTCATCGCTTGTCGTCAAAAAAAAGGGTGCCAACCCTTTTTCTTCAATTTTCATGCCCAGCGTTTCGTGTGCGATGTCAGTTTCAAAAAAATATTCTAATGTTCGTATTTTATTTTAGAACGTTGAATGTTTGAGTGACGCATTTTTATGAAAAAGAGTTTAGGTACATTTAAATTACTATGGGCTTAGGTTTATAGAATATTGATTCATTTAGTTTTTAGAGAATTCATCCTTGTCATAGATGGCTCGAAGAAATTAATTGTAGAAATTAATTGATTATAGCACAATAATTATCCGCTTCTAAATTTTCAGATGTACAAAACATCTATTTAAACTTAATTAACAAAAACATATTATATTATAAGCCCAAGCCCTTCAACTAACGGGTAAAAGGGTTATTAATTTAAGCACCAAACTTTGTAGTTTTGCATTACTTTAAAAAATGATAAAACTGCTATAACATAAATGAAATTGTCTTTCATCCGCTAAGAAAATAATTTGGGATATTCCTACGGGATTGGGAAATTGGGACGAGGGTAACTGTGGGTTATGGCTAGTTTACAATACTTACTATTTTTACTAAACATATACGAGGATATATGCGGTCGTGGTGCGACGTACAGCCGCACGGACATGCTGCGCACGTGCGGCGGGCGCGTGGCGACGCTGGCGCGGCAGCGCAGTGCCAGGTACCCGCGGTGCGTGGGGTAGTCGTCCGGGTACACGTGCAGCGTGCGCCACGACGCGCGCAGCCCATCCCCGTCCGCCCCGGACACCACTGTACCCGGGGTTATTAGAGGATCCTGGGGGAGAGAGAAATTATTACTTTATTTGTGGACTGAGCGCTACTGAATTCATCTGGGGTAACACTACCGTCTTCCAAATATTCTGCCACTAAGCAATAATGCCCATATAGTCAGAGGTCTCGAGTTCGAATCCAAGACACACACCTCTTTGAAATCATGTGCGTAATTATCACTTACTTTAATGAAGGAAAACATCGTGAGGAAACCTGCACGCCAGATATATTTTCTCGACGGCATGTGAAGGCTGCCAACCCGCATTAGGCTAGCGTGGTGGACTATAACCTCATCCTTTTCATACCGAGAGGAGACCCGTGTCCAGCAGTGGGAAAGTATATGTACCAAATTTCATTTAAATCAGTTCAGTAGCTTTGTCGTGAAAGCGTGACAAACAGACAGACAGAGTTACACAGTGACAGAATAATTATTAGTAAGGATAACCATCAAAGAAAAAATACAGACAGAAATCAGAACAGTGTCGTTGTAGTTCGTAATTTAGTTAGTAATAAAGAGTTAAATAAATAAAAAAATAAATAAATAGTTCTCCCATCAGAATAAAAAGGGAATAAAGCCTGGTGAGATGAGATATTGGTGGTCCATCCACAAACAAATCCTTGCACAAACACAACCCGTAACAACTACTGGCCATACAAATATTAGTTCGATACCGGGATGGAGTGTAGAAGTCAATCGTTCACCCACTGCGGTGAGCCGGCTGCCTGCACGGGTCAATTACCACTATTACCTGTACATATTTGCGTAATCCTTTGGAGATTCTAGAGGTAATTGGTAAATCACTAATACGTGACTGTGGGATAGGTGAAGCATCTGTTGCATAATCTATGCAACACTGCAAACTATCTCTAATATTCAAATATGGAACCTTGCAAATAGTTCTTGGTAATTTAAATAAAAATAATCTAAATACTTTGACTAGAATTTTACTGATTGTTGAATCTTCTAATGACATGACTATTGAAAAATCAAGTTATAGGTTTCGAGATTAAATCCAGGGTTTTTCGGAATAGATATTATAAAAAAATATCACTCGTATACGTGGTGATAAAAACTTCGTGAATGTCTTCCAACCCGCCGAAAATATATTAAAATATAATAAGTCTAAAGCCTAAACCCCCTTCACCCCCGTCATTTTAAGAGGTGATCCGTGCACAGCAGTAAACAAGACATAGGCTTGATAATGATAAGATTTAATAAATTAGAACATTAAAAAAGTCTCTTAAAACTTAAAATTCTATAAAATACAACTTTGATAAAGTACAGACAATGCAACCTATTTATCCAACTATTCATAACCCAATAAACTTGGGCGAGCACTTAAAATTCAAAAAAAAAATTCCACAAAACCGAGTTCTTAAAAAAAACTTTATCGATGGCGCAATAGTTTGCCATTGTTGTTGTCGACAAATACA
Organism: Acronicta psi; assembly: GCA_946251955.1. Taxonomy (NCBI): domain Eukaryota; kingdom Metazoa; phylum Arthropoda; class Insecta; order Lepidoptera; family Noctuidae; genus Acronicta; species Acronicta psi. Next base: position 14,105,331 of record OX276477.1, read on the forward strand.
CAAAGTTGGTCTTTGTGTCTGTTTGTCGACAAACTGTGCACTTACGGCCAATTTCATCTCTTAAAACTTTCGCTGGGACGGCGAATAACTTACGTATAACTTGACCCACATTCGCGTTCCCGAGTTACGATTGATTCGGTTATCTTATTGTGTTGTAGTTTTTGCAAGTTTTGCTTTGCAGACTTGAATTGAGTGATGTATGGATTTGTAGTTGGTTTTTTAATGGGTAGGTTTCATAATTTTATTATTGTATAATATGTATTAGCTTTTTTAACTGTTGTTTCAGCGTGTAGGAGAAATTTTGGCTAGTTCGATGGACATTAATCTTAGGGGGCTTACCTCAATCACTTTTGATTGAACTATGTTTATAAGAGTTCCGGTGTAACTTGCTTAGGATACTATCATGCATGTATTCCTCATAGGGTTAGGCAGAGATGTACTGCTGTTCGATCACGACGCTCCCATGTAATAGACAGCGAAAGTATTACAATCAACCGGGTACAAAAATGCCCAATAGGAGCTCAACTCAGAGCTCCTATTGGGCATTTCACAAAAAAAACCTACAACACTGCTCGACATGGGTATTGAACCCAGAACCTTTAGCGTAGCAGCGTCACAATAGACGTGAGGTTGATTTACGGTGACACAAATGAATTGTGATTTCATTGCATAGTATTATTTTAGCCGATCGCCGATTTTATGCAGTCTATCTGTATTTGTTAGTAGCAGGTGTGACAAACATTTAGAAAAAAGGTTTTTAAATATTTTTTCCAATACTGTTCAGGGTTGCCGTTAATAATTTCATATTTTGTAAAATGAGCTACAACAAACAACAAAAAGTTGTTTAAAGTAGCCATGCTAAGTAAAGTAGCCCAACTTTTTAAAACAGTCTACATTGTAATGACTTGCTCTAACATTGTTACAAAATATTGCTCAACGTTAACAAATAACAAAAAGTGGCTTCAAAAGTTACAGAAAGTTACTTATTGTAATAGGTCCTCTGTCAAGGTAACTGTTTGTAATATAAATTATAAAGTCGAGACGGACCATGGAGGCTGTAAAGGGTCCGAAACGTCGGGATTTAAATTATAATAAACGCGATAGAATCCGTAAAAAGTAGTTTAATTCAAAAAAGGTCCTCACGCTTGGCTCAGCAGTTGTTGTGATACCACTAGACCCCTGAAATAGTCAGCATTCAAATTTTAAACTAGTAGAGTCTTTGGATGCGCTTGGAGAGGACGCATCAGAAATACATACACAGATCTTATTGGTGAGGTTCATCAAAAAGGTCAGGTGCATAATACTCGTAGCCGGCGTTTGTGTATGACAAGATGTATGAATGCGGCAGAATAGTCAAAGCTACATTCCATTTTGGAAATTACTTTGACAAATCGGATATTCAAACGTGATTTCCATTTCGTATTTATTCTAGGCGTCCAGGTCTTTTCATTCCATTAAAACGCGATCCATCACATTAACTAACTACGTAAAAACTCTTTTTAACTGTTATCTGTTACACAGGTCTCGTTGGTACTATCGGATCTGATAGCGTCCTTGAAAAATGGATCCGGTGTGAGCCGGCCGGATCTGTGGACGCGACGCCCGCCACTAATCTGATTCTAAACCCCTGGACAACTTTTATTCAAATGTAATGCTTTTACGGGTACTAGAAATGAAAGTAAAATATTTTTATTAAGGTCATCTGTTATTCGTATTAATAAGAAATGAGAATATTTGATCAAAGGGCTGTTTTGTGAAGAAAAACTAAAACTTGTTTTAGTTAGAGCCCTATAAAGTATCTAGGTTCTCTAGTGTTTTTAAAAAATACACTATTATTAATAGTGTCAAAAACACTGCAATAAATACACTAGTTAACTCAGATCTTCAGACATCTGGAATTAACACTAAAATTTAAATTCAAATAATCATCCTTCTAAATTTCCAATACCACCACGCTTGTTATTCCTTACACGCTTGTTATTGAAGCCTTAGGCCGGAGTTGTAGCAATGTACATACACCGTGACCAGTATATTGCAATTAACCGGGCACAAATCCAGCCTATGAGTAGCTACTGCTACGAGGCCCTTAAATAAAAAAAATGCCGATAATAATTATGAAGTCATTCTTCAACTATTTAAAAAGCGTGATAACCAATTGCAATCACCATTTTATAGCAAAGAGCAAGCAAGATATAGAGCATACAAGTATCCATATTGCTATAAACACGCAAAACTTAATATTATAACTAAGTACTGCGTAAGCAATACTGCAGGATGCCAGATGTGAGTAAATCGTTTGGCTAAGTTAGCACCAAAGTTTACTCGTTGTATGAGGAGCTACAAGTTACAGTGTTGGTTAAACTCCCTTTGACCGTGATATGCAAATGTTGCAGTTTTGGAATTATACACGTATATATTGGAAGCAAGGAGGTAAGTTATGGTTTAAATCCACTTGAAATCGTGTTTATGTGTCTGCACACGTTTTTAAACGACATAAGTTTCTCAATTCGTCTGTATGCTCACAATTTCCTAGTAGATGCGATTCGATATATGTGAAAGTTTGTGAGGATTTCCGGATGTTTGTAATTGTTTCACGCAAAAACTACTAACGGATTTTGATGAAATTTTCATTATAAAATGTTCATCAGAATAATATATAGAATATAGAAAAGTCTTTTAGGATGCGAGTGAAGCCGCGGAAAATAGCTAGTATTACTATATTAAGGTACCAATTTTGACCATTAAATCCAGCATAGATGGATAATGGATATATTTTTATAACTGATCTAGACACGGATAGATTTGATTGCTATATAATACAAAAGTTTTAAACAACCTTGGACAACTAACAGCACCACAATTATCTCCATCTTCGTTTAGGGTTGGGACATGGGGTGTCCTTCGATAAACCAATTAAATAATTTGACAGCCATGTCCGAACACAAATTAAGCGTTTGTTATTGACGTTTTACTGCCTATAAAGCTCGTCGCATACTAAACCAGTGACTCGTTTGGCGCAACAGCTAACTGATTGGCTTTTGCGATATTTTTTATTGTTGTAAGTTCAAAAAAAGCACACGGGCCACCAGATGGTAAGCAGCAACCGCAGACGTCAGCAACACCAGTAGCACTGGCGCGTTGTCATCTGAGACTTCAGTTAGTGTCATATGATAGAGTAATTTTACTGGTCACATGGTGTGTATGACAAGATGTATGAACGTGAGGGACGCTAAGTAAGCAGCGTATGCAAGAACCGTAGCAAGCGTAGACTAGTCTCTAGTTTCTGCCTAGCACTGTGGGATCATGGCGTGAGTATTTGTATGTATACATTGCCCTTCAAATCAGAACACAATATCGTAAGCACATTATTGCTTAACGGTAGAATATTTGCCAATGCGGTGGAACAACCCGAGACAATCAATTTGGACTTACAGTTTTCTAATTCTCCCTTTTTACTACTTTATTAAAAAACAGAACAATGACGTAATCTTATTATTTTGATTCAGTGCCCGCTGAGCCTACAACACAACAAATTTCAAAGTAATAGCTTATGGTAAAGGGATGGGACACTCATTTCCCCGAGCCATCATCAAGGATCGTAATTCTAATTGTTTTCAGTTAATTTAAATAATTAAACTCAATTCACTGTAACACAAAACTAAATTCAACGCAATAATTTTCCTGGTGAGGTTTAATTTCCTTTATTGATGCCTCGCCCTTATAATCCGCGGACAAAAGGCCTCCGAAATTAATGAGATTTTTTGATGATTAGCTGTTTTAAATATAACATTGAAGAATGGAGCTGTTTTAGCGTGATATTACGAAAGATTTAATTTTTGTAAATGCTCACGACTTTTCACCAAAGGCACTGCACTGTTTTCAACAGCTAAGTATTCAAAACAAGATTGTAATAAAATAAAATATTGTAACCAAATTATTTTTAAAGGAGTGTCTATGGAGTTTCGTGCCAGCTCTTCCCCATAAAATTGATTTTTCAAAAGTGCCTATTGATATGGTCTAATTGAAATAAAACATTTGAATTGACTTTGTAGAGAGCAGAAACGATAAGAAGTCACTTGCATATTTATTTTGCTTCGTCTACATTCATACATGTTATCATACACACGTATTTATGAATCGCAATGGTCTTCACCGTGAATTTCGTGAACACAGTTGCCTTATGACATTATAATGTCTACAGTGGACATATTTATATTATCAAGGTAAATATGAGCTGTTATACATTAAGTACACGCAATAATATCGTGTTCATAGCAAATAAAGCTTTGTTCTAAAAATGCATTAAACATAATTTTAATTAATGTGTTTAGCTCGGTACCGAGAATTCATTAATCAGAAGTTATTTACGTATTGAAACTAAAACAATTAAACTTGCTTTCTCTTTGTGTTTAATATTATGTTAGTTCTATGAAGTAAGTGCAAGTAATACTAACTGCGATAGAGCTAAGAATTTTTAACATTTGGTGGAATCATCGATCAAAAACCATCTTTAATTGTATTATTTTCCAGTTTGGTGCTGTTACTTATTTCAGCCCCAGAAATACGACGTTTCGTTTTCGTATAATAAATAAACGTCTTACCTTGCTTCCATTATTTGGCTAATCCTACTGTAGTGTATGCGCCTGAGCCGAGACGTCAGTCAGTTGTGCGTTAGCTGCGACCGAGTGCGGACGTGCGCTGGACGCATAGACTACTTTACCTAGTGACTCAGTAAAAACCTGTTTTATTAACCCTGCGGACACCACACCTACCATAATGGACAAAATTCGCACCTCTATCTCATCTCTGGACCTACCGCATTATCGTTTATCACTTTAATCAGTATTATTATTTTGACCTGCAGGATATCTGGTACCTTGTTCCACTTTAAACAGGCAGAATTTTGACCTACGTCAGCGAAAATTATCACAAATACAAATGTAAATTATGTAACTACTGTCTAAAAAGCTTTTTCTTCTTACAGTATAGTAGGTACGGAAGATATATATTAATATTCATTCGACGACGTACAAGATAAGTAATATAAAATGGCTGAATACCAGCAAATACAATTTAACGATGACGGATGAGGTCTCCGAAAAAATATACCGCTAAGACTCCGCGAGAATTTCTAAGAAAAAAATATAATATTCCGATATTTTCCAGTCTTTTAGCATCACCTTTCAAAAAAGATCGTGACAAATCGATGTGGTGCCGGTGACATTGACATTCCAGTTTGAATAGAAAACTACGTGTATCAAAATTTTATTTAGGTACGTGAATCGAGACGTTTTGAGGTGTATCATATTGCGATTATCTATACTAATGTTATAAAGCTGAACAGTTTGTTTGTTTGCTTGTTTGGCTGAACGCGAAAATCTCAGGAACTACTGATCCGATTTGAAAAATTCTTTCACTGTTAGATAGCCTGTTTAATGAGGAAGGTATCATCATAGAGGGTTAGAATACAATTTAGGCTCGTCTGCTCGTTTGCTTTTTTTACTTTAATTATGAGTAGTACTCCTTACACGTGACATAACCTGACCGGAGTGAAGTTAGCCGTTTAGTTGTGCAGAACGCAATTTATATTTAATAAAAGGGTCCCTCGACACAGGACTTCTACCATGTAGCGCAGGAGCTGTAATTTTAAAAGGAAAATGACATGGACAAGTTTTTTTACCATATACATTTATGACGGCGCCCAAACCGGAAACAGGAAACGGTATTTAATTGCATGTGTTATTTATTTTGCATTGCGGCGAGCTGGCGAGACTTCGGGCGTGCGCCATATATGTAACTAACCCCTACTTTTGGAAGATTGATGATGCTCCCTTACTGTTTTAATTTCAACAATGATAAATTATTGTGTGAAAGGTACATACAAGTTCTTTGTAAAGGTACAGCTAGCAGTTTTACTAATGGGGTCCATAATATATTATCTTGCCACATTTTAACAATTTTACTGCAATTTTCTCGATAATACAGTAAACAAAAAACCTATACTTACCTACAGTTTATTGTTGCTATGTTGTCGATTATATTGCAAATCGATTGAGATTATACCTAAAATAATCGATTAAATAATTGATACAGTTATGTAATGGTTACGCTGCGCTTGCCGTCAATTTTTGAATGCATTACCATTTTCATAATATCGAGACCCTTCGTGTCTCGAGGAGCATTTCACACTCTTTGTTAACCATTATATTCATATTATATGCCACTATATCATCATCACCATCATCAGACCGATGCCGTCCACTGCTGGGCCGTCTCATGCATCTCCCATTGTTTCTGGTCTGGGCTACCCTTGACCATTATGTTTCTTCCCCTTTACCACTATGTCGTCATGTCGTCCCACCATCTAGCCGGAGGGATCTATCGTAGATAATGTAACATAACAATTACATCGTACTAGCGACCCGCCCTCGCTTCGTTTCGGGTCCTATTCTTATTCAGAGAATACTTACTTATATATTATATTTATAATTTGTTTTGACACAACAATTATGTATGTTTCACAATCGACACAAATAAACATTTAACTAAATCACGGAGTCCAAGTTCCGACATGTTTATAACGTTACGTCACCAGCGGGACATAGGTAGCTAATCAGATCAAGTCTAGACACAGGCCGAGTTAGTGCACCTAACTTAATTGTTAGCCAGGAGATTCTGTTAGTCCTAATAGAGTTATATTTGCTACGAAGTATTTTCCTAACAATTGTCGATAAAGTCGGAAATGTACGGTTTGAATATGCCACAATATTTATCGAAATCAGTCGTTTTAAATATAAATACTGCCATGATATTATGAAATATTATTACTTTTTTTTTGGGGGTAGGTGCATAAAAATACTTACATGTGCTCTGCAATTTTATTTGTAATTTTAATTAATTTAACTAGTTTTATTTCAATATAATAATATAAATCTTTAATATAAATAACATTAAATTATATACTTTGTGGACAAGTACATTCCTATGTGTTAAGTAGGTTTTATTGCAACAACTTGCCGGTGACCTGTCATTTTAGTTTAATAAACACTATCACTTTTTACACTTCTGAAAAAATGGCTACTATTTCCGATATTGCGGAGACCCAGCGCCTAGCAATCACATCACTGAATCAGCGAATGGCAGATTTCGAAGCACACCTGAAAGCTTCATCCAATGGAGCAGACTTGAGCGGGCTTCACAAGGATTTTAGTGCCTTCAAAGACCATGTGTGGAGTGTCCTAAGTGAGTTGCAGAAGAAGATCGTTGAGGTGAGCAGGAGTCTTGATGTGATGGAGATGCGGCACAGAAAAAAGTTTGTGTTGTTAGGTGGTGTGCCTGAGAAGTCTGAAGAAAAGGTGGTCGATGTTGTGACATCTGTTATGCAGACACAGTTGGGCTTCAGCAACTTCCAATCCTCGTCACTCACTGTGTGCCACAGGCTAGGTAATGGTGCTGAGGGCCGACCTAGAGTCATCCTTCTCCGTTTCACTGATGCAACACTCAGGGATGCTGTCTGGAAGTCTAAGACTAAGCTGAAGGGTTCACAATATGTTTTGTCAGAGTTCCTGACACGACAGCGGCAGACGACCTTTTTGGCAGCTCGTAAGCTCTTCGGCGTGACGAATGTGTGGACTATGGACGGTAATATCAACGTCAAGCTCCCTGATGGCAAGCGACGACGCATCTACAGCTATGAGGACGTTGTGGCGTTGGGTGCGGAGCATGGTAAGACGCTGGAAGGCCCATCAGTCTCTCAGGCCAGCACGAAGACTACATCGGCGCCCGCGCAGGCTGCAGCGAGACCGAGGAGGAACGTCTCCCGTAAATAAGACGTTTATGTCGTGCTCGTGAGTGTAGATCCGTCTTTCTTTTTATTGTTTGTTTTTATTCTTCCTTGATGCTTCAACTGTTCGTTATATCAGTATTTCCGTACAGTCTACCGACGTACTTCTTATTAATTAACTTTATTTTCTCGTTTCTTGTTGGTATTACACAATTTTATTTTGAACTTTTAACAATGACACAGACATGTGTCAAAATGTGTCAAGTGTTTTTTTTTCTTTTTTGACTTCTTGTCTTTTGAGTTGGTTTCGTTCGGAAACCTGTATTTGTCGATTTTGTTTGTGAACAGTTGGCCGGCAGGTTAATGCAAATCTAAATATATTAGTTTTTATTTACTTAAGAATATATATTAAGTTTTTATTTATATTACATATTATATATATTTACGTATAGAACTATGTCAGACGATGATTCCTTTTATTCTGCTTGTGACAATTCATTTGATTCGTTTTCCTCCTCTGATGATTCTTTTTCAATAAACTCCTATTTAAGTAGTGAATGGCAGCGATTTCCAAAATGCTTCAATGTTGTTCACGTCAATGCTCAGAGCATACCTCAACATCACTCTGAGTTATTGGATTTATTTAAAGATGTATTAATACATGCCATCCTAATATCTGAAAGTTGGCTCAAACCCGAACTCCCTTCTACTTTTTTCAGCCTACCTGGCTTCGTTCTCATTCGCAATGATCGCACGGGAAAAAGGGCCGGGGGTGTTGCTATTTATCTCCGTAGTGACATACCCTACAAAATCCTAGCATCTTCACCCTCTCTATACAATGAGAATCCCGAATATCTTGTCCTTGAAGTAGCTGTCAAAGGGGTTAAGACCGTTCTTGGAATTGTATACAGCCCCCCTGCTATAAATTACTTCTCAAATCTTGAATCTCTCTTTGAATCCTTTTCCACAGAGTATAAGCACATCATAGTCATGGGTGACTTTAATACCGACCTCTCAAAGAGTACGTCACGTTCACGTAGGTTGAGAGCGATCCTAGAATCATCGAATCTACTGTCTCTACCCCTTAACCCGACTCATCATAACTTTAACTCAGATGATTCCTGGCTCGACCTTATAATCACATCTTCCTCACACCATGTTAAAAATCATGGCCAAATTGCTGCTCCCGGTCTCTCGAGGCATGATTTGATATATATGTCATACAATATAAAGCCTCCGAAGCAGCGATCGGCCATTGTTTTTCTTCGTAGCTTTGCGAGGGTCGATAAAAAGAAGCTCAACAGCGACGCACAATCCATTGACTGGTCCAACGTATATCAGGCATCCACAGTTGCTGAAAAAACTGATCGGTTCAACTCAGCAATATTGAAACTTTTTAATCAACATGCCCCGCTTAGGGCTGTCAAAGTTAAACGTCCACCTGCGCCTTGGATTACTCCTGGTATTCGTATGGCGATGAGGCGGCGTGACAAGGCTTTTCGAAAGTATAAGAGAGATTGCAGTGAGGAAAATTGGCTCCTTTACAAACAAGCAAGGAACTGTTGTAATCAGATGGTAAGAGTTGCTAAACGCCGTTATATTCATGAGAATATTCTTAGTTCCTCGCGGGCAGATATATGGAAGTTTATTAAATCCCTAGGCATAACTCAGTCTTCGTCAAGTAACATACCATCTTGCTTATCATTGAATGATCTTAATCATCATTTCTCCACATCAGTTTCTCTTGCTACTAATATTAAAAACAAAACTATTTTAGATATTACTTCCATGCCAAAATTACCTCCTGATTCTTTTTCATTTTCACCCGTGACTGACCTCGATATCCTTAAATTGTTTAATTCTATAAAATCAAAAGCAGTGGGCTGTGATGATGTGGGTAGGACTATGTTATCTCATATTATTGATAGCATAATTCCAGTTTTAACGCATATAATAAATTATTCCTTTCAAACAGGGGTTTTTCCACTAGTCTGGCGAAAGGCTCACATTATTCCTCTCCCAAAAATCACCAATCCTAGTCTAGTAAACCATTTTAGGCCCATTTCAATCCTTCCTTTTCAGTCTAAAGTTTTAGAAGCGGTAGCACACAGACAAATTTCGACTTATGTTTTTAAAAATAATTTACTATCGCCTTTTCAATCAGGTTTCCGGCCTAGACACAGCACGTCCACTGCTTTGCTCAAAGTCACCGAGGATATTAGATCTGGCATGGAGAAGGGAATGGTAACGGTCTTGGTCCTCATAGATTTTTCCAATGCTTTTAACACCGTTGATCATGATATTCTCCTTGCCATTCTATAACAAATAGGGATATCGTCGTCATCTCGTGGTTGGTTCTCTTCTTATCTTCGTGGTCGTCAGCAGAAAGTACGCGTTGGTCAGGATTTCTCTGACTGGTGTGACTTGCTAGCTGGTGTTCCGCAAGGCGGTATTCTTTCTCCTCTCTTGTTTTCTTTATTTATTAACTCTATTACTAATATCCTCAAATGCTCTTACCATTTGTATGCTGATGACTTGCAACTTTACGCCCAAACTGACACAAATGATATTGAGACCTGCATAACCAATCTGAATGCGGACTTAGATTTGATTGCAGATTGGTCTAGCAAATTTGGAGTTGCTGTTAACGTTAGTAAGTGTCAAGCTATTCTGATCGGTAGCATGCACCACCTAAGAAGTCTCGATGTGAGGAATCTGATTCCCATTATGTTCAATAATACAATTATACCTTTCTCACAGAGCGTTAAGGACTTAGGTCTTCACATTGATGACAGATTGGGTTGGGATAGGCATATCACCCATGTGAGTCAGAGCGTGTCGGCCACGCTGCGATCTCTCTATAGGTTCAAGCACTTTCTCCCTTCCAGTACTAAAATCCTTCTGGTTCAGTCCCTTGTGCTTCCTGTAATTGACTATGCTGATGTTTATTACTGTGATCTATCTCAAGAACTTCTTAACAAGTTGGATCGTCTCCTTAATAACTGCATTCGTTTTATTTTTGGCCTTCGGAAGTATGACCACATCTCCCTCTTTCGTTCCCAGCTTAAGTGGCTCCCTGTCCGCCAAAGAAGATCCCTCAGATCTCTTTGTATGCTCTTCTCAATCATTTACGATCCAGGTACTCCGGAATATTTAAAAAGTTATTTCCAGTTTTTAGGATGTTCCCATAATCGGGACCTTCGAGCTTCTGAAAATCTCATACTTCAAATTCCTTCTCACCGCACCGGTTTCATGTCAAACTCTTTCGCTATATCTGTTATAAAACTCTGGAACGGGCTTCCCCTTGACATTAAAAAAGCTCCGAGCAATTACTCTTTTAAACGAAGAGTTCGTGAATATTTTTTGAAGTCGTTGCACTGACACCTGTCTTTCACTTATCTAAGATTAGAATTTAAGAAATTTTATTTTAAAAAAAGTACGTACTGTTTTCTTTCTCTTGTCTATGGCATTTAATATATATTTCTTATATGTTTCCTATACATATATATATTATACAATATATCTTTATATATTATGTTTATCCATAAAATCTTATAATTAAATATTAAAAGGTTAACATATTTGTTACATAATTATTCAATGTTTATTTTTTTTGTACCTATTTTTACTTGTTTTATTTAACCCAAAGGTTGACTGGCATAGAATGCCATACGGCATTAAGTCCGCCTTATGTGCTAGTGTACATAAAAGTATAAATAAATAAATAAATAAATATTAAGTATATAAAAAAAAATTACTATAACAGAATAGATTTATGTACATTATCTTGATTCTATAATTGAATGATTCTATGATGAAATAATAATCCTCATCAACTCATTTAATGTCCTATTGCTGGGCACGGGTCTCCTCTCAGAATGAGAGGGGTTAGATTGAACGGGTTGCCAGACTTCACTCGATGTTTCGCTTCACCGTTTGAGCTCGTGATAATTAATATTCTTATTAATTGGAAAAGACAGTATCCTAGATCGTATAATCTTAATCATAATAAAATATAAATTGCAATTTACAAAATTAAGTCAACAAGTTATATTTAAAATAAATCAAAATATGACTTAGAAGTAACACTCGCGATATTATCATTAAACTTATCTTTTATAAATGTTAATTTAATTTAATTTTACGAAGTTCGAAGTATCATAAGATGATAATGTAAAAGTTTCTAACATCATGAGAATAAACTGGAGACTTTATAAATAACTAGCTTTCCGCCAGCGGCTTCGCCCGCGTGGTCTTCATAACTTTCTTCCCCCGTTTTTGCAACATTTTTCATTGCTACTCCGCTCCTGTTAGAGGTAGCGTGATGGTATATAGCCTAAAGCCTTCCTCGATAAATGGGCTATCTAACACTGAAAGAATTTATCAAATCGGTTCAATAGTTTCGGAGCCTATTCAATACAAACATACAATCAAATTTTTCCTCTTTATAATATTAGCATAAACCCCACCCGTCACACAAGTTGTTTTTTAAACATTTCATAATTATAGACAGGCTGCCTGTCATAATCTATGAATAGATTCAGCTCTCAATACTGATTGTAAGATTGACCGCAACAATATGATATCCTAATAAATAATTTCCTCAACTTCAACTTAGAAATCTCATTTATCTGAAGTCCATTGAAACTTAACATAAAGTTTACCAACATTTACCACAGTTATAAAGTTATATTTGTTTATCTCCGTTACCGATAGCCCTTTCTTCCCAATCCTTTTAGAATTCAATTATTCGAATTCCTCGTAATAAGCTTAGTGTGGTGAATTGGAATAATTGAATTGTATCGATTCATAGCGAATCAGGGTTAGAATTCAATTATACCTACGTAGTTGTAATGTTCTTTATTCACTAAAGGTGATGTTTATAATTTTATAATTGAATTATACCATATAGCGTGTTGTGTGAGTAATTATTACTCGCTTTAACGGTGAAAGAAAATATCGTGAGGAAACCTGCATGCCTGAGGGATTTCTCGTTGGCATGTGAAGTCTGCCAACCCGGGTCAGCGTGGTGGACTATGGCCTAATCCCTCTCATACTGAGAAGAGACCCGTGACCAGCAGTGGGACAGTTAATGGGTTCATGATGATAGCGTGTTGTACAGGTATAAAACAGGCACCAACAGCATTGTACTTAACGTCAAGATATCACCTTTCACGTTCCATTTTCGAAGTAAAATCCTGCAACATTTAAGAGCCCTCTTTAACGGACTCACGCTTCTCAAAATATATCACCAAATTCTTTTACACCAAATCAAATATACCGGCTTTTGAAGCGTTTGAACTGACAAAAGGCGAACGAAGACGCCGATACCAGGAGTGAAAGGAGAAATCGTTAACACAACAATAGCGTAGAGAAATTAAAATAATTTCTAGCACAACAGGTCGCTTGAGCCGTGAATAGATCGCACTATTTGTTTGATAAATGTGTTTTGGCTCGAGCTTTTTGCTTGATGATTTTTGTCACAGTAAGTGGAATAGAATGATAGTACGACGTATGGATTTGTGCCCGGTTAATGGCGATAGGCTCGCCCTCTATGACATGGGATCTAAATAAACGGGCGAACAGTGGATGTGCATTTAGTATACCTCTGTGTAACCCTTCGAGGAATACACGCGTATGAGTGGGTGATTACATTGATACTTATGTTAGAGCTGCAGTACAGTATCTTCAGAATATAAAGAGTGCCACTTCGGCTCGAAGTCACGTAAAATAGCTTAAAGTGCAACGAGCAGTGTTCGAGCACTCTTGCCTATTGGGTTATTTATGCAATGTTCATTAAGTAAACCTAGTACGTATAATAATAGGTAGATACGTATAACAAATATTACATTACGTGTTTCCCTGTTTCCTTGTCATTTAATAGTTACAAATTTAAAAAAATAAATTATCTTTTTAAACAACAAAGAAAGAAAAAAGTGTTACACTGAAATAAGCAGATGTTGTTTCAACATTCTCGGTTATAATTTCGGTACCACCGACATCAGCGGGTTAACTCGGCGTTTCAACGAGAGCGGCAGTATAGGTTTCCAATAAAATAAACAGCCCGCTGACGGCTACCTCGAAACTTAGCTTTTACGAACTGAGAGCTGTATTTATTTGGAAATCGATAACAGCGAAGCACGAATGTTAGTCGTTTAGGGCGGATGTAAGTGAATAGAATTTCTTTCTCAGTTTTCATACAGTTTGTTTCAAGTATTGATCTCAGGGGTTGGATCATAAAATGCGCTATCTAGTATTTAAATCTAATAACAATAACTTGTAATGGTAACTTTGTTTAACTACAAAGTTTTGTTAGTCAACTTCTGTTAAACCCCCATTATGCGAAAATCATAAGATGGAGCAACCTACCCCCGTATATCGTGGTGTGACTTTACATATATAAATGTTTCCGTATACCCAGGCCTACAAAATGTGGTTGAAGGTCACACGGACATCGAAACTACAAAATATCATGACTCAGAGGCGGTCTGCTTAGCCTCTACACCAAACGTGCCGTGGTCACTATAAGGATTTGTAGAAAAAGTCAGAGATCCTTACCTCCTGAGGTTCTGAATCGACGAACCAGTCGATTGTGGCCGCTGGCAGCGAGTAGTCTGACGTGCAGTTGACCAGCGCCTGCTCCCCGACTTGTACCAGCGTTGGCAGACCCGTTATTAAGGGGTCGTACTCCGGCATCACTGGCGAACAAATAAACATGTATACATTTATAGGATTGCGTTTGATCACTATGATACTCGTATCAATCAATAGATAACTAAATTAAAAAAAATAAAAATCCTCAACACGAATCATAATAAAAAAATTAATAAAAATAATTCGCCTTTTCATGGTGGCGGCCATCTTGGATTTATAATTTATCACAGTGTATAGTATTCTACTAGTCAGCCCTTTCTTATGATAGGTACAGGTACCCATATTGAGGGAGTTGTGAAAAAATATGTAAACCGCCATTTTGTAGCGGCGGCAATTATAGACCGATTTTCACACTTATCATAAGAACACTCCAATTAATTCAACTTGCAAACAAAAACAAAACTATATAAAAATCAGTTTATCCGTTCGGGAGCTACGATGCCACAGACACACACACAGACACGTCGAACTTATAACACCTCGTCGTTTTTGTGTCGAGGCTTAAAAACAAAACTCACAAAACACCGTGTGAAGTCTGATACCATACATTATACCAGTGTGGACTATAGCCTTACCTCTCTCATTCAGAGCAGAGACCTGTGCCCGCTTGCCCAGTAGGCCAGTAAATAAGGGTAATGACAATTTATATTAGTTTGTTGAAGGATGACGGTCACAAACTCTCTTGTATGGAGGGTCTAAAGTGGACTGACCCTTTTACAAACTTTTGACTTGATGCTGTTGTTGTTGTTGATGTCATTGTTGATCAAAGGACATCAAAATTATATAATATGGTGGGGTTAGGTTTTTTTCATATTATAATCAAGCTACTCACTTTGTTATATTGCTGAGTTAAAAGTAATAAGTTTCGTTGAGTATTTTTTCATATCGCGTCCAAAAAATTTAATAAAACTGTTACAATATTGGTGATAGCTACAAAAATATACAAAGAATGTCTAGTAACGAACATTGTAGGTTTTTTTGTAGTTTTATTTGCTTTCCATTCCAATATATAGCAGTAAAAATATTATATGAGTATTTTTTGAAGAATTTCGTTATTATTTATTTCATGCGTCTATGCATCGGTTTGATGTATGTAAAACAATAAAATTTAATTATTTTGTAGACGCCAAATAGTTTCTTCGTTACAGAAATTATATTCTGGACCAGTTACAAATAACAAGTAAAAAGTTAAACTTTAGACTTTTGAAATTTCTTGAAGTTACTGTGGCAGTTTTGATTCCCGGGTCAGGCAATAGACAATTGCCGCATATAGGTACATTATACTTTGACGTTATTAAACGCTTGAACATTTCTGAACCTAATAGCGACATAAAATAAAAATGACATATTTAAACAAAAAAATACCGGTATTTACATTACTAAAATTCCAGCAAACACATTACTAGTTCTATTCTCAAATAACATTTTCCCTCACAACGTTTTCGTCGATAGGAAACTGTGCCTGAAATGTTAGATTTAATACCATTTCTAAGCTCTGCCACCCTGGTACCATTAGCGTATATTCGGGCTCCCCGCGATTATCTCCAAGTATATTGTGAACGAGGTAGGTAATACGGCTCATCATAATGAGATAACGGCCGGAAAAAGCAAATAATATTTTTGTCTGTATGTGATTATCTCATATTGGATATAGGGGATTGAATTTATATAGAATTGTGGTTGTCTTATTTATTAATATTGTTTGGTTAGGACTCGGGTAGTAAGTAACTTCTGAGGATAATTATAATCTGGAATAAATAATAGTGGCAACATCAAAGTTACTATTCTTAGATTACCGATTACTATCAGGCGGGCCACAGGCTTTGTTTGCCACGGCAAGACCACAAAAACAGAAATTCTCAAATTGAATCTAAAAAAATCCATAAATAAAAAATACTACCCAAAGTTTTTTGATAGCAAAATATTTAAGTAACTTGTATTATATACTATTTATGTGGAAGCGATCAAGAGAAAAGATGGGAGGTTGAGCTAAAATTAACAGCTAGTCCCAACTGGAGGAGGATTGCTAAACAAAAAGAGCATAGAAGATATTATATGAAGCCTATGCCAAGAGAATGAATGATACAAGAATCAAATTTTTCAGGAATTGATTGATTGACTAGTTATGCCTATGGATTAAACTAGATGCACTCGCATACTCGCAGGCTAAGCCGACCCATAGTTACCAGGGCGTCATACTCACCAGCAAGTGTCATGTTAGCTGATCGTTTATCGACAGCGAACCGCGGCCCCTCACTGGAGACCTCACATGTGTACTTGGCAGTCCCTCGCTCCGGCCGCACCGTGATCGCACAGACAGTGAGATCGCAAGAACTGTTCGTCACTGATATCTCCGTGCTGTTGAACGCTCGTGTTTCAAGCTGTGGACAAAATGTATGATGAGAACATCGTCAATGTAAAATATTGCGAAATAGGTCAATGCCATAATTATTATGAGGTAGAACTTTAGTAGTTGACACGAATAGGTCATGAAGGCGTATTAAAAATAAAATTGTTATTAAATATCAAAAGTAGACTGTGTAAACCAGAACATTAATATGACTGACATCACGCTTAGTATTTCTTAAATACCTAGGCAGAGGTGTGCTAATTTACACAGGCTATATTCTCCGGTATTTATTAGATCCCTGCATAGTTATTCATCATCATCAAACCCATTTACTATCCCACTGCTGGGTGGGCAGAATGCGAGGAAGATTACTATTAACCGGGGTCAAAATAAACTTCTTACCTAATTTACTTGAGATCGACAACTGGGTATAACTGTAACAGCCGTTAACTTAATTCAACATTTACTTAATTTTTTAAATTTTAACGATAAATGCCATCTCCAGCAGTTTGAGTCTCTAAATTACACCGGATCATCATCCACTTCACACTCTCACACAGTCCTTCCATCTGTTCTTTGCACTCCATAATCATAAAGCAGAAACTAATGTCCGATTTTAAAAATATGTCTTTGTTGATGGTCACAGGTCTGTCCTCAGCTACGAATAGATCATACCAATTTATTTCCCGCGGGTGTCGTTCATGCAAAGAACCCTTTCCACTCAGTTGGAATTTTACGACTTTAGCGGGTTGACAAAAAGCCGATATATCTTTGTGAGTTAGAAATATTGCTATTTCTTTTTTCAAGTGGAGATTCTAACGGATTGCTGCCATTTATATTGGGATCCGATACACTATTATTATAAGAAAGCTGACCTCAGGTTATCGATCTGTATTGGGGATAGTTTTAGTATTTATTGCGTGGTTGATTTAGGTAGTACGACTCCTACATGAGTCCGATGATAACGGACCACAGGACCCCACGGACCACATTTGCTGCGACACTGACAGAGTGTCGCAGCAAATGTCACGAATCCCATAGCACCAGTAAGGCAAAGGAAGGCCAGTGCGGCTTTTAGTCTGTAGAAGTAACCAGATGGCAGATGATTCATGAGGTTAAGGGCCTACTTCACAGCTTACTGATAAGTTACGGTTAAATTAGCTGGCAGATAATACCATATACATTTTGTTCCATTTTGTAATTTATTCGGCAGTTAGCGACTATCTAACTACTATTCTTTTAAAAAAAAAAGAACTAACTGTTCCCCGCGGTTCGCGGTGTTACTATTCGCATCTACGATATCTAAAACATAAAATACTACAGCGAGGAGAAGCTTTTAAAAAATTACCTGCTGTACTTGACCCCTTAAATGTCGCTTAATTATAGCACATTTTTAACCATCTCTCTATAGATATACTATAGATAAATCTCGCATATTACCAGCTCGGGTTGTAAAAAGCCGTTGAAACGCCCTCCAGTCTTTCAGAGCCCTCACTTCGACCTCATTCCGTAAAATATTTCCTACTCAGAGATTAAAAGGTAGTCTATATCAGTTTGAAAGCCTTGTGCACTTTAAAATAAAGTTTACAAAATGTAGTACGTGTTCCGTTTACAGGTTTGGCTTGTCCAAACATTTTTTGTTGCTGTTCGCGTGATGGAAGTAATATACGGACCGGACGGTGTTGCAAGCGGGTATAAACAAATATATTTTTTGAGGCTTTTTGATTATAAAGGGTATGTTTTCTTTTCATTTCGTGGAGATACTCTCAGGCTATTTATATTAACAGTACGTTTCATTTACAATGTATACACATGTTGTGTACTGAGCAGTTTCCTGAAAAAAACCGACAACGCAAGGAGCGAATTTGGTATAAAGACCAAATTCGAGCCTTGAATTGTCGGTCCAAAGGACCACGTATGTGTGGATTACATATTGGGTTGCTGTTAACTACGTGCCTAATTTGCATCCTTATATCTGTAGCCTTATAATTGCTTCACGTTGAAGATACCCTGTACAAGGATTTGCAGCTTAAAACGTACGAAATTGTTATCACACGAGTAATAATTAGCCAAATCTGCTACATTGCCTCTAGAAGTCATACGCGGTTGTTGGTTTCGATTCCTAGATCGAGCAAAGTGTCATTAGAGTTGATTGTACAAGATTTGTACTCGCTTAATGGCGATAAAACTCACCCCGTTAATGTAGGTGTGAAGAACTAACAGCTGATTAATCTTTCAGGAAATACAATCGTGATCTAATAATGTTTTCAATAAGGTTCATTCTCTTCTTAATCTTAATATTTTTGAAGGATTAAAAAATACAACAATGAATTTAAGTACAAAACTTTCTCGCAGAGTGATTACCCAGATTCCACTTTCCCTACGTTGAGGTCTATTGAATAAATGAAAAGAAACGTAGGCGTTTATACAAAACCTACAGGAATAATATCAAGGATAACAGAGTTTTTCATAAGAAAGACAGTCATAAATTTATATTAAGGCATTTCAGCTCAAATAGAAATCTGAAACATTAATGGCTTACATCTAAAAAAAGATTTCCGAGACAGACTTTTACAGATATTAAAATTTACGTTGGTTTAAGGCGTTATAAATGGGCTAATTCGCTCCATAATAGAGCCTAAATACCATAATCTCCAGAATTAAAGAAATATTTTATTTTATACGATAGTCGCGTTTAAATGGTTTTATTATTCTTGAAGGAAATTCCCAAAATACTGCTTAAAGAGATGTATTAGTCAGGAAATGTTCTTTTTGTAGGTATATTACTATACAAAGCACCAGGATTAAATATTCTATTTAGCCCTTGATTCGCACTGAATTAAGATTTTTTTTAAACAATTTATATGTCCATAATACGTAGGTACAATTTTTTAAGGTTAGCTTACATACTATTGTATCAGTAGATGTTTATGGTCTTTTGGATCAGTAATAAGAATGCCCATAACCATTGAGTACATAATGAGTTCATCGATGACATAATACTGAAGAAGTAAACGACTCGTAATATTATTAGTTGTCATCAATGAACTCTACTCATAATGGAAATTAAGTATGATACCATCAGTATATATGATTACCAACAATTCAAGCGAAGTCTTTGACCTCACGACTCAAAGGACCAAAATATGGAATTCGTATAATACTTATGTGATTAGTTCGGATTACACGACGTTTGTTGTAAGTCAATGGAAAAGTAATCAGTGTGGGCAGACAGTGGGGTTTGTGGCGATGGTCAGATGCCTCACAATAGCTGCTAATTTGTAAGCGGACTTAATCTGAGCTCGCCATGTACTGCCAAAGGAAATCACTGGAGCGTCGAAGCGGCTTGCGTATTTTAAATGCATCTCTTTTCTTTGAAATTTTACATTAGTTAACATAGCAACGTGTAACAAAAGGTATTTTTCCTTACGTAATACTATGTTGGATTACGGCTGTTTGTTTGTTTGTAGTTATAGCATGTTAACGTAAAAACAGGTGATGTAAAAAGCAATGTTACTAATATTTTTAACTAATAACAGCTTTTACTCTTTTAATCTGTTTTAAATACATTTAACGAGCAGGTGCTCATTAAATGTATTTAAAACAGTTTTCGAATTTAACTCAAAGGAAAACTTCATTAATTAAACAGAAATCTAAATTCAAAATGATATCAAAATTTTAGTTTTCACAATTATCGCAAACCAATCGTTTTTGTTGAAACAAATTCAAATTACTTTTAGAATTTAGATTTTAGAACAAGTTCGTCTCTCGAATTCTAAATTTGAATTTCGTAGCTAATGTATAATTGGTCCACTATTGTACGTCTCCGTGACGACAACGGGCCAATTTCCAACGTTGCATGAGCAATCAACAAAAAGGTTGTGTCATTAATTAAAAATCGAAAAAGTGTTAATAATGTAACTTAGGGAAATGGTTACCATCTGGTAGACATTTTCGACAATTGGCATACAAATCAAACTAAAATCAAAGAGTAAAAAAAATACTATGAGCCCATTTTTATTTTTACCTGATTACCAAAGGAGGGTTATTTATATTTCAAAAGAGTTTGTACGTTTACTATGTCTAACCGTGCATGGCATAAAATGTTTGTTTATTTACGAAATTAAAACCCACACTTTGAAGCCAAGTTGCCGGTTTTCGTCTAAAAATCTGGAAGTAATATATCAAAGGAAGTAATATTAAACGCTATCCGAACTACTAGTAGATTCACAGGTGGAACCCTATAAATAAATATGCTCTCAGCTTGAAGCGAAACGATACAAATAAGTGCCCCAACACACGGCCGCGGCTGTTGTATTGGTGTAGTGCTGAATTGCCATTTTCCCTCCTACTTTCACTCAGCATAATATTGAATTTCAAAGTTTGAAATTTCAGAGATATGAGTGTGTTACTAAAGGTTGACAGTCAAAAAACTATGCTTCTACTGTTTTATATTTTAAAGACAATTAAATTCGATCTAATTGAATCTATTATTCAATCGAGTCTTATTTTCCTATGTTCTTTGTTCCTATGTGTGTGTAAAACCTAAACTATTCATAACTATTAAATATACAATAGAATTATAACTCTACTAAACTAAACAGTGTATAAGTCGCGATGAAGAATCTTATAAACTCACAAGATTTCTGCTAAGAATAGTATCCGATCATAACACGATAACTTAAAGCGGCAATCTTCGATGTAAGACAAACGTTGGCTCTATAAAATCATTGTGCTACACGCTCTGCAACACTGTTGCAGCGCTGCAAACTGACAAGCGCTATTGTCTGGCCGTGTGCGCGGGCCCTAAGCGAATGGGGCTCTAAATAATTCACTCGTGAATTACGATCCGCTAGGAACACACGTTAAATGTTTCAAAACGTTCAACTTTATATCTTTTTTTATATTTGGGGATGGAAAATGAAAATGAATTTATCTAAAGTAAAATTTATCCCTAGGATATCACTGCTTTGGTGCTTTGATAGAAGGAAAGAAAGAAAATAAATGTATTTATTGGCACAAAAACGAAAAGGTCACTTAAAATAACATAAATTTAATAAGACTAACAATATAATTACCCAGATACCTAGTCATTGTGCTAAAAGGGCCACAGCTCAGCATAATGTCAGCAGTGATAGGGACTACCACCTGACGCTGATTTTCAGCCGCAACCCACGGGTGATAATATCAATCACAGACATTTATTTGTATCGGGTGGGAATCGAAACAGCCAATTTATTTTGTTACTTTTTCTTAATGTGTATGGAATTATTAGTCATAACATAACATACAATCGTATTAATGGAGTTTTAATTAACATAATCTAATCCGCTAGCTAAAGGGCCCGCCTGCCATATAATATGTAAACTCAATTACTGGCGTTTTCACGTAATTTTTCCCGTATTCCGTATTCCGTGGCGCGTTTAAAATTACGTTTTGCATATTTTTTTATGTCGGGAAACGTTATCCCTGGCGAATTTAAATAACGCAGCAGTCGTTTTGATCTGTCACGTCATTACTTTGACGGTGACATCAAAGACTTCGAGTTTAGAGCCCGGATTGTGACGTCAAAGGTGTCGAGTGTTCACCGCTGTTTTGAACGTTTTGTCTGACTTTCTGATGGTAGAGATTGAGGAATGATACCTCCTTAACCGATTTCAAAATAGGTTTGAGTATGTTTTCGCATTAAAGTGCTGTTGGGTTTAAAGAAAATTTCTCATAAGAACTTAAAATCCACTTAAAAAGATACGTAAGTACCTATTTGTAATCTTAAAATTAAATTAAACAAATTAATATTCGCTTCTGGTGGATTAATTCTCATGATAACATTTTGCAATGCAAAATAAAGGTTTGATGTTGGCGGAGACTTGAACACATAGATAGTGTGGATTTCATAACACTAATATTTTATTGAAAATAGTTTCACAGATACTGCAAGTAGTATCATGAATAATAAATACTACAATAATAATAATATAATACGCGATGAAATCCGTAAAAAGAAGTGTTATTTCAGTGTCTTATGTTCACGTAAGTGTCAGAAACCAGTTGTCATGAAATTATTTTCATCATGCACGAATCTTGTTTCGTAATGTAAATTCGGCTTTAGATTTTTCACATAGCCTTATTTCAAAAGACTTAGTAAACAAGACTCTTTAAAATACAATACCTGTCTTGTCATCACACGTTTGTTAGGTCTTGTTAACTTTTACAACACACGTTACTTGTTAGGGTGTGGAGAAGTTACGTAGCTTGGAAAGCACATATAGGCTTAAAATGGAGCACGTAATTCTAGTAAATACTATCTTGAACTCTGGGTCCATACATTCTACTGGTTACCTCGATTCAGTAAAACCAGGGGGCTAGACAAGTTGCATTTTGATATCCGAATCGACAAACAAAATGTATGGAAATGACACAGGCTATCGACAAATCGGGCTGTCGATTCGAATGTCAAAATGCAAGTGGTCTAGTCCCCCAGAGCTGTTTTGACACGTGAGTGTGGTAGCTAGCTAGGCGGATCACAACTCATAGGGCATTCAAATACAATCAATAAGTTACTGTATAATAAACTTTCTAGTTTTGGCAAGGTACTCTATAATTATGTAGTTTTTACCACTTCTGGATAACCGTTAAGAGCCGGATAAATTGAAAAATGGAACAACATTTGTATGAAATTATCTGCCTGGTATTAATAGTAGTAAAACTTATCAGGAGTGATCCTGATAAGGAGTCCGGATAAGTATGTCCGGATTATTGTGGTGTTTCTTTACAATTCATTGTCGATTTGTTTTATACTTACTTTTATACGGAATACGGTCTGACAATAACATTATTTGATTTTATAAGATCTAACCACCAAGCGTGCTGGGTTTCGATAGGTTCTCCAACACGCGTCTCTTCAGACAAAAATATCTAGCCGGCCAGACAAACACTAGTCTCAACAGAGTTTCGATCTTACCATATAAAATACGGAACCCTTTTACATCAAAAACTTAGACAAAAGATCTGAAAGTAAACGTTGAATGTCAATATTATAATAGCGAGATTCAGTTTAGGTTTCATTTCAATTCTCAAATTAAATTTCGCTGTTTCTAGTTCCGCTGTAGGCTAGAATAACAGTTTTCTTTTGAGTAATGAACCTTTTACTGAATAGTGTCATGTATGATATTATAACGAAATCATAAAGTAACATCACGATTATACTCCCTAAAAAGTTAAGTTATAAATCTAAGCAGGTGAATTTTATTAAAGTGTTGTGTCATTCGTTTATTCAACCATGATATTTGGATACTGAAAGAAACCATGATTTTTTTGGGCGTTTTTTTCTTAGATAATATAGCGTCATGATAAGAAATACCGGCTCTTAATTAGTTTATCTTAGTGTAAAAGTGTCTTAGGCTTTTCCATTAATCATTTGCCTCCTGGGAACCTCCTGGGAACCCAAGAATCAAAACTTAGCATTGTTTCCAATAGGTACCAACCAAGTTATGAATACAAAATGAACAAAGACATAAAATCTTACAAAATCCACCAAGACTTGTCGTTACATATTTTAGGCAGATTGCAAAACTTTTGTTTTAGAAACATCTAAGGAAACCAAACTCTGCCAAGTTTATGTGGTTTAATATTTAATTTCCAAGCTTAAATAGTTTCTCTACCAGGAGAGAGTAGAATAGGTAATTGGGGGATATAAGGGGAATTGTTCGACTAAACTTTGTACCTCACTACTCTTATTTAATTGCATGTAGTGAATGTTCCCGTTCTCATATTGAACGGCATCGGCGTATGAAAATACAGCCTGTCTCATTGGTGTCGTGACAGCAGAGTAAAAAGTCCTGGTTTCGAATTCCGGGTTGAACAAAGTATGAATTCATATTAGCTGTTCGGAATTTGGATTTGTGCCCGATTACTGAATTAGCCCCCCTGTTACATGGGACCTAAATATATCGGCGAACATACTATATAATATGTTCATATATTGTAACATACTGTATAATATATAAACCATTAATAATGTTTATTTATATTTTTATAAAATAACTTGTAATCTTAGCATGGAAAATGCTTAAAAAATACAAAAAGATATTTATTTATATTTTTTACTTAGACATTGTATAAGAGTTAGAAAGTAATACCGTAAACTAAATAAATTCACTTTTATTAATGTTAGCAACACTTTGAGAGTCTCGCGGCGAACTTAATTAGTTAATGGAGTCAGGTGTTGCTACAGGAAAATAGACAGTAATTATGTTACTATTTTTAGGTTTTATAGGGTTGAGAATAACTATACCTACTTAGCTACGAGTACATTTTCAGCTTTGTTTTCCTTGTTATTTTGGTTTTGAAGAAGATTATTTTAGATTTTTGACAGCATTCTTCGCGTATTGGCTAAGAAGGTAATCGGTTTCTGTGTGTTATGAATTCAAGTCTAACTTTCTGCGGTTCAATATCAGTATTTTACGCAAAGGGTCTGCCATCACACCTCGGCAAACCAATTTCTGGGCTGTACCGATATTCAAAGGATAGTCTGGTTGTCTTTCGAATGCCTCTAACATTGTCAAAGGTGTCCGTACGACAACTGGGATCAACGGCTTAACATGCTCTTTAAGAATGGTAACCCATCCACAGACTGACCACGGTAAGTGGCTGTTGATCTGCAAACTAAGTAGCTACTCTGAACTTATATATTATGTATTTTTTATCGCGGCGTGATATCGTAAGAAGAAAGCGAAGCAGCCGTTTATTTGCATAAACTAGTAGACAATGAAAGTTCAAGAATGGTAAGAATTTGGTATCTAACTAGAATCAGAGGAAATTGCTGTTGAACTGCTGGCAACACTAGAATTTAAATAATAATTCGCAAACTGTATAAACACTTTCATAGTTCCGACTTTTCGCATTAAAAGTTCGCCGTACGGTGCGGAACAAAATAGCAACTAAAAGTGTAATATTTTTCCCGACTGGCTTCCAGTCTAACCAGATGCAATTCATTAACAATATTTTACAAGAAGTGACTGTTCGACCTTCGCAACATTAATTTCTAGACAATACAGACATCCTAAGGATAATCTGGTAGTCACTCATCCTCTTTTTCAGGTTATCAGGTCAGGTTAGGACCGATGGCTTTACGTCCTCTCCAAGGCACGGAGTGGTCTCGATCTACTCAGAATGGTCTACGGTCAATGTCGGGGCTGCGCTAGCTCTTGATGAGGATAATAATAAGTCTAGTGGACTGTATATAAATGAAATATAATGTACAATAACAATAATGTAGGTACTATAATCAAGTGTACGAGGTACGGTAACAAGTATTAAATGTGTACACGGCGAGTGCGCGGCTGTGCGTACGCTCAGGTAACAGCTGACTGGTGAGGTGTGGCCGCGCCGACCGGGGCAAAGTCGAACCGTCGCGCCCGCCCCGCTCCTCTCGTAGCCCGCTGCGCCGTTGTTGCTGAGTTGTATGACTCAACAGTCAATACGTTGACTGCGTCAAGCAAACATTTCGATAGATAATCCCCCACACAGGAGTCTCCATGTACAGTCCACAAAAATGATAAGTATGTCTTATAAGTATGCCATAATAAACTTTATATTCTTAGTACATCGAGACCACTCCGTAACTCCGAGACTCGATAGTTACATCCTTGTTTTGACAAAGATTGCGTAATAGGTAATGTAATGTATTACGCAAATAGTGTTAATTATACCAAACCATTTGAAAGATAAAAGCCGACGAAAAAAGTAACTAAAAAGCGAAAAAAATATCTTTGTAGACTTGTATAAAACCTTTTAAACAAAAAAGGATTTGACAGATAAATTGACATAAAAAAACATAAACGTCTGAATTAAGAACCTCATCCGTTTTTTGTTCTTCGGTAAAAAAAATATTTAGATATACCTACTTAAACTTATCGCTTTTGTTTACTATACCAAGAACAGTCTCCGATCAAAACTGACCACAGCAAACAATGGATCAGCGTAGTTTTTACTTAATCACAAGTCATCTCAGTAAAAGGTATCGCTTCATTATGCACGGTCACGAAGTTTGCAAACTATTGACAGTTTATTGTAAGTAGACAAATTTGATACTTAATGGTTGGCAGGTAGCGACTTGCCATCAAGTTTTATGGCAGAGTAACTCAAACCTGGACTTGCGCTGTGGTTCAGTCTGATACTTAATACCCAATTTAGTGCCCGTGGGACTCAGTGGGAACATCGGGATAAAAAGTAGGTAGCATATACTGCCGTGGTAATCGTAAGGGCAGTAAGTCAGAAAAGGTGGTTTTGATTTTGTCACAATTTCTGATAAAACTAAACACTGGATTTTTATGTTCTATCTATCAAAAGAAACAATAGAAAGAAAAAAGAAAAATATGTTTTTTACAGTTTTTTACACAGTTATAAATTGGTTTTAAAATGAACAAAAAATAAATTGGCGCCTTTGACTTACGATTACCACGGCAGTACAAGAAATGCAACATTCCAAACCATTAATCATTTTTTTAACATTTGACTTCTCCGGACACAAACACCAGCTGTTTTTTAAATCAATTACTAAACTAAGAAGGCACTTAATAATACCCGACCACCATTCGCTGTGACCGCGATTCGCTTAGTTTTTTTTATCAAGCACTAGCTTACATATTTTAGAACCGTAGCGTGTGTGAAAAGCATCTACTTTTCGAGTTTTACATAAGCAAATAATCACGGAAGCTGATTTTTGTTTTTGTATAAATATTATGGACGGGTATTGTTATATTTTCGTCAGATTTGTTTGTTTTCGGGTTTTAAGCCCATAGTTCCACCAAGCGACGTTGGAATTTATTTGTGCGCCCCTTTCAACCCATTTGTAACTGTCCACGTTCAACCCATTAGCTGTTTTATGGTAAACAAAATAAATCGTTTAAATGTAAAAAAATGGTCACCGCCGCCACTGTTTTGATAATAATAATTCCTCGGCCTCGTTAACCTAGTTGTACTATGCACGACTGCTACACTCGATAGCCTGGGTTCGATTTTCAGATCGAGCAGTGTTGGAAAATTTTGTAACATTAATACACCGTGAATTTTTTTTAAAAACAGAGGCACGTGAGGTTTCGAGTACAGTAAGTTCGAGTAAAGTATTCAGTTTTCATAGAAAATATCCAATTAAACTATTAAACAACTGTACCGAACCTGCCGGAATGCTGAGGTCCTGTCAGCTGTCGCAATATACTTGTAATTTTTATGTCAGTGTACTGTGATGGCACATGAGAATACCCACTTCAGTTAAGAGCCACTTATTGAACATTTCAGATTAAGAGGGTTCATAAATAACTCAATAGGTAAGAGTGCTCGAGCACTGCTCGTTGCACTGTAAGCTCTTTTACGTGACTTCGAGCCGAAGTGGCACTCTTTATAGTATGAAAATACTATACTGCAGCTCTAACATGAGTATCAACGTAATCACCTATTTGTTTATAACATAACATCACGCCAGTATTCTCTGAAAAGTTAACAGAGATGTACTTATGTATTACCGACAGTCCGTTGGTATATTGAGGTCCTATGCAATAGGGGCACAGATTCAAACTCCGAGCTCCAACTAAGAATTTCATAGAAAACATCAATCATTCTCTACTCGTGAAATATACCGGTAAACCCTTCTAGGAATTAAGACGTTATATGTATTTGTATGTGTACTGTGATTGTAGTATGTACCAGTCAACAAAAGAGATAAGTATACCACAGGCAATCTATGTGTTGACCAAGATTGAGAAATACCTTAACAAAATTATTATCTGCTAAAGAGTTTGGTGTGTATGCACCTGCATAATAATTATTACATGATCTTTGTCAAAATATATAATTATATGTAATTATCTGCTTGCCTTTCCGCCTTTTTTGTCGACTGTACAATGTACATGGCTGTTAGAGATGCTATAGCTTTTCATATGAATATTTTTAGTTAAAGACAAAACAAACACGTTCAACTGGGAGATGTCTTCCACGCCAGATAAAAAAAAAACTAAACCTTTCGCCTCTTGTACAGAAACCCAAAAGGCTCTTTCTGCCGTTGCAATTTCTTTCTCATCTCTACTTACCTTAACTTCAGCCCTTGACAGATCACTTGAACCCTCTTTATTTACAACCCTAATACGATGGAATAATCCAAATACGTATTAAATAGCGATATAGTCACCAAGTTGGATCGTTCCACGTTTTTAATGTGATTTTTATTCGGATAACGAAAATGTAACGTTTTATACCCTCCACCCCCTGTGCAGAAGTTTTAATATATGTGTGGGTGGGGGTTACCGGTATCTCGCGATTTATTTAAATGGTTGTGTGATGGTGTTTGTGACGCTATATGTTGGACTTTTTCTACGATTTTAAGAAGGGTATAAGACCTATTTTATTTCAGCTCAATTTCATAATACCATCTAACATTAAATTGAAATTATTTATTTGTATAATACAGGTCGTAGAACTTATAGTCACTGTGACAGAAAGGTTCTTGAGTGGGGACATCGCATTGGTAAGCGCAGCGTGTCACTGCCTTCAACAAGATGGATCGATGACCTCGTAAATATATAAGATCGCTGGATGCAGGCGGCATAAATATGACCGGTAGAAGTCTATGGGGGGGGGGGGGGAGGCCTTTGATCAGCATCACAAATTCTGCTTAACTAGTTTTTGCGCATGGTTTAACTCACATCCTAAAGTGTTTTTTAGGACATAATATAGTCTAGGTAAGGTATAAGAAACCCTTCAAAAACTCTAGAAATATATATTTTCCGCACTTTAAAGTCAGATAGGTACGAGTATTAACTAGTTTCTCCTTTTTCTCATCTACATAAATATTTGCGTCGTATTCCAGTTACAGCAGAATCGGAATTGAGAAGTGAATAACGTCCACACATCCGACTATTGACGGCACTAACGACAGCTTAACCTCAGATCATCGACCCGCAAGGGTGAGCTTATCTCACCGAGCTAGGCTTACCAATAAAACCAGTCGAGTGTAGTGACCTGACAACTTAGATATATGACTCTTGCTATCTTCTTACAATCACGACTGTATTCACTAAAGAGTTCGGCAGGGGTGCATTAATTTACATCCACAGTTTGCCGGAATGTTTTTAGGTGGTATTTAAATACATTCCGGCAAACTTTCTTTAAGATTCAATAATGTATTCCTTGTTGGAGACCTAATAAAAGAGATGAGCCTATTATTGCCAGAAATTCGAACTGATAGAATATATAAATTGAAGCAAATGGCGTTCTGTAATGTCTGCCTACCCCTATGAGAAAAAGCAGTGAGTGTATGTATGTAAATCCAAAGATCTAATAACCTAATCTAACCTAAATTAAAAATTTAGAAAACCCCCGACATGTAATGTAGTTTGCCATTTTGTGTTGGCGGCCATCTTGGACTTGAAATTTATCATTGTGTATAGTATTCTCCTAGTTAAGCCCTTGTATTTGATACCCATATTGAGGGAGTTGTGAAAAAATATGTAATTCGCTATTTTGCGGCGGCGGCCATCTTGGACCGATTTTCATCAAACGTAGCTAAAAACACTCCCGACCAATTCACCTTTCAAATAAAAACAACAAAATCAAAATCGGTTCATCCGTTCGGGAGCTACGATGCCACAGACAGACACACACACACACCAACAGACACGTCAAACTTATAACACTCCGTCGTTTTTGCGTCGAGGGTTAAAAAATGGTTTCTTAAGCAAATAACCCTCAACCATTTTGCTCGCCCTGGGGATCAAACCCAAGACCTTACAGTAGACAGGCCTACGTGGCAGCCACTTCCAATAAAAACGAAATCCGGTTTCATCGAGTATTCACGACGAATACATTGACTTTTTATGTCTTTGCTGTCATAAATAAATATTACATGCGAAACGACTGAGTGTTTCGTTTGAATGAATGATTTATTTATTTGCTATCGCTGCTGAAATTATTGTGGAAATAAAACTGCTCATGCGTAAACCAAACTTTAATGAGCGTTTCTCGTAAATTAAAATTAATTGATACATTTTCTTGTTTGTCTGCGTTAACCTATAGTATAGAGATAATACAATTAACTACCAAGTCAAAGGCATATAATTATATATTTCTCTTTTGAAATCATACAAAATATCTTTGAAACATTTTATGGAAGCCTGCAAGCCTGTAAGCCTGAAATATTTTTTCAACGGTCTGTGAAGTCTACCATCCCACGCAGTTAGTACCTATGTGGCATGATGAATCACCAAATCTATACTAATATTATAAAGAGGAAAGATTTGATTGTTTGTTTTGAAATAGGCTCCGAAAATAGGTACCGGGTAGGACCGATTTGAAAAATTCTTTCAGTGTTAGTTAGTCCATTTATCGGGGAAGGCTATAGGCTATATACCATCACGCTACGACTAATAACAGCGGAGTAGCAATGAAAAATTTTGCAAAAACGGGGGAAAAAGTTAACAAGACCACGCGGGCGAAGCCGCTGGCGGGAAGCTAGTCATAAATATACTTTTAGTAGAATTCAGAATCACGTATAAAATAACAAAAATCTTCATTGTATCAAAAGAATACATCGTCGATTTTCCTTCTTTACCTTACCTACCTTAAATAATATCTCAATATTCACGTCTAGTTCTTGTAATAATATAGCCATTCTATAACAAAAACTGAGCCACAGATATGCCTGAAAAAGAAATGAATTCCATACTTAACATGCGGGAGATGAGCGGGAAAACTCTTTACGCGAAAATTACGCGTTTCTACCGCAAGCCGCGACGTTTTACCTCTATATTTATGCGCGCTAGTATGGAAAAATGGTACTCATTATTCCTATTTCTGCGCACAGGTTTTAAAGGCGTTAGTCTTAGTTATAAGAGGATAGCGATTTTTAAGTTAAGTATTTATTTAACTGTCTGTTAAGTTGGTCTCAAGCGCTACTGCTATTGTAGAGGTACTGGGTTCGAATCCTGAGTCGAGCCAAGTGTTGTTGAGTTTTTTCTATGAAATTCCCAGTAGCATCGGAGTCTGAATTAGTGGATGGCAATATGCTCGCCCCCTATTACTCAGGACCTAAACATACCGGCTAACAACAATCTCCGAAGGGTTAGGCGGATATGTACTATCTCTGCCTAACCCTTCCGGGCTTACAGGCGTGATTTAACATAATTATGTATACCCAATTCATACAATTAAATGAATTACATTAAGTTCAACAACAGTAGTAGTAGTATACATACTACGCACATAAAAGTATTACAAAACGCTACCGCTCGTGGCGTGGGCTAGAGACAAGTAGAGCGCCAGCGAGGCCATCGTTCACAGGATCACGGACCGGATAGATATGAAGGGCCCGTAATTTTTAACACGCTACAACCGCGAGAAAAGTGTGACTAATTTGTCTAGCTGCTTAAAAATGTAAGCTTGTCTGCGACCCACTGATAAGAGATTTGAAAGAAACCTCTTTGATGACGTTGAGATATTTGAAATAAGAAACAAGTTGCTGTAACTATTAGTTTAATATTTAGAGACGACGTTAAGCGTAGAGTAATGCTTCCGTATGTCAAATTTGTATTACAATTTGATACACGGAAGTGTACGTTTACGCTTAGCGCCGTCTCTGAATAATTAGCCTTGTAACCATATTAGTATTGTAACCATTTTTATATTCTATCAAGAAGATAGACTACGCGGGCCATCTCGTACAATTACTATAAAGGTTAAGCAGACGAGCAAAAGTATCTTCCATTAACAGAATGTCGATTTGTTTGAGTTAATTTACTCTGTGTGGGAACTCTGTGTACAATTTCTTACTGCCATTACAGATCAGAATCTGGTAAGAAGCGAGAAAAGATAAGTAGGCCCCTTGGGGTTTGATGGACTGGCGACGCGTTTATGTTAAAGATAGACCTAAAACGTTAAACGAAATTCCGAGAGCCAGTTCTGTGGCCATTCCAGGTGGTGGTTCAGAGAGAAACCAGTGATGTACGGGTGTGAGCTTGTTATTGGTTTACAGTTGGTAGGGGCTTTAATGGAGTGGTAACGCATTAGCAACATCTCTAGTGTTGCAGGTTCCATACGCAGCTATCCCATTTGCCGAAAAAACAGTATAGTAGTTTTTTTTTATACATATTTTGGGCATTTTTACACTGCATCATCTAGTCCCAAACTAAGCAGAGCTTATACTATGGGTACTACACAGTGGATAAAATACTTAAATACTTTATTATTATACTTTTTATACGTAAATACATACTTATAATACATACGAAACCCAGATAACCCAGATAAACATAAGCACTTATATTCATCACATAAATATTTGTGTCCTGTGGGAATCGAACCTACAAATTCGTGATCAGTAGTCCGGTACTCGAAACACTTGACCACAGACGTCGTCAGAAGTCCATTTCAATTGTAGATCGATTAAAATCGTAGAGACAATTGGACTTATAAGATACTTAGGTAACACACACTTTTCAGCCGACACTTTTCAGCGTCTGTTGGCGATGCATGGCACTGTTCATTATTTAAGGTCAGTTTAGCGGCGCCGCGTGCCGGCTCTCATACAAACCAGCGCATTTATCGCTGTGCTACATGACCTATATTTCAAATAGAAACTTACACCACAGTGCGGCATCACACGTGCTCAGAATTTATTATTAAAACGTTAGGTCTCTGCAATGTTTTCTCGTAATACGATAGGTGGTTCTAAACTAGCAACACTTTATATTTTTCTTATTTACTTTTAGTATTCTATCATGCTATTCCGTCAGCTGATGTTCGTTTGGTCCTTCTTAATATTATATAAAAAGCAAGAAACTTAGAAAATGTAGAAATCAAATGATACATTTTTTTTAAGCAACAGCGGTCCTCTAAACAAACGAGGCAGTCAAATTATATATAACTAGCTTTCCGGCAGCGGCTTCGCCCGCGTGGCCTTAATAATTTTCCCCGCGTTTTTGTAACATTTTTCATTGCTACTCCGCTCCTATTAGTCGTAGCGTGATGGTATATATCCTATAACCTTCCCCGATAAATGGGCTATCTAAAACTGAAAGAATTTTCAAATCGAATCGTTTTACAAACAATCAATCAAATCTTTTCTCTTTATAATATTATATAGTAATACAGTATAGATAATATTAATAAATTTGAAATTTGTTTGTAAAAAAGAAGAAAACTGAAGGTTCTCGCGCTAAATTGCTGAAAATCGATGACAATGAAATAGGTATATTTTATCCTAATGGAAGACAGGCTGGTCTCAAAGAAGTGGGTAAATATTTCATTTGACCAACGAGTAGAACTGCAGGCAACAACTACACTGGTTAACATATAAACAAACGTAACATTAAATTGAAATCCTCACAAAACTACACGTATAGGTATGAATATTCTCTGCACTAGAGAATTGCATTTAGACTCATATTTACACAAGTTAGTTAAACAGTGAAGCATTTACTGCAGAATCCGGGAAAGCATGACGAAGTAGGGGATTAAATTGTAATCGTAATTCTGTAGATTATGCGCGTTTATGCGACATTAAAGATAAATAGGTTATTAAAATTACAACAATATAGTATTTATTGTTCTATAAATTAATACAGCAATGTTTACAGCCCTAGTAGGATCTAGCTTCTACCATTATGAGATGTTTAAAGACCTATATAAAATAGTATTATGTACCTATATAAAAATTTAGAAAACCCGCGACACGAAATGTAAACTGCCATTTTGTGGTGGCGGCCATCTTGGATTTGAAATTTATCATAGTGTATAGTATTCTCCCAGTTAAGCCCTTTCATTTGATACCCATATTAAGGGAGTTGTGAAAAAATATGTAATTCGTTATTTTGTGGCGGCGGCCATCTTGCACTGATTTTCATCAAACATAGCTAAGAACACTCTCGACTAATTCACCTTTCAAATAAAAAAAGCAAAATCAAAATCGGTTCATCCGTTCGGGAGCTACGATGCCACAGACAGACACACACACACACACACACACACACACACACAGACACGTCAAACTTATAACACCCCGTCGTTTTTCGTCCGGGGTTAAAAATTAGATGAATCTAGAATATTATGAAACAACCCAATAACACTGCTTCGATGACCTCTATGTATGGTATACTGAACATATCTTCCTTATTTTCTTACTTCTTACATAGTTTTTGTTTTTTAATTACCTGATCAGTATTCCTTTGTATTCCTATCTGTATTCCTATCTGTATTCTTCGATCGTATTTTCACCGTATGAGTTTGTATTCGTTAATTAAATCAGTCTGTGTACGCCCTTAGTTACGTAGTTCCCACTCTGCAAGTCTTAAGCGTGCTGACACATGCATAAACAGAATCTTAGGCGCACACTCTTTTGCAAGGCGTCAGTATGCAACCCAATCAGCCTACATCTATAATAAAATAAACGCAAAGTTAAGGTTCCATAATGAAATATCACACGTATGCAAAAAGGTAATAGCCAATTGGCTAAAGACCTTAACATACGAGGAAACCGAGCAACTTTTAATAAGACTTGGCTAAACCATCTCTCCATTTCCCTCCTAATAATAAGTACTTACCTAGCCTAATCTAGCATTGGCGCCTAAAGTACACTGGCACTACGACAGAAAACGCACGCACACGCACACGCACACGCACACACGCACACACACACACACACACACACACACACACACACACACACACACACACACACACACACACACACACACACACACACACACACACACACAAGCACGCACTCACACTCGACATACACACACACCCAAGTACCCTCCCGGACAATTTAACAAAGGCATACACTACAGTTAAATAAAGAGCTGATAGATTAGTTATAAGTCATTTACTTTCTTATTTTTCTAAATTTAAGTATTTTTCATTTTTAGTTTTATTTGTTTTTACTTTTTTTTTTTTCATACCTTGTAAGTTTCCGTCTCAATATTGTTAATAAGTAAGGGAAAGAGCGAGACAGCCCCAACACAAGTATTTTTAATTACTTACTGGGGTTGAATCATATATAAGTGATGTAACTGTTTTGAGACAAATAAACATTTTTCATTTTCATTTTCACACAACATGCTGCCTTACTAACAAAACATACATATTTATGTAGACAACGACATATCTATTCAAATTTCCGGCGCTATGTCATGTACTCAAAGATATACCTTATAAGGGAAAATAACACTTCATTTCTTTGGTGTCACTTCAGAAGAGACTATTCTTTATAGTTTTTACACCATATTGGTGTAGTGATAATACAACTCGGAGCTAGTACTAAGAATTTAGACAGGATGCTGTTTAAGTTCTTAGTACTAGCTACAAGTTGTATTATCTGGTGCCACCACCCCATACCATCATCCCTGTTTTTCCTGAAGTGTACCTGTTGTATACCCGCAGATGCTCTGTACCTTTAGGTCCCATGTATTAAGAGGCCAGTCTATTGCCATCGCCCGAGCACAACTCTAGAGCTCCCAGCTGCGACTACTGGAAATTTCAAAGAAAAACAGCACTTGCTCGAAATTCAATCCAGGACCTGTGGCTTAGTAGGCGAGGTAACGACCGCTAAATCAATAAAGCAGGTAGAGCTTTTATATTTAAAAAAAAGTCTGCTCGACCTGAGAATCGAACACAGCAGCTGCTGAGGTTAGCACGCTAAGCTGCCGACCTTTTGAGCAGGCATCTCACGGCTCACGAAGCATTCAAGTGTATTTTATGTATGATCATTTATTAAAGAAAAAGACAAATAAATTAACATTTCAATTAAAAACTATTTCAGCACAGTGTAAGAAGTTATAGGCCGTGTTTTAATTCTGGTTATTGTTAAAGTACCTCCAAAAAGTACTCATACTACTTCACAAAAAAAAATCAAGAAATTATTTTATAAATAAAATAAGTTTCGTTATGCTCCATGAGAAAATAAAATATTCTCGAAGTAGGTATTTCAGAGTCCCTTCAGAGAATAATCCCAGCTAGCATGAATTAAAAATGGAACTGGTTCGTGCCTCGAAAATCGACTGCTGCGCTTGAGATCCTGGGTTCAATTCCCAGATCGAGCAAAGTGTTGTTGGGGTTTTCTGGGAAATTCTTAGTAGCAGCTCAGATTGATGCCCGGTTAATATGTTGTTCCCATTACATATCGGCGAACTGTACCTATATGTATATTATAGGCGCCATACTAATATTAAGTAGGTGTGCCATGGAGTTGGATGGAATGAATGGGACAGATAGGTACCTTTTTGTAACAAAATAATGGAGTAGGTACTCTGAGAACAATCTTTTAATCCCTCCTATGACCCTTGATATTTACGTTGGGTATACCCAACACCCTTAATTTAGCGATTTATCGGTGGAGTGACTATTAAGTGATAATGAGTGGATCCTTATCACCCGTCTCGTTTAGGAAAAGGACCTTCCTATAAATAGTTCCTAAGGGTCTAATATCGAATAACTTAAACATGCCTCATTAATGGTTTTCTGGTGGAATACACTGTTTTTTATCCGCGCTATATATATATATATATCTAAATCACGCTATATCTTATGGCATGTAATATTATGGAATACGTTCGTGCTTCTATTAACCACACAGAAAAATCAGCAAATTTGTTAAAAGACAAACCCAATATATAATTTGCTCAACCTTTGAATCAAATCTAAGTAACTACACCAGATATTTTTTTCTACATTAATGTTTTTCAGGGTCCAAACAACAATCTTAATTCTGTACTAAAACTCACATTTCTGACACCAGTTTGCTAATTTAATATTTAAATAGCAATGCATTTACGTAACCACAGTGATTTTTTATTTTAACGACCCCGAATTAGCCGAAAATGCTCCAAAGTGTGAATTATTCGGCGGTTCTAATAAGTCACAGTCGCCGAGCATTTTGTTGGCTTAGCGTCCATTACTCACCGGCGCGTATAAGTCGTGAGTAATAAGGACAAAAACGCCGAGGCAGTGCGACGCGACACGACGCGACACTGCAAATGACGCGTGAGCAGATTAATTAAAGCCTGCAAGATTGTGATCGTGTTTTGTTTGTTTCGTGAACTTTTGTTCGGTGGTGTATTGATGTCCTAATATTTTAAACCCGCGAGGCGTGTAAATCGAAGCTAAAGGTATGCTACACCATTCTTCCGTTGAATAACAAAACAGACTCGAAGAAATGACTACATACCAATGATAGTACCATGACGCATGTATTCCCCGAAAGGATAAGCAGAGGTATGTTTGGGATCGATACAATATGGGGCGAAGAATATAGTGCACACAGTTGGCACTGTCCACAAATAAAAACTCCGAGATGCTAATGGGAATTCCATAAAAAGCTGAACAACATTTTGCTCGACCCAGGGATCGAATATCAAAAGCATAAAAGTCGAGCTTACGACTACTGCACCAATGAGGCAGCTCAGGGCCTGTAGACAAGTTGCAATTTGACATTCGAATCGACAAACGAATAGAAACAAAATGTATGGACATAACACAATCTTTTGACAAATCGGGCTGTCACTAATGTCCATACATTTTCTTTCTATTCGTTTGTCGATTCGAATGTCAAATTGCAACTTGTCTAACCCCCCTGGCTACCAAGCAGTTTGATAGCAAGACTGTCTGCCCAGTGTATATAATCTCGTACTTGTAAATGCCGTTTTACACTACTAAGATAGTAACTTAAACATAGCTCCAATTCCCATTCATAACATTTCTATTCCTGTGAAATTTGTGTTTGAAGCTGAATACTAAATAATTTCTGGAGCGTGCCGTCTGCCAATACCTTGACATTAGAACTGCAGCACGTCCCGTTTGTGAGCCAATGAGAAATTGCAGCCATCCTTTATCTGCAGTAATCTCGGAGACTGCGACGCTGTTCCATCTGCTACCCTTCGCGACATCACAACTAAATCTCATCGGTGTTATAGAAACAGTTAATATAAAGACGAGATTAATAGGTAGCGAGTTGAAATACCATCTGATTATTGCGTGAACATAAACCCACCCCATAGGTACCTATCAGCTCAGATAGACACCATATCTTGACTATCATATCATCACTAGCTTATAATGCATAGTGGCAAACGGGTCTCCTAGCTGTTAGACTACCTATTGATAAGTACCTGCCGCTGCCCATGAAAATCAGTAGTACCATAGATGGTCAACCATATTATATTTACATACATGGTGAACTCTTTTCAATTTTTTCAATGAAATTAGAAAAAAGGTCTTTAAAGTAAGTAAAAGCATCCTCATT
This sequence comes from Acronicta psi, assembly GCA_946251955.1. Classification (NCBI taxonomy): domain Eukaryota; kingdom Metazoa; phylum Arthropoda; class Insecta; order Lepidoptera; family Noctuidae; genus Acronicta; species Acronicta psi. The sequence goes on from OX276477.1 coordinate 14,144,403, forward strand.
TTACTGACCTTTTTTTCTCTAGCCCACATTGTTACTCATTTTTTAAATGAATATTTTATTGATTGTATTTATATTTATAGTGCATTAAATGCTGTAGAGTTGTAGAGTCGAATACGTCTGCTAGCACCTTTGCCAACCTCAGCATATCAAAATGTACCCCAGTGAGAAACAAAGCTTAGTCTTCACAACTTATTACGTTTAGTTAATGCTGTTCAGTATTACTGGGCTTATAACGTGCGTACGCAGTATCATGACGCAAACGACGCGGCACTTTGAAGGGTGTTTTAAGATAATTTTCGTACTAAGTGTGGGTATTATGTTGTAATATCTTTTAAGAGATGCGGAGCGAGTCAAAAGCTTTGTCTTACTTAGTATTTTTACCCAACTGTGTAAAGCAAAAGGAGTTAATGTTCTTTACGTGTTTGTATAGCTGAGGTACTTTGAAAACAAACGATAAACGTTTTGTCATTTGTGTTTACAATAGAGGCCGACCTCTATGGTAAAATAAAAAGCCTCGAGATGTTTTTATTTAACTCGATTTTTAACAATAAATACAAACATTGTTTATTGAAATAATGAAAGCACCGCCCTAAGCTTATAAAGATTATAAGACTTACTGATGGTATTATTATTAAAATTAATTACTTATCTTAAACGGAGGATCTCATAATAATAAGAAATAAAGAGACGGTAAAAGGGGCGGTAAAGATACAAAAGACGACAGTGAAATCTCTTTAGTACCTAGTATTAAAGTCATAGACGACGTCTTCCTTCTAGTGGTTCACTGAAGCATTGCTTATGACGACTTCGTGGGTTCGATTCCCACAAAACACAACTATTTATTTGATGAACAATAGATTGAACCTAACTGCGTGTGTGTTTGTCTAGGTGATTCCTATGTTGTAGGTGTAAAATCCGTTTTCTAGTAGTATCTATAGTACAAGCTCTACTTAATTTAAGAATAGATGGTGCTGTGTAAAATGTCCCAGAATTTATAGACGTTTTTGTTTCTTGGCATAATCATGGCCGTAGGTTTCCTGACATTTACCATGACCATGTTAGCGGCTGTCCACACAATGCTGGACGTCTCAACCTTGATTGAGATCTACCCTCACATCCTACTCGTTGGCACACGGTTATCAAACTCGCGCGCCGCCCACTGTAGCCACACATGTCTGTGCAGCTCGGAATTTTGATTTGTGCCCAGTTTTTGGTACAATTTATTTATGGTATGGGCTAACTGTGTGTCTCCAATCCATAATTACACGCCTGCCTAAACCTCAGGGAACACAGGCGTGATGGTATGTTAAGAATAAATATTATTTTCGCCGCTTTTTTCGTAACGTGTTTTTCATACTTCAGAGTGTAATCTTCACGATAAAATATTCAGAATGGTCAGCTCTTTATACAAACAGCGGTCATCACAATTTAAAATTGCATTGATCCGCGTTTCAGGCATTCAGCCGCGAGCCTCGTTCATTTCAATTAATATAATTATCCTTAATTTAATTATTATTATAACGTACAGCATATTATTATAATTGAAGATCTTTTCGTGAATGGCGGGAGCGATTCTTTTATTAGAATGATAAAAGGCCCAGGTTTTAATAAGACGTGAAGTAGAACTTTATTCAATTAGCCAAAGAAATTAATCTTCAAGTTTCGCAAGAATTTTTTATGGTGAAACAGGGAGACATTCTTTAGGAGTTGGAAAAAGTAATTGAGATTCTATAGCTGTTGTTTGGGAGTGGTGAATGTTTAAGAAAATATGAGTTTGCCTGAATTTGTGTTAGCTTAAAGTTCATTAATAGGAATATTTTAGTAGCTAAAATCATAGTACTGTTTACTTTAACTTGACTTGTGTAACTGCGTTATAAGTGGTCGTGGGCCCGACTGCTAATGCTTGAGGTCCCGAGATCGATTCCCAGGCCAAGCAAAGTGTTATCGGTATCGTTCTATTAAATTTTCAGTTAAGTAGCAGTTGTAGATAGAATTTAGTAGTAACAAGTTCACCTTATTACAAGAAATCTTAAACGATACCAAAGAATTATAGATGACAACATAATCTCTGCTTATCCCTTCTATAATGCAGTCATGATGGCACATTATTGCTAGTCCAGTAAACTTTTACAACAAAGCATAATCCTAATTCACTTAAAGTTATTAGCGAATTAGATTTTTTCGCAATATCTCAATATTGATTAATATGTATGAAACAATGGCCCTGTGAATAGTTTTACTCTTCAAGGGCATTACCCTCTGGTCAGAGGTAAAGGGCAAGAGTCAAGGGTATAAAAATGAAGTGCTAGCAGTTAGTATGTAATAAAACGTGTACTTTTGGAAGGGCGGCGTTAAAAGCGTCGTTTGGTCTCGTCGACCGAATCGACTCTACAAAATACTAGATAGATAGAATTGTCTCTATTGTACACCATATCAAAACAACAGAACAAACTGGTTACTGACACTTACGCGAATACTAGACATTGAAATATCAATAATTAATTGAGTGAATCATTCATCAATAATTGATTGAAATATCAATAATTAATTGAGTGAATCATTCATCAATAATTGATTGAAATATCAATAATTGGGAATAAAATAATATCAATATAACGCGATAAAATCCGTAAAAAGTAGTTTTATTTCCACAACACAACAATTTTTAAATACTAAGGGTACAATGGCGGTGTTATCGCTAAAAGCGATATCTACCAGACAACCTTTGGATGGACAGGAAAGATATGAAAATTGAGAGGTGGGCAGTCAATGGTGTATGAAGATTAATTTAAAAGTAAACAAGAAATAAATAAAATATATAAATACAGTAAAAATACGTATATATATTTGTATAGGTTACATATAATAACTAGAAGCACATTTTATGTCATGTTTAAACTTTTTTCAAATAGAGAATGGATTTAGAAAATATGTAGAAACTAGAGAGATTCCCTCATATTATAATTGGAACGTTAGTGTGAACTGTGAGGTACTAGATTTCGTTCCCAAGTCAGGTAAAAAGTTAAGTTAAGGGACTTACTATCATAGCATCACACCTGTATTTCCGCAAAGGGTTAGGCAGCGGTCTACTTACATAGCCAACTGTGCGTTATGATAAGGCCCTATTTAATGTTATGCGCCCAATGGTCGAAAGCGCGACTGCTACGCTCGAGGTTCTGGGTCCGATTCGGACAGCGTTATTGGGTTCTTTGTTTGAAATTCTCATTCGTAGTAACAGTTCGTAGTTTCGTTCGTAACATCTCGTAGTCAGTGTGCACAAATCGAGCCTATTGAGGCTATGCCTCCATTACACGGGACCTCAACATACCAGTGAACTGAGTTTGTACATTTGTACACTTCCCTTAGGGAAAAGAAGCATGATGGTATTATTTAGCCCATTGATTTATTAAGTACAGCGTACTAAAATAAACAAAGTTTGATTCTGAGAGATCAGCCCCCGGCTGCCATTTCTAAGAAGTTCTAAAATCGAGCTGCGTCCATTTGCTTATTTACTTATGTACCTTGTTTTTCTATCTGAATGGAATACTAAGTAGCAAGAGGAAATAAATCACAAGATTTGTTAGAATAAATCAAGTGCTTGCTTGCTATTTCGAGTTAAGAATTAAAAACAATAATGAATAAAAGTATTTTTGAAAATTGTCAAATGATTTTGTGGCATATAAATATATTTTTTTAAATGACACCACTCTATATCTAAAACTGCCTTGTTAGCCTAGTGGTCGGAAGTGTGACTGTTACGTTTGAGGTCCTTTGTTCGATTCCCAGGTCGAGAAAAAAAATATTGGGTTTTCCTATGAAATTCGCAGTAGCGTCTCGGACTTGGATATTTATTATTTACCCGATTCATGGCAATTAAACGTGCCAGCGAACTGTCGGTTTACTTAAGTACATCTCTGCTTAACTCTTCGGAGAATACAGACGTGATGGTATGTAACACTCAAAGAAATTAATTTAATTTGAATATAGAATTGATTCGAGAAAACTCTAGAATGTTATTAGCAACATGAGCAAACATGGAACGTACAGCGGACTAGGGTTGTACAAAGTCCTATTTGATTAATCAGTTGGAAGTTAATTGGCTCTGCGGTCCTGGGTATAGAACTTATAATTCTGCGTTCAATCGTAAAATTACGTTTATACTTTTTCTAACAGGGATTTTTAATATCTTATATTGTATTTCTATCGAGATTAACACAATGTATTTTAATAAGACTTATAAAATATACCTACTCAGTGTTTTTTTGTTGCTGCTAAACCTCTATTCCTGTGTTTTTAAGAGTTCAGCAGATCAGTTAATAGCGTCCCAAAAAAATATCGGAACTGTGAATGTACGTCAGCAGTAACTACCCCTTTAGGGAATGCAGGCTTAATAATACGTAATTATGTAACTGGAACAATAACATACCATCCCACCACTCTCCCAAGGGGCTGCTGGTAGGCGCAAATTTATGTATACAAAATATTGCTGCGGTTGCCGCCACTACGCCATTTAAGCAGTAAACGCAACAAAACCTAATTTATAGCGAATGTAGGCAATAAATACAATCTCATCGCCCGTATGCACGCGTCAACACAAAACACTACTGTGGACAACACCACAAACGGCTCGCTTTGACAGCGCAGCGCCGATCTACCGCCAACCATTGAGATAATAAAGCAATAAATATAATGGACATTATAATCTAACTAGCGGATGGGCCGACTTTGAGATAAGAACCCATGTTTTTGCTACATTTTTCATTGATACTCCGCTCCTATTGGTGATGGTATATAGCCTACCTCGATGAATGGGCTAAGTATCTAACACTGAAAGAATTTTGTAATCGCAGTAGTTCCTGAAATCAGCTTGTTTAACCAAACAAACAAACTCTTCGGCTTTATAATACACATAAATTCTAAATCGATATTTGATTGTTAGTGAGATTATCAAAAAACTATTTAAATGAGCAATAATAGCCCAGGGATATGTCCACTGGATTGCCAAGTCGCAGGTCTCCAGTTCGTATCTGACGCACACTTGCACGCACCTCTGACTTTTCACCATATGTAATAATAAATTATTAACACTCGCTTACAACGGTGAAATATCGTGAAGAAACCGTAGTAGTGGAAATTTATCAACACTTTCTTTAATTACCTACGTTAGGTTTTTCACAATTTTAGTTTGAATACAAAGATACCTACGTGGAATATGGAACAGCATAAACATGCATACTAAAACGTTATCCCAATAATTTCCGAACCGCAAACGTTCCAGCCCGTCAGCGGCCGTCCGTCTGCCGTTGACGTGAACGCAAACGTAACGTGTTGTGTTTTCGTTTCACAAACAGACATATTATAAGCTGCTACTGCTGCCAATCGCATTTTAGAATACATCTCCAGATCTACATTTAATCCTGAAATAGAATTAGCATGTGGTGTCCTACGCTAATCTACCATCATAACATACCAACACGCCTGTATTCCTCGAATGGTAAGGCAGATGTGTACTTTAGATAAATGTACACTTACAAGTTCGCCGGTATGTTTAGGTCCCATGTAAGGGGGCGAGCCAATTGCCATTAAACCGGGGACAAATTGAAAATCTGAGAATTTTACAGAAAAATAAGCTACAAAGTCACTCGACCTGGGAATCTAGAACTCCTAAGAATCCTAGAACCATATTAGGCTAATAAAGCAGTCCACTAATCTTAACATTATTAATTTAACATTATTAATGCGACTATACGCGATCGTTTATCAATGATAGCCATCCCTTATAGTACCTATTTCTAATGAATAAAAAGAAAAAAGAAAAACCTAATGTAGTAATAATCCATATTGTAGTTTCCCAGAGGGAAAGGTTACCCTGATATGTTGTGTATTATTCACCATTCCTTCTAGGGTGAAATGAATGGAATAATAGTATGTATCGCATTGGTCTAACATAGCCCACAGGCAGGTCTTCAGTATCGAGTAAGCTCTGTTGCAAGATCTTCGCATTGTTCATGTAGATGCAAGAACGTATCCTCCAATGAAAGAGGATTAGACACACTATTGTTAGTAGAGACTATTCCTGAGTATCCTAACACAGTATCAATGCTTGTTTGGATGAACACAGTACATAAGCTTACGCCGGAGGCGATGCCCAGTGTCTTGGTTTATAATGTATTCTCGCGAAAGACATTCAGACACTCATAGTCTCTTTAAAGTCAAGAGTCCGAAAAGTATTTAAGTAAATAATAATAATAATAAATATCTTGGGACATTTTTTACACAGCACCATCTAGTCCCAAACTAAGCAGAGCGTGTACTATGGGTACTAGACAATGAATATAATACTTATATACTTTTAATTTTTTTGTAAATGTTTACCTACTTATAATATATTTTTTTTTTTTACCTATTTTTACTTGATAACTTTAACCCAAAGGTTGACTGGTATAGAATGCAATATGGCATTAAGTCCGCCTTATGTGCTAGTGTACATAAAAGTATAAATAAATAAATATATAAGAAACACCCAGACAAACACAAAAAACAACAAAAATACGCCACTGTAAAAGTTAAATAAATAAATAAATATCCTGGGACATTTTTACACAGCACCATCTAGTCCCAAACTAAGCAGAGCTTGTACTATGGGTACTAGACAATGGATATGATACTTATAGACTTTTTTTTTGTAAATACATACTTATAATATATAAGAAACACCCAGACAAACACAAACACCTAAGTTCATCACATAAATGTTTGTGTCTTGTGGGAATCGAACCTACGAACTCGTGATCAGCAGTCCTATACTCGAACCACTAGACTACAGACGTCGTCAAAGTAAGTGAACTAAAATAGTCTATGTGAGACGTGAGTGTTATAATTAGAATTGCCTTCCGAGAAAATAGCTACAATAGCCTTCAATAGGTCATTGCGTAGCTCGATTCGTATTTGAAATACCAGACTTACAAGAAAATTGTGCTTGCTATTTTATAAACCCAATATTTTATTGAAGAGAGGTAGGGCACGGCCATTTATGGCTCAAAGTGTGTTGAATAGTCAACACACTTTATTGTATGTTGTGGTTCTGCAGTGAGTAAGGTTACCAGAGCTCCTTCTAAGGTTGCGCTGCGCTAGCAGCAAGAGGAATATTCCCACAAACTGTCGGCGCAGTGAATCCTTCATAAACCTCTAAGAGGCTTTTAGGGTCGGCAACGCGCGAGTAATACCCCTGGTGTTGCATCAGGCGGGCCGTATGCTTGTTTGCCACCTTAGTGGTATAATAAAAAAAAAGAAAAAAGAAAACACTTGTACAAGATGATGATCAGTTATGAAACATATCAATTAAATCTCTCTAGCAAGGTTTAATAAATGTTAAAATTGTGTGTAAATATGGGAAATTAAAAGAGAAAACTACATTCAAATTTGAACACAACCAAAATGTTGAGTTGTAGATATAGCGAAAGTAATTCACGGTTGAGTTCTTTCGCCAGCGCAGCCCATCCACGAGGCGGACTCTTATTAGCAAGCGACACATGATGTTTTCCGCTCCGTTTCACTCATAAAATTCATTATTTCATTTCATATGTACTGCTTTTTCTAAAATAAAATGATTGAAACGTTTCCTTTTTGCAAAAACAATGCACCGACGGCAAGGTGAATAATTAAATGCTGCGTAAATTGGATAGCTGATAATTTAAGAAAAATGTAGGGTAACTGTTGTAATTAGAACATCAAGACGTCACATTCTTAGTCTAACCGTGACCATGGACGCTGTAAATAGTCCGAAACGTCGGGGTCTAAATTATAATAAACACAATGTTGATTGGTCATTATAGTGCGATAAAATAAGTAAAAAAATTGTTTTTTTCGATGATGATGATGATGCTTATGGTGACGATGATGATGTCGATGACGATGATGTTGATGACGAATAGGCCCCTCTCATTTTATACTATCTATCACGGTCCTATAATGTGCCAATGACTGAAAATCTCTCACTGTTGCGACTGGACTGTGTAAAATTATACAATGTCTTATGTGTTTTGTACAACTTACCTCCTGTGGTGTATATCTGAAAATCTCATCCATGTCTCTGTACCACTTAACGGAGTGTAGTGGTGGGTCGTGCTGCTGTCGCATGTACTGGCACCGGAGCTCTGCCTCGCGGCGAGGGTCCGCCCACAGCGGCACTTCCAGCGACGTGATTGTATGAGACACACTCCGAGCTGAAACAACAAGATACTAACATTAAAAAAATAATAACGTAAATAGTTGCAAAGACAATTTGAAAATTATCATCATTAGCCAAAAGAGGTGCACTGCCAAACAAAGGCCTTTCTTTCAAATTTCCACAAAGTCCTGTTGAATTTAAAATGTTTTATATATATAGCAGGTATTTTTTAAGTATTAAAAACTAGATACAAGGTTTCAATAAAAGGTCCTACGAAGAGATGGATACCTTCACAGATGTAGCTTAAAATTATAAACATCTAATTGTCTCTTGACGCTTGTATATCAAAATAGATAGAGATAGAAGTAACGTTTTAGTTGGAAGTTAGTAAAAGCATATTAATGCCGTTTGAAAAAGTACACCTTAAACTAGATTTTAGTTTTAACACAAACAAAGACACTATTAAGACTTTAGTTATAAATAAAAGACAGACATACAATATGTACATATTAAATAACGAATGTACAGGCAATAGAGTGTGTAATGTATATTTAAATAAGACACGCAAGAAGCAAATCACAAGTCCGACCTTAGTCGAAGAAGACCTTATATCTAAATTCTTAGAAAATCCATTAACAAAGTCGCATAGTCATGTGAGAAATCACAGAATTTCTCCCTTCTATTTCACATATAAAACGAACTAAGTATTTGTGTACAAACTTCCAGTGAAAACATGTCGGGAATTTTAGCTCAATTTGTAAGTTAGTTAAGACGTTATCGCGTAACAGATCTGTCTAGTATCACAATGTTCTACATTCCTTCGTTATTTCATTTCTTATCTTCGACTATCGCTTTTTGATGGTTCCAATTACTGGTTAGTTGAACTTTAGGCGAAGCTTCTCGAGTTGCAGACCGCAAGCTTGTTACCAATAAATTCTACTTATAGTTTTGTTATTAGATTATTTCATGTTTGATAAATAGGTAAGGATTTAGATTCTGTTTGTGAAGAGATGAGAATAGCAACATCAGGTATGGTTTTGAATTCTCTTGAATCACGGTGCCATTTAAATTTAATAAATTTTTGATGATTGCCAGTGTTAAAATAATTAATAAATGTTCCCCTTTCTTCTCGAACTCATAAATTAACTCGTACATAACAGTCAAATTCTATGAGGTAAAACAATTTGGTTACTTTACTAATAAATGGATTGAAGAAGTTTATAATAAGTATAACCGTAGTTTACATTCACCGACAGATTCTTTCTGAGAACATTTATCAATGATCTATCGTAAAGTTGTTGAAAATTCCCAAGTTATTCATAAATCTATTTGTTTGATGTATTGAATTTAAATGGGTACCTGTTCCAAAAAAAGTAGTAGAGAAGCCTGTACATATCCTTAAGGCTATGCTGCCATGCTGGTTATTTTCTCAATAAATTCAAACAGTATCTCCGATTTCCAAGAGCACATTTTGGTATAAACTAGAATCATCCATCTTGAATTCTTCATTCGAGTCTCGTGTAATATTACATTCCAATTTATGCCAATATTCCGTATTATCCACGGTTTCGCGAAACGTATTATACGCTATTTAAATCAGACAATTTCTCAAGCTCAGTATACAAATCTTTTATTGGTTTTCCATGTTTACTGATAAGTTTGGCTTCCATTTCTTATTTACAAATTGAATAGACCCTTTGTAGTTATTTTTTGGATTGTTGTTTTTGTTGAAAAATCTTTGCGGGCCCTTTGCCCACTACAGGCAATCATCGTGTCTAGTTATTCATGGCATGCCCCACACCACGCCTTTACGAGTGTGAGGTATTCGAAATAAAAACAATTCTGTGTCGCGGCTCTTTTTCGCTTTTTATCTTTTTTAAGATTCTGTTTATTTTTGTTTTGAGACAGTTTTGTCTTTAACTGAATTCAAATATGAGGATGTTGCCAAGTTATCTGTATTTGGTTTGGATTTGGATTGATTTTATAGCTATTTGTAGTTAATTATTTCAATTCAAACTTTATTCTGTTCGTTTCAAATTTCTTCATAATTTCATTGTTAGTAATTTAATGACTATATAAAACGCAAAATTAAAAAGAAACTAAGTATCTAAATAAAGCTACCAACTCATTTTCATAATTACTAGCAATTTACACTGTACCTAAACTTTAAAATAAAAAATACTAAAGACTAATTAAACAACGTTTACAAAGCTAATTTATAATAAAGATAATATCTTCTATCAAAGAGAACGCAAGACAGCAAGTCTTCATAGTTTCATCAAACTTTATGATTCCGAGTACTTAAACAGTCCGTATAATGAAATTGTTACTACCATGCAAATTTCACAAGCGCGATTCGAATCTTAATACAGCACTACAACAACGCCATCTATTGTTTACTACCGCAAGCTTATGCTATTATTCTGATATTCAACATCATAATAGGGTACATACGCACTACGTATTTGTCGAGTAAGCCACTTCCATCAGGTCATTCACAGTGACGTAGTTTATTGTTTGTAAGGCCAACCCTTACTGATTTAATAGTCATAAAACGCAAACAAGGCCGCGCATATAAAGTAGGGATTTTGCACTTTACGTCAAAGGCTTCGTTGTGAGTAATTATTTTAGGATGATGCTTGGATTAAACGTCGACCTCATCATTATCTATAACCGGAGCGTCTCCAATAACTCTCTTGATCCTCGTATTGATAGTTATTGCCTTTTGATGTATTTTGTATTGTAACATAAAGTTGTATAATCACTGGCCTATGTGTAGGCTCTATAAGGGAAATTGCTGAGAAATTGGAGTTCGGTAAGTTATAGAGTTTGGAACTGTTGATGAATTGTTTGTTGTTCGATATATTCTGATGGCGGTCTTATTTTAAAAGTCCGACTTTACGGACATATTTTTGCGTTGACGTTGCGGTTGTTTAAGTCTTGTGGAATAAGAATTCATTCGTGACCTGTTTTCATACGAGTAGTATATACAATGTGTTAAGAAAACCCTGTCCGACACGTGAAGGTATTATTCGATATCGATATTAGATTACATTATGTAATCATTTTCAGTTTTCAAGTAAAAAAATATTCCGAATAAAAGTAAATATCTAATATATAAAACTCTCGTGTCACAGTTTTAGTTGCCATACTCCTCCGAAACGGCTGGACCGATTTGTATGAAATTTTGTGTGCTTATCCGGTATCTATGAGAATCGGCCAACATCTATTTTTCATCCCCCTAAAATGACCCACCCCTATATGGCAAAACAACGTTTGCCGGGACAGCTAGTTTCTTTATAAAACAATGAAACTTAGATAAATAGCTACTAGGGCAAGCATCACAAGTGCCTAATATACCACGGCAGGTGATAGTGTTGTCACATTCAAGAAAATTACTAGATTTTGGGTAATTTTTGTAAAGAAACTTCATTAACAGCCTTACTTTTATGAGTATTTTATTTGGTAATGTGATTGGGATACCTATATACCCCTTTCGGGTCGGACAGGGTTTTTTTAACATATTGTATAGTGTAATATATACTATATTTGTATAGTGTAATAATCTTCAAACTTAAACCTTTTTGAAACTATGTTAATATTATTTATGCTAAAGATCATAGATATCTATTATAGCTCATACTAGTGGTAGTTTTCTTACACTATATCTCGCAAAAATATAAATTCAAGTGAGAGCATAACTGGATCCAAATAGTCCAGGTTAGAAATTACATGAATTCGAATCACCTCGGGAGCGAAGTCTGAGCTGGGCTTAACTGGATCCCTCTCACCTCTGTATAACTAGAAGCAATTTAATTCTTGAATTCAATTGTATTTTCTGAAAGCTTAAGCAAAATGCAATACACACATAAGAGATTACCAGTCGATAAAGCTATGTTTAACACAAATATAAAGTCTATTTTCTTATACTGTTTAATCTTTAACACGATCACGATTTAGCCTCTAAAGAATTCCCTAAGTCTTCGATTTTCATAATCCTCTTTCGCTACAGAGATTAGTGTTACTATTCAACGGCAAGTTTCTACTTTTTCTTCTGAACTAACCGCTACAATATCCGAGCGACGGGGCTTGATAAAACATTCAATCCAAGCGACCCTTCTTATGTGCTCTCTATAAATTTTAATACGGTCCAGGTATAAGGAGGTACGAGAACATTAATACAGTATACTGAAATGTGTCTTGGATTTGCATAAATACGAGCAGTGGGTTGTAAAATATTCTGTTAGGCTCTGTTGTTTTAAACGGTAATGCGGAGGTCTAATGGATTCGACCGCGGTTACCCCTATCGCCTTTATCCTTTGTTGAGTATGTGAATGGTTTACTCCAATTTTTTTTATATTAATCCAGTTTTACAAGCTTTTGCTTAACAAATTTTGTATTCAAGTAGAGATACTAAAATTTATTTTTATTATATTATTAATTGGTATCTGATTATGATACATCTCTGCAGCTATTCTTCATAAAGCAGCGACTGATCTTTGAGCTCTTCACATTTGTATAACAGCTTAAGGATTAGTAACTCTTACATTTTGTCAGTGATGCCAATCTCATTTAGCTGCTACAAAAACCGTCTGGAAACTTCCAATCCCAAAACTTTAGTTTTAAAACTAAACAACCGTTAAGATAAAAAGAAACTACTTTAAACAACACTAGTTGTCTACAAATTAGTACCAAGAGCCCAGCTTATCGTCACCATGCACCAAAATGTTTTTTTTTCCAAGATATTCCCAAAGAGGAAAGACTTAGTTTAATTGGTTACATTATTTATGTCGACATAAAGTCGAGGAATTTTATTGCAATTGTAAAATGAGATAGCAGCCTGTAATACTTGTTAATTTAACTAGTTCCTCTCTCAGCTCGGAGCAAATGCAATTTTTACGGGACAAGAACCCAGTTGTCCCACTTTCGCTTCGTCTGTTTTGTACTCTCAAAACATAGCGCGCATTTTTGTTTCCTCAAGATGGATGGAAATGGGGAAGAAGAGGGTTATTATAACCCTGCTTTCGTAGACGTCAGCAAAGTTATTTTGTTAGTTTTATTGAGTTAAATCTACTGAAACTAGATTTACCCAAGATAACTGGTTTTAAATTAATTAGTTCTGTTTCAGACCGATTTTATGTTAAATCTGCATTTGACGTTACTTCCAAGATTTTGAAATTTTGAATGGAATTTGTTACATTTGCAATGTGATCAAGCTCTTATTTAGAACCTCTTTCTAAAATTATCTAGTTGACTTTCAAATAGTTAACGGTTTTTGCTATTCAACAATGACTGCATTGTTTTCGTCATATACCTACGAAATTTCTTGAAATGGACACCTCTTAAGATGGCCTCATGTAAAATTTAAGTTGACGTTGACTGAGTAATGTTTGACAAACTTATAAAACACATCAATTCGACCTTTTCAATAATCGTAGCAGTAAAACAGATACTAACTGGTTCTTGTATTCCTTCCTAGGACCCAAAATTAATCGTAAGTTTCATCTTGGAATTTGTGCGCTTGGTCTTAAAGAAAATAGTCTCTAAAAATAAAAAAACAAATGGACCGTTTTGCTCCCAACCAGATGGCCTGCTTTACGTCCCTCCACGCTAGAATCCTATAATTTGTGAAAGGATATTGGATGAAAACTTCCTTATTTTACGAAACGCAATTTTCCGAGTGTTTTGTTTTCGTTTTCGGATCTCATGATTGGAATGATTTCTTCAATTCAATTTGGAAACTAATAATGATGACGTTACTTATTCCAGATTGTAAGAGACATTTGAACTTTTAAAAATTGTTCATGCCAAGTAAGAAGTATCGGTACCTCATCCATGAGTTCTATCGAATTGCGTTCAATAGGGTTTTTTACGCACCGAAATGCTGTAATCTCATAGCCTATTTTAGTTCCTTACGTAACCACTGGAGGCGCTGCGAAGGTTTTCCATACAATTATTTTACGTTGTCGCTAGCGAATTTAGTTTAAAAACTCATGGTCGAGGCACTGGAGTTAATATTGCATGAAAGGAACTGCTTGGATGAGCTTGCGGAATAGTTAAGCACTGAAAGCATTAATGGAGGTGGTACATAATTATAACAGTTTCGATTTATTTGTAAAGTACCTACTTGGATTAAGAGTATCTATTTGTTGTACTGTTATCATCCGCAGCCCGATAGCACCCACTGCTGGATATAGGCCTAAAATAATATTGTAATGTGCTACGCAAAAATCCATTGTGTTGCAGGACAATCTACGGACGATAGTCCATTGCACGATGACTGGACGTCTGGACCCACATAAGTTGTTTGAAAGTGGATTAACCGATCAATCAACCCAGATGGTTCTCAGCTTAGTTTTAAGAAGTTATTTGCTCATTAAGTTAGAGGTCTTTAAGAATGTTAGTTAACTCGAGGTTTAATTGAAGTAATGGTTAAGTCTAACCGTTATTGATCCACTGAGAGCTTAAACTAGTAATTTTAACAATTATCATTATCAATCCTACATCTCAACTCACAATTTGTTTAAATTTTAGTTCTAGCGCATGTAATTTTTTTACTATTTTTGCTCTTCTTATAGACTGTTAATGTTGCATTAAATATGGATTTAAAACCATGACATTTCAAGGAGAAAAAGAAGACGCATCCAATCCTCAAAGGTCACAATCAGCATTCATACATACAATAACACCAATAATCCATGTAGAAATGAAATTACAGCTCCAAGAGATCGTCGGACGTTTCGCAGCTAATCCCTTGCAGAAACTTTGATTATTCTTCGCGATAACTTGGCTAAGCCCACGGTGGATAGTTGAGACTTGGATGGAAGTTTTAAAAGAGATCAACCGTGACAGAATAGGTGATGTCGAAGTAACTTTGTCTGCTCTTGCGGTAAATTAGAAAGGGGGTGATGCGTCATCGTTATAATGAATTTCGAGGACAGCGTGAGATAGCACAAAGTTTGTTGATGCGACCCCGTCTGGATTTCAAACATGAGATTAATCGTCTGGAAAAAAGTACAATTTTGTATAAGTAACTATGTTTTGATCATGATGAAGTGATGTAGGAGAATTGTGCTCAAAAGAGTTATTATAATAAATAGTGTGAAAGTTCAATGTTATGGGTTTGAAACTAGCCATAATATACACACCTGTATTCCCCGAAATATTAGGCAGAAGTCACCGGTATGCGTAGGTCTCATGTAAAAGGGGGCGAGCCTATTGCCATTAACCGGGCACAAATCCAAATTCAGCTAATGAAAATTTCATAGAAAGACCCAAAAATACTTTGATAGACCTGGGAATCGAACCCAGGACCTCGACCGTGGCAGTCGTACTTACGACCTCTAACAAGACAGTTTGAAACTAGCTGACGGCTTAATTATTTTAAGGTAAGTTAAATTAGTTTAAGCTGCCTACATATGGATCGAGTGTAACACTAAGAGGATTATCATTATGCGCCGGCTTACAGACAAAGTTCTGAAGTCACATTGTGCTTGCAATTTAATTGACAAACACAATCACAGCGGGCTAAAATTATAAGACACCATTTTAATTACGTAGCAATTTTTCCAACCATATAATAAATCTTTAACTAATCGCTATCTGTACAAGGAAGTTATATTAGAAAATTTATTACCGGGCCTTTATAAATGCAATAGAACATTCACAATAAAGTAATTCGGAATAGCAAGCTTTTGAAGTCCCCTAATCGCGATTGTGAAAATTCTCGATTAGGTCATTCGTCTTAATGTACTCTCGAACGTACGTAATTCGAACTTTATGACATAACGAATACAGTACATCAATATTTTGAGTGTGTAAAATGACCCAGGATATTTATTTATTATGATTCATTTCATACTAAATTAAATATATCACCAAAAGTTGATTAACAATAATAAATAAGTGTTCACTACTTGAGAATAATTGTAAAATTCAAACCGAAACAAAGGTACTTCAAAACAAAATACAAATTAATATTTTACTTTCCGCTGCAAGTATCGATTGTCGGAAATGGGTCAGCAAGCTACTTGCAGACGAGCTTGCAAGCAGTCACTGTTTCACTAATAGCATTGCGGATTTGAGAGCCAATGATACCCACTGTTCCCACTGTTGTTACTGTAACTGTGGTTGTGTTATTGTTTTCAGTAACGAAGTTTGTAACAGTATGAAATTATTTTACTGCACTACTCTACTACGTTACATTTAAATTTCATTGTAACGTTGGTAAACTTCACTAATATTATAAATACTAAAATAAATCGTTGGTCTAGTGGTCCCAAGCGCGACTGCTGCAACTTAAAAGTGTTGTTGTGTTTTTCTAATTTTTAGTAACAGCTCGGAGGGTGGATTTGTACCTGGTTAGTGGCATAAGACGACCTAAACATACCGGCCAACTGTCTACCTCTGCCTAAACCTTTGAAGAAATACAGTCGTGATGGTAAGTTATATTATATCTATGAAACATTGTGGGTTCATTCAGGGCAATTGTAGAGAATTGCGCAACAAAATTAGTCTTCATAGCTATTTTTTTTACCCGACGACACGGCAAAAAACCGAAGCAAGGGTTTTATTTTGTAATCTCATGTAGAACATTTTGGACAAGATTTACGGATGAAATTATGATAACTTTACTCCAATAATTATATGAGTGATAAAATCAAGACTGAAAGAAATTGAAATGTGTTAAATTGCAATTTACAAGTTGCGACGCCTTAGATTTAAATAAAAACAGTTATAAAGACGTAATTGGGTTAATACAGCAGCGTCACAGCAGTAAGTATCGTTGAATAATGCAAACTGTAGCATACATAATCCCCTTTATAAATTATCATAATATTCCTGGCGTGTTAGTTAAAATTGCACGACGGTCCGTTGCGCGTTTTATTATATTGCAAATGTATTCAACGCTTTGTAACAACGTAATGTATTTGCAATTATAGTTGAGGAGATAGCATCGTTGAATATACATCATTAGTTAATTGAAATGTCATTGTAATAACATAGATAACATCAAGATTGGCTTCTGGTTTCTATGTGTGGTTTTCCTGTAATACAGTTTATACTAGCACAGGAGGCAAGGTTCTAACAAATTAATGTAATCATTCTTATTATGCCAATAAAGATTATTATTAATTATTGTGTGAGGTTTATAGCTGTTATTACATTGTATAAACGGTGTTTTATTAGATTTCTTTAATAAAAATAATAGTTTATTTGTATGTCTGTCTCTAGTACTTTAATTCCTAAACAGATCCATTTATTTTGATGCGATTTATTTTATTTGAAAGCCTATATAAGACACAAAGACTAGATGAAAGGCTCTTAATTTACCGCATCAGCTTTATTACTAATGTTCGTGGGTATGGTTTAGAATTAGATTCTAAGTATATGCAATATGGGGCGAGCCTAAAGCCAATTGATCAGAATTTGAAAGAATAGATCGAACCCAGGGCCTACCGATTCAGACTTTTTTAACACTAAGTAACTGTATTTCAATACAGTCATGTTCAAGCTTAAAGTCCCGCAGACTGCAATCGGAACGACTTCCTGAGTCCGCATGCATTTAAATGAAGGGACTTGAGTTACTGCGGAAAAGAAAGCTTAAGATAGCATATAGCGGTAATAATGTATAATTATGCAAAATACCGGAATTAACTGTCTTGCGCAGGAATTTGTTGGAATAAATCTGTATTTTCACGAGAGAAAATGTCAACTTTATACTTGTGCCTGGGCGTGTGTGTCGTTTTATGAATGTTAGATACAAATCTAATTTCAAGATACCTAAGTCAGATATGTGATTTGTGTCGAGTTATTGATTTTATTTTGATAACCGATTACTTCATAATGGCTAAAATATTCGGTTACCTATATCCTCCTACATCAATTTCAATTTAATTATTTCAATCGATAAATAATTAATATCTATAAAAATAAGCGAAGCGAAAGTTTTTCTGTATGTGTTCCACCAGTTGGGAGTTTGGGACTGGTTTTTCATGACTTTTGAGACAATATTAGGTACTATCCTTTTCAGATCTGCTTCATTGTTTGTGACCGTAATATTTGTTATGTGTCATAGGAATGCATCATTATCTGTGACGCACCTAAACAGCGTCACCTTGTCAGCTGTCAGAATAATGTCAACTGTCAAAGGGTCTGTCAAATAAAAAGAGCGCGAGTCCGGCTTATCTAGGGATCCCGATTGTTTTATTTAATTATCCAACAATATAATGTAGTATTAGACTTTTTGTTCAGAGTGAGGGAGATGGCGCTATCTATCCTCTCCCAACGAAACATGACGCTTCTTAAAATGCCTCCTAAAATTGCCTTTATCTAGCTTTCCTTTTATTTTATAGCCGTAACAATGTAATGACAGGCTGTCAAGCCGCTGTTAGCAACTTAACCCTTCCCCGCTCAAGTTAAGCGACTTCAGCGGAATGCTAAGTAGCTGATACATCAATTGGATGGTTTCAAATGTCTGTGTTGTACTCAGAAGTTCTGTTACGGGTCTTTGAGTTCATACGACTTTGTTTCTTAAAGGAAACGAAATTAGTGGTTATTTTGTATTGTATTAATAATGCTGAATGATTAATAACTTAAACGCGACAGCAACGCTAGAGGTAAGTCGAGCAAAGTATTGTTGGGTTCTTCTATAAAATTCCGAGTACTAAGCGGCTCGGAGTGTGGTTTCGTGCCCGGTTGACGACATAGACCCGCCCCGTATTATGATCCTTAAACATACCGTCAAACTGTCGAGTACAGCCGAAGAGTAAGCAGTGAATATAGCCTAGTAATATGACCGTTGGACTTCCAAGTCAAAGGTCTCAATTTCAAATCTAAGACACGCATCACTTACTTTTCGAAATCATGTGCGTAATTATTACTCGCTTTAATGGTAAAGGAAAACATCGTAAGGAAACCTGCATGCCTGAGAGATTTTTTTGACGGCATGTAGAGTCTGCCAACTCGCATTAGGCCAGCGTGGTGGACTATGGCCTAACACCTCTCATATTAAGAGGAGACCCGTGCCCAGCAGTGGGACTGTATATGATAATGACGATGATGTGGGTGTATAGCAGTACACTTCTACCGAACCCTTCGGGGAATACAGGCGCTATGTTATGTAACTTTTAAAATATACGCATTGCAATAAACATAATTACAAAGAGAGCTTGGTAATAAAGATATAGAATCGTGTTAAGCGGCTATTACATTTGAGAGCGAACATATAAGTGCTCGCTCGCAGGTACGCTAGCCGATTAAGACTAGATTCTTATCTTTATATTATTTTACACACGTAAAAGGATAGGAATAACTTTGTTTTTATATTCATACCTTGTTACTAGAGCTTCACTTACAGTAAGCTCTCCCCTTCTGGGGTCGGTCCCTCATATCTCTAGATCGTGGTCAGCATCAGGGTTGCATCTGTCTCCACCGGCATCTATCCAGCATGTTTCGCATTTACCGTGTTGAATTTGGTGGGCCGAGGGTCTTTTCGTTGTTAGCATATGGTGGACAAGCGAGTTTTTATACGAAGCTGGGTAAGGATCGATACATTGGTGCATTTCACAGTCCAAGATTCTCTTAGCATTCGTCTTCAGCACCACATCTCGAATGCATCATCCTTTGTCTTTCTCTGGCCAGGATTTTCTACGTTTTAACTCCATACAAGAAGAATAGGGACTGTAAACTATGATTATATTATTCAACAATGGGTATAAATCGTCATCATCAATCTACTGTGCCACTGCTGGGAATGGATGGCCAGAATAAGAGTGGTTGCTGGAATCGGAAACACGATCCGATTCACCAATGGTAATAGGTGATTCTTCTTTAATATCCTCTTAAGATTATCATGTAAACAAGATTGCTATTTCTATATTACTCTGTCAGTGCGGATCTACGTTTACGTGGCAGTAAAGATTTGTGATAGACTTCCAATATTAGTTGTGGTGATAACAACTCTATTGCCTTAACGTCAAATGACGTCATACGACATAAACCCACGATGACATGATTAGGGATGTGCCACTCACTATAACTATACTCAAATGAATGTGTTCAAGTTTATAGCCTTTTAATATCTGATTATTTTTATGGGGTGGATTAGGAAATTAAAGATTTCGGATATTTCAAAGCTTGGGAGTAAGTTGACCTATTTTTTTAGGAACATGTAACTTAATGGTACCCCAAAGGGTTAGGCAGAGGTCTGCTAATGTATATACACAGTTCACCGATATCTTTAGTTCCTATGTCTAATACATAGGAACTAAAGATATCGGTGAACTGTGTGTATGAACTTTAAAAGAGCACAAATCTAAGGTCTAAAAGTCCTTTTAAAATGTCAGGTGCGATAGTATTTGCTAGTGCATGGTTATCGTCATCGTGGTGGTCTCTAGTTTCTGCCTACCCTTGTCGAAAGAAGGCATGAGTGTATGTATGTAACATATAAATTACTAGCTTTCCGCCAGCGGCTTCGCCCGCGTGGTCTTATAATTTTTTCCCCCGTTTTTGCAACATTTTTCATTACTACTCCGCTCCTATTAGTCGTAGCGTGATGATATATAGCCTATAGCCTTCCCCGATAAATGGGCTATCTAACATGGAAAGAATTTTTCAAATCGGTCCAGTACTTTTTGAGTTTATTCGTTACATACAAAAATACAAATCTTTCCTCTTTATAATATTAGTATAGATCTCTGTGTTCCACGTAGTCGTAATTTACAAACACTGTAAATTTTGCAGTTTTATATTATAAATGTTATTTCCTAAAACACATAAGTGCATTGCGAATTGCGCGTTTAGTTTTCACGGCAGCAGATCGCGTTAACACAACAGGTGCAGGAAGTTACATCTGCACATGTATGCTTGTTTCACTATGCAAAATGACAATGGGCAACACTACGCCAAAAACGGTGTAGAGGGGATAGAATTTTTGGTATAAGAACTTAAAAATAAGCTACTAAGAAACATTCCCTAAGGGGTCGTGGAGCCGTGGCTAAATAAATTAACATACTATGCTTGTAATTCCTGCGGGGATATGCAGAGGTGTACTGTGATACACCCACAGTTTGCCGGTATTTTTAGGTCCTATGTAAAGGACGAGCCTATTGCCATCAAACCGGCACAAAAATTATTATTTATTCTATAATGCATATTGGGGAAGAAATGGGGCATTTGCTCAGAATTGGGACAACACAGGGTAGTTAAAGAAAAATGCGCATTAATGGTACATGTGGCGAACTTAATTCCGTAAGGCATTCTGTACCTGTCAATGTCAATGTAATCTGTCATGTCTCTACTTAATTATATTATAGACTATTTTCTTCTGTTTACAGGTAAAGCGCTTGTGAAAATACAGGTGAGTGACTATTCATGCTTGATAAGTAACAGTCGTAAGGACAAGAGGTCGAATTTCTGTCTTCGAATTAAAATTTAATAGATTTCATCTCTGTTTTTATCCTTTGACCTTAATTTTTTAGTAGAAAATAAAGGTTTTTTATCATTTTACCTAAAATAATATTTTAGGTCGATGTCCAATCCGTCGTGGAGTTTGCCGATAAGGTATTATAAAAAAATGATATATCAATGTTACGGACAAAATATCCGCTATTCAAGTTCATGTGCTCGATCATATCCGCGTCCCATCCCTACGACCCGCTAGGGCGGCGATAGCTATCAATTTGTTACCATGACGTTTTTACGCGATCATCGGCGGCGCGGCACGACGCGGCGCGGGAATGTGCGGTTATTGATAAACTCACCACCCCAGTTGACACACCGGTAACAATATTTTCCAAGCTTTTTATTGCTTTCAATTTTTATAAATCACTTTATCGATTAAAATTTGCATATTTTTATAGGTGTTTGCAATGGGTGCGGATAAAATTTAAATTTGTTTGGATTCGGATAGGATTACGCGTACCTACCCTATGTTTGCTTCGTAAAAACTTTTTATTCTATTTGTAATTCTCCTGAACAGTTGTTCAAGGTTTTTTACAGCGTTATATTGTTGCCATTTCATCGTGTTACCGAAACTATTTGCCGGAATAAAACTATTGTTGAACTAGGAACTAAAAAAACCAATTCAAACGCAAAATTCGAAACCAACAATGTGCAGTTTAAAACAGTTATTCTCACATTTCGACAAGGAAGAAAAAACTGAATAATGGAACTAAATGTGCCAACAAACTCGCTTAAAGTACCCGGGGAACTTGTGAAGTACCGGCGGTTCGATTGCAGGCATTGTGGTCGCCGGCATTTTATTAAAACTTTTTTTTTAGTTATCAAACATTCATCCTTCACGGGGACCAAGTTTTATTTGTTCCCGGCGTTTTTCCTTCGCTGAATAATTTTATTTTTTGCACCCACAAAGCTTAAGATTACTCAAAGGTCTGTAATAAGTTTTTGTCCTAGAATATTAAGTCTTTGATCATTTGACGTTTGAATTGGAGACTGTAGGGTTTGTGGTGTAAAAGTAGATTTTATGATAATTGATTTTAAAGTATTCCTTTAGGATTGCTATAATCAGAGGTTGAAAAGGCCACATCAAACAGTTTCTATGTTCCTTCTCTCCCAATTTAGTTTAATGTGAAATTTATGAAGATGAATATTGTCAAAATCACATTTAATAAGAGTTTAATTTGTGTTAATTATAAACACAACTTTAGCAAATAGCCGACATGTTAGGCTTTTTATTTATTTCTCAATTGTTCCTAAGTTTTCGGAAGAACACTTGCCTAGGTATACAATAACGACATTGTATAATAAATTATATTCAACATACAAAAATCAATGCCAGTACTATAACCCTTGACCTACCTCACCAAACAAAAGAACGCTACAAAGTTGGAACACAAAAAGATTTCCCACCATACTCCAACTCGCATCAACAAGTTGATAATACCCCTCAGATGTGAAGGGCGCCGGAAAGAATACTAATCTCTTCCGCAGTGGAACATGAGGGTCAGGATGTATGGAAACCCGGAACACAGCTGAGCTGGGCTCAACTTGTTGGGTCCATACGGCTTATTATTTTATCAACATATCCTGCATGACAAAATTTTGCAAGATGATGCTTATTTCTTCAAAGAATAAGGATATTATTTGAATATTTATTTATGTGTGTACACACTGAAAAAAAAACAGAAAGTCATAAATTAAAATGTATTCAAGCAATGAGGTTATTATTTGAATACCTATTTCTTTAAATAATAATAATTATTATAAAATTTATTCAAGTAATGGGTTTACTATTTGAATATTTATTCAAATATTAAAGTAATGATTTGAATATTTATTCAAATATTAAAGTAATGATTTGAATATTTATTTATAATATTTATTTGATTATTTATTCTGTATTTATTCAAAAAGTTTAATATTTGAATAAATACAGAATACTCTTAGAACTACAAAGAAAGAAAATAAAATTAATTGAAACATGCAGCTGGTAAATGGAGGATAATAGGAGGTTCAATTTGTGTGGTTCAATTTTGACTGGTTATCTAGAGTTCAAGTGATACCTTTGCTTTGATTAGGTTGAAATAATTATAGATTGTTCACGGAAACTTCTTTAAATCTATGATCCGATCGTTCAAACTTTCTTCACACATAAGTAATACTCCAAAACAAAAAGTGTTCTCGCCGAAAATTGCTATAAAACTTAGTAGAAATATTCTTCCCTCTATCCTATTATGTGGGAGCACCATATTCCCATTTCCTCTGTCGTCCCTTACGAGTTACAGCGAAGATAAGCAGCTGATATATATCCTTTTTTCTTTTTGCTGCGGTTCAAGTTATGAATATATTCGTTATGTTTCACAAGGGAAGGGCTAAGGTATATTAATACCGTCCTTTATATTATAATATAAATATTTATTATTAGCTCTTTATGTATGTAGACAGGTTGTGTCATAATAAACGTCAAATTTGTCAATGTTCTTTTCGTTACAATTTTATTAAAGTTTAAAGTATTTTCCTCACTGCATCAAGCAATGACATATGTTGTGTCCTGTGTTTAACACAATATATCCTGGAATGGTGTTGGGATTAAATAATAAACATTGTTAGAGTTTTGTTATACGTGGTGTCGCTTGGGTCTCAGACTCCGAGAGAGAGTGCATTATCATATATCATAATGTCAATTGTCAACTGTCAATGTCAGTGTCGCACGTCTCTCTACCGCGCCCTCTACCACAGCACGCGTAAGTTTATTGTAATAGGAATTCTATTCGCAATACATCACATCTCTTTCTTACAAAATATTTTGAAAAACATTTTTATTATTATTATTACTTATTTTAATACTTATAAGATTTAACCTTATGATCTTACAAACTCGATCACTAACAATCTGTTTTCAAATGTATGTATTTTCAAACTATACCCAATGTACATTTTGTGTTGCATGAGAGATAAATAACCCTTTTATTTTATTATTTTAGGAAAACTTACAGCTAGTACAGTCATATAAACAGTTACATAAAGCAAAAGATAGTTTTCACATATTTTATTGTTTCTTACTACATGTGGTAGATTGTCTGTTATATTTTACAGCTGATTGTTTATATAATGAGACTTTTGATATAATTTGTGTGTGAACATTACCTATTCCTGACCCTTTTTTTTTATTACTATCTCTTAGATCGGCCCTGAAGTAGCATTGTTTTACATACTATAATTTGTTTAAATGGTATTTGGAATACATTTTATAGGTAGGTAACTATATTTTCCATAAATGTTATACATGATATTTATATCTATGCCTATATAAGACATCAGAAATCATTTATTTGCTTTCAATGTAGGTGTACAGTTATAATGTTGATACAGTCATTATAATGATTATTTCCCAGTACATCGTACCTTTCGGCATGCAAATACATAAAATTTAATTTATTATACCTTCCAATAATGCTTATTAATAGGTTTTGTATAATACTATTGCAGTATAAATTAGAAATAAATATCAATTTTATAAATTATCATCATCTAGAAAATCTAAGATATTATTAAAATTCATTAGTAAGATTTTAATTTCAGACATCTTTCTTTTCTGAAACCATAGGGTCTTGTGTGAGATGAAAACTATAATTTATTATAATGTATACAAAACGATTTTTATATAACATAGGTACTTCATGTAAATAAATTTCATTTCATTTTATTACCCAAGGTCTGCATGTTTGTTATTGAGCGTTTTAATTTAACAACAGCTTGTTAGTTATAGACAATTTATTTTAAAAAAACCTGTTTAACTTAGCAGGGTTATTGATCTGTTTTCCTTAAAAGTCTACTAAGCTTAAGAACCTTTAAAACTACCCCTGTAATCATACGTTCTCTGAATGATAATTAATTTATCCAAAGTCGAGTATTTTGTTTGATGGCCATGCTTGCCATATATTTATGACATTATTTTATACACACATCGAATTGATGATAATGTCGTTAATGAAGTTTACGACTCCAAAATAAGGTAACAAGTTACATATTTTCAAATTTGGGAATAGTCTATTGTGTGGATGATTTTTTCGAATAATTACGGCTTGTTTTCTCGTCTCGCGCAAATTTTATAATTTTGAATTACTTTAAACTGTTACTCTTGTGAAACCCAGTTTAATGGATGTCAGTAAGTAAATAAATCTTCCAAAAACAATTTATAAGTAAATGTTTTATTTATAGTTTTATTTATAACGTATTGGTAACGCGCGGCATTTCATAACTAATGACTTCTGAGAAGAAACGCCGAAACAAACTCAGAATCATTGATATCTGATTGTTGATATAGTCATGCCATCGCACGAAGACCTGTATAATCGTTAAATTGTCGTCTTGAGACAGAACGTCTTTAAGTACTACTCGTACAATATGATTAAAACAGTATTTATAGACTCATTGGTTTTATTATTTGATCATCCTTAGTAATTATGTTATTTATTAATTACACATGAAACAAAGTTTTGACAGATAAATCAGTGCCCACAAAACTGTTATAGTTAACAGATTGACTCTGAAACTGTACTATGTTGTATTAATATTATTAAACGTTGCATTTAGAACCCGAGTGATACTCAATAGCAGTTTCGATTCTGTGTCATCTTGACAACTTATAAGTCGCTTTAGACTTATGGGAGCCGACTATAATACAAATTTGTTATGAGTTATGACTATCATAAGCCATAGATAAACTTTGGTTTTTTAACTATTTTATATATTCCATGTTTGACTTACATTGCTTTCCGAGTCAATCAGCGTTAATATTTTAACGGTCTCAACTTTACAAGGAATGTTATTTGGAACGTCATTGAGTTATCACTTCTTAGGATGGTTTTGCATTGGTTGCGATAATTTCCAAGGAAATTATACAACTTGGGACCTTTTGTACATAAGTATCTATTTGGTTGATACTGTTGATATCTAATTTTTTTTTTTGTTTTTTTTTTGTGACTTTGCTGGGTCAGAATGATTAAATTTCTTTAATTACGATAACAGTATATTGGCTTCTGTAATTTATCTAGTGATAATCGCCTATTATAGGTATCCCCTGCACTCTTCAGTAAGTAACTGGATCGATAAATTACTTCTAAGTCAGTAACAGTACTTAATTCTTGAAGACGAATGCGTGACAAGAATTTTTTTTTTTTTTTCTAGTTTGATAAATCTAAGCATGTATCTTTTGTGTAGTATCAGTTAAAATTTAGTAGGTGTCTTTTAGATTTTACTCTTTGATAGATACCAGATTTATCAAAATAATATAAATGTTTAAGCTACATTTCAATTTATAACTGGGATTGTTCATTTCATAATGAAAACAGCATGTACTTAGTAGGTAGGTTCCGACTGTACTATTTTTTGACGTGTAGCTACTGCCTATACCATATAGTTTACTATATTATATGACTTTGTAGGCAAGTAATTTCCAATACAATTTTGCGTTTAGGGTGGTGTTGAGGCTCCCGCGTTTTTGAAGTGCCTCTGGCATGTTCGCAGACGCGCGCAGAGACTGCTTTTACGCGATCATGCGAAAATGTGCCATGTCACTGGTGCGGGCGAGCGCTAACACCATCCTAGCGATGGTTGCGAGCAGGCTTGACTGCAACGGCATTAGCTGCTACTTAATTTTCAGTATAATTTTCTTTATTTTTTAAGTATCTGTTAATAATTTGTGTATATGAGTTTACTTTGCCTGAATTAAATTTTATTATTATTATTAAGTATTGCATACACAGATATGGTCTAACCTCAGTGTACGAGGGAACTTGATTGGTTCATCTATTGGAAAATTAACGGATTTATACCGATTGGAAACTTGATGATAAGTGTTTCACCCATTTGTAATTATGTTCTATTCCTATTTACTTAATATTTGAAGAATTTTAACCCATTGGGGATTTGTGTTTTTTCCATTTTATATTTGATGGGATTTCACCCATCGGGATTTTTTTTTTTTTGTAATTCTTGATGGGATTTCACCCATTGAGAACTTTTCTTTTTAATACTTGATGGGATTTCACCCATTGGGATTTTTGTCTTTTTAATACTTGATGAGATTTCACCCATTGGGATTTTTGTCTTTTTAATACTTGATGGGATTTTACCCATCGGGATTTTTTTTTGTAATACTTGATGGGATTTCACCCATTGAGAACTTTTCTTTTTAATACTTGATGGGATTTCACCCATTGGGATTTTTGTCTTTTTAATACTTGATGGGATTTCACCCATTGGGAACTTTTCTTTTTAATACTTGATGGGATTTCACCCATTGGGATTTTTGTCTTTTTAATACTTGATGGGATTTCACCCATTGGGAACATTTTGTTCTTTTTCATTTAATACTTGATGGGTTTGCACCCATTAGAAACTTCCTTTTTCGATACCCATTGGTGACTTGATACATTTTAAGTTGGTTTTAAAGATATTTATTCTCAACAAAACGGTGACTTGCATGAGAACAACAAATTACATTTTCGAAGTACCCACTTAATCCATATATTTCTTTGGAATCGGGTGATTTGGTATCTGTTAGTTTGATAGACAGTTAACCAACTGTCTTTAACTTCTGGCAGATAATTGGCCTTACATATTCTTTAATGGTTGCTAAAATATTATATATCTATAGATATAATATTAAACATTGTTTATTTATTTTATAACTATTATGTACCTATTGCTCATGTGGTGACTTTAATTTCCAATTATCAATTTGATGGGTTTTAGCCATTGGCATCTACTTGATAGGTTCTACCATTTGGAAACTTGATGGGTTTTCCCATAAGCTTCTTTATGGTGAACTTGTGTAGGTTTCCTTCCTACTTTACTGTTATATATATATATTTTTTTTTTTACAGCTGTAACTTTTAGTGTTTCAACAGTAGCTGTAGGTTTTCTTGATCTCACATAGGCTGTGTGATGACTTTTATGTTATAACACAAAGTTCAACTTCAATAATTTAACTGCCTTCGTGAGATAGAATACAAACACATTGTGCTACTTAGGTGCCGGGATAAGCTAAGTGAAAGTTCACTATGCCCATCATAATACTTATTTATATTTATCTTATTTACCGCCCTTATTGCTTGCATAACCTTTTAAGGATTGAAACAATAGGGAAACTATTGTTATGACATATGAAGACATAACAACCAATAAGTATAGGTCACTTGACTGATTAACTTATTGGATTCATAAAATTTTTACCATATATACAGCCCAAAACAAAACAAAATGTATATGTTTGTAATAATTATGTAAATTACTAACAATTTATTGTTATCTTAGAAAGACAACATATTATATTCCAGTATGACATCACATTGCAATATGCCACATGAATTATATACTTACATCTTTAACTTCTAGTATGAAAAATACTAAATATATTTAATTATGCATGTTTTCAACAGGCCTCATATTTTAATCAATCCAACATCAGTCGAATTCCTTATCATGTATATTATTGTGAGATAAAAATCTCCATATAACATAAAGTAAGTATATGTTTTATCACAATTTGTGGGTAGCTGTAACTAACTGGTCAGCAGCTACACAACAATAAGCAATTTATTTTGGTCTATATTAGCAGGCTAGTGTGCTGTATTTAAAAACTTACTGTGACCATTGATATAAGTCAATGACTGTGACTAATGTTATCAGTTAAGTAGAGGTAGGGAGTAGTAAATAATTACAGTGATTGAATGCAACACCTCGAAGTCTTGCATATTTATTTATTTACCTCTCTTATCCCTTTCTTTTGAAATGTATTAAGAAACGTAATATACTTAAATACTTGGTCTTATTTTATTGATAACATTAGTTAGTCTTTTTATATTTATTTTGTCACTCACGGTTTTACCTCGTCGCCAATGTTGTGTCCTGTGTTTAACACAATATATCCTGGAATGGTGTTGGGATTAAATAATAAACATTGTTAGAGTTTTGTTATACGTGGTGTCGCTTGGGTCTCAGACTCCGAGAGAGAGTGCATTATCATATATCATAATGTCAATTGTCAACTGTCAATGTCAGTGTCGCACGTCTCTCTACCGCGCCCTCTACCACAGCACGCGTAACTAGTTTATTGTAATAGGAATTCTATTCGCAATACATCACAACATACATTGTAATAATCGACTCGGGATTCGAACCTCGGCCTTCGAGCGTAGCAGTCGCGCTAGATCACTAGACTTATAAGGCAGAGGCAGACTACAAGTAATGTTGTATTATAAACAGCAGCGATATAAGTAAATAAATCAGATTCTCAAAGAAAGTGTTACTACGACTGAAATGAAAAAGTGCTTATGCTTTTCCTCAAACAAAAGAAAATGCTAACACATCAAAATATACAGAGAAAGTAAACAATGCAAACTGTATCATCACGGTCCAGGTACCAGGTCTAAGCTCCCTATTGAGACCGGCAATCTCATTTTACAACGTCGCGAAAAACAACATTTGTGCATCGTTCTACCAATAACTGGCCCTTAGTAGAAGCAGTAGGGTTATTTCCACAAGCGCCAGTATTGTGTTGCCAGCAGTAAAATAAAAGGTAATTTAATAAAAATATATTTTTTATGGTAGTCCCCATTCATTGCAAAATAATTCTTTTGACGTTGCTATTGCTCGTAGCTATTAAATAAATATAAATTCGCGCTAGTTTCCTGAAAAGTACAAAGGTGTGCTACCAATCTACAAACACTTTACTGTATATTTTATGTAGGTTCAATATAATAGAGGGTGATCGCCATTAATCGACCATATATGCAAACAATGAGGTGCTACGGAGAATTTGTTAATGGAAAAACCTTATTACAGTTGAATTGAACTTGGTAATCGAACATAGGCCCAGTTATTAAATAAATTTACACATTTATTGATGATAATGGATGCAATCACGAACTATTTATTTTGTTTAGAAAAAACCAAAATCATATTCACATTATTATAACCCCAAAATGTTTTCCCCAAACCATTTTCCTCCTTACAACCCTCGAGAGTTAAATGCTTAAAGTATTTATTTTTGAGGAGACTAGATTGAGTGCAACTGGGAATAAGTCAAATAACGGCTCAGCTATCTCTAGGGGACAATAACTTTTATTTTAACATAATGATAACATGACGTGCTATCTCC
Source organism: Acronicta psi (assembly GCA_946251955.1). Taxonomy (NCBI): domain Eukaryota; kingdom Metazoa; phylum Arthropoda; class Insecta; order Lepidoptera; family Noctuidae; genus Acronicta; species Acronicta psi. The sequence continues at coordinate 14,175,200 of OX276477.1, forward strand.
CAGAGTAGACGAATCTGTTTTATCATTAACTTAAGTTGTGGTTACAGCAAGCTCTCGGAGTATGTGGCAGACATTTTATGCGGCAGTTAAAACGTTTTAGCTCGTTTCTTTCACATTTCGCGCAACAACGACAGTGTTGTTGAAATTGAATTGCCCCAAAAAATGGGATTTTTGCGTTAGCCTTGTTTTCAGCTATGAAAGCTCTGAAGTATAAACTTGCGATCCTATAACAATTTTCCGTCATAACTCTCGGATGCTGTATTGATTTTTAATACCCATTCAAAGTTTGCTAAGTGGAGCGATGCAGCGAACTTTTTATGATTTGGTATTGATATGCCGAAACTCAGTAGTTTGCAAGAATATATTCAGAAATGTAACTAAAACGAATAAAGCTTACATCATCACATTCTTGGAATATGAAAGTTTTTCTGCACATAAAAAAAATAGAAACGTGAACACGTTGCTTTATTTGATACTAGCTATTACTCGCTGTTTCTCTCGCATGCCGCAGGATTTTATAAGACAATACATAGCTTACGTTTTTCCTCAAGGTTCAATACATCTTTTTGCCGAATTTAATTTAAATATTGGTAGCGGTTAAGCCATAAAAAGGTAACAAACAGATTCTCAGATACGAATTAATTTGGCATTAACTATTATGGATCTAGGTTGATTTCATTTATGGAACAGTAGATAGAACTAACCGAGAGCCATTTTGTATGAAACAAAGCTAAATCCTCAATCCTCGTTCACTCTCGTCCCAGAAAATATCACTACAAAACCGTTATTTATTATCAGATTAGCGGTATTACAGCTATCTGTTGTAGCGGGACGAATCGAGGGATTAATTTTTCCCCGAAAGCTTTGGTTCCACAATGAATAACTTTATCCCGAAAGAATTTTGACGAATCTTACTCTTAATTGCGGTAGAAAATAATTTCTGTGTGGCTGTCGTGTTTATTTAGGATTTACTCTTGGAGAAAGTAAACAGGACAAATCCGTGGGGACGTCAAGCGGAAAATCCGAGAAAACGGGGCAATACAGACGTCACGTATTTTCCACCGATATGGAATGAATGGCTAGAATTTTTGGCCTTATCTGTTAGAAGCCCCGAGCTAAAGGTTTGATGGAGCCGACTGGGTTATGGAAGCGAATATTTTTTATGTTATAGCCTGGGAAACATACCAACTGCTGACAATGTTGAACATCATTACGATGTATTAGAGATATTATAGGTACAGCTATCAAAACTTTTTTCAGAATAAATAAAAAAAAAACATAGTGGTATCTTTTTGTATTTTTTTAAGCATTTTCCATGCTAAAATTACAAGTTATTTTTAATGAAGGAAAAAAAGGGGCTCGCGGTAGCTTAGCGGTCAAAGCGTCTGGTGTACCGAACCAGAAGATGCAGGTTCGAATCCTGCCCGCCAGTCGACTTCTTCCTTCATTAAAAATAATAGTGGTAGTTCTGAAATAAGCGTGTTAAACCCCAATTCATGTGTTTTACAATATTATTAAGCATTACTTCCCCAGTAATATGACTGTGAACTACCATAGGTTTCGAGTTCAAGGCACGCACGCACGCTTTCGACAGCGTTTGAAGTTTTGCCATTGTAGACTATGGAGATCTCTAGCCTCTCATTTTGAGAGAATACCAATGTCCCGCAGTGTTACGGATGTTGTAAACGGGATGATGATTTAGTACGAAAACATGATGTTGCATACATGTTAAAGTAGAATTATCTGCACAAACTATTCCACAATTTCTTGTTTCATTTCCATTTGCATTAAGCGTGGAGCTCACGTGCGAGCCACCCACTCATCTGCTCGTAATTATGTGCCGCCAACAGCTGGAAATATTCGACGTGAAATGAAAATAATAGTTGAGGAATACATTTTGAATTATAATGTTTGTTTCACTAAATCGCATTCGGACATGCTCTAAAACAAAAGTTGTATATTGTGTGTGTAATTTGTTATTGACGGATTAAATGGTTTTGAAATAATATTTAATTATTTTCTTATCTTACTAGGGATACTAACGGCTTAAAATTATACTATAGTAGGTAACCATTTGTTTGAAAAGTATCAAATAGTTACAAAAATTAAAAGACAAAAACGAATATTCTTTTGGATTAAAGTGTTTCTCCTTTGATATAATTTAGTTTGACAAATAGGTTTTGACAAAGGGTTAAAAGCTTTAATAGGTAGGTCTTTCCCGACCTCCTACAGACTTTATTAAATTAAATATCCAATACTCGCAAGTCACTAGACCACTAAATCACCTATTAAGCTGGGTGTACAAAAATAAACAACGTAACAATATCTCATAAACCCTAATAAACAAGAAAATTGCCAACAAAATTCAGCTTTGATTAATATTTCAAACAACACTTCTCTTAATTTTACGATCATGTCGGATTTTTCCCCGACATTATGTACTCGGGCTAAGGTAATCGCGAGGGTGTTGCGAATTATTTATATATAGCCCTGAGCGAGGTCCGTTCTTTATGTATGTATGTATATAGGGTGGGGTATCGCCTGCAGCCAAGCTCCCTTTGCACTTGTGTTCGTTAATCTGGGTAGGTTTGAGTGGAATTAAGCAGAGTTCTTTATATGGAACAAAAATAATATATAAGCTTAGTTTTATTTTGTGTCTAGAAATAAAGGTATTGGACTCCTAATTACTACATGCCAATTGGCTGCAAATTAACTACTTTTCTTAGGACCTCCACAAACGTCCTACTGATTAGGTATCGGCGTGCGACAGGTCGTTGAGCTCCCTAATTACTGTTGAGCTACACGATGAATGCCGTAGGGACTGATCTACTCAAAGCTGCCATAGTTTTTTCCTCAAAAAACACACACACAAACAATAATAATATATAATAAACGAACTGTGCAACTAGTTTGACTTTTCGAAAGTACCTATTTATATGGTCTGAGATCTGGAATTTGAATTTGAAAACTTATAGATTATCACAATAATATAAGTTTTCTTATGTCTGGACTTTAATCGACTGATAAGTTGCCGTTAAATTGTTTGGCAGATAATTTCATACAGATTTTGTTCCATTTTTGAATTTATCCGGCAGTTAGCCGCTATTCCGACTGAGGTGGTGAAACAGGGCCCCATGATCTATATTATATAGGCCATGATTCTCTGAGTTTGTTTCGGATGTCCAAAACCAATGTAAAAATATTTCTAAAGATCTATTTATAGAAATAAAATACCATTTTATTATATTGAATTCTATTCTTATACTGGACGTATTTATATCATGGGTACGTTTGCAAATACAGGCCCGAATTCGGAACAATTATCTACTCCACTACCTCGCTACCCGCTATTCACAAAATTATATTACCAACGCCTCGAAAAGCATGGAACCCTCTCACAGGAAACAAATAATACATACGTAATATATATGCTGATGTAAATACAGCTGTAATATATGGTAATACGTTGCATATTGCCAAATGTGGCTCAGCGGTACGTTATATTGAATCCAATTTTAACTTTGCTGATGCGAAAGTGTGAATATTTATGTTTACTACAGCGACAGCTGACTTCGTCTGCATTCAATATGCTTATATGAAGAACATTCTATGCGAAGGGTTAAGTTAGAGGTGAACATAAAGTTTGCCAGTATGCTTTTAGGTCCCATTTAGTAAGCTATTAACTGGGCACCAATATAAATTTCGAGCTATAACAAAGATCATATTTTATTTTGCGCGACCCGGGATTCAAACTGAAGCAGCTGCACTTGTGACTGCTATATCAATGAGGTAAGTATAATCTAAAGAATGAAAAACTGAAGCAGCTGCACTTGTGACTGCTATATCAATGAGGTAAGTATACCTAAAGAATGAAAAATCTAATAAAAAAATATTTAACCAATAATAATGTAATGAAAAATATTGGACACGATCGTACACATTTCTCATTTCAACTTCTTTTAGATCAATTCAAATATTGCTTGTAATTTTGCTTACAAACCGCCATATTGAAAAACGTCGAACACTCGTTTAAAAACGGAACTTATTGACGTTTTCTGAATGTTTGCGGTTGCGTAAGTAATATTAGTAGGTAACTACGTAGTATTGAACAGTTTCCTCTGAGAGGTAATGCATAAATATGCATTAACGTCAAAACCAATAGCCCGTGCGCGCGTATCGTTAAGAAATTCATTGAGAGAACGTTGATACACCTACAAGGAAAGGGAATTTCACGTTACCTTTTAGTACATACGTCTATAATAAGAGTTCTGTGACTTCGTATTACAATATAAATGTAATTGTGTTTGTTGTGATAATGGTCAGTGTTTTGAAAGCACAGTTTGTTGTGACATATTGGAAAATGGTTCAATGGATTTTCTTCTCCCATTAGGCCCATATAAAAACATATCTTAGGTACTAAAATTTGCTTTAGGCCACATGAAATAATGTTTGTTACAGTTTACCGATCAAATGCACCAGAAACATTTCACGTACAGCAAGTATTTAAAAACACTCTAGTATGCTTGTTCTTAATATCTCAATGCTCACCTGTCGTATTGCACAAACGTGCTAAGTGCTACACTTATGTGAATACAGCCGCAGTGAATATAAATATTTTAGAAGTACTATATTATGTATGTGAAGTCACCTAGTTCCTAGTAAGTTGACTCCCAAAAAGTCAAGTCAAATCGTTTAGTTTGGGTGTCACCGTCCATTCGTTGTAGTGACCGTTTAAGCACTGTTTAAGTATGTGTGTATGTAACTAAATCTTTTTATTGTAAACCTAATATACGATATCAAGTAACGAAGAACTGAATATTTTTTAAGACTAATTGTAAAACCACGGTGTTACCCGTGATGATTTAGTTTTTCCGGAAATACATTTTCAGTCATACTTTAAGTCCAAGCAATCTAGTCTATCAATCAGTAGTTTTATTATGTAGGTAGTAGAAACCTCAAGTAAAACCTCATTAACATTGCTTGACTTGGGAATCAAACCAAGGACCATAAATAAGCTCAGCAGCTACGCTTGCGACCAAAGAGACAGCATAAACAATGTTTAGATCAACTACATTTTTAGCTTCGCGACATATCTCGCTAGATGCTTTGTCGTCTCTATTATGACAACACACTTATTAAATTAGTCCTCCAAACGTTAGGCTATTACTTTAAAATATACCACCAAAACCAACTAAACGTTAAACTTTATGCCAAAGTTAACAAGTCACAAAATTCAATAAGCAGAAGTTATTAGGAGTGACAGCTCTATTCACAGGTGGCATTGGAACGAAATTATGATGAGTTAGGGCTGTGCTACATTAGTTTTTGGAGGTATGAAAAAACAGGCGTCCCTGAGCACCAATAACTTTTCTTTTTCAAATTACCTTAACAAAACGTTAATGGAATACACCAAGAAATGGGTTTGTGTTCATAGAATAGTTTTTGTAGATGGCATGTTGTAGTTTTTTATTGAAGTAATTGACAATATCTTTGATAAACGGTCTATTTAATGTATACGTTAGGAGTATATTTACATTGTCTAAATGCTATTGATATTTTTTTTATTTTGATGTTGCCATGACGTGATAAAAACATTAAAACATCTCCGAAATCTACATTCTATGGCATGCATGATTGTGTGTATTTTGCGATCCCTTTATGGCTATTATATTTACTGGTGTGGATGTGTACTGCGTATGGTACACCTATCGTGAGCTAATATTATCACTGAATTTAGAATCGTCACTGATATTATCACTCATTCATTATTAATAAATAATTTTAAAAGTTGGAAGTGCCTGCCCTAAATTTGAGTGATGAGCGCTTCGAGCACTAACGCTTCTAGCTCTGTAATTTCACTACTCCATGACGTTTCCTCAAAAGGCCTCCACGCATCAGTGACAGGGCGAGTCATATCGTCGTACTCCAAACCTTTTATGCTTATTTACCGAGAAAACTACTAGTTCACATGCAACGGCCTCATAAGCCTACAGTGTGTAAAATATACCAGGATAGCATAAAACCAACGGGACACAATTGACCCAGTTCTCTCCCTAAACAGAAAAAAATATACTTAGTAAAATGTTGTGGAAAATGTAGGTACGTGTAAAATAGAAAACTTCAAGTGCACGTTGTGGGTGATTGTCGTAGGTTCGATTCCCTCTCAAGAGTAACCATGGAGTTGCTTGCCGGTTCTTCTCCATGGGAAACGACTAATTTGGAACCGTACACCTAGTTTCGACATTTCATAAGTGCCTGCATAAGGTCTATGTGAAAATAAAACTATTTTGATTTTGATTTTGAGACGATGTGTCCGTTATTAGGATGTTTGTACAATTCCCTGAGACACAGGTTTATACCTAATCTAATGCGAACTCTTTTGAAAGAAAAAGAATAAAACATAATAAATAGCTTGTGTATTGCTTGAAACAAGGTAAGCATGGATTTCCATGCATGATAATTACGATTTGAAAAGCCATTTTGACGCTTTTTCATTATAAATATAATGGAGTCTTAAATTACTCGACTCTTAATTATGAAACACATTTCACTTTGGTACTTGAAACCCTAGCAAACCTTATCAACTCAATAAATAATAAGGCCGTATATTTATGTTACCTATAATAATTAATTTAAGTTAACCCTGGTTTAATAAATGATTAAACCAGGGTTAACTTAAAATGTGGCATAGACATAGGTAACCTAGATAAGAGTTTTAAAATAAACCAAATGTGAAATTTTCCGAGTCGTGTTGTCTATAAAACTCGCATTTCCGAGTTATATAACGAGCCCCAACCGCAAGCTTCGGATCGTGAGCCAGCGAAATTTCAATAAAACTTTGATTAGGAACAAGTTTTGCTCCGTGCTACCAGGGAACAATGAAAAACGTGGATGTCTTTCATAAGTTTTGGTAAATGTCTGAGTTTTAAGCTTGTTTTGGGCTGTATAGATTTTTGTTTGAGTATCTATTGTACAGGCTTATAAATATTTAGTTACCTGACGCTATTAGAAAGATATTATAATGTTATCATAATCTGTTTGAAGGACATCACTATATAATTTTACTAATAATTATGTTGATTTTTGTCGGTATTGAACTTGATTTTCGAGATACAAGACTCATCTTATATATTCATACTTTTTCTTACAGTGTAAGTAGATACTACAGTGTGCTACTTGCTAATATTCTGCGTAATTCTTCTGTTTATACATCTTGTTATACTCACGCGCCTATTTTGAGTAATAAGTAAGCACTTAAACTTTTTCAAGCGTATGTCCATCTAGAACGTTCTCTCTGTACGCTACCGCTGACATTCGCCTTATAATTTCCTTTTGTTAATCGCTTTCCTTCATTCTTTAATCACACAAATTCTTACGTGTATCATTTTTAGTAACATTCAGAAATTCTGCAGTCATTGAAAAAATATGGCGATAAGAATGATAACAGGCAGGTAAGATTATTATAACCTGCTTGTAATCTTACCCCCATATCATAATTTATTTTCTAAAAATAACATGAATCAAGGTTGACATAAACAATACGTGACAAATTCCGCTGTTATAGGACGTGACACGCAAATTCAGGCAGCATCAAGTTCCACTTACGCAGCCAACAAGCTTGTTGCGAATTCGGCATACATTCCTAAACATCCTGCGCCGAGTACTCCGGTTCACTCATTGGTGATAAAAGCCTAAACAGGGGTCGGAAACAATTCTCATGTACTGCCGATCGTAAAACTGTTCGGACGGATAGTCGGACATCCAGGGGTAAGCAACGCTGGGTTGCCAAATGCAGTAACGTTATATAAAATTGGCAAGTGCCAGCTTGTGGCTGCCTGATGCGGTTTGGAGGGTGTAACTGTCGATATATTTGGAATTCGGGTGTTGTGTAATTTTATTACCTCAGTTTGTTCACCATTGTAGTGGAATTACTTTCAAATTCAGTGTGGACAAGTAGGGGTCGCTAAGATAGTGACATCGTTAAGCAATCGACTCAGCATTTTACAATTGTGTTGATAGGAAAACTTTCACTAGTTTTGCAATACGGGTCTGTATGTTAGAATAATTAAAGTTGAAAATATATTTTGTGCCTGTGAGAGGATGGCAAAGAGTACTAGACTCCGCTCACAGCGCTGGGAAGAAACACAAATGTTGCAAAAGTCAACAAAACTTAGCAAACTGAGTGGTAGGATCTAACATAATGATCCTGGAGAGTTACAACCCTCTCCTAATGAGCTACATCGTATCAATGGATATTGACTTAGGAAAGATGGGTTTCCATCAAACTGGACAATATAAAAAAACGGTCCAGAGTGAGTCGGACCCGCACATTGGTTCCGTAACATTTTTATGAGACATTTTATTTTATTTCATTTTTTTTTAAATTAGTATCTATAAAATTAATATCACTAGAAATAGAATCTGTGAAAACTTTAACTCTCTACCTATTACGGTTCATGAGATACAGCCCGCTGATAGACAGACGGACATATGTACAGCGGAGGCTTAGTAATAGGGTCCCGTTAGCAATCTTCGGGTACGGAACAGTAACAAAATCTCAACGCGTGATGCTACGGGTAAAAGAGAGTGTCAATTTCAAATAAAGAAATCAGAAATCTCTCTTTATTTCATAATGATTAAATTTTCCTGAAGGTTAATGCCTAAAATTACCTCTGAAAAGTTCAAAGTTCAAGTGTAAATTATGAAATATGCTGTTGAAATTTGTTTAATCGTAGTTAATGAGGCTATTCCATCAATTAAGACTTCGTTTAAGAAAATGGTTTAAAATAATCACGTAGCCGATTAGGGCCAACTGTCGACGGCGATAAATCGACGCAACTAATTTAATTAATGACTTTACAAAAAATTTAGGTGCTTTATTAAAGCGACAATAGTTATGGGTCATGCTTATCACTGCTTTTTAGAAGATTTGGGTTTGATGCGACATACTATTGATCACTAAAAGTGTCAATATTTCTGATTAAGATTTTAATTATTCTTAGCCATCACCGCTAATGGACATATGAAGCGTTGCTGATGCGTTTCCATTGATTATAAGTTGCAGGTGACAGTGAGGTATTTTAACTTCTAACTTAAACCCCCCACGAGAAATAATACCTACTGAGATTTCCAAAATCTATTGTCAGCTTCTTTGACCTCAAAAACTTGTAAACTAAAATTATTAAGAGCATTCCAGATGATATAAACGAACCCGAAAAACTGCACTCTACTTTCCCTCTGTATTATATAGTCGGGTAAATATCCCGCATGTTTTATCCAGCAAACATTTCCATACTATCGCGCGCTATTCTCTCGTACAATATACGCGCACATGGACCCATAAACTGCTCTATCACCAAACTAAAAGTAGGTAAGCTAATGCATAACGCATGTACGCTAACACTTGCTTCTACGAAACAGAAAAATACGCACTCGAATATTTCTTTTGATCTCATAAGTACACTAGAGGCCAAACGAAAGTATACATCGGGGATTAAACCTTTATTGCGAGCAAAGGCACGTATTGTTGCGTATTCAATACGCGGACTCCGAGAATAGGATATTTTAGCATTAGGCGTAATGACTTGCTTTTGCCAGCGACGTAACGTTGGTCTTAACTTAAGTGCCTACGGGTCACGAAACGCGCCCTTTTATTTTACATTTCGCTGCGCTTTTACAGCGTCACTTTGATGATAATTTTTGTTCCGCTAAAGAAATAAAGACTTTCTTGAGAAATTAGGGAAAATACTTTGACAATTTGAAATCGGATTTAATGGATTGTAATTGTGACTGATTTGGTTTCTTTTTTCTCCTGTTTGATGTTTATGTCGGTAGGTACTCGTAAGCTCTAGGTGGACGCTGTGTATTGTTATTAAAGTATAATTATTTTCCTTTCGTTTCTTTGTAGCGACTTATGTAAAAGAAGTGCATTAATTGAGCGATTAATAAGAAAACATCTAAGAATACAATATGCATGTATTTTTAAATAGGTACTAGTTAAAATAAACTAAAACTTGCACTAGAAATGTTATAACCGTTAGTATAATTTGGTATATTATACGTCACAGTAAAAAATCAAAACTACGTATTTACGTAATAAGTCATACTAAATATTATGATTGTTTATTTTATCGAAATAATGCAATTATTTATAGTGCCCTGGCATACCATTATATTGATAGTAACACGCAAATAGATAAATTGAAATTTGATGAACAATAAATAAAGAATAATGTGCGGGATTATTCGGTCGCCATCAAATCAACATTAATTTTACGTAGCAATTCATAGATCTACTATTTATTCAATACTGGATACTACAGTCAATATTTAATTTGTTAGTCAATTTTGTGGCCAGCTGTGTACAGTGGCAAAGGGAGGGTATTGAATAAATTAGAAGGATGTTGTGGCGCACGAAAGGTATTGGCCCAAATAGGTATATTGGTTATAAACATTGCTGTTTTGTGAGGCAAAACTTAAGAATACATTATAATGTGTATGTAACAGAAAGGTAAAATAACCTAAGGAATAATGGATAATATTATTATGCTAGTTAGGGCTAATAATTATTATATTGTTGGTCTATTTTGTGCCCGGCAGTGTATAGTAAAGGTTAAGGGTAGATTTCTGAATAAATTATAAGGAATATTGGTGTGCGCAAACTTAGGCCAAAATATTGGTTCAATCTAGAATAATAAAGATTGATTTATGGAAAAATAGCATAATATTTAATTATTAAAAAAAATCGATTAAGTTTTCCCTTTGTCTGCGTGTTTTTGTATGTAAAAATTTGTGCTAAAAAAGATCTCTAAAGCAGGGATCCCTAACGGATCCGTATCTCTGCTTTACCTACAGATCCCCCTACAGATTTACAACTAAGGTACTGTAGAGACTCAAGGAGGTTTCTACAGAGGCTGCGTCGTAAAAGCCCTGGTTGGCATTAAGAGCTGTCATCATCGTTAAAAAATAGATTTTGAATTTAAATCGTAGTTGAATTGTTTAGAAGACTTGAAGAAAATTTTGAATGTCATTCTAGTTCTAGCCTTCAGATTGAATATACCGCAGCATCAGCTGTGTTCCAAAAATCGTGTGTTTCCTTTTGTTTTAGCTTTCAGATAACGCTCCTGTGGAGGACTGGTAAGCCTCCACAGTACTGTTTTGCTCCGTTTTTGGCTCCAATGTCAAGTCAGTTCTAAGTTACTAGAATCGAAATTAGACGGACGCCACGGACGGACGGGAGGCGATTGGTCTAACCACTACGCCAGCTATCAAAACTTTACACTAAACTGTAAATCTAGTTGCAAACTGTGACCGTCGTAATACACAGTGACTGCTAAAGTTTGGACATAATACTTGCATATATACGGAAATGCGTTACCAGTTGCTTGCTTGTTTGCTTGCAGCAAGTTCCACTGGCCAGCAGCGCAGCGTCTGTAAATGAAACACAACTTGCGCAAACTTAATATGCGAATGTATTTAGTTATTGGTTTGTTTAGGAAAGCAAAGTTCTGATGAAAGAGTGCGGATATGGTGAGAATGAGACAAGAAATAGTGGTAATATAATTATTTATGGACATGTCTAACAAATTGCTCTGTACAAATAACCTGTCAATAAGGTTGAAATTTGAAGATATATTTGAACAAAAAAGTAACAGCAAAATTGTAACGTAATATATCTGTATAAGAAAATAAAGAAAACCTTTTTCCTTGACTACTTGTAGTATAGGTACCTACTCAATAATAAAAAGTCAACTAGTTTCTTCTTTGTTGACTTAACAATCAAATATCCTTACTTAGATTGTAACAACAAGCTACCAATCTCCATAAGGAAGTTGTATTAATAAACACACGTTTCGAAAGACAGAACAAACAACGTCCCGCGCACGCTCTAACAAATAACAACAAATCTTTGTTAACAAAACTAATGTGAAATATTTGAAACTTACGTGGATATATTAGACATTGAAACTATAAGAATAACGTTTTACGTCATTACGTTTTTCTTTTACAAATTCTTTAGTGCATCCATATCTAGTGTAAACTATTGTAAAAAAATGGGTGTTAAATACCTATTAAGTTTATAATCCTACTAATATTATAAATTGAAAGTTTGTGAGGATGGATGGATGGATGGATGTTTGTTACTCTTTCACGCAAAAACTAATGAACGGATTTTGATGAAACTTTACAGTAATATAGCTTATACATCAGAATAACACATAGGCTACTTTTTATCCCGGTAAAATGTATGGTTTCCGTGGGATAGCGGGCGAAGCCGCTGGCGGATAACTAGTTTATTTATATACCGACCACATATCGTCACGCCTGTATTCCCCAGGGTCTAGAAGGGTTAGACAGAGTGTACTAATGTACACCCACATTTCACCGGTATGTTTAGGTCCCATGTATTGTCTATGTGTAACAAAATGTCTAATTATAAATAAACCTCATAAATGATTACTACATAACTCGACTATGAGAGAGGAGTATGAAAAACAGCCCTAAGCCGTCTCAAATAAGTTTAATAAAACATCTCTTACATGCCGTACATCCTGTACAAAAAGTTTCAAGACGACGAACAATATCCTTTCTTCATACATAATAAAAACTTGCCTACTGGACTGCGAACCTTGCATTAGAGATGTGCGAAGGACGACTATGAGAGAAAGGGACAGAGCTATACAAGTGTATATGTCTATCTCTGTTCCGCATACTTAACACTTCATAGAGCCCTGTTTGCGATCGTATCTTGTAAGTGAAACACAAAGTGATAGGTGAATACATAAGTTATAAGCATGTAAGTTGAAGTAGGCTCGGAGATTAACATCATACAATCATAATTGATGGACGGTAAACATACGGAAAGATCAATGTTTAGAAAACATTACTATCACGCCTGTAATTGTCCAAGTGTTGGGCAGAGGTTATAGACAATAAATTTTATTTAATTTAATTTTTACTCAACTACTGAAGTAGGGTTTTGTGTTTGACCTATAAGTAGGTATGTATGGGAACTTGCGACGATTAGAACAATAAGGCACTCTTTTTCATATAAAGACAATTTATTCAAAAATATGAGTATATATCGGGCGGATCCATCTATTTGCCAAGTCTCTATACGTATAGATTCAGTTTTAGAGACACCTTTGCGTACCTCACACAGCATGTTAAACCGTCGGTTTTAGTTATTATATACCGTTTATACCATAGATGGATAAGACAAAGAAATAAAGTATCTCACGCGGGAGGTGAATTCAGCGACCACAGTACCTCAACCATGAGTTCTATAGAATGGCTCTCGATAGGTTTTTACGAATCGAAACGCTGTAATCTCATAGCAGATTTTAGTTCCTTAAGTAACCGCTAGAGGCGCTGCGAGGGTTTTCCATACAAATATTTTACGGCGTCGCTAGCGAGTCTAATGAGAAAAACTCATGGACAAGGCACTGTACTGTACCTACCGATAGTTATGTCAGCTAGCCAATGCTCTAATAGCCAAGAGCTCTCGTTAGGTGGCTGGATCCATTACTTGATACTGTATTTATTTATATTTAGGGTATCATTTTAGACCAAGAACTCGGTTTCGAATATGATGAAGATAGATGAAAAGCAATAGGCTAATAAATTACGGAATCATATCATGGTATAGGTAAACTGTTTTTAGAAACTGCATGCAAAAGGTCACGATGTAACAAAAGCGTCAAGTTACTGTAGCCCTGCCTCACCGTTGAAAGATCAGCGAGTAATTAAATATGAATACAGAATTAACAATAGAATTGCATACTTAACCCTCCACTGCTAATCCCCGGCCTCACCGTGTCCTTGGCTTACTTCTGACTATGTAATAACATGCACATTAAAAATTCGCTCGAGTCCGCAATAACAAAACGAAGTCAAGGTTTTGTGATAGGGTTGAGCCAAAATAAGCATTCTAATGGACATTAGAAACGTTTATAAAAGAGCGATTTTTATATCAGCGAAATTGAAACAGCATTTTTAAATGCTGTGCTTTTGTTTTTATGATTATGGACATAAACTTTTGCTTCGGGGTTCTGCAGAGGATGTACAGATGTACAATGTACATCCAAACTCACAGTACCCGTCTACTTACTACCCGAGTTTTTTTCCTAAGTGAATTTCTCAAAAAACTTGCTCGACCTGGGAATGGCACCCAGAACCTCCTGCTACCACTAAGGCAATCAAAGACAAACGTTGCTAACGTTAATTAAATTCGGTAAGTTCATTAGCAATTATAGTCGTTACAGTTTTGAATAATATCTACATTTCTGTATTTCGCAATGTACCTTTTACGATAAATATCATTATTTTACTCAAAAACCGTTCATAAACAAAATAATTAATGTTGGTACTTGGTTTGCTACAAAACTAATTATTGTTGTACCTACCTGGAACTGTACAGAAACAATAAGTTACACTAATAAAATGATAACAAATCACAGGGAATTAATGTAGGCTTAGACGATTAGTTCTACGGTCGTAAATTGCGGATAGGCTAAGGAATTGATTATAATATTAAAGCGCTAAACGTGTAATAGCTTAATGGGCCCGATGTTACGGCTGAGTAAAGTTTCATTGAGTTTTTATGTGATAAACTCTTTTCACACACCAATAAAAAATAATTTATTCTAACTATCCTACTAATATTATAAATGTGAAAGTTTGTGAGGATGGATGGATGGATGGATGTTTGTTACTCTTTCACGCAAAAACTACTGAACGGATCTGGATGAAATTTGGCACAGATATAGGTTATAGTCTGGAATATCACATAGGCTACTTTTTATCCCGGTAAAATGTATGGTTCCCGTGGGATAGCGGGTGAAGCCGCTGGCGGAAAGCTAGTTTTTTATAAATTAACCTGGATTTGGAACGTTTTCTGGATACCGCATCCAGAAGTGTGTTAGCCTACAACAGACATTCACGTAATACAACAATTATTTTAAGAAACGGGACGGTAAATGATATTTGGTTCAATTTTAATGCTATAATGAAATTTTCGTATACTGGTTTTCATGTACCTATTGTTAAACAAATCGAAAAGTGATTCTTTAGAGTAGGTACATATTTTTGCTTGAGTCGAAAACTGAAGTAGTAATACAAAAGTATCTTTTATCTGTACTACTGTTTGGCTTAAACCAAAATCAATGGTACCGTTGGTAGCACATTTTCCAATAAAAACTTATTTATGCGGAAGAAGTAGATGGTTTCAGTACGTGACTGACTGAACAAACTGAGAGATTCCACGATCTGAGACTAATGGCACATACATTCCGGATAAAGGTAAGCGTTCACTAGCTCAAAGCGCACGCAACACACATAACGCGTGAGCGTCAGGACGCAGATTATCGACTTTCCTAACCACCTCATACGTCTTGTGGTCGCAAGTTCGATTGCTGAATGACATGCAGATCCTGACTGCGATTCATAACTCGGGCAATGTTTTATTGAGGTTTTCTATGAAGAATTTCTTAGTAGCTGTAGTTTGGATGTGTAGTTTAATCGCACTAAGTACATTACTTTTAAAAAAAATTAAGCGCCATGATAGCAACGATAGATATTTGCGAACTACTTTCACAAAATACAGTATACAATGAACTATTATTAACCGTGCCTACAATAATGTACATATTGAATACCAATATCTTTAAAAAAGTAATTAATTTCGATTATGTGTTAAGCGTGTATTGCGTCAGTTGCGGCTCAGTGGAACACTGACCTAAAACCTGTGACCGTGAATATTACCGACATTTGCAAAACCCTTTCATCATCGATCAACGAGGAAGTTGTATAGTCTTTAGACCAGTCTTTCTTAAAATGTGCGATAAAGCCCCCTCGTGGGTGCTGGAAACTTTCAGGGGGCCAGTAAAACTTGAAAAATTATAACAATATTCGGAATAGCTGCGTTCTAAATTTGCAAGGTCGCAAGTGAAAACAAAATATCCTCAAAGTGAGCGATGGGTGAAAGTTAAGTTTGAGAACCTGCGTTTTAGACATTTTGTATTCTCAACTGCGTAGTATTGTATATACTTGGCGAAATCCTTTACTATATCTTACTATTTGTGTGCCCTCTTAGGATATTGGATCCCCCATCGAACTAGAGGCAAAAAAAATTGACGTGTTTTTGCTGAAGTCTCGGTGATCGTAATTTATACCGTTTTAGCATTTTTTGTGACGATGAAGTTTTTACGTAGATAAAAAAGTTTTCTCTCCCCCTTAGTATATCTTAAATACATACCATCACGCCTGTATTTCTCGAAGGGTTAGGCAAAGGTACATCCACAGTTCAACATGTTAAAGGCCCATGTAAGTCATAGGCGAGCTAAATGCCAATATCCAAATTCAAAGTCCGAGCTGCTACTCAAAACATAGAAACTCGCAATAACTTTGCTCGACCTGGTAATTTACCCCAGGACCTAAAGCATAGCAGGCATGCTTAGGGCCACTATGCTAACGAGGTAATAGGTAGATCTAACTGTATGATTATTTTATTCGTTTACGGTTGGTAGACATGGAGTGTCACAGAGCTGTAGTGAGTCCACCATCAATCCATTGGCTAAACTAAAGCGTTGTTGAAACTACTTCGACGGAGACGGAATAAACAAAATCGAAATTCACTCAAAATTATAACATACGATAACGCCTGTACCTTTCCTCTTAGGTAGGATTCCTCTTAGGGTTAGGCAGAGACGTACTGCGTGCATCTATGAGCAAGACCTTTGAAGAAGATCTTAATTATTTTAACCCGACTACCGAAATGCATCCCGAGTACCGCAGCAGGCTACCAGTACTTTACAAAAATAAATAAACTCACTGTTTTTCAAAATTAGAACGTCTTATTTTAAATCCGACATTGATGGGGTCTAAAAAGATTACCAAAATCCGGATCAATGTACAACTCAAACCATTAATCATTTAAAAGCACAGTCTCCTTTACTTGTGTAAAAATGATTGATTAATCATCTCCTGTCATATTTATTCAACCAGATAAGGGGATCATTAGAGACAATTTAGTCTTACACAACCTAACTTATTGTTTGTTACCTTTGGGAAAATGTGAACACCCATCTATCTTCTTTAGATAAAAACGAAATACCCCTCACTCACTATTGATTTATCACGAAAAGTTTTGAAGATATTTGTAATGTACGTTGCTTATTAATAAATAAAATAATAATAAATAAATAAATATCCTGGGACATTTTACACAGCACCATCTAGTCCCAAACTAAGCAGAGCTTGTACTATGGGTACTAGATATAATACTTATATACTTTTTTTTGTAAATATATACTTATAATATATAAGAAACACCCAGACAAACACAAACACTTAAGTTAAACACACACATAAATGTTTGTGTCCTGTGGGAATCGAACCCACGACCTCGTGATCAGCAGTACGGTACTCGAACCACTAGACCACAGACGTCGTCTAATTATTAAATCTAGACATCTCCTAGAAATCTAGAAATTCTGGCGGGGTTGGGAATAACTGGATAAACATGTGTAGCATCACGAAGGACAGCCAGTAAATAAGCTATTCGCTTTCTTCGTCATCATCAGCCAATATTCGTCCACTGCTTGAGGTAGGCCTAAATTCTTTAACGAAACTATGAAGGAATGATATTTTATTACGGTTTCTAATTGTTACTTGATTGACATAGTACATACACAATAAAGGACTATGGTCCGAAGTATTTTCTATTTCATTTTACGAATATTTCTGTTGGGCGTTTGATTACATATTCTTCATCATGAATGTTTTGCGTACGAGGCTCGGAAAGAGAGGCCTAGGACATTCGTCCTCCATGCTGCCAGCCTAGTGCGGTTGAAAAACATCAGCTGCTCAAGAAAAATCTATTCATGTATTGAGATTTTCTTACAATAATTCACTTCCATTATATTTATTACATAAACCCCCTTGAGTTCAGCATGTGTAGTAATGTATCATACCTATATTATGGTGTCCTAATATTCAAGATACGCATCACTAACTTGTGTAAAGTCAACACAACCAACAACCTTCACTAAACACTAGGAAGGTTCGTGGTACTATCTAGTGATCTGCCTGGGGGGCTAGACAAGTTGCATTTTGACATTCGATTCGACTAACAAAATGTATAGAAATGACACAAGTTTTCGACAAATCGGGCTTAAAATGCAACTTGTCTAGCCCCCCTGGCTAGCTACCACGCCGGCGCTGCTGTGTTGCCGAACTTTAAAAGCTCCTATCGACTGCAAAGCACCCGAGAACGACAGACTCCGACGTAAATGTAGCTTGAATTGCGTACTCCATGTTTTACCATGTTTGTGGTTATCAAGCAAGATTAGAGTCAGCATTCAAATCAACAAACGATCAGGTAAAACTAAATTGTGAAGCTGTACGCGTTAGTACAATAAACTCATCAATGCGGTCTAAAGCTTTTGGTCAGTATTATTTTGTGTACTTATTATACATTGTGACGTAGTAAATAAGAACTTAGTTTCTACGAATATTATTTTGTATCACTTAGAAGAAACAGGCATTATTAAACATAACGTAAAGCGATCAACATCTTTTTAATTTCACTTTAGTCCCGTCCTTGCAGGGCACTGCCAGGGTTATCATAAATATGTATTACTATAAAAACTTTCAGTAGATTACATTATTTTAAATAATGTTAATTCCGTGGAACAAATTAAACATAATAAATTTCTATAACTCACCAATCAGCATGCCGACGAATAACAACAACATTGTTAATAACTGCACTGCACAGTTCTTGTCACATTATTCACGAAACTATAATCTTTCACTGAAGTATCGAAACTCACATTACTTTCAACTCGCGTCGTGTTCGCCGGTTCGGTCGCGGAGAGACGTGCGCTCCGCCCACGCGTCACTTGTCTACTGCCAGATGTTAGATGATAAGATACCGGCGCGGTGTTGCTAGATACGAACTTTAAATACCAAGAATTAATTTTCTCTTAATTTAATTTAGTTGAGTTAACATTTTTGTCTAGAAATGTACCTATATTTTAATTGATTTATCCGTACCATTAAATTTAAGATTGGTTGTTTATAGTAAGTAACATTTTAGGAAGTTTCTATTTTTAAATACTTTAAATAAAAACAAATACCATTGTAAGTTCTTTTCTATAAGCACTTACATTTTTCCCCCTAACTTTGTAACCAATAAATCACCCGGACTACGGCGTAGCAGATGCTACGGTTATGAGCCGCTACGCCGGCTACGCAGTCGTAGCAGGTTACGAATCAATTTAGGCGCAGCTTAATGTTTTTCCAGCGTTTGACAGTTTTGTTAAATTTTTGTATTTATATTGTGATCGCGTAGTTAATCAGTTAATAAATGTTCTTTGACCTCCTGCTCATTTTGCTCATTTCACTTACCTGCATTTTAAGCCTTTATGATACCACAAAGCACTGTTGCCGTACCTAGGTTCTGCTCGATAAAAATGGAATTTAGAAGCAGACACAAAGAGGAAATACTATGCTTGAAAGTATTAAGACTTGTCTAAAATATGTTTCAGCTAAATAATTATTAACAAAGTTTGCTTGCCCATACATTGAGCAACACCCAATCCCTTTACATCCATCCCCTACATATTCCGTATACACAACCTATTTCCCATTACTTTTGTAAATTCATTCTTAATTCTGGCAACATATTTGATTGAGAGCGCGCCGGCCGGCTCGCGCATGCGTGCTGGGGGCGCGACATTTTTATGAAAACAATATGCTGTCACTACTTTATTTTCGGAAAGTGCTCGGCGGTCTCATGTCAGATGTCGTGCACTGTCAGAAGGTTAACGTATGTAAATATACAATACGTAATGAGGGTTATGTACAGTAAGAGGCCATAAGTCCATTATCATGTCAAGGATCGTAGTTGCCTGCACGTTACTGCGCGTATACATAAATACATATAAAGTCAGTGATTTGAAATTTAATAGATACCGCTAACCGCGACATTGAAAGACCTGGGGGAGGCCTTTGCCCCTCAGTGGGAATGAATTATCATTACATCGCTCTTTCCGACTAGATGATTTAATTATGGAAGAGTACGATTTACGAGATTGATTATGTACGCAAAATATTTGTTATAGAAAAAGGTCGTAAGTGAAACTTGTTTCATGCGATAGACTTGTAAAAATGGTAATGGACTTCTGACCGCGACCGTACGTTGTGATTTAACTCTTCTTTGTTATTTGAACTTCGTGCCTCGAAGGTATCGTGAGGAGCTCGTGGCTAAGTTTTTTTTATAGAAAACTAGCCTTCGCCCGGTATTTCGTTCCCATAGCAGTGAAATGTTTCCCCCGTTTTTGCTATATTTTTAATTTATTCTCAGCTCCTATTGGTCGTATCGTGATGATATATAGCCTATAGCCTTTCTCGTTAAACAGGCTATCTAACACCGAAAGAATTGTTCAAATCGGACCAGGGGTTTTTAAGATTAACGCGTTCAACCAACCAACCAAACAAAGAAACAAATTCTTCAGCTATACTAGTATAGATTTCTTTCGGCGTTGTAATTTTAAGTAGGTGGTATTTTAGGGTAATAGGGGGGCTCGTAGCTTAGTGATAACTATGCTAAATAACTGATCTGTAAGGTTAACTAACGTTTGCTGCGGTCAGTCTGAGGATGGGGTGACCATTATTAATACATTGAAACCCCTTCGTGCCTCGGAGAGTACGTAAAGCCATCGGTCCCGGTTAGCGGCAGGCGTTTTTGTAAAATACTGATATTCAGCCGCATCTACTTAGACTGGAAGCCGACCCTAACACGATTGGTATTCAAAATGGTACGAAATGCCCAATATGGTTGGAAACATGACGTTTCAGAAACAAAAACACCACTTCCCCAGCCAACTAACTAACATTTTAAATTTAGAACAACATTTCTTAACGGTGCACTATTAAAAAACAAGATTTTAAAATACAAGAAGGCTATAAACAATCAAGACATGCATTTACACAGCTCCGGAAAAAGTAGCTTGTTCATAAATATCGCTCGCGTGCTCGCATCGCATAGCATGGCCTTATAAGACACGATGCTTTTGTGCTTGTGTACTCGCCTGCATGAAAAGGAATTGTAAATAGTTTTAATAAATGACTAAGATTATTTTTATGTTATTTTTTTTATTTGTTATTCGTTCAAACTATTAAGTAGTAGAAAAAAATAGGTGTACTAAAATACACCAGTATTTTAATTTTGTGTTAGCTCCCATGTAATATGCAACGACGAGGTGGTAAATGTTAAATATTAGGTACATAATATACTATTACGTCAGTATGAATTCCCCGAAGGGTTAGGCAGAATTGTGTACAAATGTACACACCGATAGTTCACTGGTATATTTAGGTCCCATGTAATAGGGGGTGAACATATTAGCCATAAATCGGTTATTTTATAATGGAAATTTTAAATAAAAATTAAATTATATTTTGCTCGACCTGGGAATCGAATCTAGGACTTTAAACATAGCAGTCGCTCTTACGACCACTAGGAATTTTTTTTAATTTTTCAAAAATACTCTGTCATAATAATAAAGCATTATTTCTGTACATGAACGAAATTGTTTTAGCATCTTGTTTTTCTTACTAAGTGCTTGTAAGAAAGTTTGTTTCGTGTCTTACATAGTTAACATTTTTATGTTTACCTTAGCCAAAGTAAAGTAGAAGTCTATTATTATATTTATGACAAAGTTTGGACCTATTTACGTCTATTAACAAGATACCATCAACGTAAATAGAGTTTTTTTAACCAGCGAATTTTTTTAACAATTTAGTTTGTAGTTTTGTGTGATGACAAGTAAAGTGAACCTAAATGTAACAGGTTGTTTTTTAATGGTTTTAGGGTTGGTCCTAAAGTAAAAGGTTTTATATTAGTTGAATGAAAAATAAGGATAATTATGCTATTTATTACATTATATTAAACCCGTATTTTTTTCTAACTTTGACTGCCACATCAGATTTTCGATGGATATTATTAATCAGTTCACCTCTGCCCAACTTTTCGGTGAAAAAACTGAGATTATTTTGTTTTAAGAACAAAGTAATTTTAACTTGCCCACTTATAAAAATACATTATTCTCGGATCCTTCAAGTAGCGTAAATCCAATTCTTGTTGCCCACCAGTGGGAATTATCGTTCGCTGCATAATTGGTTGAGCGCATCTGCATATAAATGACGCGCTACTATATGCAAATCATGTTTTTGTCTCGCTCGACATTTACGACGCAGTTTAGAATTATGTTTTTGTCTTACTCTTTGGGGAAACTTTGGACGTCTTGGACGAGTTTCATGAAAGATTTAGGTATATTGTATACGTTGATTTGTTTGTGAATTTAATTTTCCTTTATAATTAATGGATTGATAATAATGATTTAAAGTGCCACTGCTGGGCACGGGTCTAGTCTCAGCATCAGAAGGAGTAGGCCATAGTCCACCACGCTGGCCTAATGCGGTTTGACTTATTTTAAATACCTTGTCAGTTTTGTGGTCGGAGAAAGTATTGTCGAATGGCATGCGTCCCAAAGTAATCCCAGTAATACTTTTTTTGTAATAATAGAATTATAGAAAAATAAAAACACTTTATCATCATCATGATCATGGAGAACTCACTCCTGTGTGGGTTCGGTTTCCGCACTTAGTCCTGCAATGGACCATTGTACTTGAGCCGAGGGGCTGTTATTCTAGCCAGCCCAACTCCCTCCAGAAGCAGATTAGTCTTCCCAGCCTCCTCAGTGTGTCCGCTACAGATTTGGTGATCCTAGGGTTTTTAAAGGGTGAATAAAAACACTTTGTTCGACATGAAAATCAAACCGAGATTCTCACAATTAGCATCCGCACTTGTGGGCAGAATTCAAACATTGAATATGTCCAATTTCGATTTTATTTTTGACTGAAACCTTTTAAAAAATACCAAGAGCCTCAATATTTACTTGACCGACTCTCCAAATTGCTCCAAAGTTAAGTGCAAACTGAAATAAAGGGGGAAATCGCTGAGATTTCTCTGAAAGGGTGATGGTTGTGGCCAAGATGTATTACAATTCCTTAATTCTGACGCTGTATACGCTTGCTTAAATCTCGGCAAACAAGGCTTAAGATACCCGATTAGCATTCTCGATTTTAAAAGAAAAATTAAAGTTTTTTTTATGATGTCTTTTAAAATTTTCCTAGAGAATGTAAGGAAATTGGAGTATTTTATGGGTTCTCATCATTATAAGCCGCTTAAATCTCAGGATGGGTTGTTAGAATTATTCGGGTATTCGAAATTTATTTAATCTCTCTCATGCGCAAGATATTTCCTGAAATTCTATCGTTATATGTATTACGAAGCACATAATATTATGTGCCGCGTTGGTCTAGTGGTCCTAAGGGCGTCTGCTACGCTAGAGGTCCTGGTTTTGAATCCCAGGTCGAGCAATATTATTGGGTTTTTCTGTGAAATTCGTCAAGTACACATCTGTCTAACCCTTCGGGGAATACAGGCGTGATGGTATGTTATATCTATATATATGCATCTCATTTCTTTGTTTGTAACACCATAGTTTCCGTTCATTCGCATCAATAGTTCACAATCAACGAACAATAAGATATCTGCTGTTCAGTACATTACCTGTCCTTATTTATTACCACGCGTCGTTTCCACACGTACTGGTACAATGTTACATTGTCGGGATAAACAATCATCAGTTCTGTCCAGTTCCTTGCCGAGATTTATTACAATGAGGTTCATTTATTTGTTTTGTAAATTATGCAATTTTACTCTGGCTATTGCCCGCGGTTAGCAAGCATCCCAAAGGATTTTTTGAGAAACAAGTTTTCTTATAAATACTATCCTACTAATATTATAAATGTGAAAGTTTGTGAGGATGGATGGATGGATGGATGTTTGTTACTCTTTCACGCAAAAACTACTGAACGGATCTGGATGAAATTTGGCACAGAGATAGATTATAGTCTGGAATAGCACATAGGCTACTTTTTATCCGGGTAAAATGTATGGTTCCCGTGGGATAGCGGGCGAAGCCGCTGGTGGAAAGCTAGTTATAGCATATATTCCTCGGTAAATATGTAGCTTTCTATTGGTGAAATAATTTTTCAAATAGGTCCTGTAGTTTCGAAGGCTATTCAATGCAAAGAAACAATCAAATATGTAGACTAAATCTTCAATATTTCTACTAGTACATGCATGTATCTACGGAACACTATGTAAAATATCGTGGCAATTTCCTTGTAACCTATATATTGTGAATTATTGTAAATTAAAAACAACAATAACATTATGTATGGCGGAGAAACCACAGCCATTTATATGGACAGAAAACATAAATTATTATGTGCAGTTAATTTTTAATATTGAAACGAATGAAATTAGGCTGACATCACCAATTCGTTTGCTAGATAATACGCGTTTATAGGTTTCATCATCAAACGAATTGAACAGAACCTTATTCTCTTGACCTCTCGTGTTGATTATGTGTATGACGCATGAAGGAGTGTAACGATTATGAAGTCTGTCAGGATGGGGGCATAATTCCATGGCCTCGACCATAGGGTAAGGTCAAGGAAGTGTGGTCCCTTGGTGGCGGACGGTTCACGGGGATATTTATAAATAAATAAATATCTTGGGACATTTTTACACCGCACTATCTAGTCCCAAACTAAGCAGAGCTTATACTATGGGTACTAGACAATGGATGTAATACTTACATACTTTTTTTTGTGAATGCATACTTATAAAATATAAGAAACACCCAGACAAACACAAACACCTAAGTTCATCACATAAATGTTTGTGTCTTGTGGGAATCGAACCCACGACCTCGTGATCAGCAGTCCGGTACGAACCACGAGACCACAGACGTCGTCATATATATTATCTTTAAGCTTAAGGAACCATTGTTTATGAACAATTTTTACCATGGAACCAACCCGAAAAATTGTGTTTAGCGATTAACAGTTGGTTCCATGGTAATAGTAGTTTATCTATTTATCTACATAAAATATAAATGGAAAAGGTGACTATTACACATAGCTCAAACCGCCAAACGGAGTGGGCTGACATTTGGTATGGTCATGTTATTATTCCGAAGGCATTCGCTAAGAAAGATTTTGAGAAATTCCCACAGGATTGGAAAATAATAATTATACATATTATATGATTTTACATATTATATGTATAAGGGGTGGTGCTACTACCGCCCTTTAAAATAAAGATATAAATATAAGTGAGTGTGTAAGTATATTTACTGATTTTGTGTGTGCATATTTACTCCGAGTAATCTCAATACAAAGCTGGAATTTTTACTAGAACGGTATTGAGCTGTACGAGAACATTCGAGAGCCAATCAACGTTTTGGGAGCTCGCTTTAGAATAAAACGCAAATCGAGTCCGCCTTTTTACAATCAAATGCACCCGATAAGTGAAAAATGCACGAAACGGATTAATGCAATCAGCTCTGCCAAGTGCCTTCACGAATGAGGATTGAAGAGATTAAATATATTGGATGCTTGAATTTACTGTTTATTTCATTTAGTTCGACGAAAAGAAGGATTGCTGTGGGATTACTAATATTAAATACTGATAAAGTGTGAACGCTTTATTGCTTTTTTTTTTCAAGGTGACTTTCAAAAGGTCTTTGACTTCCCAAGGGAGGCTGGGGCTTAAAGTTAGAGACAGTTTGTCTCTTAGGCTATGATTAAATAATGTAATGTCCTTAGCCGTACCTCAGTTTATTAGTTTAGGTACTTAACTTTTTTTAAATATTTTAATAAACTTTAAAGTATTTATGCCAATATGACTGCCGATGACTACACACCTAGATACTGCTGCCCCATTAGATAAGTGGTTTAAAGGTTAGATTGGTTCAATTCCTAGGTAAAGCAAAATGTTATTGAGTTCTCCTATAACATTTTCAGTAGCAGTTCGGGTTCGGTTCTTTAGATAAAAATAGTTCCATAATAAAAAAAAACTTAGAATGTATATTAGTAAATCTTCGCCTCACCTTTCTTTAAAACAGCAAAATCTACGGACCATTCAATCATTCGGATTATTTTTATTAATGCATCGTTACAGCTTATGGTTACAACAAACTCAGCCGCATGTATGTGCGATATGTTAAAGTAACTTCTATCTGCGACCTCGTCTGCATACATGATAAAAGGTACTTATATCCTAAAGGTTCCGTAACTTTCTAACTGTCATCCTATTTCAATAAACCAAATCCTAAATATTGCTGTAAACCAAAATAAAATCCGTTCAGTAGTTTCGGGGAAAAGCCTGTATATACAAAATTAAATTATAGTACGACTAATGCACTATGGCAAGACTAAAGAGTGATGTCAATCTTTACTATTATTGTTTTTTTCTACCAAACTCTCATTCCAGCTTTGAGTCCGGTAAATAGCAATAGGCTTGCCCCAAATTACAAGGGTCCAAAACATGCGGTGAACTGTGGCTGTTCAATGGTACACCTCTGCCTTCCTACTCTGTGAATACAGGCGTGATGGTATAATAATATATGTATTAAGACAAAGTTGTTAGTGGAGTTGTTTAATCTGTTTACGCCTACGGTTTCCAGGAATCTCAATGAGTCGTGTTGTTTTTGGCGGGGAGTAATAATTATCTTATCTGATGTAGGCGTTCGTTGTCGTTGAGGCGCGAAAGGCTAAACTTAGTTTGAAATTTAGGACACCTAATTAATTAATATTCTGGTATAGGTGAATATTTTTTTTTTTTATCGTCTGAAAATGCTTTATGCACCGTCACGCCGCCCCGGGGAGGACGGCGCGGTGTGTGGGACTCCGCCCTGAAAAGGACGTCTACCAGCTCAAATTAAAATAACTAGATGTCACAAAACAGGTTACTCCGAAAAGTACGTATAGAAAAAGTCGGAATTCGGGAAAATTTTAAATAATTATTTAATTAGTATGTAAACATAAACAGACCATACCATAATGCCTGTATTCCTCGAAGGGTATGGCACAAGGCACAAAGGTAAGGGTACAAGGCACTTTACCAGGGCCGCGGACCCAGGACCCAGGACCCAGGACCTCGGACCCAGGACCCAGGGCCCAGGACCTCGAGCGTTGCAATCGCACTTAGAAATAAATAGGATTCATTAAGTTACTTTGATTAAAAAAGAAAATACATACCTACCAAAAACGAAAACGTCAAAGTATAAATGTTTGTTTATATTATTATACTTTTAAAAATATATCATTGGTAATTACACAACATGTTTGTCCAAGAATACACAAATTCTAGTTTTTTCTTGATAATTTGCGTCTACAATTCTAAATTTTGTAGTAAACCCTTCGTAGAGAATTTTGATTAAATAAAAGCTGTCGTTGATAATGTCCTCTAATCTTTCAAGTCTTATAAGTAATAACCAAGGTTATTAATTTTTTCAATTTATTTGTTCCACTAATAATAAGAAAATCTGGGCCGAGATTTTAATAAACGTTTACAAGAATGAAAAATTTAATTAAGGTCAGAAATATAGGGTGCTAGTATACCTTGAATTTCTTTTAAAAGAAAAACAAAAGGCATTATGAAATTATAAATGTCGATTAGAAAATGTAAGCCAAGACTATGAAATTTTCATTTTCATTTTTTTTAGTAACAAAAAGAACATCCCAAAATACAGAGATAATATTTGGTTATTACTTTCTTCCTTCAATTAGTAACAAAAATAGAGTGTATGTATTGTAGTTTTTTAATTCAAGTATAATGCAACGAAGGTTTTATGCAACTAAGATAAATTATATTACTGTAACTATTTAAGCCACAATAAATCATAAAACTTCGATACTAAAATGTATCAATCGTACAATGACTATATTATATTCTCAACTTTATTAAACTGTCATCAATAGCTTAATGGAACTTGGAGTTAATGATCCATTAAAGTTTTAGATAGTTCTGTATTAATAGAATGAAATTGTCAAAGTGTATTGTATGACAGATATCATTATATTATAGACTATCAGTTTTATTTTCTGTTAGATCAAGAGCACTGTAAGATAAAGAGCTTTCCAATTATCAAATTCTTGCGATCACGAATGCGAATTAACCTTTTTATTCTTCGGCTGAATCTTTGGTAACATAACGCTTCTAGGCATAATTTTATGTGTGTATAAAACTTTGTTTCTTATTCATAAAATGAGCTTAGCAAAAAAAACAACTTCTAAAAACATACAGTCTAATTAAAAACCTTGGGTGTTTCGTCGGTCTAAAATCAAGTCTGTCACTGTTTAAAATAATATAAGGAGAGAACAACCAGTGTTTCCTCCCAGCCTTGTTAGAAAGGGAGATAGTTAAGGATCAACTTAACAATCTTGGTGGATAATTTGCACGATCAGTCCTCAAACTTAGTGCATACCACAGCTGAAGTCTGACGTGGGTCTGAGTTTAAAAAGCAACGCGAAGACCGCGTCGTTTGTCCCGCCGCGCGCCGGCGAATGCCTCGGCTTCGTCCCGGCTTCCAAACTATGTATGTACTACGGCTACAGTTTTGTGAGTCTATTGTTGAAATGAAGAGAGCGATTGTTGTGCGATAGTTGTTCAGAGATTGCGATGAGATCAACAACGTTGTGTAGGTACCAACTCTCGGTCCTTACCGCGGAATTATATGACAACCTATGTGTGCATTCATAATAACTACTAATCACCCGGCTATCGAAATTCGAACGAATTACTATAAAACAAATATTTACATACCTACTCCTCCGTGCGCGCGCAATAAAGATTAGTTCTTCACGTATATGTTATAGTTTTAAAATCATAATAATGTGCATACACTGTCTCATTTGGTGACTAAATACCGTCTTAGTATTCCAGGATTCATGGGGAATTTTTTCCTTACTTGGGAGCAACTTTACAACAATCGCAATCAATCGCTTTTACACAATCGTTCAAGTGATTTCGCTAACTATGGTAGGTACGGCTAAACGGTTCAGTCGCAGCACTGGTTCAAACTTCGCTTCTTTAAGGAGAATAAACTTCAAATTCTTGAATGTCCAATATATTTTCTTTTTTTTGGAGTTTATCGAGTGAAGTTATAACGAGTATGCTCTTGAGGCGCAGTATTAAACTTAACTAGATATTTTTTCACAAATCAAATTGTTAAAGAGAATTGCTTGGAAGCTTGTTTGGAAGAAATCGCAGATCGCAATAAGGCCACATTTTATGATTTTGAATTGCAATTGTTTCATGTTTTTTGCATCTTTTTATGTACTCTATAGTATATAACATACAAATACCATCACGCCTGTACTCCCCCAAGTATGAGGTAGAGGTGTACCAACTACTAATGTAGGTACACTACAGTTGCGACCCTGTTTCCATTAACCGGGCACAGATCAGAATTCTTACAGAAAAAACATCAGAATTGTATAGAAAAACCCAACATCACTTTGCTCCACCTGGGCATCGAACCCAAGACCTCGAGTATAGCTCTGTGCGACTCTCAGACTCAATGCGACTCATTGACCACTAGGCTAACGAAGTAGTTAAAAAAATAACTAGTACCTTATCACAGCGACAAACACAGTCACGTATTCTTATTTTCACGTCTGCGCCAACAGTCCGACCGCTGCCTACGTATCGTTTGACGTTCGAATCGGCACAGTACAGTGGCGCACAGATGCACACTTCATCTTTTACATAACAATTTTCGTAGGTATTCTCTTTGTACGGTTCGTGCAGCCGTGTTTCGTGGGGTACAGATGGTGACACAAGTGATTTACTTGCTTATTTGTTACGAGTCTTGTTGCATTTGATCGGATTTAAATTTTGTGAAGAAGACTAGTGTGATTGGTTTAACTCTTTTTGGGGTTATGCCAAAAGCGTCGTTTATCTTTGATTGGCAATCTATGTGAATACGAATTCAAGCCAAAACAGACGTTTGATTTTGTACGTCACACATTTATTTTGCTTTGTTGCGAAATCTAATAATAAATACTAAACGGGTGTAACGGGGTTATAAACTTGCCGCGAGTGAAGCTGGCAATAGGCTAGTAATTTAAAAAAGCAAGCATACTGTAGTAATAGCAGTACATTTTAGTGGTTACAACTTACAATTTTTTCCCTCTTCTACGGTGGTTTGATTTGAATTCAGGATAGGCATGGTAAAACAAACCACGTCATATAACTTGTTTACCTCCACACAGATTGTCAAACCAAGGCTAAAATCCGCCTTCTTAAAGAGGCTGAGAGTCTAACTGAAATCCGCAGTCCTATATCCCATAGCCATAGCGTAAGCTGATTTAACTACCCGTCAATCTATAACCACCAGATACCATGTTACATAACAACACACACGATTGACGAAGAACAACAACACTAGATTAGTTCATCTTTGTTTGTCTTTAGTTATCAACAAACAATAAAAATACGTTATAAAAATATATTTATTGAGCAATTACTTGATTCTAAGACACATAAAACTTATAAGTACGTAGGCATCGATAAATAGATTACGCTATTGATTTATGTTATTAAAGAGCTCTTAAGTTTTGTTATTGCTTTTAAGACAAATAAGATTTAAGATAGAGGTCAGATTTTGATTTCGAGGCATTTACTTAAGCCGACTCAGAAAATCGTATACTATTAAAGCTTGAAAATGATATTTGGAGATGGATTTGAAGATGAATTTTGTTATATATTATTTAACTTCATTTAATTTTATTGGATTGTCAATCGTCAATCAATGGTCTATTTTGCACAAAAGCACTTCCTTTTTGTGGCCATGGGATATGATCTTAAATTTGCAATTCGCCCCGAGGCTGCAGTCAATTGCAATCGCTGGGTCAAGTTCATAATGGATATAAATAAATATTTTGGGACATTTAACACATCACCTTCAAATACCAAACTAAACAGACCTTATACTATGGGTACTAGACAATGGATATAATACTTCTATACTTTTTTTGTAAATACATACTTATAATATATAATATAAGACAATTAAGTTCATCACATAAATGTTTGTGTCCTGTGGGAATCGAACCCACGACCTCGTGATCAGCAGTCCGGTACTCGAACCACTAGACCACAGACGTCGTCAATTTAAATAAGTTTTACTTGCTTATATACTTTACATCAGGCAAAACAGGCTCACATGCAACAACGCCGACGTTTATGAAAAAATGTTGCTTGTTTAACTATCCATCCATAACTACATGGAAAACATCTACCCAGAACTCAAAGTCAAGTTATTAAAAAGTTAACAGCAAGTCAGTGAATGTCAAACTGAAATAACTCGCATAACTGCTTGCATTTATAATAGCAGAGATTGGCATTCACCACGAATATTATAAGATGTAAAAGTTTTGAGCTCGCCTGTACGCTCGGGGCTGACTTGCCAAAGAACGCCAGTCCTCTGCTTTGACTAGCTTTCCGTATTAAATTAACTTTTGTTCTGCAGTGTACCGCCACTGCACGATTCGAACGCTCTGTGTTTTCGTGTAATGCAACATGTTAAAGCATGTTCGCTTTTGTGGTCCTTTTTTACCCCCGACGGAACGAGGCAGGCTGCGTTTGGGGTGAAAGCTGGTTTACAATTACATGTAACCTTTAAACTTCAGACTCTTTATACACTTTTTGTTTTTATCATCGCTTGCGTTCTCGGAAATAAATTATTCTTTAATGAGATTTGTCGACTATTTCTAGTACCGCAACATACGGTGATCGGATCTTTTTAGTAAAATGTCTTGCCAAGCTAGGTATTGCCCACGGCTTCATTCACATCATAAAATACTTTTTATATCCTATGTGTTATTCTGTTGTGGATGAATTTCTGAATGAAGCCTGAGGGCTAAAACACCTACAATCAGCAATTTCACTACATAAGTTTTAGGATCCTATAATCCTATTATAGGATTTAGGTGTATTGATATTATTTTGATACCTATTTGTCTTCAAGACGAGAGTGAATCGTTTTCTTCCTGGCAAGCGCGCTCCATCGTAGATCACATCGTTGCTTAACCTCAGGCCAGTTATGTTTATGCGGAAGCTTATTAAGAAAAAAAAAATGTGTATTTACTTTTAGTATTTGTACATAGCCTCTTTTGTGTCCAACTGCTCTGCACAGGCCTCCCCTAAATATACGACTATAAAACTCCTGATAAAAAACAAAATCTCCCCGCAAAGCATTTACATATACTTGGACACCACTTAAAATAATATCGGTCCCCTATAAAAACGATACTTAAAAAGTCACCTGTATTTCTCATACATAATTTAGGCAAGCTTTAGAACATAAAGAGACCACTTTATTCGTGTACGTAGCAGTTAATTTCCCTGCGAATTTAGATGCCCTATAAAACTGTCGAATGTTACCTATTTTTATTATATTGATTTTCTCCAGAACCTTGGACGGGTACTGTATCTCGGTGCGTGAATATTTTAGCAGGATTCTAGGAATAAAGAACGGAGGAAGGTTATATTTGTCTGTATGTATGCATATCGTGGAATAAATTTATAAAGCAAAACTTGTCTATTCTCCAACAAGAACTACATATCTGCCAAAGTACTGTTGCTGGCATCGATAGGCTACGGTTTCTGCTTGCAGCCCGTACGTGGATAAAGGAAAATAGAAAAAAAACCTCAATTCTCAGTAGTAGCTGAGTTTAGGATTTGAGTCGTGCTAATAGGTTACAAAACTGTCTATTACATGAGACTCTAGCATACCATCGAACTATAAGTGCCCATTAGCAGTGAACGAAAGTTTTATTATGGTTATTTCTAAAGCATATCACATCGTATTAAAATTCAACTGAAAGATATTTAGTCTTTTTTATACCATTAAGCGGTTACCGTAACCTATGGACGCTTGCAACAGCAGGTGTATTACTGCGCGCTGCCGACCCTGAAAAAAGCGACATCTATCGCGCTACATAAGAACTTCTACAAATCAAAAATCCTGAATCACGCAAGTAAAGTTTACCTTGCATTATACAACCGCCCGACTTCAACCGTCAGGCAATGGACCACCAGGCATAACACCCGCCTGGTCAGAGGATCCTCCCTTTGATGCGACAACACACTTCGTCCCTCCATAGTGGTGACCCCTATGTGATCCCAGTGTCTCCACAACACTTTATCTTGAGCCAGCATGTCGCATGTCACCAGGAATTGTAATATTATAAGCCAAATAAGCTGAGCACATAAAACGTGATTGTCTTACTATAGCCTGATTTATATCCAATCTGAGGCTATTCCGATACTTGCTTATTTATTCTATGAGTGGGCCGGAAGGGCACTCGACCGGATGTGGCTGTTGAATGGTAGCTGGTGCAAGTTATTAGAGTAAGCTAAATATTCGAAATGCTTTTGCTTTTTAAATAAAAAACCCCACAGTTCACCGGCATTTAGGGCGAACCTATAAAATCCAAACCGAGCTGCTACTTACAATTTCATAGAAAAACTCAGTAACACTTTGCTCGACTTAGAGAATCGAACGTAAGATCTCGAGCGTAGCTGTCGCGCTTAGGAACACTAGGATATCTCTGTGCGCTGTTCTGGTCATTGGAACAAAGTTCTGTGCAATAAAAGTGAAGTTATTTCAGTGAAACTCTCATAACTTGTACCGAATGTTGTACTGGAAACATATTTAGGGCGTAATTCCTGTCTCAGAAATATTGCTTTGGTACGCTTTGCGTTTATTGGCACCGGCGTCACTTTCACACACAACGACCTCAATATTTGTGTGTATGTGTGTGTGTGTGTCGCGATGATTTGCAAGATATGATGTCGGATTTTCAGTACAAGCAAGATCTCGCCCAGTAATGGCCCGGTTCAACTTAATTGTACCGAAAAAAGCACTGTGTCAATATTGTCATGAAATTTTCTGAAACAATGAAAGTGTATCTTCAAAGATTGTGAGGAACCCTTGTACAAATAAAGTTTGGATCCGTGCCCAGTTAATGGCAATAGCCCCCTAAGTATTACACGGAACCTAAGCATATCGACGAATCGAGAAAGTTGAGGTTGACCCTCAGCTTAGCATAATTTATGCAATTAGGTATTATGGTATATTTAAAATCCTTGATGTTAATACAACAGCTATTAAAGATCCAAAACTCCTCAATAGTCCAGTCTACATCCACATTCACTCCATACACTAAATGAAGTCTTAGTATTCAGCCACAGTACTCGACCAGCCATGAGTGGTCCATTTTCCACTCGCAACACGACACATCTGTAGCGTTTCTGCCGATAAGTGGTACGGACACTGCTCGTGAAAGCCTTTGCGTATAGTCCATCTCTGGTCATGTAGAGTACTATCTATACTGCGTATCAAAGCTACATGTAATATCAATTACAGTTATCATCATTAATCGTCTCACTGCTGGGCAAAGCTCTCCTTCCAGAATGAATGACTTTAGGTTATGGCAGATTTCACACGGCGTCGACAAAATCTCTCAGAAATTCAGGTTTTCTCACGATGTTTTTCTAGCTAGTGACAATGAATTATATACGCAAATTATTACAAAAAGTAAGAGGGGCGGGCCTTGGATTCGAACTCGAGACCTACTACTTGGCAGTCAAGTTGTCATAACTCTAGGCTATTATTGCTTAACTTCATCATCATCATTATATCAGCCAAAAGAGGTCCACTGCTGAACATAGGCTGCTTAACTTGGGCTATCACTATTAATATTGCAGTATTTTTTTGTTCATGAAAAAGCCATTTTTATTTCTATACTTCTCCCAATGTCACTCCCATCTCATATAAAAACAATATAGTCTACTCACACACACACGTACAAAGAGGTGCCGAGTTTACAGCCATTCGCAACCCAAACTTATCTCTAACTTGTAGGCGAAGAATTTTTTATTCTATTACCAAATTCCTTAATCGCTTCGTGGGAGGGTGGAAACTTTAGTTCGCCCCTTGAGGGGCAATCATCCCCAGTTAGGCCAGTTATCGTTTCTGTGGCTCCTATAAATGCTATTATTACTTCGGCTTTTACGCGTTGAATTATTCTTTTTGGGCAAAAAAGTTTCGCGTCAACAGACGGATTACGGTACGATTTTCACGAATTATTGTTCCCAATTGTTATTTTTGTGGTCTGTTTTGTTTTTAATGCGATTACTTGTACTGTGTACGCAATGTTTATTGGGCTTTGCCAAATGTTTTTGTTTCTGGTGATAAGGGTATAAATATATTTTGAAACTTGGACTTCTGGAATTCTTGATTTCTGGAATTTAGAATTGGATTTCTGGATTTCTGGAATTCAGAAACAAATGTTTTAAAGTTCATTTTGGATCAGTTTTTCCATCAAATAAGGATTTTATCTAACACTTAAAAGCTTTCTAATAACACTCAACAATAAAAAAAACTATAAACAGTACACAAAGTAACAACACTTCATTACTCAGTTTCAGATTACGAGGCAAACATCAATTTACTTTAAAACTTGCAAAAAGCTACAAACGGAATATATCCGAAAATAATGAACGGCTCAGTATCGTTCGTCGAAACGTTCCCGTGTCGGGTGTTAAAGCATCATTACCGGTTCCACTGCAAACTTAACTGGCAGCTTACGACGGAACTGGAGCAATGACTGATTTAAATGCTGAAAGTAAAAAAAACATTAAATTAGGTATTTATAATTATTGACATACTAACGAGACTTCTTAGTACTGCAACTGCTCAGTTTGCAAGTATGTTTAGGTCCCACATAATAGGGGTCGAGCTTATTAGGTACCGACACTTGAACCGTTAATCGGGCAGTATATATCTGTTAATGACACTGCAGAATGGAAACCATGATGTTCAGTAGTCACCCTTAATCCCACGAGATTATTACTCAAGTGGAATCAAATGAGGCCCGTATTTACAGTAATTCATCAAAAAACTTTCGGCAAAACTGTTTTTCCTGTTTTTGTACCAAAACAAAATATAGTGAAGGTTTTAACAGTGTGTCATCTATCCTCACAATGAATCCAAGTTGACGGTAAGGCTAAAATACTCCATCAGCGAGCATTTAAAGAATTTACTAGGCTTTATACTGAGTGGAGGTAAGCTTATTTTTAAGCCTGCGCGAGTGGGCTTCTCTGATAATTTCGCTAAAACTGTTTTTATGAGCAGCCATTAATATTTTACATTGTACAAAATAAATATTTTGGTACCTAACAGTAGAATTTTAAAGTTGTACAACATTTTATAACTGAATTGTAGCCGATAAAAGACAGTTGTAAGAGACATTTGAACCATGGCCGGTTTGTGAGAAGAAACTGACCCACGATTTTGAAAAAATATAATGTGCTGCGAAGTTCTGTTCAAAAACAAAATAAATACCTAAAAATTAGCTTATATTTTGGCGTTGGGTACACACACAATATTTGTAGGTAAGAATAGAACTGATTTTTTTTCAAAAGCACTCTACCCGACCAACTCTTTCGCAAGCTTTTCGAATAGGTCCATTCAAAACGACCTAACTCGGTACTTTCATATTAAAATCTTTATCTATTTGTACACAAGTTGTTTCGAGCCGCTGTGTACTTGTGGCCGTTTTATTAGTTTTTATATTCTTTAGTGAATAGCAGTACACAATAGAAGCACAACAATAAGGGTAGAACAAAAATAGATAGATGGTCTTCGAGTACAAAAGACTGCATTCACCAAACACGTTTTAGTGAATTCTTCCATTTTGTAACGACATAAATGGAACAATAAGAAAATTGAAACGTAATGTAATTTATTATAACAACGCAAGAAGGGTAATGGAAAATGTTTTCATACATAGCATAATAGCCTTTACTGTCGAAGGGTAAGGCAGTTAGGTTGTAAAAATACAGTTGTGTTGGTAGCCTAGTGAAGTAGTTATGCGACCATGGACTGCTAAATCCTATGCCAACCAATCACCGCTTTCTAAACTTTATGAGGTGGTCAACGAAATACGTTACCTGTTCTAGCAAATTTTAGTATGGCGATTTTGGTTCTTCCAGCAATCACTGGACAGTTTCCCTTAGATAAATATTGGCAGAGTCGATAGATAGGGTCACCTCATGTCTCGAAACTCCAGGTTAAGCTAAAGTGATGTGAGTGAGTGAGTGAGTAAAGAGGGATGCAACAAATTCCCCAAATAACACAGCTATTATACCACAGTATTATAAATGTAATACATGCCTTATGAGTTGATAAAATGACGTATTTACATACCATCTAGCCTGTATTCCCTGAAGGGTTAGGCAGAAGTGTTCTAAATGTACATCCACAGTTCGATGGTGCATAAATCTGAACTCCGAGCTTCTACTGAGAATTTCGTAGCAAAATCCAATAACACGTCTTGCTGAAATCGGTTCGATCATAAATTAATGTCTTGGTCGAAATGTCATGGAAGTAATACAATGAACCTACGTTGTAGTTGTGAGGATTCGTTTGGATTCCACGCACGTGCGTTATTCTAACAGAATGATTTTATATATGAGCTCGCGGGATTGGCGACACGTTCCCACGTTAAGGGGAAAGCCTCACTTTATATTAGAAGTATGTTAGGTATTAAAGCCACGTTATTCAACTGCTAGGTATGTGTTTGGAAGCTAGTGGGAGTAGAGCAGGACATATTTAGGGCTATAAAATAGTTGTCTCGTCGCTAATCACGTGACAAAAGTACGGTTGAAGTCGAAATAATCCGCTGACACAATTATGTCGTCATGTAAAAAAAATCGACATACACCAAAAAGAAGTACCCAATTTTTCAAGTTGGTCAAATTTTTTTAATCTTTTTTTACACAGTATATGTGTTTGTTAAAACTAAAACAACACTTACAATCACTAGTTAAGGAGAAAGTGAAGTTCGGAAGTCTAAGTCTCCTATCTCCCAAATTGTTTCCCCAATTTTCGTAACAAAACAGATCCGTTTTATCCCCTTATCAGCATACGTCTTCCCCTTTAGTGTGGATCCTCTCTCCAACCTGTCACAGCCCACCATCAATCTTATCGGTGAATATTTCTTGATTCCGACCCTCGAACGGCATCGAAAAAATATGCCGCGCGAATTTATATTTGCGACATAGTTACGTATGTCGTAGTGATGTGGTGCACCGGGATACCGGTATCATTACCTATAAGTAGTATCGGTTCTAATTTTATAAATGTACTGTTAAAAATAAGCTTAGGGCCTGTTTCATCATCTTCCACCAAGTTCCCGTTAAATTACTCGACAGATAATTTCAATACAAATATTGTTCAATTTTTTTGTCTATTCGGCCGATAGCGGCTATCCAGAGGTAAACTTTAGCCAATCATTTGCCTTTTTCGTTTCAAGTAAAAGCAACTTGCGGTCAGTTTTCGTTTGTATTAAATACGTATTATTGTCATCTAAACCTACTACAGACTGCCATTTGCTACGATTCTTGTATACTTCGCTTGCTTCGTTCTCATTCGTACTTACATCTTGTCATACACATGCGCCGATGTACGTTAGTGTAGTTACCCAGATGCGGCTCAATAACTGGTTGGATCAAACCCTCTGATTTTTCGGCAATACCAAGACTAAAGATAAATAATCTTTCGGGGCTTAAACTACGACTAGTTAAAGCTATACGTAGGCATTCGTTTATCAACGGGCACGTCGGGTTCACTGAAATAAAGAAAGAACAAACAGAACCGCGCGGACGCGGCAAGTGACATGGCAGATTGATTGTTTAGCGCGGTTGTAAAAAAATTGTACCAGGACCTCGCTCAAGGGATTACTATTTTATTTAAATGAATCTTGTGACAGCTAAGGCCAATACGGTATAACGTATTTATGATGAATATTTGCGTGGCGCCTATAATACAATAATATTTTTGGGGCATTAAACATAAATACACTTATGTTCATCACATAAATATAAGTATTTGTGAGCAATAGGAATCGAATCTTACTTTACTTATGTATATTAAATCTTAATTATAAATATATATATTATGTTTTTTTAAACTAGCTGGCTCCGGTATTTTCTAATTGACGATTACGTTATTCTGATGGAGCTACTAAATAGTTAGATAATATTCGTATTAATTTTTCCGTTATATTCCCACCTTTTCCCATCACTAGCGGCGTCGTCACAATGTGTCGGAGCAGCGCTACGTGGTTGACAAGCGCTTAATCAAGATCCCCGGAGTTCCCGCGTTTTTTCCGCCATTAACAGTGTTGGCGGTAGTTCGAGACAAGCGTTCGGTAATTACTTCCAGATTTAAATGTAGCTACAATGTATGTTAATGACGCTTCACAACTCTACACGAACATATTTTTTCGGAAATAATTCACTTTAGTTTTCCAGTAGGGAATTGTAAATAAACTGTTTTAGATTCTATACAAACAACTATATATTGTTCGCCATTTAATTAATAATAATAATAAAATATTTATTGACATAAATGAGCTTATAGGTACAATAATTGTAAAGCCCTGACCCCTAAACTAGTATAAACTGTATCATAGGGACCAGCGGCTTCGCCTTTTAATATTACTAACACAAACATAAGTAATTATCAATCTTCGGTAAAGATGCAGTTAGTAGAATTCTACTAAATCTACAAATTCATATAGTTTGCCACCGAAAAAATACCATTAAGTTACAATTTACTATATACTTGTAATTGAGCAGCTTGAGAATGAAAATATAATTAAATATTCCTTTAATTTGTTTTGTATATCTAAATATGTTCGGCTTCTTCTTGTGTGAAACGTAAACAACAGGATATTCTCGCCCACTCAATTTAAGAATGCAATACAATTCGCATATTACAAATATAAAAAAGAATAGAAAAGCTAATTCCCTTAGAACCGTTATCATGTGCGGAACGAGCGAATAATGGTATCGGGGACGAAGGATCCGAATTTGTTGGGGCGGGATCCAAGCAAGATACACCAACAGATTAGCGTGTGGCGCGGGAATAATAAGCCTGTCCTGAAGGTTTGACAAAAATACGGAAGGTTTGTTAGAACGTCGTCATATCATGATGAGTGGAATAATTAGGAGGAGTAACTTTTTTTGGTATATTTAGAAGTCGCCAAATGACGAGGCGTGCTACTGGATGTCAGGTTGCTTTGTTTCCATATTTGTCTAAGAAAATTATAATATATAGATATAACTAGCTGTCCCGGCAAACGTTGTTTTGCCATATAGGGGTGGGTCACCCTTATCATTTAGGGGGATGAAAAATAGATGTTGGCCGATTCTCA
The DNA here is from genome assembly GCA_946251955.1 of Acronicta psi. NCBI lineage: Eukaryota > Metazoa > Arthropoda > Insecta > Lepidoptera > Noctuidae > Acronicta > Acronicta psi. Next base: position 14,215,418 of record OX276477.1, read on the forward strand.
GACCTACCCGATATGCACACAAAATTTCATACAAATCGGTCCAGCCGTTTCGGAGGAGTATGGCAAATAAAACTGTGACACGAGAATTTTATATATTAGATTTTAGAATAGACATGAGATTAAAGAAACGATTGATTGCAATGCAAAGTTTCAAACTCAATCGATAGCTAACTAAAGTGAAAGTTGAAAAATGCAAAAGTTAATGTAAAAATAGTAAACTAATAGGTACTTTTTATTTTATTTTCTTTTTTTTACTTTTTTAGCCCATATCATGTATTCTTACTACTGAACTTTCTGGCTACTCTTATAGGGATCTGGCGTGAATGCATGAATGAGTGTAGGTACACTATAATTTTCATTGTAAAATTATAACAATCAGGAGAGCTGAATATTTAACAGCTCAAAATATCTAGCGAGAATGTCTAAGAAATCTGTCTCAAATCTATCCCTATTTGAACCCGAACCTATACCTACCTACCAAGACGCAATCGCCCATCCAATCAACGCCTAGATTGTAATCAACACACAATTACGGCGGGGAAGTCATTACGCACTTAGGGCTGCACGGAACTACACCGGGGATACTAATGGGCTCTGCATCAAGGAAACTGGCCCGGCTTACTGTGACCCGCCTGTAGGCAACCCTAGAATCTTTAATTAAGTATGAAAGTAAATGGTGCGAGACTTGTTAACTTAGTTTTTTAACCTAAATACTTGAAAAAGTTTTTCTCAAAGCAATTGAATGACGAGATGAAGGCTAATAGAGATGTACCTATGGAAGAAACACATTCTGCGCCGACCCCAAGTAAATTAGGGCAAGAGGATGATGACTTCAAAAAGATTGCCTCCGTTTTAAATGCCTCATAACTTCGAAAAGGGAATAGGCACAAATAAACTTACAACGATTAAAATTCATCTATGGCGTCTAAGTATTCCGCCATAAATATCTCAAGTTACGTTTACTCACCAACGGGTCGCAGTGCCTCCTATTCACAAGGCGTGGGGCGCTCATTACCGTCTTCAAACAACAAACTGTACGCTAAACATCCCGCGGTTGCCGAACATTGGAACTGCCAACTCGTACTATCTTCGCGAACTTAACCGCCTTTATTTAACTTTAAATTGTGAAACTTGAGTATCCGCTTTTGATTCTCTGCGCTTCAGAATCTACAGGTCGAGGATCAAGCTCTTCTCTTTTGAACATCATTGTCTTCTACGTGAGGTCCTAGGTTTGATTCCCAGGACAAACAAACTTCCTATAAAAGATTTTCTGAAGCAAAGTCTAGAATTATATTACCCTATTAGGCTAGAAGGGGTCCTCCAGTGGGACCCCATCATAGGGTTAACACGTTCTAAAACATTCTCTTCGAATAATTAAAGAGTAAGTTGTGTCAGTTTGGTCTCGTATTTAATCAATAGTATTTACGTTATGGTTATTTTCTAATAGCTTCAGTAAATTTTATTTCTGTAAGTTTATTATGACAGTGCCATTCCTTTAGAACGTATTAGATAAATATTTATAATCCCATTTGGTAAACGTCCCCTTTCAATTTAATTTAGCATCGATATTAAACTCTTGTTTACACAGAACACTTTGTTGACAACTTTGTCAAATCGAGTTTATTTCGTTACCTTTGTATTTAATTAGTGTTTTGTAATAGAACTTCGTTTGGTAAGCTTTCTGTTTATGTTTCAGAGGTATTGAGGGGTGAATTGTTGGGAAACATGATTAATTGGATGGAAGATACTTAACCCTATAATTCAAAAACGTTTATAGCTAAGCGACAGCTTGAAATATATACCATTTGTAATGACATATTAATCTGTGTTAACCCGCTAGTGTGTAGACTTTAGCAGTGTCACAGTTAACGGGTAATAGATTCTGTTATTTTTTCATTGCTACAAATCATTTTTTCAAAATCTTCCATCATACATAATATAGACTGTAGACTTAACTTACTATAAACAGGTATTTCTTTTTTTTTCATGTCCCATAATTATGTCCTATTTTATAAAGGCATTTCTACTCTAAGTTCGTAATTCATGAACCTCTTGAGGGTTGAAACAATTGTTTTTCTATGATTATTTTTTTTTAAACTATCATGGTTTGACAGTTATGAAGAATCAGACTCACTATATCGTAGAGTAGGATATGTATATAGATATATCACGGTGTATAGGGCTTTAAATCTGTAGATTAGGTATTTCTAAAACATGTTTTAAATTAAACAATAAATCTATTAACTGTAACCACAAATCCTCCAATACACTGCCTCATTAAAAATTAAAATGTAAGCAGAAACAATATGCATTTATTGAATAAACAAAGTAAAGTTAAATACATGCATTAACAAGCAGATTTATTGTGAAATCTGTACCTTTTCGAGCGTGAATTCGATCCCTGTATCATGGTTTCGATACTCATTCAAACTTCAATACATAAAAAGGGTAGGGTTCATGTGTAGGCGATTATAAAGCAATGTAAATTATTTATCGATTTATCATAGTCCAAGCTTCATCTTTCATAACAATGGCTTCCCTATTTGTTGCAACCTTTAAAAGGCTATGCAAAGTTTAGACAGTAAGTCATTCTAGAGCCATTCCCCTAAAGGTATTGAGAATGCCTATTCCAATATCGTACATTATCTCCAATAAACAGTAGTACCTATATTGAACTCGATTCGATTTCGACTGCTTAAGCAATTGATCATAAGATGTAATCGCTTTCAGTGGCAATGCAACTCACACCACAAGCTGGCAATACACGTTAAAAAAGGCGGATTAATGAGCTGCGGGAACGGAATCGCTCAAGCGAGACGAGTCTTGGCGGGTATTGAATGATTGTGATTTATGTAGCTCTCGATATCGCTCTTCCAGCGATTTGTAAGTACCTTATTGGTCTGCCATCTTAAAGAATGTAAAAACAATTGAAACATTCACTTGTCAAAATAATATATTTACAGATATAAATATTATTCTTACTTTAAAGGAGTATCCAAGGAGTTTCTTGCTGTTTCTTCTCCATATCCATCAACTTTTTGAAACCGTGCAACTAGAATAATTTAATGTTTCATAAATGCTTGTTGCAGGAAGATGATGATAAGGAAATGCTTGAATTGAAGTCGCTAGTATCTCGTCTAAATTCATGAATCATGAATCAAGCAATACCGCTGAAATGTATCAAAAACATACAAAAAAATAACAAGGTTCTCGGAACATGACGAGTACACGCTCGTTACTGTCACTTTTAATTGCTGCCGATAGATGTCGCTGGCGAACGTAGTGATGGCAAAACATGTTGGTTTAGTTTTTACTATTGTTTTTTATGGTATGCATTGCATATCAAATAAAATTGTGACAAACAACATTTCCTGCTGTTATTCGATCTAGACGACCCCTGGTTCGAGTTTCGACTGATAATCATGAGGTCGTGGGCTCGATTCCTACAGGAAACAATTTATGTGATGAACTGAAGTGTTTGTGTTGGCCTAGGTGTTCCTTATGTATTTACAGAAAAGTATAGAAGGTGGAACGACGCGTATCACGACGCACAAACGTCGTGACAAGGTTTCACATAAAATATATATATATATTTTTATTATAGATCTAATTTTGGTAGACAGTATTATGTTTTTTTACATGTTCAAGTAAAAAAACTGCAGAAAAAATTGAAAAATTGATGAAAAAAGTTACGGAATATTTTAACGCAGGGGGTCCAGAATCATGTACTATGAACTCATGGTATTCGGATGTGCGTAACCGTTGATATCCCTTCCACCATATATAAGTATTATATCCATCAACTAGTACCCAAAGTACAATCCCTGTTTAGTTTAGAACTAGATGGTGCTGTGTAAAATGTCCACCACTATACACACAATTCAATTTCAAACATTGGATATCAATTTATGAGCTAGCCTACATCTCTTTCAGTCAATTCGTGAAAAAAGGTCCAAGTAGGTATGTCTCTTTGAAGTGTGTACCTTGGTTGTATAAATAATGTTGCTGACCCTACAAAAGCACTTTAACATTACAGCAAAAAATAAGTAAAACTAACGATCTCCTCGGTATCCACTTGACTCCGATATCGAATATGATTCGTATTGCGTTCTGTCAAATACACTTTTTGATGCGATAAAAACTAAATATTTTTGCTGATACCTGGAAAATGCTTCACAAATATTTGTGTCCTGCGTATAGTAAGTACGTTTATATTTAGAGCATGCAGTACTTACCTTACAGGGTCTATGTATGTTGAAGTTAAATTACATTTTTTTTATACCACTAAAAACAAACAAGCATACGCCGTATGCTTGTTTGCCACCTTAGTAGCGCCGCCTGGTGGTAAGCGGTTACCATAGCCTATCGACGCTTGCAACACCAGGGGTATTACTCGCGCGTTTATGGAGAATTCACTGCGCCGACAGTTTGAGGGAATATTCCTCTTACTGCCAGCGCAGCGCATCCTTAGAAGAAGCTCTGGCAACCTGTGCAAGAACACAACACACAATAAAGTGTGTTATTTGGCTGCAGTTTTCTGTAATAATTATATTTTCTAACTACAAACTACAATAAATAAAAGATAAGTACTAAGAATGTAGTACGTATGTATGGTAGGTACTTATATCTGGACAAACTAAAAACTAAAACACTAAGACATTTTTAATTATACAGGTGTTTTTATATTAAAAAATATCTATTCACATAATAATTTCATTTCATAGTTATGTTAGTTATAAGTTAGTTAAAGTCAAAGTTTTGAAAAATATCGCACAATGTCGCAACGCTAACCAAGCCTTGTAGCATAAAATATCGCAATCTATGTAGAGATAATATATTTTCTTCTTTTTTCTTATTGTAAAAATCTTACTGTGAGTGTACATAAGTACACCTCTGGCTGTCCTTTCAGTACAGATGTCACAAATTGTTTATGTTTGTATAACACTGTTTATACAGCGACTAGATAGGTTATCAGTCTAAGCTACTGGTCAAGGCGTTCGTTTCTGCACATACCAACCGATCATTATTAGTTTTACGGCGTACCTTTGAAGTTTCTTTGCGAGTGCATATCCATAACCCCCTATTATACCGAGTTACCCATCCACAGATTGACCGCAGCAAACGCAGTTCAAGCTTCCAGATCGATTGATCAGCGTTAGTTTAATTTAGTCACGAGCTCCTCTATATCTATTCAAATGAAATAATAATTATAATTTTTAATTATCTGTAAAATGAAACCGTGACTACCTGACTGATTTATTAACACATTGTTCAAACCACTGAATGTATTGGGCAGTTGTACAGATATAGTTATTATAAGGTATGCATCTGCTAAGAACAGATTGTTTTAAATTCATCATCAACACATTCCTACCTTTTATTGCTTTTTTTTTCTCTCTAAATATAATTTCTGCTTAAATACTGATTTTGTAATGTTAACTGGTGTCTCATAGTGCTGCACCAAATAAATGTATTTTTCTTTCTAAAGGGCTGTAACGGGCTTCGAAATTGGCGCAAGTGAAGCCACGGGCAAAAGCTATTCTAAATAAATTATAATCTAAGTTTATAAGTTACATCATCACAAAGTAAATATCTTTATTTTCTGGGAAGTAATCACTGTTTAACATACATTTACATATTTTATTTATGGATTCTCGGTTCTCGGATTCTCGGAACTCTACAAGATGGTTCTATATTCAGGGGTTCAAGGAACAAAACTGGTTCATATTGAGTTATTAAAGAGAGATTAGGGAAGACACATCACACTGAATTGTTGCTCCAAGAAATATGGAGTTCCATAACCGATTCTAAAAACACAAGTTACAATCTCTGGTACTTCACCTAAGTGTTTTTTTCTTAGCGTATAATGATATTATTGGACGTAAAATTTTTTTAATACCTCAATGTACCTTATTTTCCAAAAACTTTTATGTTAAATAAGTTTAGTTGCTAACTCGTAAATAATAGGGAAGAAATGTACAAAATAAGAGTAAGGGCGGAATCAAATTAGAATAGTTTTTCTCCGTGCCAAATATTCCAGGGCAAGTATTAGCTGTCGGGATGTTTGCCCGCCCAAGCGTCACTGTCACTGGGCGCCCTTGGGAGGGAACAAGTTATAAACGAAATTGTCTTTCTCTCTACTTTTACTTAGGTAGTTATTTAAAAGATAAAATCATATGGTTCCTTTAATAAGAAGTCTGGGTTTCTTCAAGATGGGAATTTTGCAGGGTGGCAACGCGTGAGTGATGCTTCGGTGTTGTAAACGTCCATAGACTGCGGTAACATGTTGTTTGCCCCCCCATGGTATATAAAGTAAATTGCGCAATGAAGATACGGCAGGTCTCGTCCTTGAATGTATTTATGCAGCTCTGCCTGTTAATTTTTTTTTATATCGCTAAGGTGGCAAGCAAGCATACGGCCCGCCTGATGGTAAGCGGTTACCGTAGCCTATGGACGCTTGCAACACCAAGGGTAAACTCGCACGTTGCCGACCCTAAAAACCTCGTAGAGGTTTATGGAGGATTCACTGCGCTGACAGTGTGAGAGAATATTCATCTTGCTGCCAGCGCAGCGCATCCTTAGAAGGAGCTCGGGCAACCTTATTCACTACAGGAACACAACATACAATAAAATGTGTTATTTGGCTGCAGTTTTCTGTAAGGTGGAGGTACTTCCCCAGATAGGCTGCTCCAGATTTAAGCCATAAATGGCTGTGCCCTACCTCACGTTTCAATAATATATCATGCACAACACACGCCTTTTTTCAGGAGCTTTTTGCTTCTTCCACATTCGTACATCTGGTCACATACTACGCACCTGGCCTTTATTAAGGATGAGGAATTCAGGGCATGGCCTGTCGTCTCCAAACGTGCTCTAGACCAGTGTTTTCAATTCATTGATTTTCAAACAATAACCATAATAGAGAAGAAATAAGAAGCAACCGCTACGTCTATTCTCTCGCACCACAGCCAGCCCTAACTCCGCAGCTCTCAGATGAAGTTGATAAATGACACGAAGGTAATCCAGCTAGTAATCTCCGCCGGTGCGTCCCGTAATTTTTCACCTTTTTCTATCTTTTAATCCTGAGTCGATCGCGCAATGGATGACGCGTCGCGCGTAATGAACGCCGCGTACAGAACTCGACTGCGTAATGAGGAGACGGCTTAGGGACGCTGGTAGGAAACTCTTGGTTGGGAATTATTTTCAAGACAAGAATTTTTTTTTTCTGAAAATAATAATAACCATTGAGTAAAGTTTATATATAAAAGAGTTAGACAAAGGGGAACTAATGTACAGTTACACCCACAAATCGTCGATGTTTAGATTCCAATGTTTGTAGTTTGCATTTCAATGCCCTCGCCCTATTACATGGAACTTAAAACATAATTATCGGAGATCTGTGGACGTACATCAGTACCCCTCTAGAAACCAATCTACCAAAATATCGTGCTATTCTTAATAGCGTGCACACCATGTCATAAATATCCAGGACAAGCAAACCTCTTATTGTAGGTAAAGTCTAACAATTCTAGGCATATCCTTAACGGCATGCTGTACAACTTTCTGTACTTTAGACTCCCTTATCTTACATAGCTATGACGTGACGATTAAGTAATGTATCCTGCGTCCCCCACAAGGTCGTTGGCGTCCCAGTAGGGAGTTTCTTCAATTCAAAGGCCTCTAAGTTATTAATATTCATCTCAAATTCGAAGGTTACCCTGAAAGAATTGAAATATCTTGAATTCTGACACATGAAATAGAAACAGAATATTCTGTTCGTCATATATAAATATGCATACGTCTAACCATCTCAGTTTTGAAGGCAATATTTCAAATTCTAGTTACTAAAACATAAAGTGGGCCAAATATGTTATTTATGTAAATTAGATTAATTCTCAAGTAGTCTGTTGACATAGTATTTTGAAATCTAGATAGGTTCTATATTTTTTGTATACAAATACATCATCGTCATCATTATCAGCCGAGGGCTGCAGTCTAGGACAGTCGAGGTTTTTTAACCTGTAACCCTGGTGGTACTTAACGGGAACAGACTGCGGCAAAGAGTTCCACTCCCTTGCGCTACGCATGAGAATCAGTCTTTTGAGAAGAAGACTTTTCCAAACAGTGAAATAACGACTCATAAACACATATTTGTCCTCTCTTTCCAAATACCTACCATCTGAGCGCAACATCTATAGTTTGGACCGCTTCAAAATTTTCAACTGAGGAGAGTAATTCCAAACTAATTTGCATACAATTTTATAGACGTGTGTATAAAGTCTAAAATGTGTGGGAATTAAATTTCAACATTTCAGTATCCATTATATTTGAACGTCTACACAATTCTATTATAAATTTTCATAATAATAAAAAATTGCGATGTTTGAAGTAAGTAAGTTTGGTTAAAATGCAATGGTTATTTTGGGATCCTCTTCCCAATATTATTTTAACCTAATTTCTACATAATTCTGATATTATTATCATAAAAGTACTTAAAGAATAAACCAGTTGTGAGGTTTTTGGACTTCTAACTACATTTAATAATGTCATACGTGTAGGTTGTCATACACATATAGGGTCACTAGTGTATGACAACTATACCTACCTGATCATAATATAATTATTCATCGTAACAGTCATTACCTACATATTTATTAACAAGGCATGTGGAAGGCTTTATAAACATATTAAGGTGAACGAAATTTCTGGAATTAATAATATAAATGGATCTTAACAAACGGCAAGTGTTCTTTGAGCCCAAAATATTTAATTTAATATTATGGGGTCAATTTTCTCAATCAAACAAATTGGTTAATTGCAAACAGACTAAAAATAAAATTCAAATTAAAGACGGTTGTTTTTGTTTTATGTAAAATGTTTTCCCGTTTATTTGAAAATATCGTCGACCTATTTATAAACAATGAGTTTCTGTGACTTTTACTTAATCCACTGTTGAATCAGGGTAAAATCTTGTGAAAAGTACACACAATTCGTCCATAATAGGTACCGAACTTATATAAAACTATAAAATCACTTATTTACATTTAGATAGACCGCTATATAAAGCTTAAAATTTGTAAATAGAAGTACTATTAAAAATTTACCTTGTTAAACAAAACAAAATAATTTTGAACACAACAAGAGCACATTCAAATTTTAGTCTCGTACTTTCAGCCTTTAGGGGTCCTACACACGTAATGAACTACTTAAAGCTAATATATTACATCTATTTACGGGACAAAAGCGGGTTGCGTTTCCAATCAAGCGCATGAGACCGCCCTTATGTCGTCCCCAATAACTACGTTAGAGGGGGTATTAAGCCTCTGTGGTAAGACTCGATAATCCAACATATGGCGACCTTATTCAATAACTTATTGAAGCAAATATTGCGTGATAGTTGCTTAGTACTTGTAATTTGAATTTTAAAATAACATAAAACATATTACTGTCATAATGCCCTAAGCGGTAGACAGAATGTAATGCCTATTGTATTTCTACTATTATATATTATCTACATCTACACTATCTACACTAATATTATAAAGAGGAAAGATTTGTATTTTTGTATGTAACGAATAAACTCAAAAAGTACTGGACCGATTTAAAAAAATCTTTCCATGTTAGCCCATTTATCGGGGAAGGCTATAGGCTATATATCATCACGCTACGACTAATAGGAGCGGAGTAGTAATGAAAAATGTTGCAAAAACGGGGGAAAAAATTATAAGACCACGCAGGCGAAGCCGCTGGCGGGAAGCTAGTTATATCATTTTTTTTTTAAATATTTCTTTTGGCCTTTGAGTATTGGTTTGTGCCTTTAAGGCATACTAACCCTGCCTCCTATTATCTACATAAGATATACAATTGGGTATCCATACATCGTATATATTTAATCTTTATTGACTAGTTCGAGTCAGTAACCAAGGACATTCATTAAATTCATTCATTAAAAATATATTCTGAGACCGGTTTAGGTTCTGTTGCTTTAAAACAAACATTTTAAACTATCAAAATATAAAAACCAATATTTATTACACTAATATTATTATTAGACATATCTGTAAAAGTATGAAATTATTTTTCAGAGACTTCTAGCTAAGTAAATTATTCTGCAATATTTTTTCATATTCTAAAGTATGAAATAAGATACAGTGTTGGTTGCTTGTTATTATTCTATCCAAGTCTTATATACAGCTGAGGATAAAGAGATAAGACGTATAGATACAGACAGTACCTACAACTGACAATAACACAGCGACTAGACGCAATTTAAACTGAATCGCTATCTCATGCTGTGATCTTACAACAATACAGTTTCTTTGACCTTTGAGATGTACAAAGGGTATTTATTTAATTATAAAATTATTATGACAACTGTCATTGGTGTAGTGGTTGTTAGCGCAACTGCTACGCTAGTCATGGGTTCGATTTCTGGTTTGAACAAATGTTTGGTTTTCCGTGTGCAATTTCCAGTAGCCGGTCTGAGTCTGGATTTGTGCCCGGTTAATCGCAATAGGCTCGGCCTTTATTACGGTACCTAAATCGGTTAATAGCGGGCAAGCCAAATTGGTGCAAATCGCAAATACGTACTGCTACTAAGAAAAAGAAAAAGCCAATAATATTTTACTCGACCTGGGAAATAAACTCAAAATCTGAGGCTCTGAAGCCTTGTTAGCAATTACTAGACAATGAGGCTGTAATTTTGTGGCTATAAAAATAATGGCGTGATTCCTTAGCCATTATTCAACAATTAATTTTATTAAAACATTTAATTATACTAAAACGCCTGACGTAATATTTAAAGCAATAATTTACGTTCTTGTATATTTCTTAACTTATTTAATTTACTGTTGTAATAATTATATAGCAATTCCCAATAATCTAAAAACATCACATAAGTACAAAATTCAAATCTTTTGTCGGACAAAAAGATAATAATTTCATGGACCAGGAATTGCCATTGCATTTCTTCCACGACCCGCGATTGCAATACAATTGATCGCAATTGCATTATACATGAGGCAGTGCTCAATGTTGGGTGTTATAAATTGTATCATTACGCTACCATTCAGCCTTTGCTCTTTACTGTAACCCAGAGGCACCATGAACCCTACACATCACATAACTTCATATTAGAGGTCGCTCGGGCCTTCAAGAATTGAGCATAAGTGTTATTGGATTTTTTGCAGGCGTCTCGGATTTGTACTCTATATAATATATTAAAATAGGCTGGCATTAAGGGCGGATCTCCATAGCTCCTACTTTTTTTTTTAACCGTGCAACTAGTGTGACCTTTCAAAAGTACCTATTTATATGGTCTAATTGAAATAAAAATATTTGAATTTGAATACAATAGAACAGAATATACTTTATTGTACTACACCAATAAACAACACAAGAAAATAAATACTTAAATATTACCAGAGTAATTGGCGGTCTTAAATTATCGCTAAGACCAATTTCTTCCAGACTACCAACAAGATAGATATTCTTCTCCTTGCCAAATTTAATCGAAATCAAAGAAGAAGCAAAGTTACTTTTGCAATTTATTGTACGTGTAAAGAAATTGATCTGTAAAATTGCGTTCTGTATATCGTATTGAAAAAAAGGAGATGTTATTTAAAACAAGTGGTAGCTCATTCCAGACAAGTTTCAGTATCGAGCCCCAAACTCATCCATTTCCTTTCCTTCAGTTACAATTTGCGAGAAAAATGAACTCAATTTTTCAATGATTCTCAATACGGAAACTAGTATAACGATATTATTGTTGAAAACAAGTTGCGCGCTGATGTGGAAGTTTAAATAATGGACTCCGGACCGCAGAGGAGTAGAAAAAATAAGACGAAATAATGTTTTTACCCGATGAGCAGTGTAGTGTCGTGCAAAGAAAAATATACCTATTTTTTTTTCTTTAGTTTGCGATTTATATTTTGTAGTAACTATTAACATAAATATACCATCACGCCAATATTCTCTGAAGAGTTAGCCCTCAAAAAGTTAGGCAAAAGCATACCGGTGTGCAGTTTACAGGTTGATGCTTATGTTTTATGTAATTAATGAAACATGAGCCTTTTACCATTAATAATCATCATAATTTTAAGAGAGTACCTCCACCTTACAGAAATCTGCAGCCAAATAACACAATTTATTGTGTGTTGTGTTCCTGTAGTAAGGTTGCTAAAGCTCCTTCTAAGGATGCGCTGCGCTGGCAGGAAGAGGAACATTTCTTTAAACTGTCGGCGCAGTGAAGAGAAATTGATGTGCCAGGATCGTAGCAAGTGGAAATCTATACCTTTTCTGTCTACCTCACTGGGAAACGGGCGTGAAGCTCACAGACAGCATTTTTGATGTTCAGACCAATGAGAATGCAAACGCAATTTATGAAGACGAATTTCCCCCATCTTTGATCCACCTTGCATTTAATATTCTTTACCTTTAGCTGAGGCTTTTTAAAACATGTATTCACATGAGCTTATCAGTCGGTACACATTTTTTGCGCGCTCTCGCGGCGCCCCGGAGGCCGACGTTTGACGGGCGGTGTAAGCGGTTTACATGCAAATTAGTTTGTACGCCGTCGAGCTTGTTAACTGTAACAAGACAGATATTTAGGCTGTGGCTGGTGGCTGCATGTAGACTTGCTTTACAAATGGCTTTCAAAATATATGGTAGAAAAGTCTTAAGTACTGATTTTGGTATATAACTACAAGGTGGAAGGGACATCGTCGCAGATCCGAATACCATGAGTTTTTTTTTACTTGAACGTGTACAAATTATTTATTATTATTATACATTATTTCTATCTAAGTACCCAAATTAGATTTATAATTAAAAAATCATCATTATTTCATTTAGGATCGCGCGTGCGATAACATTCACCGCGAGGCGTTATAATCGCGTTATTAGTTTATTATTTTCTACATGAATGACCTAGGTCATTTTATTTTTGACCTTGAGTTTAACCTTGTCACGACGTTTGTGCGTCGTCGACGTTTATTTTTACCTTGTATATGTCAATACATATTGGCGTACTGTTTTCTACTCTGCCTAATCCTTCAGAGATACAGGAATGACGATAGGTTACAGACAAAAGTTTCTTGAATCGTTGAAATAAATTAGCAACAAACAAAATATTCACATTCATCTTGAAATATTGTGGACATAAGTGCTTTTCTTTGGCCATTCACCACTATCTATATTCATTAATCTGCTCAAGTTTGCCCCTCTATTGGGGTATTACTAGTAATGTGTAAACTTAGCCAACTTAGTAGACACAGCTGATCTATTTAGCTTAGGCTTGAACTTGTACCAAATATGTATATTAATTAATTCTATGAACATTATTCCAAAACACTTACGTAACTAAACCTCTATTATCTAACAATTAAACCCAATAAATAAAAAATCAATTGTTTTTTTATAGTATAGACTGCTGGTCTAGTGCATGACCACCGACTGATTTTCCAAAATGATAAATATTTATTTTCATTGAGAAGAACATTTAACAGAATTTAGAACATGCAAGAGCCATGTTTTCAGATTTTTTATTTGGTACCTATCATATTTTTTATACACTACATTATTTTTCATTCATGGCATTCGTGTTCAGTACAATAACATCTACAGACACCTCATGGGGTTGGAGCGACACTGTAGTGCCTCTGGAATGTTTGCGGAGGCACGACTGAACACGTTCAATGCCATACAGAGGAGACGAATTGCAACATTCATGTCCAGGGTTGCCACGTGTAGAAATAGTATAATTAAGGAGTTGGCAGATAGAATGTGTAGTTCTCGCCTTTATAAACGCTGGCTTGAAATAGCTGCGTAATATTTGTATTTATACAATAATAGTACAAATTAGTCGATATAGATAAAGTCTAGTTATATGTTGCAAACTGTGTTTTTTAAGTATACGTATACGTAAGTTTTAATATGTACTTTTTTGTATGGACCTTGAGTCTGCAATAAAGAGTTATTATTATTATTATTATTATTATTTATAACATGCCACCAAGATTATAAGCTAAAATACCTAGTACATTATTTTATGTTTTGATTTGATTTGATTTTGATAAACGTTACCTTTGACACTAACAGTGCCTTAGATGTTCTCTGTAACTTATTGAACAAGCTTGAAACTGTTTCATTTGTATAATGGTAGCTACTGCGGCAGTTCAACGTAAAGTTCTAAGGACGATTTCAATATCATGATATTTCAATAAATTTTCTTAAACCCGGAGTAAAAACACACGCGTATAAAAATGCATACCTAATATTTTTCCACTGTGACTTGAATTAGCCAATTTCGGTCATACACCACCTTAATCCTTACGGAAAAGAAATAAGTACAAAGATAGCTTGTAGAAGTAATGTATCGGACACTCACTAAATCATTACTAATATTATAAATGCGAAAGTAGCTCGTTTCTGTTTGTCGCGCTTTCGCGTCAAAACTACTGAACCGATTTTAATGAAATTTGTTATACAGATAGTCTAGAGCCTGAGGAAGGACATAGGCTACTTTGTGCGAAAAAAGGGCTGTAAGGGGTTGAAATAGGGGATGAAAGTTATAAGTAATAATCAGACCACGCTGGCGGAAAGCTAGTATTTATATAGCAAAGTGTAAGTAGACACTGTTAACAATTGCAGGCATAGTTTGTATTTGAGGGTCCCGGTCATGCTGTCTCCGTATATTATGTCGTCAGGCGGCGAACTCCCTATGAGGTCACTAAAGGTCACCAGTAAAGATAGCTCGCTGGAATTCGGGTATTCATTCAATCTAATACCGGTACTAATGCAAATTGCCGGCAGTTTCGGTGCTTTCGGGACTTCATAATTTACCCAATACATAATTAGTGTAAGCGTGATACCGGGAATTCTCAGCAATTTATTAGTTCTTACTGCAAATTATACTTACAGGTGTGTATTTACACTGTTGGTTTCAATAAACCCCGGTCAGTTAATTTAATCTGGCATCAAATGCATTAATAATAACTAATGCTATTCATATCTAATGCTAGTTATCTTCTCCCAGTTTATCAAAACAGGGTAAACAATTTCTTTACGTACATACTGACTTATCAATGACATTGGATTTGACCTTTCATTTTGTTCCCTATCAATTTGAACTCGCCGCTTAGTACGCGGGCATCGTCCTGTTCATTGGTTGTCAAGATAAAATTGTCTCCACTCATTACTAGACCAGTCCCAAAAGGATTTTTGAGATATCGGAAAAAAACACGTAAATCCTCCCTTCCTCTCTGCCATAATGGGTCTTCCGTTAACTCTTATAATATGCAATAAAACTACTGTTAATAAAACAAGATTAATGTTATCATAGACTTGTAGTGTAATACCTACATACGAACTAAACCATAGATAACATAGATTAATATATGCATTCCTAGGTTAGATCATTATCTAATCAATAGGTTACGTTAAACAACATGAATATTAAAAGCACAGATTATAATAACAAATTAATTGCTTGTTTGTCTCACTTTATCGCGTTTAGTTTAGTGCAGATAGTGTTATATATTAGAAGGTGCCTACAAGAATAAACTATAATTTATAGTGCATTCAACGGAGCAACATGGCAAGAGACTTAACAAACAAGGTTGTGGTGATCACCGGGGGCGCTGAAGGGATTGGCTACGAAATCGCTGACAAGTTTCTTCAAAAAGGTGCCAAAATTGCCATTCTTCTAGATATCAATGAGAGGCTCGGTGCTGAAGCTGTGAAGAAACTGACAGCCAAACATGGAAACAACAAAGCTGCCTTCCTAAGATGCGACGTCACATGCGACCTCACCGCTGTCTCGAAAAAGATCTTTGACACTTACAAAGTCGACATCCTTGTCAATAACGCTGGAATACTCAACGACCGCGCCCTTAGAAAGACTATTGACATCAACGTGACTGCTGTCATCGAATGGGGCTTCACATTCTGGGAGCACATGAGGAAAGACAAAGGTGGAAATGGAGGTACAATCATGAACCTGGCATCTATATACGGCTACAGAGTTGACCAGTTCCTGCCCATTTACCAAGCTTCCAAGTTCGCCGTCATGGGCTTCACAAAGTCACTGGGACATATGGCCAACTTTGAGAGGACTGGAGTTAGAGTTGTGGCCATCTGCCCTGGATTTACTGAAACTAAGTTGACGGAACAGCCGGCTTCGTGGGACATGGGACAAGACAATGAATTTGCAAGATTCCTGAAGGCGCAAGCTTGGCAGAAAGTGGAGTGTGTGGGCAACGCGGCTGTGGACATCTTCCAGAAGTGTAACAGTGGAACGGCTTGGCTTACCGAAGGAGGAAAACCTATTATGGAAGTAGCCAAGTAACTTGACACAGATTGTGACCTTATTGTTACTCAATACATAAGATTTGCTCTAAATGTGGTCAATAATATTAAAGATTATTTATTTATAGGTACCTTTTATTTTTTTCCCTTACCCCCGAAGTCTTGGGTTCAATTCCCAATCCCAGGTCAACAAAAGTGGTATTGTCGGCTAATGGCAATAGACTCACCCCCTATTAAATGGGACTTAAACATAAAGGTGAACTTTATGCATAACTACACAACATCGGCTCTCCTCTGCCTTACCCTTTTTGGTATTTAATGGTAACGTTTTACTATGCCACTGCACATCAAAGTTATCTTCTATTTACATAAGGAATATAAATAAATATGGCTCGCCATCCAATGAAATCATTAACACAGAATTACACTAATGATTTGATTAAGTATCCACTTAACTAAGATATATGGTATTTGCTCTTAACATGGGTTCCATAATTACTAACTTTGTTTGTAGTTATTAATGCTATTTATTTACTTTAGTGCATAAAGTAAGTAAATAGCATTAATAACTACAAACAAAGTTACCATAACAATATTTTTTATTATTTACATACATTTCATACCAAACATACAGTACCAACATTTTTTTATTTATTTACGGGTGAAACTTTAAAAGGTCTTTGGGGGTTATACCGGGGAGTGTCAGCTCGTGGAGCTGACACTCCCCCGAGCTCACTGTTTCCTCAGAGCCCTAATCTCGACTGGCGTCGAGTTCAAATCCAAGCCAAGAGCTATCGTGAGGAAATACGCATGAGTGTGTGCAAGTAACGTAGTTGTCTCGGATCCGGGGTTTCGTACATTTGGAAATTTTAAAACAAGTCATTATTGCATTGGCACAAAAGCAACATAATCCAAAATTCCTGATTTTGGCAAACTCATAAAATGTACTATTGGATTTTAGTCATATCTTGTTATATCGATTAGTAATTATAATATTTTTAATCGTGTGTTTAAATTTTTTTATGTTTATTATAGATTTATACATTATATAATATTGTTTTAATCTATGCAAATAAATTTATAATTTTTTATAGTGTTTAAAATGTGTTCAGTTTAGTAACTTCAATTCTCTTATTTTTCGAAAGGAAACGAAGCCTTATAGTGGCAGTTTTTATTGAGGAACTGTAAGAATACCTTATATGAGACTTTATATTGATAAATATAATTTTATCAAAATATTGTATAACAAATTAAAAACATTCAACAATGTTTTGAATGGAATGCTACCGGTTTTTTCTCAAAAATAATTAGGTGCCTACTGCAAAAATATTACATAAAAATTATATGTTAGTATTTGTTATTAATATAGATAAGAAACGTATTTAAAGAATACATTACTTATCTTTACTAATAAAATTATAAGGATAAAGTTTGTAGATTTGTGTGTTTGTAATAATACGTAGGCGGGTAATCTCCTAAACTAATAATTCGATTCTGCAGTGTTTCACTGATAAATAGTTAAATTATTTCCGAGTAAAGAGATTTAAGAGTTATAGAGAGAAAATACAAATCTTTGATACCGATTTGTGCCGAAACAGAGAATAAACCCAATAAATCCTTAGAACAAACCCAAACTCCGAGCTGCTACTGAGAATTCCTTACCTATTTGCTCGACCTGGGAATCGAACCAGCGTAGCAGTCGCCCTTATAACTACTCAGCTAACGAGCCTGACAATATTCAATCAACAAATCGCTTTATCTAGTACAGAAATTAGAGTGATGTGTTATGTGTTTAAACTTCTGCCCCATTATACTAGTGGTTGTAAGCGCGTCTGGTAAGTAAGATGTCCTGGGTTCGATTCTCGATTCTTGCAAAGTTTTTTTTTATTTAGTCATTTTTGTGTCCCACTGCTGGGCAAAGGCCTCCCCTAACTTAGTCGAGGATTTTCTGTCCTGAGCTTTTTCATACCACGTTTTAAAAAGCGATCAAATTCATCTCGCCACGTCTCCTCAGCCGATCTTGTCCACGATTTGCGTTGCTTGGTACCCACTCAGTGACTCAGTGAAAGTGATTTTAGGTTTTCTATTTTATAAATAATTTAGCTTTCCGCCAGCGGCTTTGCCCACTATCCCACGAGAACCATACATTTTAACGGGATAAAAATAGCTTATGTGCTATTCCAGACTATGTTCTATCTCTGTGCCAAATTTCATCCAGATCCGTTCAGTAGTTTTCGCGTGAAAGAGTAACAAACATCCATTCATCCATACATACAAACTTTCACATTTATAATATTAGTAGGATACAATTTAGTAAGAAGTCATTTTCGGACCCGAGTGAATCCGCAGAGAGCAGCTAGTATTATGATGTTTTTGCAAAATTATTGTTTTTTAGATTAGAAGTCCCATTATCTTAATAAATTTTTACAGTACATACAGTATAATTTACGCAGTGTTTAAGTTAAGACTATTTCACGATACATCAAGGATGGAAAGAAATCCTAAAGATAAAGTAGTAGTTATAACAGGTGGTGCAAGTGGAATAGGGTACCAGATTGCGGAGAATTTTCTGAAGAATGAAGCAAAAACAGTAATCATACTAGATATTGACGAGACTTTCGGTGATCAAGCAGTGAAAACCTTTAACAAAACATACGGTGATGGTAAAGCTATCTTCATAAAATGCGACGTTACAAAAGACTTAGAACCAGTATCCAGTGATATCTTGGAAGAATATGAAGTTGACGTTCTCGTAAACAATGCAGGAATATTAGATGAATTTTCTATAAAGAAGACTCTTGGAGTTAACTGCGTAGCTGTGGTGGAATGGGGGATGAAGTTCTGGGAATACATGAGGAAAGACAAAGGAGGTCGTGGTGGCACCATCTACAACGTTGCTTCAATTTACGGTTACGAGTACAATCCATGGATAGTATTTTACAAAACATCCAAACACGCCGTATTAGGATTCTCAAAGACATTAGGACACCCTTATAACTACGATAGAACTGGTGTTAGAGTTATAGCCATCTGTCCAGGATTCACGGATACTCCTATTATTACAAAGGATGTGTGGGACTACCAAAAGAAAGATTTTGTAGAAGTAATCAAGGGTGAAATCATTCAGACTCCAGAGAGAGTTGGCCATGATGCTGTAGAGATCTTTAAGGTTGCAGAAACTGGCACAGCATGGGTATCTAGGAACAATAAACCTATTCATTTAGCTCCAATAGAATAAAAGTAACATGAGGAGCGCCTTGAAATTGCTGGAGGGAACTCCTTGATATTGATTTTCAAGAACTCCAAGTCGTCACTTGTTCTATTTATAATTAAATAAAAACAAAATTTGTATTTTCTATAAAACATTTAGTTTTTTATTGAAAATATTGAAAGATGAACTTTGTTTGTACCTGCATTATTCTGGTAATTAACGATAAAATACTATTTGGTTGTGATAGCGATAACAAAATTATATTTGATAATTTTGTATGCCTATAATATTCATTAATCTTTAATACAGCATGTATAAAATTTTTTTTATCAATAATCCTGTCACTATTTATAGACCAATATCATGGGCTGTGTTACTAATTAGTTACTGTTTCCTCAATGTAATTTTCTAGAACATTCCAGACAAGCGTTTGTTGTTTATGTGACGTGTAATGAGGGGCACTGTATGACGACAGGTGCGGGGTAGGGGGTTAGCTAAAAGCTTTGCAACATTAGTTCCCATCAACTGCGCTGCAAGTTAGCCGAGGTTGGGACCACGAGACTTAAAGGTGGAAAAGCATGTTTGATGTAACCATTCTTAAGATCATACGTTGTGTTTTATAGATTCGAACTAGAATGCTACTGCTACGCTAGAACTCTTGGATTCGTTTCCCGGGCCGAATTAATGATGTTGGGTTTCTCTGTAAAATGTCCAGTAAGTAGCAACTTGGGATTTGTGTCCCGTTAATGGTAATAGGTGCGTCCTCCTGGAACTCAAACTTACAAGGGAATGTGGGTGTACTATCTCCAATATAACCCTATGGGGAATACAAGCGTGATGATGACCAACTGCTAACAGTGCGTTCTTTTTTTTAACTTCACCCAGTAATGGTACCCAAATAAATATTTCACCTAACATCTTAGCCAGTTGACCTATTTTTTGGTATATTCCTGGTGCTTTCTTTGAGTAATTTTACTTTGTTACGACACTGCCTGTACACGTGCCTTTGAAGACTGAGACTGTTACCTGTGGGTAATAGAAACTTTACCTTTATTTATCCTGGGTCTGTGGTAGGGGAAGGCTTATTATACACAATCATCTAAAAAAGCCGGCAAAACAAATTAATCGATGGAGCTCTCCAGAGCCCGTCCTTTTGCTTTATTTTATGCGTGTCGTTCGTTTAGAAATTGACACTAAGTTAGAAGTAATCTTTTCAGAAGTTTCTTAACATCACGTCGGTCAACCGCTTCTGAACGAGTATGCTTAACGTCCTCCATTGCCGTATGTAGTGTGCGTCTCGCGTCGTAAACCGGCTGTTCCCACAAAGTTGTTCTTACACTTTTATTATTCTACGTTTGTGTGCGGCCGCTGGGATTTCCATCGTAATACTAAAGTTACGCGGTTTTAAAACATCGCACGGCATTAAGATCTTCCGGAATGGCTGTTCCACTTAAATTTGTAAAGGTTTAATATGAATGTATGTAGGTGGTGCACGGGTGCAGTTGCTTTTCGCTTCTCTCAAATGAATAATATTTTAATTTTTGCATAATACAAACATGGACATAATTTAAACATTGTTTTAATAATCATGATAAATATTAAGTTTCATCATTTATTTATTTAAATAGGGCACACCAACGACATATTTACAATTTTTAACTACAGTTACTCGATAAAAAAGTCTTCATACTGTATAAATACGTCACTTAGAGGTATGCACACCACTCTTAGAAATAAATTGAGAATTATTTATATTATATTATTATACATATTTAAGGTGATATATTGTTACATTACTTTGCATAGAAAAATAACATATTCATTTAATTCATTAACAATACAATGTCATAGGTACACATTATTAAATTAATTAAAAATGAATTGATCATATCAGCCTATAGTGGTCTACTGCTGAATAAAGGCCTTCCCCATAGACTTCCACAAGGACCGGTTATATACCATCTCGTTAGAGCCCGTGGAGTATTAAGTTTAGTTTCTTTTAAATTCATTTGATTAAAAGGTGGTAATATACACACGATATCGTGTGATATATAGAGTTAAATAAATGAAATTATTCCATGTGAATCTGACTTTATGGAAGTGCAAAACTAAACGAGAATAGCTAATAAGAATCTTTCATAGTAAGGACGGGAGGTGGGGGCAAACAGACGCGCCCGCAATTATGCACGCAAACCTCATACATAAATGTATGACTTATACATATTCATCGTCGCTAATGATAATTAAGGTAGTTGCTATTGCGTCTATGATCAGATATTGGTTATCTCCAACAATAATATTATAGAAATCGTCAATGATTTCATTACAACCTTTTTTCTTGTTTTAATATATACCCTCTTTATTTTTTTCCAGTTTGACGTTTTTAGAATTATCGCTATCATTTCATTTTGGCTTCGCTTAAAAACATCAAGATTAATAACTACGAGGGCCAATTTATTTTTAACGTATTGTGTACTAAATGGAAAAAATATGACGCAATCACAAACATTATCATTTGTTAGTAATAACTGTCATCTAAAATATGCTAAAAAATTAATATCCGTACTATTAAAAGCCGTTGTTTAATACTAAGGCTGATATTCAGAAACGAGACTCAACATGAACTTATGCTTCCGTATGTCAAATTTGTATGACAATTTGACATACGGGAGCGTAAGTTCATGCTGAGTCTCTTCTCTGAATCTCAGCCTTAGTCACAAATAAGATAAGCTACCCATTGTATATAATTATGAATGCCCTAAAATCTTAAGTGTAGCAAAACACTGCAGTAAATCACGATAACGAAAAAGTCACCACAAAAAGTATACTGAATAATGAACGCACCAAATTTAATTAGCGGGGAGAGATAATGGCAACTTTATCGTGGCAGTTGGCTAAGTTCCTTTGCCTCTAATGAGCCCAGTGACAGATGCTCACTGGAGTTGCCAACACTCGACCACGATTAAGAGCTGTTTACGCCTTATTGACGATGCCTTACAATCAGAAGTATTTCATTTGTTTCAATAATTTTTGGACTTTTAATGTCATTGGCTGTAGACATTACGTTGAGATGTTGATAAAATGACAAAATTCTCCAGTATACTTGGCAGAAGACTAGGTATCCCAATAGTAATCAATATTATTATTAGATATTTATCTAAATTAAATTTCATTTTTTTTCTAAAAATACCTACTGTATTTTTAATGAAGGATAAAATCGGCGGGCGGGCAGCATTCGAACCTGCGCCTTCTGGTTCGGTACACCAGATCTCAGTCAGTCTCAGTCTGGTGTACCGAACCAGAAGGCGCAGGTTCGAATCCTGCCCGCCCGCCGATTTTTTCCTTCATTAAAAATAACTTGTAATCTTAGCATGGAAAATGATTAAAAAAATACAAAAAGATAATACCTACTGTAGTTTTAAACTAGTACCTACACGTTGATTAGTTTTATTTTATTATTTCTGTTATTTCTTTCTTTCAATATAATTAGGTACTTTTCAAACGAACTAATAAGATATTATGTAAATAATTAAAAAGTTCTGTAATGAATTAAAGAAAGTTGATATAAAGGGAGAGTTATTAATAACCAGATAATTATTTTGTACTTTTATTCGTTTTAATAGCAGAGAGAATAACGAAAATTCGTTTTCTTCTTAATTCTTAATGGTAAAGTAACTACCAACATCATTTCCAAAAAATATATTTTTTGCATACGACTCGCTACATCAAATACATTGGCTGGAATGACGCGCGTCAGTCTGTCCATGACGCCACCCATGTGATTAATATCTGTCGCACAGACTGGTAACACTCTGTATAACATCGACCACATACTGGCCAAATACGGAACAAAGATACCACCTTCCGCCAGTATACGAACATAAAATATTTGATTTCATCCAGGCTGTGGTGCTCGAGGTAATGTATTCTGGAGACTTGTTCGTGCCTACGTGTTGAGAGTTCCCAAAGTAATGTAGAGGGAATCGTAAATTGTGTCGCAGATGTGAACTTATTCAGAACCAGTTTTCCCCGTGAATTTGGGCGGGATTAGATCTATAACTAATAATAACGATTTTATAGATTCAGACATTTTCTTTTTCTTTTTGGCACTAAAGTAACATGTAGAGTTAGATTTGTTCATAGATTGACTATAGCGCCATCTGTCGGATGCTAGCATAGATATGAACCACCTCATTGTTCCTGTCGATCACAAAAATATATGCCAAAGATATAGCTATATAATTTGAAGACATTTGTAAATCAGAAATTGATTGTTTCTTGTTTAAGCGGTGAATAAAAAGAGAAATAAACCCCACACACATATTGAAGCAAAATGTACTTACTATAGGTAACCACGAGAATGTGGACATTATGGACTATTTTAGGCCTAAATGAGCAGAACTGTCATTATTTTATTGGTTATATTATTATTAGTTAGGTTTGGTTCTAAAATATAGTTTGGGGCAATTAAAATTAACAAAGCTAATTTCTCAGGGTTGTCTCCCAAAACTCGTTTGTAAGACTAAATAAAAATGTCATTAGTGCGGTGAAAATTAATGAATAATGTATAAAGTGGATTAGCTGCAAGAGTCACGAGGAATTTACATAATGGATTCTGAAATATACAGGACAGCACAGCCCGAAGTTAATCACCAGCTAAAATATAAGAAAAAGGTGCTTTAGGGACTACGCGCACTTATTTAGCTCTTTTCAGCTTTTGTCCATAGAAAACAACAATTTTGTATAGAGACGTGTACGCGTCGATTGAGCTTTCCGCGTCCATTCTGCTTTCGTGGCAAACCAGCATAAAATGAGGATAAATGTGTTTTTATTATGCGAATGCTATAGAGAGCGCGGCGCTGTACGTCGACGCCGCATTCGACGGCGAACAGAGCTGTTCCGTCGAATGCGGCGGAACAGCTCTTTACAGGGATGGTTCGCGACTCCTTGTCGACAAGTTGCGACCTGTATTGTTCCTGCATTGATTCGACGCCGTACGCGGCTGATAGAAGCAGAGCTGTATAAGTGTGACCAAAATCGTTCAGCGAAACGCGAATGGAGCTGAATAAGTGCGCGTAGTCCCTTAACTTGACAAAGAACTATTAGCAAACAACTATTATAATTTTTAACAGATTCCGCGGTGTCTGTCTTTCTGCCTGAACGAGATAAACTCAACTTATAAAACATACAAATACTGATATTCAGCCGCATCCTGGTTACACTGGAAGTCGACCCCAACATGGTTAGGAAAAGGCTAGGAGGAAGAAGAAAAAACATACAGTCGGACATAGAACCTCCACAAAACTTCACTTTTGGAGCAAATTTTTTTGGATTAATTGAAGGAAATTCATGGGCTAGTTTTAGGTGTATAATTCATTATCCTCGATCCTCGCCAGCCACTTGGGGAAGCCGCAGAGCATGTCAAACTCATACCGACTAAAACCGCACAAGTTGCCATCACCTGCCCTTTGCTCCACAGCCATTGGATCAGGAAGTTTCACGACCATGACGGGGTGTCTGGTGCACATAACAGTTAATAATGTACCAAAGCAATATGTGTTGTATTAATTGGGCAGTATAATTCACTGCACCATTCTAATTAACTCGAGTAATGAATACGTGCCAGCCGCGGTCATCCGTGGTGAACCATTGATGTATAATGTGAAATGCGATATAATAACAATCGCAGCAAACTGATCGTTACTAAATAAATAAATAAATAATAATAAAAAAAATATAATAATAATTAAAAAAAAATGTCCCAGGATATTATTAAATAATCTGGGACATTTTTACACAGCACCATCTAGTCCCAAACTAAACAGAGCTTGTACTATGGGTACTAGACAATGGATATAATACTTATGTACTTTTTTTGTAAATACATACATATAATACATAGGAAACACCCAGACAAACACAAACATTTATATTCATCACATAAATATTTGTGTCTTATGGGAATCGAACCCACGACCTCGTGATCAGCAGTCCGGTACTCGAACCACTAGACCACAGACGTCGTCAAATAATTGTTTCATATTTTGTACACAGTATTAATTACATAAAAAGTTGATTTGGAATTAAGTTCTAGAATAGTAACTTATTATTACGTATCTAATTATTTATAACACGATTTAAGATAGTAAAAGCACTTACGAACTATACTCATGAATTATGAATAAGACATTTTCAATGAGGTGATCTACTTCCTAAGTCTAAACCTAAGGTTATGGCCTCCTTTTAGCCTAATGTTGAAGTTATCGGTAGCCAGTTTGGCTGGTATGCACGTAGTCTTGCACGGAGACAACTCCATATGGCGGAGTATCTGATACGTAATCACTTTCAACTCGCAGAGTGCAAATCTTGAACCTGCAAAACATATCATTACTAAGTTTTATATAATTATGTTCTTTTAAAGACACTTTGTTCAACAAGAGATTATTTATACGCGTATTAAATATCTTCTCATACAAAATCAACAATTGATTATCTTGTGGAAATTGTGGCGAGTTTGCACATAATATAAATGGTCTATAGCCCGAGCTATAATGGGTAGATTTCGTAGTTACTATGCTAGCAGAGCATAGAACCTGACTAGCTTCAATAGCAAATAGACCTATTGGCTTACCAATGCAATTTCTAGGTCCAAATCCAAAGGGCATGTAGGCGAGGGGATTGATCTTGTGCTTATTTTCTTCCGAGAAGCGTTCAGGGTCGAACTTCTCAGGATCGGGGAAGTACTGGGGGTCGTAATGGAAGGCGAAGGTCGGTATCATAACCGCCGTGCCTTTGCGCAACTGTAAAACAAAGATTTGTCGGTAATCTGGTATAAAATAACCGTATTAGATAAACAAGTTATACATCATACAAAACTTACAATAAAGTCTTTTTCGGCAGTTGCATTTGGTTTTCCCAGGTTGTAATCCTTTTTGCACATTCTGTCCATCGCCACAGCTGGAGGCCACCGTCTTAACAGCTCTGAAAAAAATTACAAAGGCTTGTAAAAATACCGTCACAGTGACGTCACAGCTACCACGGGGGTCTCTCAGTGAATTCGCTAGTAATTTGGTCATAACTTCGTCAATTTTTGTCATAGAACAAAAAATTTTGCGCTGTATGTTAACGGCTCTATAAATCTGCATTCTCAACTGAAAACGTTACGGATCCTCATTATCCATAGTGACCCATTGGTACTGACTTCGATTACGAACCCTTGATGAGATACAGAGATAGGCATCATTTTCAAATTCGACCCCCAATATCTTACAGAAGAGCTCCAAGAAAATACGGCTCCACAAAATGAAAATCATTTTGTGGACAAATTTATTTAAAAAAGCACTTCACCTGAAACAACCATATCCATATACGTCATGTTCTGGATGGAGTTGAAGTCAAACTTGCCACCGTTCTTCACGTCATGTTCTCTGACTTCTCGGGCTAACCGCTCCTGGACGTCAGGGTTCACTGCGAGCTCGTACAGCAGGAATGACATTGTGGATGAGACGGATTCAAAACCGGCGAGGAAGAATAGAAACGCTTGGGCAACCAGGTCATCGTCTTTCCATACTGCAAAATGAAAGTCAATAAAGTAGATTGAAGAAATTAAGAATCAAGTTAAAGTACTGGAGAAACTATCACCATCTCATATGAGCTTGTAGTTGAGTAGTAGAAACAGTTTATTGATTACTTATCAATTGCTTAAAAGGCCCAGTATTTCACTCATAAAAAGACTATCTCATATTAATAAGCTCTAAAGGTACCATCATCAGTCATCTGCTCTTAAACAAGGGAGGAAGACTGAAGAGTTGACTTTTATGGTATGAGTCATAAATAGAGATAAAAGAATAATAACCTCTACTTAGTTCTTTCTGTCCTACTACAGATTCTTCGACAGTAGCAAATCCAGCGGCAGCATCATTGGGCTTTACATCTTCATGAGACAGTTTGCCTGGAAGGAAGTACAAGGATATTAACTTTAGAATACATATACATATTTGAAACCCTTAACAACAAACGTCATAGTAACACCCTTCGGATTAAACCACATAAAACAGCACTGTACTCGAAAAGTTTTCTGGGAATGGGCCAAAAAATTTTTAATAAGCTACCCAAAAATATCAAAGAGACAATTAATATAAATAAATTTTTAAAAATGCTCACAGATTTTTTACTTAAAAAAGAATATTATTCAGTTAAAGAATATTTGGATGATAAAATATATAGACTATTGTAGTTAATACTGCAATTATTTATGTTTTTAAAAATTTACCTATATTTGTATGCCTTTAATGGTAAAACATAGTGATACTTTTGTAAGAACTTTTAATATTCCACCGAGTTTGTAACTTTTTACCTATGTTTAACAAATAAAATATTTGAATTTGAATTTGAATTTGAGAATCTTTTGCCTAGTCTCAAGCTGGCATATGACAATGTAGTGTAGTGACTAGTACTTATGATTTCTAGGAACAAATATTTCCAGATACTAACTGCTAGTGTATACCTTTTTTGGCTTCCATTAGCAAATGAATCATATCTGGCCTTATGATGTTGCGCACCTCCCGGTCCTTCATCGTATCCAACACCAAGTTCCTGAAGAAACCCTTAGACTTCTCGTTGACCAAGTCCCATTTCATAATCTGTGACATTGTTTACAATTTTATTCAAGTACATGTTCAGAGATACTAGACTAGTTTTTGGCTCACGTGGAACTTTTTTAAGATGCATTTTTTTTTGTTTTAATCTTAGCATGGAACGTGTTTAAAAAATTAAAAATAAAGTTGCAAATTATTATTATTTTAGATTCTATCAGTACGATGTCAAAGAAAATGTACTTTATTTTGTTACCTTAGTTGGATATGAGTGTATAGATACTATTTAAAATTCACCTTAAAGAGTTTCGGCATATTGACAAGCAAGAAGAACTTCATCATCTGACAGAAATCGAAGTGTGTGACTGTCTTGCCCATGGTGTAGAACTGGTTGTCTTCTTCGGTGTGAGAGTCGACCTTCAGACCGAAGGCGCAAGAGGCTATCACGTCGTTAGAGTAGCGAGTGGTCACGTCCTTGCAATCAATCTCTATGCATCCATCTGAAAATAGAATAACTACAGTAATTCCTCAAGCTGTTTTTTCAATGTAATTAGCGTTGGCGTTGAATACTTTTCCTTTATTCAATTTTATGCCTGTAAAATCATACATATTTTTTTTGTATTTTTAAGCAATTTTTAAGCTAAGATTACAAGTTATTTTTTCCTTCATTAAAAATAAATCATACATTGTCATTGTGAAAGTTACTGCCTCGTGAAAAGCTATTTTAATACCAAGTTGATTTGTGTTTTGATCTTATTTAATTGCATGTCGTAAAGGTGACTAAAGCGTTAGTTGAACTAATGACAACAAACTGCAATTCATAGCAACAAACTTCGACCGTTGACCCATGTCATTGAGAGGCCCGGTAATACTCGTACGTACATGGTTGTTTACGGATTGTTGATTACCGCATTTTAATAATACACAGGCCTAGATGATTACAGGCTTTTTATTGTTTACGTTAATGAAGATAATATATATTTGACTTTTATCATAATCATTTATTATATATTTAATAAGTTATTAAATAATAGGAATACAAATAAAAAAAACCTTAATGCCGCATTACTGCTCATCGCTGTAATCTGTAACGTGCCCTGATGAATGGCAGCATTATCACGTTGAATGGCAAATAAATTGTTATTTTATTCGTTATTATGGTCATATCACTTTTTTGTTTTGTTTTTATTCACACGTTACCGTCCCACTCCCTACCCGCCTTCCACTTGTCTCGTTAAATGTTGTTTTTTTATATCTATTATTTTTCTTCTTCTAAACAATATTCATTCAGCCTACCTTCCGAAGCGTCGATCTTCTTCTTAAGCGATAGTATCATCTGGTCACCGACTTCTACCATGAAAGGTATCATCAAGCGTATCTTGGAGCTGGTGAACGCTGGACTCAACGTGGAACGCATCTCTTTCCATTCTTGTCCTATAGAAGGTCAAAATATCAGAATACTAAAGGTGTTGATATATTATTCAAAGGACCATGGGGGATTTTGTATGAACACCGTCCCCACCCACCAACAGACATGGGATGACTTTTAATATGATCATTAGGAGCCACACAAAGAGAAATTAAAAGTTTTTAAAACGAAATCGATGGGGTTTTTAAAAAAAAAGCAATAACGTATCTACAAAAATGGGGATAATTTTGTACAAATAGCAATTATTCTCTTATAAAAAAACAAATGCATATTACTATCATATTCTGCAGATAAATAATAATAGAACTTGTACAAAAAATTGGTCAACGATCACAAAAAAAAATTTTTGTTACCTACTATGATTTTTCTTATTTCTGTTGCTAACATATTTATGCTCTACTTAATTAGCCTACTTCTATTGGTTGAAAATGCGGCTGAGCTTGAAGAGGTCCTGGGTTCAACTCCCAGGTCGAGATTTTTTTTTATTGGAGTTTTTCTCTAAAATTGAAAAGAGCAACTTGGAGGTTGGTTTTCTGACCGGCTAAAGGCAGAAGAAAGGCTCACCCACTGTTATATGTGGCTTTAAACATATCGCCGAAATGTTAGTACATAAGAAGTTATGCCTTTGCCTAAACTAACCTAACTTTTTCTGAGCGTGTAAAAATCCTCTCGTGAAAGGCGATGCTTTGCTAGGGTTACAGGAACGACGTTTTATCCCTCCGCGAAATATAACCTAACCTTAACCTAACTAATCGAACCTAACCTTAACCTAACTTAATTCTTTGGAGAACACAAATCCCAGTACCGGTTTTACCCCACATATTTAGGAATTATCGTCATAGGAAAAAAATCTCTATCTAATAAGAATTTTCAGATGAGATTGTTTAGAATTCTGTTGGTTAGTGGTGACGACTGTTCTAATCCACACTTGAAATATTTAAAAATCCTAATACCGGCCAAATTCCACATATTAGGAGATGGTCGTCATAGCAAAAAATTCTTTATCTACTGAGACCTTTCACATGAGATTGGTTTGAATTCTGTTGGTTAGTGGTAACGAATGTTCTCTAATCCACACTTAAAATATTTTAAAATCCCAATACCGGCCAAACCCTACTTACTTGGGGATAGTCGTCATAGCAAAAAAAATCTCTATCTACTGAGATATTTTACATGAGATTGGTTTGAATTCTGTTGGTTAGTGGTAACGAATGTTCTCTAATCCACACTTAAAATATTTTAAAATCCCAATACCGGCCAAACCCTACTTATTTGGGGATAGTCGTCATAGCGAAAAAATCTCTATCTACTGAGATCTTTTATATGAGATTGGTTTGAATTCTGTTGGTTAGTGGTAACGAATGTTCTCTGATCCACACTTGAAATATTTAAAAATCCCAATACCGGCCAAACTCCACATATTAGGAGATTGTCGTCATAGCAAAACATTCTCTATCCACTGAGACCTTTCACTTGAGATTAGTTTGAATTCTGTTGGTTAGTGGTGACGACTGTTCTAATCCACACTTGAAATATTTAAAAATCCCAATACCGGCCAAACTACTCATTTGGGGATAGTCGTCGTAGCAAAAAAATCTCTATCTACTGAGATATTTTACGTGAGATTAGTTTGAATTCTGTTGGTTAGTGGTGACGACTGTTCTAATCCACACTTGAAATATTTAAAATCCCAATACCGGCCAAACTCTACTCATTTGGGGATAGTCGTCATAGCAAAAAAATCTCTATCTACTGAGATATTTTACGTGAGATTAGTTTGAATTCTGTTGGTTAGTGGTGACGACTGTTCTATTCCACACTTAAAATATTTAACAATCCCAATTCCGGCCAAACCCCACATATTAGGGGATTGTCGTCATAGCAAAAAAATCTCTATCCACTAAGACCTTTCACATGGGATTAGTTTGAATTATGTTGGTTAGTGGTGACGACTGTTCTAATCCACACTTAAAATATTTAAGAATCCCAATTCCGGCCAAACCCCACATATTAGGGGATTGTCGTCATAGCAAAAAAATCTCTATCCACCAAGACCTTTCACATGAGATTAGTTTGAATTCTGTTGGTTAGTGGTGACGACTGTTCTAATCCACACTTAAAATATTTCAGAATCCCAATTCCAGCCAAACCCCACATATTAGGGGATTGTCGTCATAGCAAAAAAATATCTATCTACTGAGACCTTTCACATGAGCTTGGTTAGAATTCTGTTGGTTAGTGGTGACGACTGTTCTAATTCACACTTAAAATATTTAAGAATCCCAATTCCGGCCAAACCCCACATATTAGGGGATTGTCGTCATAGCAAAAAAATCTCTATCCACTAAGACCTTTCACATGAGATTGGTTTGAATTCTGTTGGATCGTGGTGACGATTGTTTTAATCCATACTTAGAATATTTAAAAATCCCAATACCGGCCAAACCCCACATATTTGGGGATTGACGTCATAGTAAAAAAATATCTATCCACGAAGACCTTTCACATGAGACTTGTTTGAAATCTGTTGGAGGGTGGGGACGTTTCTTCCCATCGTCCTTAGCCTTCAAGAGGGACCAAAAGTTGGTTATCTTTTCGTTTTTGTACGTGTAGGCAGCTTTGCCATACAATGTGACGATTTTAACATCCACTGTAATTCATTTACTGACGAAAGAAATAATAATTGGATGTTACAGTTAAGTTTAACATTATATTCTAGGAATATAATGTTAAACTTGGCTTAATTTGACAATAAGAAGAACCTATTTAAGTTCTTCTGAATGTAACTACAAGCTATGTATCAACAACAATAATATGATTTCCTTGCCTTTCAAAAAGAACAAACTCCTGCCAAACAAGCTGTCGGTCTCAAAGGTACGGTGGTCGAGGAAGTACTCAAAGTCTTTGATAGTGATCTTCTTTACCAGTTCGACATCCCGAATCATCACAGCCTCATTCAAGAATTCGAATCTGCCTACAAACCTGAAAAAACAGGAACTTTGAGTGCATATGAATTTGAGATCCTGCTCCAAGGTTATAGAAATAAAGGCGAGCATGGTAATCATGAGGGAAGTACTACGCAACCAAGACTATGACAGGACTAAAATAGATACAAGAGCTGTAATCGCTCATTGTTTAATTGTAAAACACACACTCGTTAGAAAATAGAAACTGATATGATAAGAGCTTTATCTTTTCTGGCTCGAGGAGCGACGCGCATGGTAAAAGCTATTGAAGAGTTTTAATTGCAGCCAAAAGACTCCAACAATGTATTTATAAATCTCATGGAAACTATAATTATAGGATTTTTTTTATTATATTGTGCACCAGACTCGTTACGCTATAATAGGTATAATGTTGTCTTGGCCCTAATATTGGGTAGAACTTTACTCTCCATCCTGCAGTGGAGAAAAAAGTTAGTAGTATGGAGATTCTTGAATTGAAATTGAGAACTAACTATAAATAATTTACTGTGATTAAAAAATTGATCCTCAGCAGTTATCTGTCTGTCAGCCCCGTAGCATGCCCCTGATAATAGACGATAATTATGATAATAATATTCCTCACCTTTCTTCAGGGAATCTGTTGTACAAATTACGGAGGTCATAAGCATAGTGATCAATACGGAAAATGACCCTTGTCATGTTGCCCAGGAGCGGGATTGGTTTGACGTGCTTAATCCCATATCGGTTAAACTTTGAGTAGAGCTGGCGGAGATACAGCACCACCACGGCAATCAGAACAGCCACCCAAATTAGCAAGATTATCATTGTCTGGAATATAATAAATTGATTGTAACCTGTCTAGGAACAATAAAAAAACAATTGTGAAATGGTGCTGTGTAAAAATGTCCCAAAATAACAAAATTGAGAAATGATTTCTCCGACACTCTGGAGATTTTTTTTTTGAAACAGTTGAATTCAAATTAAGACGTTATAGAGCGGCGCCATACTTATATCTTGGATACCCAATTGGAGTTGATTAATTAAATGAAGTAGTCAGTATTTTTGGTCACGTAATGTCATTCAAGGACTAATCTGATGTACTGTTGTGGCGATTCGGTCTAATGGACGGAAGGTTAAGGTCAGCTCAACAAGATAATTGCGCTAGAGATCTGACAATTTAACAACAATGAATGACTTGGTACGCGCGATGATAGTCGCTCAGTCTTTATAATTATGTTAAATTGTAATATAATATATGTATATGTTGTCCAACTTCCAGTGTCAATTACAAAGAAAAATCTCTATTGGTTTTATCAGTAAATAGTAAGATAACTGATGTTTTCTGCTCGATACCTACATACTTTGATTTTTTTATAATATTTAGATACAGAAAAAATATGGCATACCCTTCCATCACGCCTGTATTCCCCAAAGGGTTATGCAGAAGTGTACTAATAGGGGGTGAGCCTACTGCTATTAACTGGGCAGTTTTACTCTATACTCGTTTTGCATTTGCATCATACAAATTCTATAATAAGTATCTAATTTGTATGGTGTATTGGAATGTGAATCTCTTTCTATCATAAAATTTTAATGCTTATAATGTCCTTATTTTTTTAACTGATTTTAATGTTGTTTTTGTTTTTCCGGCTTTATGGTCAACTTTTTTGTAAGGCCAGGTATTACCAAAATTCAAGTAAACTTCCAAAGTCTATCGAGCCCTGAGCCGCGTGTCCAAGCCGTACTTGGTTTTAAACACTAATTAAAAAAAAATCAATATGAAGCCTATGTCAAACGACTTAGGTACACGTAAATCAAAATCAATTGTATAAAAAATAAGTTATCTTACTAATACATTAAATCCTGTTACAGGTCAATGGCACCACAACAAAAACACTGTTTGTAAACAAAGTACTGCGCAGTATCAACGTGTCGTTCAGTTCACTGACAGATGTACTCTGAGTGTTAACTCTAGTGATACGATATACAAGAAATATATGTAGCATCATTAGGTATATTGTCATTCGGTGTACATAATACAGGCTGACCACTTATATGTGATTCAAAGATTTTTTTCAAACGTACTATAAATTATTGCTCTTACATTGCGTATCATTAAATAATCTTCTGCATCATAAATTTAAATACTTATATTTTATTTCAATTAGACCATGTGTAAGATTAAAGAGTATTAGAATAAAAAGGGTAGCTATAACTAAGTAGCATAAGTTCTGTAATTCGTAGGAAGAAGGCTACAGTGCGAATTTTTTCTCCCGAACTTTTCCCAAGTATATTGGGGTTGGCTTCCAGTGGAAACAAATGCGGCTGAGTATCAGTATTTTACACTGTTTAAGTGAATGATAAGGATTTATTAGTACGCACAGAAATCAGAAGTACGAAGTGCACATGGATTCAAAGTCAAGTTCTATTATTTTGCAGGTCATGGTCGCATCAGGTGCGACTGATTCAAACCA
Source organism: Acronicta psi (assembly GCA_946251955.1). Classification (NCBI taxonomy): domain Eukaryota; kingdom Metazoa; phylum Arthropoda; class Insecta; order Lepidoptera; family Noctuidae; genus Acronicta; species Acronicta psi. The sequence continues at coordinate 14,250,376 of OX276477.1, forward strand.
TAAGACCCTTAAAAACTATAAAAAATATTGTGTTGCTTACAGAAGTGAATTAACTTATTGTTATTCTTCGTCTCATCTGTATTAGATACCGTAAATAGTGTAGCCTTTTAAAACTTTTATAATAAATAATATAAACAACAATCGGTTTATGATTGTATAAAAATACTATTTTAATTTCATATAAAACACTTTTCAAATTAGTCACACCTTCATCACCATCTCGTTTTACAGTATGTCTTTAATTGTTGTATAAATATTTAATTATAGCAATTTTATTAAAACATCACATTAGTACTTTTAAAATAATAATGTTTTAACATTTATCTTACCTTTACCTTTATAACTAAATAATAATTCATTTTTGGAAAGGGTTGCCTACATTAAAATTTATTTCATTTTATGACACATTAATCAGTCAATTTATTAATTCCTTATTTGCTATCGTACAAGTAATTACAGTAATTCTCTTCAATAAACTTTGTCATTTCCTATTTCCTAGCTCTAAACCTAAGCCAATGTCCGCCTTCGAGCCTAATGTTAAAGGTGTCCTTGGAGAGCTTGGCAGGTATGCAGGTCCTTTCACAGGGGGAGACTTCCATGTGCTGCAGGATCTGGTACGTCATGACCTTTACCTCGCAGAGAGCAAATCTTGACCCTAAAGAACAATTAAACATTATGATTAAAATAATAAATAACTTAATTTTTTTAAATCATTTTAAAATGATTTTAATTTCTTCTACCAAGAAAGTTTAATGAGGCGCTTTTTCCAAAACTTGCACACCAATATTTGAGGGCACAGAGAACGGGGAACGAATATCACTTACTAAAAATCTTTCTTATCAAGTTCCTGAGCTAACATTTATATAATGCTGTAGCTACAAAATAAGAATCATGTTAGAATTAAATATAATAATGCAATAACAATAATCGCCTTAGTAGTTACTCATTTAATATTAACATAATTGATACAGTTGGCACAGTTAATAATATTATGAATGATGGGCTTACCTATACAATTCCTTGGTCCAATACCAAAGGGCATGTAAGCAAAGGGATTGATTTTGTGCTTGTTTTCTTCAGAGAAGCGCTCAGGGTCGAACTTCTCCGGGTTTGGGAAAAACTGAGGGTCGCGGTGAAAAGCAAATGCTGGTATTCCAACACCCACTCCTTTGCGCAACTGAAAAAATTAATGCTTAAGTGGTTCTTCACAATATTTGAAATTGTTTATAAAACTTGGGCTATAGGATACTTTATTTATTTGACGATGTTACATAAGCAACTAACCGCATCTGCTAGGGACTCTAGCCCCTCATATCTGAACAGATGATGTACATATTGTGAGTTTATAGGTTTCAAAAACAAATCCAGGCACTTCCAAGAAATCATCCAAAATAAAAACTTACGATAAAATCCCTTTCAGCTTTATCGTTAGGTTTTCCTAAATTGTAATCTTTAGTGCAAACCCTGTCCAGCGCGATAGCCGGTGGCCACAGACGTAGGAGCTCTGTAAAACCAAATTTATGATCAACGTTAAAAAGATCTTCAACTAACAGATGAGCTTCAATTGTTTGATGATTTAGATACTCTTTTGAAATAAAATTATAAGATAAGAACCTAGCGACAAAGTTAAGTTATTCAAGTAAAATTCTATTTTTAATTTATCATGAGCTGATTACCTGACACAACCATGTCCATATACGTCATATTCTGTATGGAATTGTAGTCAAACTTGCCGCCATTTTTAGCATCGTTTTCCTTTATCTCTTGTGCCAGACGCTCCTGCACATCAGGGTTCACAGCCAGTTCATACAGCAAAAACGACATCGCAGAAGAGACGGTCTCAAACCCAGCAATAAAGAATAGCACCGCTTGAGCAATCAGATCATCATCGGTCCACTCTTCAAAAGAGAATATAAGTTAAAAAAAAATTGCAATCCATCTTGGAATCTGTGCCTCGACCATACATTTTTTTCACTAGATTCGCTAGCGAAGCAGTAAAATATTTGTATGGAAAACCCTCGGAGCGCCTCTAGCGGTTACGTAAGGAACTAAAATCTGCTATGAGATAACAGCGTTTCGATTCGTAAAAAACCTATCGAAAGCCATTCGATAGAACTCATGGTTGAGGTACTGGGTTTGATGTTACGAGTACATAATATATGTAACGTGTTTGCCACTACTGTAGTATCATCACTTATTGTTTATGTAATAAAAGCTAAGCCAGGTATTATCTTCCCCTGATATATAATACTTATTTTTTGTTTTAGCTTCACGCTTTGTAAATGAGAAAAGTCTTTAGACATATATTTCAAGCCTGCTTGCTGCTGCTGCTGCAGCCTTGCAAACTGAATTTTATTTCCTTTAAAAAAAATCTATATTGGATTTTACAAATGTTTGTAGATTGTTTTTTCATACTTGTGTTAGTATCCTTAAACTATTGTATCAGATGTAACTGTAAAAAACCAAAATTTAAAAGAGTCACCATGGAGTTTCTTGCCGGTTTTTCTCCATAGGAAACGACTAATTTGGAACCTTGCACCTAGTTTCGACATTTCATAAGTTCCTGCAAAAGGTCTATGTGAAAATAAAACTATTTTGATTTTGATATCTCTCAGAGCCATCACAAATATCACGAGTGTTGCCGTTGATCGATGTCTTTAATACAATTAAGAAGATATTCATGGTGTACATACATTGCTTACTAACCCAATTATTTTTCAACATCGAAATTACTTCATTACATAATATGTAGAAGCTAGTTAGGAAACAAATGCTTGGATAATTTATTTTCACTTAATGACATATAGCAACTGTATACCTACTACCTGCTATTATTGAAGTATTATGTCTCATTGGACATGACCACAAAGTTAGATCCTATAGCATGCAATGTGATGTGAAGTCCAATCACAGATATTTAGTTACTGCTCCCAGTATTCAACACTTGTATGTTTTTGATGTGTTGTTTTTAGTTATTATTATTGAAACATACGGATATACCGGTGGTAATAAAAAATAACCTTTGGTCAAGGCCGAAGGTTATTTTTTATTAACACCGGTTGCGCACTAATGATTTCGTTGCAAATATTTTGATACTGGTCCCAGTAATCGGTACCTAACTAATTTAATTATTTTATGGAACGGGCTAAACTGTAATTTATGTACCAAAAACTAATAATTGGTCATTATGACTAAAGAAGTATTATTATAATAACCAGTTTTTTTATTTATTGAAGTAGGTAATCTAACTTAACCTTCGCCATTTAATTCATTTATACTTTTTCCTAAAAAAATACAAACCTCTATTGATTTCTTTCTGTCCAACTGAAGATTCTTCTACTGTAGCAAAACCAGCAGTCGTGTCTTTGGATTTTATATCCTCGTGGGTCAGTTTGCCTGGAAAAAAATCAACAATTGAGAAAATTTTGCTAACAGCCTTATTCTATATTATTTTATTATATTTAAAACTACAGTGGGTTTTGTTTTTTTTTAACGTTAATGCAAATAGTTTTGTACCTTTCTTAGCTTCCATGAGCAGGTGAATCATATCAGGTCTGATGATATGGCGCAGCTCTCGGTCCTTCATAGTGTCTAAAACCAAGTCTCTAAAGAATTTCTTGGTGATATCAGACATAAAATCCAACTTGAAGAACTGGAAAAAGAAAGGTTTCAATTCAAAGAAGTGTTTTTCATTTTGTAAAAAATAGTGGGCTAAATATTTACTTATTTACTAAAGCAAAGTTGAAAATCTCATATGAACCGTTTATATTTCATCCTAAAAATTAAAATCCGTAATCCTAGACTTACAAACTATGAACAAGTCTTTTTATACCTTTCTAATAATAAAGCAGAAACGGGTATCAGTACTTAGCTGCATCAAACATCTTTTTACTTTCATTGTTACAAGTTACAGTTGTTAGATGTCACCACTAATGTAAAAGTTTGATGGCGGGTCTTGTCCATTCGTTACTAATCTGACCGTGACCTTGGGGCGTGTTCAAAGACATCAGCCGTGTCACCTACTGTATTCATTTCCATGATATTATGTAATGGTAGCTCTCCACACACAAACTACAATATTGTCGAGCAAATTCCATCGAACATACGGCTTAGTAAAAAAAAAATACTAGATTACAATTTCAAATTTACTCAAATCGAAGCAACTGCAACGTCAAGCATGTCCGCTCAAGGATAATTATCCACCATTACAAGTAGGTACTTACAAGTTTAGCATATAAACAATACAACAAAATTCATGTAATAGTCCGGTCTATTTAAGCCTAAAATCAGGAGGAAGGTTACATAAATTCCCATAAAGCTGAATATTGGCATAGTTGTTCAAAACATCATTATAAAGAAAATCTCAAAAGTCCTCATCGTTCCGAGGTGTGCTAAAAATTTGGCACGGGGTCAAAGGTCAAAAAAATGAGTTTTTTGCGATTTTTAGCGAAACGGTGAGTTTTTTCGCAAAATTACCCCAGTACAAAATTGTAGATCACAAAATTCTCTACAAAAAATATATCAATAATTTTTTTCCTAAAAGCCACCATTTTGGAGATATAACGTTCCGAAAAGTTGGATCAGTCGTAATCCCTCTATTTTGCACACGTACGCCACATATGAAAAATACGCGTAATAAAAAACAAGTCAACTTAGCTTCTCTTCCTCCAACCTCAGTAGCTGCTCATCAACATCTGTTTCGGGTATATTACCAAGTTCAAGTGTGGCTTGGTAATCAGCTGGACCCTAAAGACTGGGGTTGGAAGTTGATCGACAATACACTAGAGCCAGTTCAAACTTTACTTCCACCAGCACCTGAGAAACTTCTCAACACAATATTTTGCAACTGCAAGAAAGGGTGTAGTGCAAAATGTGGTTGCAGAAAAGTTGGACTGTTTTGTTCCCTGGCATGCACACACTGTCAAGGCGGATCATGCTCGAATGTTGAGTCACCAACTCTTGAAGATTCGTTTGATACCGATCAGGAATCGCTATTGGGGCAGTTTACGTGTGAAATAGAACAAGAAGAAGAAGAAGAACAAGAGGATGAACAGGAAGAAGAAGGAGAAGAAGATCAAGAAGAAGAAGAAACAGAAATCTTGGACAGTTATGAATCAGACGACTAACTTTTTATTTTAAGTATTTTATTTAATTACACCGCCGTTGTTTTTGCCCACTATAATATATAATATTATTTTGCAATAGTTTTAAAACATATAAAATCTCAGCAGACCCGTGGAATAGGCCTACTGGGGAAACCACGTTAAAAAAAACGCGCTTTGTACACTACCTCATAGGTGGCGTGGAAACGTGTGCAAAATAGAGGGATTACGACTGATCCAACTTTTCGGAACGTTATATCTCCAAAATGGTGGCTTTTAGGAAAAAAATTATTGATATATTTTTTGTAGAGAATTTTGTGATCTACAATTTTGTACTGGGGTAATTTTGCGAAAAAACTCACCGTTTCGCTAAAAATCGCAAAAAACTCATTTTTTTGACCTTTGACCCCGTGCCAAATTTTTAGCACACCTCGGAACGATGAGGACTTTTGAGATTTTCTTTATAATGATGTTTTGAACAACTATGCCAATATTCAGCTTTATGGGAATTTATGTAAACTTGAATGTGTAAATAGACCGGACTATAAACGGAAAACTTACACAGTAAAACATGAATCAAAATGAACACAAACTTTTGATTGTAAAACCGAATTGAACTTAATAACATTGATGTGTCCGAGTATGTCATTCATATTATTAACTTTCAAAAGTGTTTAAAGTTACATTGCATTGAGTGCAACAACCTCAGTGTGTATTGGACAGAATTAAAATTTAAATGTTTTATACTTACTCTAGCTATTTTCGGTGCATTAATGAGAATGAAGAAAATAAGCATTTCCCGGAAATTGAAGGTAGATGTCTTCTTGCCCATCGCGTAGAACTGGTTTTCTACGTCGTTGTGGGAGTCCACTTTCAGGCCAAAGGCGCAGGAGGCTATTACGTCATTGGCGTAACGTGTCGTGAGGTCCTTACAGTCCACGTCTATATAATCGGCTGCGGAATAGCCAGAGATCAGATTAGCATCGTGATTTACGATATCATAAATAAACAAACGAACCATGGACCAACCAGGACCCAAATTAAAAGAAAGAAGGTTTTCTAATTGTCAATCACTATAAAATTGCTCGCATTGTTCAAAATAAACTCACTTCCTGATTCCTTTATTCTTCTTTTGAGTGATCCTATCATTTGATCACCGACCTCTACCATGAACGGCACCATCACACGGATCTTGGAGCTGGTGAACGCTGGACTCAACGTGGAGCGCATGTCCTTCCATTCTTGACCTGATTAACAGTACCAGAAACATTTAATATACACTGACTCATTACTCTATTGGTTGTGAGCACAACTACTGAGCAAGAGGTCCTCGGTGTTAATTGAGTTTTTCTGTGAAATTTATTCTTACTAGCACCAGGAGTTGGGATTTGTACTCGGTTAATTGTGCGGAAGAAAACAGTGTAATTGACTAATTTTAAGGATAATAGCAAATATTATATAAAGTGTGGTTTCTACAATCTACATACCTTCCAAAGATATCAAGTTTCTTGAGAAGAAGGAATCACTGGCGTTGAAGAATGAGCGGTGATCAAGGAAGTAGTCGAAATCTTTGACGGTAATTCTCTTCACCAGCTCGATGTCTCGGATTATGACCATCTCGTTCATAAACTCAAACCTACCTACGAACCTGACGAACAAAATATTTTTGAAACACTTCAGAACCTTGATTTACGTCGTAATCTTTTAGGTTACTAGCTGTTTTGAATACAAGTTTTTACATAAATAGACAGTATAGTAATAGACAGTTATAGTAAACGAGGGAAGATGAGGAAGGTTGACCTCACCATCATAGAGAGTAACTAAATTGTTCACAATTCTTTCATTCGAAATAATTGCTTTTCTATTGTGTGTGCTAATTAATAAGGTAAAGTAGATACCTTTCTTCGGGGAAACTCTTGTACAGTGTCATCAAGCTGTCAGTGAAATGCTCCATGCGAAGCATCAGCTTGGTCATGTTCCCCATCAGCGGCACTGGCTTGAAGTGCTTGACGCCATACCGGCTGAACCTGGAGTAGATCTGACGGAGGTACAGCACCACCACGGCGATCAGGACCACCAACCACACGAGAACGAGTATCATGATCTGAAACAGATAAATATTTTTAATGATGATAAGAATTAAATTGAGCATGTCGAGAGAATGGATGAACGGCGACTAACAAAAGAGATTTATTAATAATTTCATCAGCTCAGCTATTCAACTAGTACATAACACAAATGCGTTAAGAAATGAATACTTAGCGGATGAAAATTTGGCAATGTGGTGGTGCAACTCCAGACAAATTAAGTTCAAATGTACAAAAAGTGCGTTACGTAATTTGTACAACAATTTAAACAATTGATTTTATTGTCTCGATAGGAACTTACTCACACTTACTAGATAAATATCAAGTGCTTACTCTTTATGCGTGTGCATGCAAATTCTACCTGTATCATAATCAACCCATTAACTAGGTACACTTACTTCCTTCAATGATTTCGTCTTGGTATTTGATATCACGATAGTAACAAATGTTTTTAAAAGTAATCGCTATACGATTACCTATATCTACTATGTAGATCAATGAAGTGAACCTACTGTAGGTGGCTAGTGGCTACCTACTTTTATTTGTTATTTACTTCGAAGATAAATAAATCTGTTTCATGCGACTATAAACACTTATTTGGAGACCGTATTTCGGAAAACTAATAAGGCATGTCATGCCTAAAAATGTATTTGGGAATAATTGTAAGGGTAAAACATTATTCGATAAAATATTATAAAACTTATCCTATCAAAAACATTTAATCGCGCCAAGTTTAAAGATAAAATTCACCAAGTTTGTCATCCATTGGTGTGGGCTTCAGACTTCAGACAATAACTTAGAGTTTTTATATCATTTTTTTTTTAAACTTGCTACAAAAAGAGATGACGGCTTTACATAAAAATTTAGAAAACCCCCGACACGGAATTTAATTTGCCATTTTGTGGTGGCAGCCATCTTGGATTTGAAATTTATCATGGTGTATAGTATTCATGGTTGTTAAGCCCTTTCATTTGATACCCATATTGAGGGAGTTGTGAAAAAATTACATATTTTTTCACAACTCCCTCAATATGAAAAATGGAATAATATATAAAAAATGCAATATAAAAAATGCAATATGGAGTTGTGAAAAAATTACATATTTTTTCACAACTCCCTCAATATGGGTATTCGCTATTTTGTGGCGGCGGCCAGCTTGGACCGATTTTCATCAAACATAGCTAAGAACACTCCCGACTAATTCACCTTTCAAATAAAAAAACAACATCAAAATCGGTTCATCCGTTCGGGAGCTACGATGCACAGACACACACACACACACACACATAAAGACACGTCAAACTTATAACACCCCGTCGTTTTTTCGTCGGGGGTTTTAAATAGTCCTAATTTTCTCAAACACACATATTAACCTATTTAACTCGACCTATGTCAAATGCCATATACACATGGATGATATGGATGAATAAAATTCTATAAAAAAATGTTTAACATCCTTACTCTTATCTACCAACCCCAAATCCTGTTACAGGTCAATCGCTATATCGCACAATAAAAAAACAAACACTATTTATAAACAAAGTACTGCGCAGTATCAACGTGTTGTTCAGTTCACAGATATTCTCTGAGTGATACTCTATACATAGCTACAAAATATGATAATGTTATCAACTGTACAAATTTTGTGTTTATATAGGCTAATCACTTTGAGTTTTAAAGTTTTTTCAGACTGATTTCAAACGTACTTTATCATTACTCTTAAATTGCGTATCGTTGTTCGATTTAGGACGGCTTAGTCCCTACAAATACAGGTTAGCATTGGCGCCTGCAGTGATCAGTCCGTGGATGGGTGATCATTCTTGACACAACGAGACTCCTCGGAGAGCACGTAAAGCCATCGGTTTCACTTGTCAAACGAACACCTAAAATAATCATAAGTCGTAGCCAGAAGTCCAAAAAACCTGAAAACCTGCGAATATTAGTATTGCCCAGAAATTGGATCGTGGTTGTGGAGGTATACTAGCAGTCCTTTCGAGTAAAATATTGATATTCGACCGCATCTAGTTCGACTGGAAGCTCACCCCTACATGGTTCGGCAAAAGATAGGAATAAGCTGATCCCTTTTCAATAAAAACAAAATTATATAGGTATTTATAGACTTTCTTTTATTTTCATACAAAACACCGTTTAAATTAGATACCTTATCACCAATTCACCATCTGTCTCGTTTTATAGTATGTCTTTAATTATCATAAAAATATTTATCGGTCATAATACTAACTAACCAGTAATCTCAATTAATCACAAATCTTGAATACTGCAGTGACGTAAAAGAAATACAAGTAAAGCTTAGTATACCTTAAAACAGCGCTTATTGTCTTAACATAATTATATCTATTTTAATATATTTTTACACCATCCATTAATTAATTAATGAGTAATTATAGTCATTCCCTTCAGTAATCTTTGTCATTTCCTATTTCCTGGCTCTAAACCTAAGCCAATGTCCGCCTTCAAGCCTAATATTAAAGGTGTCCTTGGAGAGCTTGGCAGGTATGCAGGTCCTTTCACAGGGGGAGACCTCCATGTGCTGAAGGATCTGGTACGTCATGACCTTTACCTCGCAGAGAGCAAATCTTGACCCTAAGGAAAAATTAAATATGATTAAAACAAAGGAAGTGCAATAGAAAATTATTTTCAGACAGTTTAACATTTCTTATTAAAAAATCTTTCTAATCAGTTACTGAGCGATAATTTTTATAATCTGATAGAATAAGAATCACGTTAGAATCGAATTATAATATATTCACTCTAACAACTTATTCAAGTGGCATAATTGATATAATTGCTGCAGATATGAGAGATAGTGTTAAAGATAGTGACGCTAATAATAACGTACTCACCTATGCAATTCCTTGGTCCAACACCAAAGGGCATGTAAGCAAACATATTGATATTGTGCTTGTTCTCTTCAGAGAAGCGTTCAGGGTCGAACTTTTCTGGGTTGGGGAAGTATTGAGGGTCGCGATGAAAAGCAAACGCTGGTATTGCGACACCTGCTCCTTTGCGCAACTGAAATAAAAAAAATACGATCACATTCACCACTAACAAGTTTTCATTTAATTTGGTCACAAATTCAACCAGTGCATTCATTCAAAATTAACAGCTTATTACAAAGGAATAGTATTTAAAGAAAGGAGGTCATCGAAATCGGCCCAAATGATGTACCGAAGGTACACGTATTGGAAAACATACCCTGTATTACACTGGTAACTCTAGTCGTAGTCGTAGTCGTAGCCCTTTACAGCGTCGTAGAGTTCCAAACAGGTCTTACCACCTGCTTGGAACCCTATTATAGATTCGATTAAATCTAAATCCAAGCCTAAAAATGCAAGACCGAAGGATACGGTGAGCTCGTTCTGCGTGAATCGGATTGCCAACAATTAACAAAAATGTAGGGTAGCTGTTAGTAATTGAAACGTCAAGACGCTTACCACCTTAGTCACCCGTGACCATGGACGCTGTACAGAGTCCGAAACGTCGGGATTAAAATAATATCAATATAACGCGATAAAATCCGTAAAAAGTAGTTTTATTTCAATGTCTAGTATTCGCGTAAGTGTCAGAAATCAACTTGACAGCTATCTGCTGTCAGTGTCAGTTTTGGAATGTCAAGTGAACGCCATTAAGGCACAATAATATCAGTTTCATAAAGATTTCATGATAACTGTCAACTTAACAGCTGTCATGTACCTCCGGTACAAATTTGGGCTGAGTTGTATGGGTATTTGTTGTCCTACTTTATAGTATAACTTACGATGAAATCCTTTTCAGCTTTATCGTTAGGTTTTCCCAAATTGTAATCCTTAGTACAAATTCTGTCCAGAGCAATACCCGGTGGCCACAGACGTAGGACCTCTGTGAAACAAAAATTATGATGAAGTATAAATAGATCTGGTGGTAACAAAGCACCTGCAATTGGTTGATGATTAAGATAATCTTTTGAAATTATAATCCTCCGAGGTGTACGAATAAAATTGACTATTTTAAATTTAGCATTGTTCTTACCTGATACAACCATGTCCATGTAGGTCATGTTCTGTACGGAGTTGTAGTCGAACTTGCCACCATTTTTAGCATCATTTTCCTTTATTTCCTGTGCCAGTCGCTCCTGCACATCGGGGTTCAGAGCCAGTTCATACAGTAGAAATGACATAGCAGAGGAGACGGTCTCAAACCCAGCAATAAAGAACAGCACCGCTTGAGCGATCAGATCATCATCGGTCCACACTTCAAGACAAAACAATTAAAATTAGATAAAAATAACTTTAATGCCTATCTGCTCATGTAACAACGACAATAACTTCCTATTTATGTGCTTTTAAGAAATTGTCTAGGATAATGTAATTATTTATTAGTGGCATCATCCATATTATTATTTTACTATTATTTCTTATTAATTAATACACTTCACTGTTCTCGACCACAACCCGAGGTTAAATCTTGTCACGCAATGTGAAGTTCAATCATAGGTATTTAGTTACTACTTCCAGTAATTTAACACTATAATATGTTTTTGTTCAAACATCCTAGCCAGGTGATTGAACATTGAACAAAGGTTATTTTTTATTTTAATACGAATCCGGTATTATGATTTCGTTGCAAATATTTTGAAACCGGTCCCAGGTACTGGTGTCCGTACTACCGGTTACTGGGATCGACCAGATATATATCATATTAAATTATTATTAATTATTATATTATATTTTTTATGGAAAGGATTATGGCTTATCAAAACTAATATAATCTCGCATTAGTTTTTTTTTTCAAGTCTATGGCACGAATATTCTAAAAATTTATTATATTAGCCCAAAACTTGGCAACTTCTACAGCGCTGTCAATCGGTAGAAGTCCATAGAAGTCGCTTTGACTGCAGCTTTTAGGCTAAAATAATATTTTTACGGCACTGGTTTTGACGTTATTACGGCATTTTTCTTTAATTCTTAATTAATTATATTAATTATTAAGTTCTTAATTACTTAAGACTCTCATTGTCAAATTCAAACTTGTTTTTGAAATATACAAACCTCTATTAATTTCTTTCTGTCCAACTGAAGATTCTTCTACTGTAGCGAAACCAGCGGTCGTGTCATTCGATTTTATATCTTCGTGAGTCAGTTTTCCTGCAAAAAATATATTATTGAGTTTTTCAGTAATTAATTTTACTTTTAATGCGAATGATTTTATACCTTTTTTGGCTTCCATGAGCAGGTGAATCATATCGGGTCTGATGATGTGGCGCAGCTCTCGGTCCTTCATAGTGTCTAAAACCAATTCTCTAAAGAATTTCTTGGTGATATCCGACATAAAATCTAATTTGAAGAACTGTAAATAAGAAACATTTTCAGTTTAAAGAAAGGAGTGTTTCTTCATGATCTAGGAATGAGTAAATATACCTATGGGAAAAACTTATTTTATTGATGCGAAGTTAAAAATGGAGCCCGATGAACCATTCATGTTTTACATTTATTGTTGCTTCTGTTATAAACAGAATATCATGAGATCCTAATTTATCATCAGCCCGTATCAGTCCACTGTTGGACGAAGGCCCCTTTGGACCAATACAAAAATGTGTAATCATAGAATCAAACATATTGAACCCTGTCTTTTATAACTTTTAAGATAAATATTTGTGAGGATGTTTGCTACTCTTTCACACAAAAACAAAACGGATTTTGATGAAACATGACAAAATATGGCCTCCTCCTTCATGGCGCGCCATGAAGGAGGCTTATGTCCAGCAGTGGACAACAGTAGGCTGAAGTGATGATGACAAAATATTAGCATCACGTCAGAATAGCACATAGGATATTAAAAGTCGGATGATGCGAGTGAAGCCGCAGAGAACAGTGAGTCAATTATTACTATACTATAATACATTAAATGTACCATATAAAATTAAAAGAAACAAAAAAAAAACTGCGTAAAAACTATTAACTAAAAATCTAAAAACAAGCTCTGTGATGTTGGAAAATTTATTGCAGGCGGGACAAGCAAAGAACAATTTTGTTTATGAACGAACAGCTTGTCCCGCCTGCAATACATTTTCCAACATCACAGAGCTTGTTTTTAGATTTTTAGTTAATAGTTTTTACGCAGTCGGGTTTTTTGTTTCTTTTAATAATTAATTTTATTTCCTTCTTTTTAGTTTATAAATCATCATAGAATCACTAGATAGATCCTAAATGATGATTTAAAATATAAATTGATACAACTAAAGATCGTTTTCAAAATCAGTTCGCACATTAAAGCGTATAAGATCCGCCATATTGATTTTTTAAAAATTTAATGTACCCAGTGACAGTCGTGCCATCAAGACGAATCTAATGAGGTATCATTTATCTAATTCGGTTGAGCCGTTGAGTAGTTACGACCGGACATAGGAACGGACATACATACATACATACATACGCGTCAAACACATAACCCTCCTCCTTCGGCAGTCGGGTAAAAATATAAAGATGTCACCACTGATAGTTTGATTGCTGGTCTCGTACGTCCGTCCGTTACTGATCTGACCGTGACCTTGGAGCCACGTGATTTTGTTATTGATATTTATTGTGTTCAAACACATCAGCCGTGTTACCTACTGTATTCATTTGAATAATAATTTTATGACACTTGTATAATTATTTTTATGTGTATGACATTAAATTCATAATAACCCTCAAAATATTTTTAAGTACTGAGTACTTTAATAAAAAATACAATAATTAGAGCTAGTGTTTGTTTGTAAATTCTACCTAACACTGTCTGAAAATGGCTCTAGTGTATGTATGTGTGTTGTGTATGAGTGTAACCTTAGTGTATCTGAAATGAAAAGTTTAACTTACTTTAGCTACTTTCGGCGCATTAAGGAGAACGAACATAATCAGTATTTCCCGAAAATTGAAGGTTGATGACATCTTGCCCATCGCGTAGAACTGGTTTTCCACGTCGTTGTGGGAGTCCACCTTCAAACCGAAGGCGCAGGAGGCTATTACGTCATTGGCGTAACGTGTCGTCAGATCCTTGCAGTCCACATCTATATAATCCGCTGCGGAATAGCCAGAGATCAGATGAGCATCGTGGTAAATAGATTTTTTAGAGAAAGTTTCACAATTTACAAAATAAAAAGGATAGGTGACATTATTTTAAACTTAGGAGGAGATTTTTGGTGACTGTGTTCACTGTTTGTAACTACCATTATTTAAATTCGTTGGAAAATTGTGACAAAGATTATTTTCACTTACGAATGCAAATTTATTTTCAGTAGAATATTTTCTTTAGAAAAATACTTTTTGATCTGAAGGCACTGAGAAATACTACTCGTAATATTTTTCTAAATAAACTCACTTTCAGATTCCTTTATTTTCTTTTGAAGTGATCCTATCATTTGATCACCGACCTCTACCATGAATGGCACCATCACACGGATCTTGGAGCTGGTGAACGCTGGACTCAACGTGGAGCGCATGTCCTTCCATTCTTGACCTGATTAACAGTACCAGAAACATTTAATTTACATTGACTCATAAGTCGACAGCTTTAGCTTGAGAATCATCCTTAAAATGCTTAATAGCAGCTTGGAATGTCTGGTTGTAACAAATTACTAATACTTTAAATATTTTAAAGCTTAATTTTAATAAAAATCCAGAATTAAAAAAATATAATATTATTTAGTTGCTACTACATACCTTGCAAGGAAAACAAGTTTCTGGAAAAGAAGGAATCACTGGTGTTGAAGATGGAGCGGTGATCGAGGAAGTGGTCGAAGTCTTTGACGGTTATCTTCTTCGCCAGCTCGATGTCGCGGATCACGACCATCTCGTTGAGAAACTCAAACCTGCCTACGAACCTGGCGAGAAGATTTATGAATTGTTGGTGTACCTATGTAGTGTTTAATTATCCTTCCGATTATAACGATTTTTGTATAATAACCCAATAAACAACAAAGCCCCAAAGAGTCATTATTATCTGCGAAATGCATTATACATTTCGCAGGCACCACTAGTATAAAATATTTGACACCACTAGTTAATGGCGGCTCGGAAGTTAGCTACTCGCTGCACATTATCGCACCTCTCACCCCCGCTGTCACATAAATTCGTTACTACGCAGCGACTCGCCTCATGTTCCGAGCCGCCATTCAGTTTGAATCGGACTTAAGGCGAGGCATTGACAAACTATGAATCTGAAATCGGACCCCGCACCGCGCCATCCGCTTACACCCCGCAAATACTTCGTGGTTTGCGATCGTAGGCTCGCGCTGTGGAACAGAGACGTCATAGAGTCGCGCTTACTATCATTATTTTTGTTGCAAGAATATTAATTTGAACAATTATTTTGTGTAATGTTAAATGGATATTTTAAGGGGTTGTTCCCAGAGGTCAACGATTATATAATAATAATAATTAGCTCCAGGACCAGATGGACAAAACAATTTATGGTTAAAATGGCTACGTACTTCACATGCTCGCTTGGTGTCTCAATTCCAGTCACCCTTAGAATCTGGGACGGTACCACCTTCCTATTCTTAACTATTGAAGTGACCCATCCACTCCATAAGTATGGTAGTACTGCGGAACTAATATGAATGGAGTGCGTCTAATGTAAGGCTGGTTTATTACTATCTCAAACATGGCCGCGATAAAGAAAGCGCTCAGCGGCGGCGCGGCGTCGCGTAGGTATTCATCAGGAACCCAAGAATGACGCACCCTTCACTTCACACTTCCCATCACTTGTTTACCGACGGTCTATAGGCTTCTTACATATATTTTGAGAACAAAAAATATTGATAAAAATTCAATTAGGTATGTCTGCGTTTTAAAAATGGATGTAGGAACGTGGTACTAAGGAGCTACTATAGTACGTAGTAGTTGTATGCTAGTCCCGGTAATGTCTACCCGTGTGAAGTTGGGACGGATCGCTAGGAATTAAAAATTACATAATTAAATTAAAATATTGTACCTAACGTTAAATGTATATTTTAAGATTTCTAATTAAAGGTAACATGTCAAAATAGCATGCTAATAAATTTATAAGTCGATAATATAAAATGGTTTACAATTTTCATGGTTGTCATACTGCTGCTATCTACAAAAGATTCTTAAACAAAAATTTTAAATATGGCATCACATACAGTCGTTTCTGGAGCTCATAACTGAGTTATGAGCCGTTTTGTGTGATGATGTGCGTGTATAATTATACTGGTGACCATTTTTAACATACCGAGACCCCTCCGTGCCTCGGTGAGCACGTCGTAAAGCGCTCGTTCCCTGTTGTCAAGGGCTAGATTCCTACAAGACACAAATATGTGTGATGAAAATAATGGTTTGTGTTGGTCTGGGTATTTCTTAAGTATTTTATAAACATATAAAAAAAACTAAGTATTATTTCTATTGTCTAGTGCTCTACTAATTTTGGGACTGATGGTGCTGTATAAAATGTCCCCTAACGAACGAACGAATACAGACAACTATGACAATCGTTAGTGGTGGTCAAAAGCCCAAGAAAGCCTGACAACTTCGAATATCCTTCGAATATTGGTACTGCCCAGAAATTTAGAAGCATATATGTCTGACTGCAGTCACTTCCTGTTCGTGTAAAATATTGGTATTCTGCGGCATTGGTTACATTGGAAGCCTATCCCTACATAATTGAGAAAAAGCTAAGACAGTGATCATTCAGTCGTTTTATGTAATCAGTCACAAAGCTAAGCTTAGGATGTACTAGGTACATCCTAAGGTTGGCTTTGTAGGTAGGTAATAATTTGATGGCAAATGGTTCACCACTTCTTATATGGGGCCTACACCAGCAAACTTTTAGTTACATTAGTAGGTATATCTCAGTTTATCGCCATAACCCTTGACGAATACAGGCGCGGACGTGATATTATGTTAAGTAATATATGTAAATTGGTGTCGTATTCGGTATTTTTTCTTCCTATGTAACCAGAATAAGACAAAATGGTCTACCGTTCCTATTAGGATCACACATTGTTATTAGAAATTCATATTACTTAATAGGCTTAGTTGCAGTGTGTAAAAGTGTAGTGTGTGTAAAAGTGTATAGAAATAGTTTTTATCAGAGTTACCAGAGCTTAAACTTATGTTATTTTTTTTAATGTCTGGGAAGATGCCGTGTTATTTATGTAAATTTAATAAATGCGTGGAATTCGGGCTAACGTTTGGTCCGGTCTTAACCAACTTTCGTCCAGGCAGAGCTCGCAGGCCCAGGTACTTACTTGTACCTTCTAGTTTATATTATTATTTATTAGCGAGTAACGACCTGCCCAGCTTTGCATATTCATAATTGTATATGTTTTTACTACCCTTGAAATGAACCCTTTCAAATTTTTACTTGAGAACCAATTGTGATGAAACGTAGCACAGTTATGTAGTCCTAATGACCTTACAACATAACGGACATCTAAAGGTGACCTGATGATGGAGACGGAAGACAGTCGAAGAAAACCCTTAATGGTTTACAGCAGCTACCTCGTGTTTGAGCTTAATTATTAATTCCATGTTACAACATAATAAACACCTAACGTTAACCTGATGATGGAGATGGAAGACTGTCGAAGAAAACCCTCAATGGTTTAAAGATAGACCACATTAAATAAAGTAACCATTTTTTAAACATTAGAATGGGTATAGTAAGCTATCTTTAAAAGATACACTTATGGTATCGGGAACTTTTTTATAGGCCTATCAAAAAGGAACAATTCTACTATACAGTATTTTTTTATATATCAAAGGGATAAGGCAGCATTTTCCATGAAAGTTCCCAATCGCTTAATTTTTTAGATTTAATTTTGATTTTTTTTACGTTATTGTATGTTGATTTATAGACCTGGTTACCTGAAATACATTGAAAATATATTAAATGTGATAATATTTTTTTATATTCGCATAAGTCCAAAGACGACTCCATTTAGCTTTGTTCTATTTTAACGATTGTCAATTTATAAAGTCCAGTCTAATAAGCATTTACATTGTATAGGCTTCCCGTACACTGAAAGGTCAGCTTATACTGGTCGTGGGAGCTCATCTGACACAGACCCGGCGCTGATAACAGTCCATGGCGGACTGACAGGAGGCATTCTCCATACAAAAACAAGTGCAAACTAGCTTATAGTGGAAAGTCGTATGCGCCAAAACGGTTTTTCTCGTTTAAAATGTAATCTAAAGTGTATTTTAAAAAATCCAATTACCATTTCAAAGAGTCTGTTGAAACTTATCTATACTGAAAATTTGAAGATTTAAATCCGTTCTGTTTCTTCATAAAATGCGAATCCATGTTTTTGAAGAGCTGTCTTCAACATTTTTTTCTCTGCAGTAAAGTTTATCCAATCGTGTTTCTGTACTACAAATTTATAGCTAAAGACATGAATAATGACATATGTAAAAATCAGATCTGTATGTTTTGTAACGGCTGAGAAATATTAAGATCCATGACCCCCAAATCTTCAATGCGTCGTCTTAAGGTACCTTTCTTCGGGGAAACTCTTGTACAGTGCCGTTATGCTATCAGTGAAATGATCCATGCGCAGTATCAGCTTGGTCATGTTCCCCATCAGCGGCACTGGCTTGAAGTGCTTGACGCCATACCGGCTGAACCTGGAGTAGATCTGGCGGAGGTATAGCACCACCACGGCGATCAGGACCGCCACCCACACGAGAACGAGTATCATGATCTGGAAAAATAAAGACAATTGGGCAAGAGAATGGATGAACGGTGACTAACAAAAGGGATTTATTTATAAGGCGAATGTCAGTGAAAACCTTATTAGTGAGGTGCTTCAAAAAGGTCAGGTGGGCAGGTGCGCTGTGCCCGGCGTGTGTATAACGAGATACATGAACGTGGATGAAGCAAAAGAAGTATGAAACACAACAATAGAGCCAGTGACGTTCTGATTACTGAAAAAAGCGTCTGTGTATGTATATCTACTAAAAATATAAGATTCTCATACTAAGATTTGTATCTCTTATGAATAAGTTTTTGCCACAAACACCCAGACTTGCAAAAACTACTTGTAAGTCAAACATGAAGGTTCCGTGCGTGGATCGGCAACCACAGCGTATAGACGCCAGCGATACTATTATATTATTATATCATCTTTTAAATTTTCTTAAAATGCATCTACTGTGTTATCATCTCTGCATCGCCCTAAGGTAGTCTGGTAGAAAATGCCTAATGGCATTAAGACCACCTATGTACCAAATGTGCATAAAGTTTTTAAATAAATAAATAAATACTAGTAGATATCACCCACGCATCGCTATG
Source organism: Acronicta psi (assembly GCA_946251955.1). NCBI lineage: Eukaryota > Metazoa > Arthropoda > Insecta > Lepidoptera > Noctuidae > Acronicta > Acronicta psi. The sequence continues at coordinate 14,269,856 of OX276477.1, forward strand.
TTGAGACCAATATAGCCAGTGAATATACTAGGCATGTAAGTATATAAATGTGTATAGTTAGCGGCCGAATTTTTGCCAATGCAGTTGTAGGTACTACCACATACAAACTAATTTCAAAACTATAAACAGAAGAGATAACACCCTAACAAAATACTCACGTACTAAGTTTTTCAAAAAATATGATTTACAAAACACTAAGTCATGGCCTGAATTTGAAGGGTCTTGAATGCTTTGTGTTTTTAATCACCTCTTTGGGCAAAAAAATATGTCCTAATGCATCACATAACTTGACTCTTCCTGCACATTTTTCCGACATTTGGCCCCTTACCTTCTATTATTTACGAATATATTTTTAAGTATGACGTACCTTTTGAGTTTTCCGAGATAAGGTCACCAAAATAGTGTATATGGTCAACCTCAAGAAACTAGTTTTAAAGTTTGAAGATGGAACAGTGTTGAGGAATCTTTTTCCTCCTGTTATAAACCTGTTTACATAATAGTAAATACACTACACAGGTACTAGTTACATATAAAACTAGGTATAGGTTTGCGGAGTTGCTGATATTCGGCAATATCTGGTTAGACTGGAAGCCGACCCCAGCATAGTTTTGAAAAGGCTATGAGTATAATGAGTACATGTTTGTATTTAATATTTTTTTTAATCACGTCGCTCTTGTCTACATAGTAACCGCTTTTCGGAACATATTGTTGCTATGTGTCTGTATAATTTTAAACCAAATACCACCACAGATGCAGAGGTAGCTAGATTTGAGTCACATTAAATTTACTAACTGACTTGAGTCACATTAAATTTTGTAAACTTTTCTTTTTGAAATCTTTATTTAAACGGTGGTTTTTTAATTATTCGATTCAATAAAATGAAATATGTATTTCATATTTACCAAAACAAGTAATAAAAGAGTATGTACTTGAAAATCAAGGTTGATTTATTAAAGATAATGAGTAGATTGTTTAATTATAATAACATAAAATTCCTTATTCAATCTATTTATGACGTTTGTTGTTATACAAGACACTGATGTTTTTATTTTATTTGATGTAAAAAAATGCACACGCAGAGATCACAAAAAAATAAAAGATTGTTTAATGACATTCATAATAACTTACAATTTGGTCACTACACTGGTTGTAAACATACACTGTACGGTCAACAAAATACTGCGTAATACTAAAACCGGTTTTATTACGGACGTGGCGTCTGTAGCGCGAGCGAATTGTATCTGAGCTTACCGCGCGCGGTTTTAAGCTAATTATTATGTTATCTGTACACGCGTAGTTCTGGCCAGTACTATCATTAAAATCAAGATTAAATAAAAACACCCATTTTTTATATTTAAAGTATTTTTTATAGCGTTCCAAATTTGAAAATAATAACTATGACATCATTGATTGTATTTATGTTATTAAGTGGTAACAAACAAACAGCAGTTGGTGCACCGCTTACTAGTACTACGTACTACGCGGTTGATTTTATTGATTTTTAATGTGGTTCCAACTTTATGATTTTCTCCTGTACCGTGGTGGGTGTGATCACAAACAAATCCTCGTATAAACATTACACAAATACCCTGGAACTACCTGTAGGCCGTATCGGGCCGGAACCAGTGCAATCACAAATCAGTCATCCCTTGTTTGAATTCTGTACTCCCACACTATAATTTCATAAGGATGAACTACTTACGAATTTAAATTCGGCGGCAACCGATGTAAACATTAAATTAAATAACCTCCTTGTGGCGCACTTGGATAAAAAGTAAAAGTTATTCTTGCAATATTTGTGTAAGTAATTATATCATTGTTGCGTCGCGTCATTGCGTCACCCCTGAAACATAGTGCACGCACGGTCCAAGAAGATATAAACGGGTTTTAGAGTGGACATTGAGAATCCCGATGTATCCAGATCTGATTTTATTTGTTTAGTTTGTCACACGTGAAGATAACCTAGTAATAGTATGCAATATTTCAACGTTTTCTTACAGTTTTGGGTATTTCATAAGGCCTACGCAAATGTCTTGCAGATCTGGTATCGTCGTGCGACGTTTCGTTGAGCTCCCTGATGCACACGTCACGCCGTCAGTTAGGACTGGTCAAATCAAAACTGTGGTTCTTTCTTCAAAAGGCCATTTCAGATTTTGCCCTACATTGTTTAACTCGCATATCCGTTATACATATTATACTACGATCGTCTAGACTTTAAAGGAGACCATAATTCGTTGAGTTTGTTTCGGCGTTTTTTTAGAGGTCTTCAGTTACGAAATGCCGGCGCCATCTAGTATTAAAAAATATATCATGACTTGTAAAAGTGTATTTAAATGATAGGTTAGGTTAGGTAGGAATATTTAGAAGAAATAAATATCATTTCATCATATGACTCATAATATTTCAATATCTAAGGCATAATCATATTCGACTACTAAACCAACACGTATCCATAGAAAAAGTAAGGTGTAATGTAAAAACATATAATTTTACACGAGTATTGTCGATGACCGTCCTTGCTAAAGCGGCACAATTATCTTAATTACCTACGATTGTCTGTTGCCGTCTATCAACTGACCTTGTTGACGAATTTGTCTGTCAGTGATAAAAGACCAGTATCCAAATCATTGACCTCTCGTCGGAAACAGAAGAAACAAGCTTCCATCAGAATGCACAATGTATTCTATGTTCTTATGTACAGTCTGTCTTCTTATGTATATTTCTATGTACAGTTCCGGGAACAGATGAAACGAATGAATAGCAGCTTGCAGAATCCTCCATCGGACAACTGATGGGCTTCTGCAAGGCAGCCGGAAGATACGCGACGCCGAACACCAGTGAAAGGATCCACCAAAAATGAGGAACTGGGTGGAAATAAGCCCAACAAGAGGACTGATCGCCCGCCTAGTACCTACCGGCGTCCCCGAATATAATAGACAAATAAAAATAGAGAATCATCATGATCTAAACAATGTAAGTAGCACAGAAGACATAATCCTCACTAATATAATAAATGCGAAAGTAACTCTATATGTCTTTCTGGCGCGCTTTCACGCCAGAACTCCTGAATCTATTTGAATGAAATTTGGTAGGTAAACAGATAGTCTAGAGCCTGAGAAAGGATATATGCTACTTTTTAATACTACTGTAAGGGGTTGAAATAGGGGACGAAACTTATAAGAAATACAAAGACCACGCAGGCGAAGCCTCTGGCGGAAAAGTATTTTATCTATGACTGTAGTGGCAAAAATAGTGGCACATTATTCATAACGTGAATCTGTAATTAATTGTAATCGACTTTGATATTCAACTATCAGTGTTATCAGTGAACGTCTGTAAAATTATACCTAATGTTGATAGAGTGTGTCCTGAAAATGTACTCAATACGATTTTGAAGTCTGTAAAGGATCTTTATCACTTATGATAGTGCAGAGCTCTTTACTTCGAGTACGACGTCAATAGTTACTGAATTGGTTAGCCACTAATTAAGTTTTATTTATACACTATAACTAAACTTAGGATCAATTTGTTGTTGGACTTTCTCAGTAGCAGCTCGGAGTCCGGATTTGTGTCCGGTTGATGGCAATAGGCTCGCCCCCTATTGCATGGGTATAAATAATTAGTTCACATCGACCTTACCCTTCGAGGAATACAAGCTTGTTATGTACATTATAATAATTATTATAATTCTATTAAAGTGTCATTTCAACGCAAATAAATAAAATTTAAATTGTATCAGATACCTAATGGCCAGTGGCCTTTATGAGGAAAATGCTTGTAAAAGGCCGCTAAGTCATAAGTACACTATTATAAAATGTAACACCTTATTTATACACTTAGTACGCAATATATCTTTTGAATTTGAATTTGTTACATTTCAACATTTTAATACAAGGCAATTCACTGATTAGCAACTCACATTGTAGGACCCGAAAAATTAGGAATGGTCGCAAAAAGAGAACTCCCTGTTTTCCTTCAATCATTTCGATTTTTGCATCATCATTGCATTTACCTTGCGTCAGTTACCTGCAAACTTGTTTGTGAATGAGACTGCAACTGGGTATGCACTGGAATTTGCACCTAACAGACATGATGACTTTTAAGTCCTAATTGCTTTAACCATCAGTTCATCCACGACTATAAAGTTCGTTCACCTTTGAAGTACTTATTTAAATTTATCTTATCTTCATTACCTGTGTTGTGCTTTAGTTTATAATTTTTTATATCAATTTAATCGTGAAATTATGTCGCAAATTATTATGACGTCTATAAATATGTACCAATATTTTCAATTCAATATCAATATTTTCTGCAATTATAACGTCAGTTTTATATTTATTGCGAATTTGTCAATAATTATTATGAAATGAATAAAAATCTCTTTATTTTACTACTTATATTTACATCTATGAATGTATCGTAAACTACAAGAAACATTTAAACTTTTTGCTTTGAAACTATTACAAAACACTATTCACAACTGTTACTGTAACTTACCACAATTTTTTTTTAAAGAGTGACTATGGAGTTTCTTGCCGGCTCTTCTCCGTAGGTCCTACTTTTTTGGCACCGTGCAAGTAGTGGGACCTTTCAAAAATAGGTACTTATTTATATGGTCTAATTGAAATTAAAATATTTAAATTTGAATTTGAATAAGGGCCTATTTCACCACCTCTGGATAGCCGCTACCCGCCGGATAAATTAAGAAATGCAACATTTGTATTAACTTATCAATGACCTGTCTTATCAAAAAAAGTCGTACCATTTACACGAAGAAGAAGAATGAGCTGTGAAAGGAACTATTAATTAATCTGTGGTTTAACTCTCATGATTATAGTTTCAGTAATGTAATTAAAATGTATATTAGTCATATTAAATGATCGAATCGAAACCTCATAATTTTGGTCTTCAGAACACAAAGTGTGTCTTAAATGGAAATACGCAATTTGACCCAATCACACGGGACCTAAACATATCGGCGAACTGTGGGTGTACCTATACATGAGTACAACTCTGCCTAACCCTGTGGAATCTAGGCGTGATGGTATATTACCTATATTATGTTAGTTACACTGCAAGACATAGCTGGTTTACTATAGGGAACTATATTTTCTATCACCAAAATTTATATTTGTCATCAAGTTGTATCACCTAATAAATAGATCTATCGCCACGAAATATTTTCGTTCTCAGATAAACAAAAATTGTTCCCAGGTATGAATTATCAAATTAATGTTAATATATGTGTAAAATAAGAGATCGATAACCAATAAAATTATATTGCATTACATGAATATAAACTTCGTTCTTATAATAACAGTTTTGTTACTTAAATAATAGCTCTGTGCTCAGAATGGTAGATCTGTCACCAAATACAATAATATTACTGTACTAGGAGAATTTAGGATGCAAGAGCGAGCGAAGCGAGCTCGGAACTTGGGGCACCCCGACTCGGACAGGTTAGGTTAGAAGGGGATGGCGGGGTCTGCAAGACCCCGCCATCCCCTTCGTGGTTTTTTTTTTTAAACCACCCGGAAGTAGGAGCCCCGCGAAGCGGGGCTCCGTCAACTAAGCCTTATAGCCCAATTTTCTAGTAACATAATATGATTTATTGGTGATCTCTTTAAATTAGTTTGCTTAAATACTTATTAGGACACACCTATTATAATACATACAAAAACATTTATTTGGTACTAGACCTTATATCTTAGGATTTTAGGTGATTTATTGTGGAACTGATTTTGCATTGTTTGGTGACTACATTTTGGTGACAGATCTACTATTTTGAGGACAAACCCTATTATTTAAGAAACACAAAACTAATTAAATTGGTGATAGCTTAAATGATACCCTTTACTATAACTACATGCGTTGATTCACGTCACTGTAAGCTTAGCGACTCTTTAATGACGAATAAGAACTATGACCTAGAGTTTATTAACTTGCAAAACGAGGTTATATTAATTCTGTTATTGTTTTGTCTTTCATTATTTTAGGTTATTTATCTTGGGACATTTTTTACACAGCACCATCTAGCCCCAAACTAAGCAGAGCTTGTACTATGGGACAATGGATAGAGTGTGTCCTGAAATACTAAATGAAACTCATATACTTTTTTTTTGTTGTTAATACATACTTATAATATATAAGAAATATAATGACTACTTCGTTAGTATAGTCACAAGCGCGACTGTCTTGGGTTCGAATCCCGGGTTGAGTAATTTCCCAGTAGCAGCTCAGAGTCCAGATTTGTGTCAGGTTAATGGCAATAGGCTCGCCCCCTATTGCATGGGTATACGTTATTAGTTCACCTCTGCCTTACCCTTCGAGGAATACAAGCTTGTTATGTACATTATAATAATTATTATAATTATATTAAAGTGTTATTTCAACGCAAATAAATGGAAGTGTTATTATTTAAGTGGAAGTGTGTTTTATTTGGACACTACTAATTAAACTTAAATATAAAAGATATTTATTCAATTGTATTCATACTAAATAGTTAAACGTTCTAAGCGACCAGTGTTTGATTGTATTATTTTTAAGTTAATCTAAGTTCTCATGTAAGTGGCTTATGTGTCTTTTTGAGAATAAATTCTTTAAACCTAAACCTAAACCTAAACTGATTTCTGACAATTGAATGACTTACCTTAACTTACCTTCCTGTCATGCATGTGTGGTGTAGACATTGTATTGCCACTGTCGCGGCAACATCGTAACAAAAACGCGGGCATCTCATGTTCTTTTCTTAAACTATACCATCACGACTGTATTCCCCTAAGGTTTAGGCAGTGGTATACTAATGTACACCCACAGTTCGCTGGTATGTTTAGGTCCCATGTAATAGGGGGCGAGCCTATTGCCATCAACTGGGCACAAATCCTCCGAGCCGCTACTGGGAATTTTCTTAAACTATTGCGTCCTAAGGGCATTTTATTGTCACGGTGACGCAAGCCGTGAGAGAACTACGTCTAGTGGGTTCGATGGGCTGATTGTTATAATTAGTCTTGTTTAAAAAAACAAAGGTAAACGATCACCCTTTACAATTTAACCCCAACAATATTTCTGTAATCAGCAAAACGTGGGCACGACAACTATATTTACGAGTGATTTGCCGCAGAACAATAAACATTTTGGTCCCTCAGTCACGCCGAAGCTGTGCATACGACTGTGTGAGCTATTAAACAGTTTGTGTTTTTGGAACATTTTATATAATTATACAGGTTAGTAATTGTACCAATAAGATATTGTCCCTAGCAAGTAGCAGCCCTCCCCGAATTCAGTTCATCTTTTTCCACAGATTGCTCTGTTGTGTTTAAAAAAATAGTTATATTATTTAGTAATACGCACTTCTTAATACCAAAGGTTATTTCCTATTATTTTTTTCTTATTACACTCTTATTAGTTAAAAATATTTCAAAATTCTAAAGAATGTATTAATACCATTAGTTAGCCTCTCAAAAAAAAATATTTACTATGTTGATGCTTTTATTTATGAGAATGTACAGAGTTTAAATGCTGACCAAGCAGAAAAAATATAGTGAGGCAGTAAAAAAGTATTTTTTTTTTTGTATATTTTTATGCACAAACAGAAACCAGAAATAAAGCTCTAGAATAAACAAACAAATTTATTCCTAATAAATTTGTTTTAAATCTCTTTGATACAATTTGACTACTGCAAATATGCCATTTATAAATACAGATAATCGCCAAAATCTTAAACATTTTTGGCCTTTTCAGTCCGGAACCCTCAACAGAATCAATGTAACAAAAATACAAAAACTGGTGAATTTATTTAGATTTCCTCCCTTGTAAAATCGGCTTAAAATTATAACACGCAAAGATGCACTATGTAAAGAGTTAATTAATGTGCCACAATGCAGTTTGAGATAATATGGACGAGAGCGTTGACTCGAACTGCGATATTACCTACATAATGTGAATATTTGTCTCATACCTACCTATATATTAATTACTATCTTTCGAACAGGCGTCACCCGCGTGGTCTGACTATTTCTTATAACTTTTTTCGCGATAAAAAGGAACCTATGGTGTGTAAGCGCGACAGACAGACAGACAGAGCTACTTTCGCATTTATAATATTGAGATGATTATCTAATAACTAAGATGCCGTGTAAAAACTAAGGCTACAGATTAAGGAACACATCTAGGGATCACAAGTTTTCAATGTAGAGCAGCTTTATTGATACTTTCTTTTAAGGAATTCTCAGAGACGGTGTACTATTTTTATTTACCTTTCTTACGTAATCTACCAAAGGTATCTATAAGCCAGCATTCTCTTTCCGAATCGTTCTTTTATGATATGTAGTTAGTGAAATTACTGAGCAAATACATAGGTACTGACGACGGAAAAGTGTCACACGGCTGCCCCCCGAAGACTGGTATTTCTTTACCGCGCAGTTCATAATGAATATGGTTGGTTCAACATTTGAAGCACAACAACATGAAAGTTTTTACCATGTTAATTATATTTTCAGCTATGTTGCTGACATATACATGGGTAACTATATCCATCTCCGTGCTAGTGCTGTACCTGCGCCGGGTGTACACCAAGCTATCTCTTGATGGAGTCAACCACCTACCCGTAGTGCCGTTCTTCGGACAACTGTTCTGGGTGTTATTAAAAAAAGAGCACATAACGGAATGCTTAATGAGGACTGTCAACGCGTTCCCTGATGACAGGTACATCGTATGTTTCTATATAATAAAATCGAAGTAAAAAACTAGCTACGTCTCACGGTTTCACTCGCAACCCAAAATATTTTTAGTACACACTGGCTTAAGACTTTTGTCTTAAGCATTAAGCACTTTTGTCTTAACACACGCACAAGCACACACACACACTTACACACACACACCTCGAGTCACCTATTTGTGAATTTTAATGTAAATGTACTTGTGTAAAAGGGCGGAGACCTGGTGTCCTGAAATACAAGCCCAGAGCTTAGTTTAGGCACCAGTCTCCCACAATATTAAAATATTACCTATGTCGAACTCTGATATCTTGTAAAATTGTATGTTGTTATATTGTGGCGAGAAATAAACAATTTATTATTATTATTAAGGCACGAAAATATAGTTGACGAAAAGACGTGGCGAAGTTTCCCGAACGCTGCCCAGCCGAGTCGGATTCGACAAGTGACCTTTTTCTCGAATCTTAGACATACTCTTCAACAACTTCGCTATTCAATGTGGCAGGTACTCCCACTAACCAGTCTTATATTCCAGGATAGTGGGCCACTACGATCTGGTGAACCCTATGCTGATAATTCGTGACACGGAGCTGATCAAACGAATCACTATCAAGGACTTCGAACATTTCGTGGATAAGAGACCCCTTATCAACAGATATGATCCTATGTTCGGCAGAGGACTCGTGCTTTTGTCCGGTATGTGAAGTAGCGAGTATGTCAAAAGTGTAAAGCCACAGAATTGCGCGATCAGCGCGACTGCGACAGTCCCGGGTCCAGCAAAGCGTTGTTAGGCTTTCCTGTGAAATTTTGGAATTATGGAATCTAAATTTGTGCCCAGTTGATGCGCCAGATGCGTAGTGCCAAGCATTAGCATTCAGCCTTACATTATTTTTGTGTGTGTGTGTGTGTGTGTGTGTGTGTGTGTGTGTGTGTGTGTGAGTGAGTGTGTGAGTGAGTGTGAGTGGGTGTGTGTGTGTGGGGATGTGTGAGTGTGTGTGTGTGTGTGTGTGTGTGTGTGTGTGTGTGTATGTCTGTCTGTGGCATCGTAGCTCCCGAACGGATGAACCGATTTTGATTTTCCATTTTGGGGGTTTTCCATGAGGATTACCAACCTCGACAAAAAAAAAAAGGTTATTAACAAATGCAACACATGAAGGACACCGCAATAATATAAAGACACTTGTTCGTGATAAATGTTGATTACTCATTAACACTATCTTAAATACCTACACAATTATATGGCTCGATAACTCGACAAACAATACGCTATTTGATTACGAATACAAACATAATAATATAAACATATACCTGTAAAATGTAATTTACTAAATAAATATTTTATGATTTTATTTGTAACATAGGTTTTCTCACAACTACTTTACTATTAATACAGACGGCGGTACTGACGATTATGCAAAAAGCAAAGTCAAATAAGTAAAGCAAAGTAGCAAATGCAGTGTAGGGCATTGTAGGGCAAGGGATGGCAAATGCCGTGTTAAGTCGGTATGAATACGACATACCCTGCAGTCTCCCTAGATGGCAGTGATCCGTGAGGATTTCCCGCATCCTTAAAAGGCAGCAAATACTTATTAACTATTATTTAAAAAAAAGTAAGTCGTAATCATCTCAACTCAAAAACTACTCATCAGATTTTGTTTAGAACAGTGTGATAATATATATGGAAAGAAGACAATATCTGTACTGAAGTTGTAAATAAATGTGAATTACAAGCAGCTATATTTTTAGGTGACGAATGGAAGGCGATGCGGTCTACAATGACTCCAACTTTCACCAGCTCTAAGATCCGTCAAATGATACCTTTCATGGTGGAGGTAGGCGAAGAGATGATAAGAGTGATCAAAAAGAGAATTAAAGACTCCGGGAGTAAGTACCTACGCATAAATTCACTTATGAATGTTACAAATACAAAATTGTCATGTTATAAATGAGTTAGAAATGAGATAATAAGAATATAAACACCATAAATATAATATTTTAATGTATACTTTTTAATTGGCAATCAATTTGCAAATGATGCTAAACCCTCTTCCTCTCTCCTAATTTTGCTGTGCCCGACAGGGTCCATAATGATCTAAGTTATTTATAGTCCACCTTTATAAAACATTATGGAATGAAATAAAGTATTGAGTATAAGTAGCTTTATTTTATTCAGGGTAACTTATTTTAATACGAGTATTATACTAATATTAACAAAATAATAAATAAAAATAATTGAGTATTGAGTATTGAAAATATGGAAGTACCTGAGTCATATTTTGATGTGATGCAATAAATACGTACAATGCCACCACCTCTGATACCATATGAGTAAAACAGATTTACATCAAATAGACATAATTATTAGACTGCCTCATTGGTGTAGTGGTCCCAAGCGCGACTGCTACACTAGAGGTCCTGGTTCGATCCCTGGGTCGAGCAAAGTGTTATTGAGTTTTCTGTGAAATTCCCAATAGCAGCTCGGAGTCTGGATTTGTACCCGGGTGATGGCAATAGGCTTGCCCCCTACTACATGGAACCTAAATATACCTGCGAAATATGAGTATACATTAGTACGCCTCTGCCTACCCCTTCGGGGGATATGGGCGTGATGGTATGGTATGCATAATTTATTATGGAAATTCCGAAACTATAAACTACGTCATGTTTAGAAAAGCGCTGAATAAGTAACCCCTATATTATTATGTAAATATGAATCCTCAGAACCCTACATTGATGTGGAAACCAAGGATATGGCGAGCAGATATGCCAACGACGTGATAGCCTCCTGCGCCTTCGGCCTGAACGTGAACTCGCAGGACATAGACACCGAGTTCTACGTGAATAGTGACAGTTTAAACAAAATGACCTTTAGGCGACTAATGAATATTTTCTTACATAAGTGTTTTCCCAGTGTCTCTAAGGTAAGAGGAATACCTCTATGGTAATCGATCTTAATATTTGTATAAATAAAAATGAATCATTATATGCTAAGCGCAAAACTCGAGAACGGCTTGACCAATTTGGCTGATTTCTTTTTTGTTGTGTTTGATGAAGTCTGAAATAGGTTCTATTTCAGACTTCATCAAACACAACAAAAAAAACAGTTTGGAGTCGTAAAAAATTTAAGAAAAAAGTAAAATAGGGAAACGCAGGTGAAGCTGCACACGGGTTACTAGTTACTCATACAGAAAACGATTTTATAATTGTAGAAGAAAACCAGCAAGCTTTTAGTTGCTTAGTAAGTTTGTAAAGGGAATATTTTAAATAGCATTTTTTCATAGTATTTCCAAGAAAGTGTTTTAGAATAAAGAGACTAAACCATATAATTACAAGACTATGCCAAGAGCTCTTAAGTATTTCAAAATATGGGAGTAACAGCTAAAACATTTATTTTTATCCAGATGCTTAAATTATCACTGACACCACGCGAGACTTCTGATTACTTCACTAACTTGGTCCTCTTCACAATGGAAAAACGAGAGAAGAACAACATCATTAGACACGACTTGATCAACATTTTGATGCAAGTGAAGAAAGGTCAGCGTACTTTAACTCTATAGCTTATATGGTATTTATAACATCTTGTAATTTTAATTGGAAGTTAGACATCATCAATGTCAAATCATCAATCATTAGCAGACAGAATGGAAACACAGTTATCTAAAACCTGAAAAAAATAATGTAGAAGATAAAATCTATTAGTAATAATGATCCAATTGTTCGAAGAACTTCTGATGGTACTTTGACACTATTAAACATGTTATTAAACAAGTAACATTGTATCCAGGTCAATTAAAACACGATGGAGATAATGTTGGTACCGAGCCAGGTGGTGCAGCAGTTGAAGATACTTCTGTTGGCCAGAAACAACATAATTATGGTAAATATAATATTAAATTCTAAACGATTTTATCCCAAGTTTGATGTAACTTATCGACTTATTTAAATTGATTAACAAGTAAGTATTGCGGCATAGCCCGGCTGGACTGAAGTTTGCCGTGTGTTTGCGCAGTACACAATTTCTAACCTAAACAATACAATGCGCAATTCAAACAACCAACTTCAACTCGGTCAAACAATGCGGCGAGTACTGCATTTAATCTTTTATCATTCAGTATTAGTGTATGTAGGGAGTCTGTACAAAAGGGGTGCATTTTGTGAAGTTATTTTAAAGTTCTAGGACTGAAGCCACCACAGATATCGCAACTCCGTAATTTATTTATTTACGGTTTGATTGAACTTCACCAGTATACATTAAATCATCGTATATATCATCCCGGCCGATTTCGGCTATGGTGACTACTACTAATTATTAGCAAAGGAGTTAGGATGCTCAACTCTCGCATGTGCCCTTTGAAGACTACAGTATCCAATCCTGTGAGTAAACTTCACCAGTACTACAATACTAATACTTAATGCTTCACAGAATGGTCAGATACGGATCTAGTGGCCCAAGCGGTCTTGTTTCTGGTAGCTGGCTTCAGCACAGTATCGACAACTGTGTCATACCTTCTGTATGAGATATCACTGCACCCACACGTTCAAGACCGTCTAGTCAAGGAGTTCAGGGAGTTTGACGCCAAAAACGACGACAAGTTGGATTATAAGTCCATACAGGAAATGACGTATCTGGATATGGTCGTTTCAGGTGAGAGCCTTATGGTTAATTAGATTTTGAAAAGATGACACGGTGTTATGTGCTTGCATTCGCAAAATTATATGAATTTCAAAATTTTCTATAAGTACCTATCGCTGTTGCCATTGAAGCTGTTGCACTGTTGCTGTAGTCCATAGTAGTAGTCCACTTGAACATAGAAAGCTTTACAGTTTAAAATGTACTACCCCTTTTTTTTTCATTGATTTTAATTTTATTTAAAATGTTGGAGGTGCATGAGTTATGTATTAAAGGCGGAAACCCACCGCGGCGCACGCTGTCCACGGCGACGCGGCGCATGTTTGCTGTTTTTTGTTTGTTCATTTGTTTGACAACGTGGGTCTACATTTCCACCGCAGTACACGCTATACACGAATTGGTGTTCCGCGTACACAGCGTGCATGGCGTTGAGTTATGTGGGCACGCCACACCTGTGCTAATGACGTTAATTCGTGCGTAGCGTAGCCGTGGGTTGCAGTGGAAACGGCGCCATACATTTTCTTGCAAAGTGAAGCTTGACGCACGTGCGTAGCCGCAACGTGCGTGGCGGTGGGTTTCTGCCTTAAAGGGAATGGTATACGTGTGTTCTAGAGGGCCTCCGCCTGTGGCCCATTGGTGGTGTCGCAAACAGACTATGTGTAAAAGATTACAATTTAGGCGCACCCAACAACAAAGCTACAAAGGATTTAATTGTAAGTACACATCCTCACAACCAATAATCATCAATCTTACAGATGCAATGCACACCAAATAGGTCTCCACTGACTTGTTTAGTTACAGATTCCGTAATATAGGTATCAGCTATTGGCCCTTTATCATTATCGTATTTTATTTCATCAGATCATTAATCTCCTCCAACTTATATGAAGGTATTTTACGGTATCTAGCTATAGCACAAAAATAAAATAAAATACTCCTTGATCTTCTCTGAACGATCTTCTGTATCATCTTGAAACGGAGTAGTAGAGTTGTTGCTTTTTTTGTGTCCTAATACCATCCTATTCTACTAGGTTCGGAAAGGCGAGAGTGTAATAGTACCGATATGGGCGCTCCATCGCGACCCAAAGTATTTCCCCGAGCCTCTCAAATTCGACCCTGACAGGTTCTCGCCTGGAAACAGAGACAACATCAAACCTTTTTCATATTTACCTTTTGGATCGGGGCCAAGAAACTGTATTGGTAAGTCACTTTGGGTCTTAAAATTGGATGCTAATTTCTCTACGTCACACGGTCGAGTCGGCAAAACGATCTTGGAAAATTACTTATTTCCAGTTTTCGTTTATGTGGATATCAATAACAACATTAACATTATTTAGGTGTCGTGTACAATAACAATAGTCTATCTATTGGTTTGGTGGTCTAGCGGCTGGAACCACGCCCTCGGATCATCATACATTTCCACATTGGAGACGGTGTTACTGTTTTCCTATCAATAAAATAAGTATCGGTAAAGGGTCGGAGATATTCCCAGATATTGCCCGGTGGTAATGAGCTGGCCCTTTTTGGGCGATCTTAAACCAAAAAATACTTAAAACATTAAGAGTTTGTTTCACAACCTGGATGGTGAGTATACCTAGATGGTGGAGATAACTGCCGAATAAATTTAACAAATTGAAAAAATTTAATAAATTATCTGCCAGCTATTTTAACAGGAACTTATCAGTGAGCTGTGAAGCAGGCCATTGTTCTATTAATTACCTAACTCTTATTTTATAGTACGTTGTAGATGGCGCTGTTTACCTACTCTTTCTATCCTTCTATTCTAGATGGCAATAATCTCTTACCTATAATACACCAATACAACAATAATACATTTTCAGGATCTCGTTTCGCACTATGTGAGATAAAAGTGATGCTGTACCAGCTCCTCAGAGAGATGGAAGTATACCCCTGCGAGAAGACATGCGTACCTGCCGAGTTTTCTGACGATATGTTCAATCTGACCATGAAGGGAGGCGCCTGGGTCAGGTTGAGGTTACGACCTGAAAAATGATTCTTTAAAAGATTAATAGGTTTTTACAGTTTCAAGGAAAAGCTCTTATCTTACAATGATAAATAAATTACAACACTATAATAACGATATAGTAAATTGCCAAAAGTACAAGTTTCATTAATCCCTCAAGAATATCCCCATTCCCCGCAACAACAACTACAGAGGAGCTAGCGAAACATAATCTAATTTTGTTTAATAAAAAAAAACACACTGTATTGTGTGTTGTGTTCCTGCAGTGAGTAAGGTTGCCAGAGCTCCTTCTAAGGATGCGCTGCGCTGGCAGCAAGAGGAATATTCTCTCAAACTGTCGGCGCAGTGAATCCTCCATAAACCTCTAAGAGGGTTTTAGGCTTGACAACGCGTGAGTGATACCCCTGGTCTTTCAAGCGTCTATAGGCTACGGTAACCGCTAACTATTAGGTGGGGTGTATGCATGTTTGCCGACTTAGTGGTATAAAAAATACATATTATTATTTATAACACTCATTTCAATGCATAAGAACATAATTATGTTCAAACAACCGAATTAAGTATTTCTAGGGTATTTTTATTATGAAGACTATTTTGATAACAGCGTACTCTTCAATGTTTACAGTGAACTAAAACCAATTGATGACAGCGCCATCTGCTGTCGAATAGTAGCATGTTACAGAGGGCGAGATTGAAGTAATGATTCTACTAGCTAACAGATGGCGCAATAGGCAATTAAAATGCATATTCGTTGAACTGAAAACTTTTCTTTTGGTTCTAATAATAATATTACTTTTTAAACGTATGCACTCGAAATAATTATAAAAGGCATTATTTTATACAAACTTCGGCGGGATTCATAACGGCATCGTTTTAAAAAATATGTTTTTGTCCTACAAGTATTGGTGGTTGCACGTGCGGTTGCTGACCGCGAGATCTTATAAATCGAGGCTCGATTCCTAGATCTTCATGAATTTCAATAGCTGCTTAGTTTCAAATATTTGACGTAACTCGGCCGAAGTCCAAACTTCGGATATGGCAATAAATAAATCACTCACTGTCGTAATAGAAAACGGTCCACCGTCGATCGGTTCATTTACAAACATACCATCATACCTATAAGCTACGGAGGATTAGGCAGAGCTGTACTGATTAACGGAAAATTAATAATTTTGGCTGTTACTGTTTTGAGTCCCATCCTTTTTCCTGACCACAAAAATCTAAGATACAGGTTGCATTTCCGTATATATTGAACAAGAAAATTCGTAACAAAATTTAACGCCTGGCTCATTGGTCTAATGGTCGTAGGAGCAACTGCTATGCTAAAGGTCCTAGGTTCGGTTCCCGGATCGAGCCAAGTGTTGTTGGGAAATTCCCAGTAGCAGTTAGAAGTCTAGATTTGTGTTGTGTCCTATTGATGGCTTTACATTCACCTCTTATTACATTGAACCTAAACATAACAGGTGAATTTTGGGTACATTGGTACACCTTTACCTACTCTTCGGGGAATATAGGCGTGATGGTTTATATAAATAAAATTATAAATAAAAATTAATGGCAAATTGAATAATAAATTTTATAAGCGATTTACGTGAGGTTTGAGAGAGGATACTCTGTCCTTTTCGTATACGACGACTGTTAGTATAGAATTAGTATGGCGTACTGGCATCTGACATATCATTAAAAATTTTGAAAACCCCCGACACAAAATGTAATTTGCCATTTTGTGGTTTGGCCATCTTGGATTTGAATTTTTAGTATTCTCCTAGTTAAGCCCTTTCATTTGATTCCCATATTGAGGGAGTTGTGAAAAAATATGTAATCCGCTATTTTGTGACGGCGGCCATCTTGGACCGATTTTCATCAAACATAGCTAAGAACACTCCCGACTAATTCACCTTTCAAATAAAAAAAACAAAATCAAAATCGGTTCATCCGTTCGGGAGCTACGATGCCACAGACAGACACACACACACACACACACACACACACACACACACACACACACACACACACACACACACACACACAGACACGTCAAACTTATAACACCCCGTCGTTTTTGCGTCGGGGGTTAAAAACAGTATAGTGCGATCTCTTTCTAACTTAAAATCAGTTTTTTTAAACGATTTTGTTTTTGTTTTTCTCTATTTAAGGTCAACTTTTTATAAGACCACGAAAATAATTAGTCAAATAGCATCATACCATCACGACTGTCTTCCCCGAATGGTTAGGCAGAGGTGCACTTATGTACGCCCACACTTAGCCGGTATGTGTAGGTCCCATGTATTAGGGGGCAGGCCTGTCGGCATCAATCGGGCACAAATCCAGACTCCGAGCTGCTGCTGGAAATTTCACAGAAGAACTCAACAACACTTTGCTCGACCTGGGAATCGAACCCAGTACCTCTAGTGTAGCAGTCGCGCTTGGACCAATAGATCAACGAGGCAGTCAAATAGTTAGAGCCTATTGTAACATATTATTTTATCCCATTACTTCAAAATCAATCAATCAATCAAAATAGTTTTATTTCACAAAGACCTTATGCAGGCACTTATGAAATGTCGAAACTAGGTGCACGGTTCCACATTAGTCGTTTCCTATGGAGAAGAACCGGCAAGAAACTCCATGGTTACTCATGGTTACTTGTCTTCCCTTGCCGATCAATAATTTCGGCCATAGGTCATCACATTCGTGACGGCTCTGGGCCGACTTTTATACTTACCCTTCAGTGACTAAGGGTAAATTTTGGTTAAAAGGGAATCCGGAGAAAAATATATTATTTTGTTTATTTAGCAATAAAGTAGACAGAAATAAAGGCTGTTCAAAAGAGGTGCTGGAATCGAGTTATACGGAGTTGGAGCCTTCGCCTATTATTATACAAGTGAAATAAGAATTATTATTTTCGACAAGTTTTTTTTTTAATTAGAACGTAAGATTTAGTGCAGGAAATGCCCGTTCTTTGAATTGATTAGCAGTATAATTAAAATGGTTTTAATTTCAGTATCAACACCTATTCTTATTATTATTATGTACTTAGGTATATTAATTCTAATTTGTATACAAAGATTTATTTCCTTCTTTCATTTAAATAAATTAGTTTGTTTTAACATTAATTCTTTTAATTTGTACCTATTTTAATTGGTAATTTTTAAGTTTTGATTTGATTGTCATTATTTTATTTTATATACAAAATTAAACGTGTTTTGTGATCTGTTTCAATGCCTGAAAACCCTGACTCCCTCAGATTATTCTTAGGATACCCAGGAATTGGGTTGCGGATATCAGTTATTTCGAGTAAAATACAGATTTTCAGCTGTGTATGTGGTTATATTGGAAGCTGATCCTGCCAGTGCTGGGAAAAGGGCGTGATAGACTTCTTCACTTATTTGACATAATCACAACATACCATCACACCTGTATTCCCCGAAGAGTTCGGCAGAGTTGTCCTATTTTACATCCGCAGTTTGTCGGTTAGATCGTGTGATAGAGGACCAGTAAATCAAACACAAATCTAAACTCAAAGCTGCTTCTAATAATTTGGTAAAAAGCCCCAATAACACAGCTCTTTCTAGGAATCGAACCAACATTTACAACTAGCTTTCCGCCAGCGGCTTCGCCCGCGTGGTCTTGATAACTTTCCCCCCCGTTTTTGCAACATTTTTTCATTGCTACTCCGCTTCTATTAGTCGTAGCGTGATGGTATAAAGTCTATAGCCTTCCCCGATAAATAGGTTATCTAACACTGAAAGAATTTTTCAAATCGGTCCAGTAGTTTCGGAGCCTATTCAATACAAACAAACAATCAAATCGTTCCTCTTTATAATATTAGTATAGATGAAATTTTAGTGTCCATTTCGGTCAATTTAGTTTCACACTATGAACAGATATGGTGTATTACGCAAATTAATGAAAACTACCAACCGCCACAATATAAGGATGAAATTTATTAACAATACAATAACTGTAGTAATCCTAATGACGTAGGTTGCGGTTTCAGAATTCCCGAAAACATGCAATTATTGTGTGGTTATGGAACATCAATATATTAATTAAGCACCTACGGGTTTGTACGTGCGGGCGATTACACCAATTAAAATATTTATACAATGTGTATAATATTTATGTACTCCAGCATTGGATAAGGACTACAATAGAACATTCCTCGTGTAAAACTACAAGGAAGCTTGTTGAATTATCCCTATTAGTTTAGGGAAAACTTAAGTACACCTTTCTGCTTTAAAAACGTTGCCCCTCACAATGTAATAGAGTTACTTTTTTAATATAAGGGTGTCAAAGATTCTTTTACATAAAAAATACATAATCTTCTACAAATAAGGTTTGATTAAAACAATTGTTTGATTCACATTTAAAATCGTATATTTCTCTTCTTATTTTCATATAATCTTACGAAATAATACATAAAAAACGTCTTTTCATGAATTGCACGATAAAATACGACAACAGAGCTTTCTTAAAATTAAAGAAAAAATATTTCTTAATATTAATGAACGTAATTCAAAATAAATTGTTTAACACCTATAAATACTTATTAACTGGAATTATGCACCTTTGTAGCTCAATCTGTTAAAAATAGACCAACTTTGAGAAATATTGGCTGCTTACCTTCGTAATTATTTAACCAAAATATTATAATATTAATTATAATTATATTATGTTGGATAAATATTAAAATTAAGCATAAAATAACAATATTAATATAAATTTATGTAAGTAACGCGCAATACTAAACGACTTTGTGTATAAGTTAATATAATTTTACAATATTGCACTTTACGCTTACGTATGTTAAATCTCGAACGCAAAAAAATTGTGTCATTTTATTTTCTCAAAGCTAGTCCACATTTATAAGTGGAGCACAAAATTATCAGGTTACTCTACATTGGACTAGCCGTAACTTAGATGTTAGAATAAATTTAAAATGAACGATCTATTATATTATTAATTGTAAAGAGAGTTAAAATCGTTGTTCTATTAAGACACGGGTTTTGTACTGACAATTTACGTAACGATGCATACATAAAATTATAATAAAATCCATCTTATCAATAATTATTATTAATCTGTACTTCAATAAATATATTAGTTTCTGTGGAAAAATTAAGAGTTTATATTATTATTTCAAATTACTGCAAGCAATATATATTAAAAATATAATAATATATGGTTATCTCTATAACAATATTTAGTTCGAGAGTTATTTATGTCTGAAAGGAACTATTTACAGAAAAACAATGTTTTAAATTTATCTTACATCACAGCGTGTGCCTGAGAGTCGCAAACTTAAACACTAGAAACATTTTAAAATTAAATTGTCAAAATCATGTTCATTTAATTTTTTAATCTTAAATTAAAACTCGTTTTCATCGAAACTAATCTTTGGCCTGCAGATCTTTTTTGTCATTTTATTTTTAATTGCACAAACGCGCATAATTTTTATTTATCTTAATATTTTTAAAACTTTTAAACTAACACTGAGACGGGAATTTTAAATAACAGTATAAAATTTATTTTAATTACAATTAGAGATGTATCCTATCATTAAACATTAGAGTTGACGAAATGACATGAATAAGAAACAATGAAATTAAGTACATTATCATTTTACGTTTATACGTAATACATATTATGGCAACTCGAAAAATGCTTATAGTAATTAAAAAATAACTGGACACTAACTTAAAGTATTATTTATAAATTAATTGGAATGTTCGCATTATCATAACACACTACGGATTACACACACGTATCATACGGTAACAACAATTAAAAAATACTTTATCAAAAATTCGTAAGGTTTCCTAAGTAAACAACCATCAAAAGTTTTTGTTCGACAGTACAAACGTACATCGAGAATAAAATACTAATAAAATTACTTAAAAAAATAATTCTGGACATACCAACATGTTGGCATGGGTTAATTGACGGGACAATCCAACCGATCGACATCCAACCAATTATTTATATCCAACAAGTAATTGATCCAACATCCACGAGTACAACCATTGAAACTATTTCGATTCGAACATTGAGCTATCTTAGCTAATTACATTCATATAACTTTTCAAAAAACACCTAACATTGAGACCACCTCCATTGCAAATCAAATTGTAATTTACAAAATTTTGTCGTGGTGTGTATTCAAAAAATTCAGCAGCAGATAAAGATGTTTTAACATTACCTGGCAAACAGGTAACTGACAAAATAACAGTATAGGTACAATTAACTTTATTGATAGCCCCACACAACATCTCTTGTAGTTGAAGTACCTAACATTACGAATGCTAATAAATGGGTACTATCAAAACAATTAAAGTGGTGACTTTCACCATCTAGCCATGGAGGTAATCTCATTACTTTTCATATAACCTTATAATAACTGTTCTTTTCGTTCAATAATGCCCTTGGATGCAACAACGATTTTTTGAAAAAATCAATTGACTTTTTTTACATTATTAATCATCGCCTCTAGCCAAACATTAACAAACATTTTCTTGATCTCTACTATTGTTTAAATTTGATCAAGGACATTTCCATTACCTAACTTATCTGCTATTACTGTATTTTTGAAATCCTCCTTAAACCAAATTCTCCAAGGACAAGTGTCTCCTATCGTAACCATTGACATATCACTCTTTATCTTACTGTGAGCATCGACTTTCAACAATTTTAAACCTAATTCATGCTTAATTTAAACTAGGAGTACGTCATGTCACCAAGATTTTCTGACTTTACTTTGACGAAATTGGGGTTGTCGGTCTTGAAGTCAGGTCCTTTGTGACCGAACTGGTAGACGAGACGTGCCGTGGGTACGGAGACAAGCACTGACTGCCTGTAGTGGTACCTCATGGCTCGGCTGAACTTCTCGAAGGTCATGTTTTCATTCTGCTTCATGTGGCCCCACAATTTTGCCACCTCGTCTGGCTTCACGAACCTGCAATGAATAATGCTTTGTTAGTCTAATTCTATTTATGTTAACAAAATGCTGTGAATTATGCATTTGCAACGATGTCACTAGACACGTGCTGTTTTATTTTGTATCTATATACCTATATATACTTGAATAGATAAACGACTTCAAAACGACAATGCACCGACACTGTTATGTTTAAATTTTGTTCGGAAGGTTTATTGGATCTTCATGGTTTGTGCATAGTACCATTTTTATCTATGAGGCCGCTTAATCGTAGGCATATAATGTTGTAAGTCATACAATTCCTTGAAAATGTAATTTAAAAAAACATCTTCAGTGTCGGTAACAGTGATTCATTGTTACAAGATTTATTTTTAATTATCAGCCAGTGCACGAAACCTTCTTTGTAGTGACTGCACTCATTCGGAAGTGTGTTGCTATGACTCGGAGACGAGCAACCTTTGTTAGTACGTGACCCCCATTCCAGATATTCAAATAAATCTTTGACACTCAGCATCAAGGTCCAAACTGCAACCTTAGCATTGCTGAGGTTTTGTCAACGTACTTGGATAGTGCAGTCTTTCAATAGTTTTACTGAATAGTAAAATATGTTTTATTAGACAGCCAGTACTTATATAACATCGATGAATAAACAATTATAATCAAGTCAAGTTCAACTGGAAACGATAATAACATAGCTCGTCATATAATTTAATGCTCATTAAATGAATTCTCAGCCTTTATTGGTTAGACGTATATAGTTGTTGTAGCATAAAAGTATGTGTATAAGCAACCGTGTCAAGTTCTGATGCAAAGTGTCCAGATAATTGTGTGCAGAGTCAAGGATATCTTGTTGCAGTCATTATCGGCATAGTTAGCAAACGTGACGAGGAGACCGACAAGCGAGCGGACAATACAGACGTCGATGTGGGATCGAATATAAATATACTAGACGAATGATCTATTGAGGCGGTGCGGCGCGCGCCTCGCTGATGTGAACACTGGACGATGCATCGTGACAAATGATTTACTGTTTAATGTAGCCTGCTATTTATACCAATGATCAGATTCGTTTGTGTCAACAATTACAGTATATTAGCCTTTGCTCCTGTACGTCAACCATGAGTTCTATCGAATGGCTTTCGACAGGTTTTTTACGCATCGAAACGCTGTAATCTCATAGCAGATTTTAGTTCCTTTCGTAACCACTAGAGGCGCTGCGAGGGTTTTCCATACAAATATTTTACGGCGTTGCTAGCGAGTCTAGTGAGAAAAACTCATGGTCGAGGCACTGATCTGTCATTACGTTTGCTAACTCATGGAATAGTTTTGATGGTGAATATGTTTTTTATTTATTCATCGCGTCTAGTATTGTTGGTAGACAAAACAAATAGCCGACACCAGTTTATCGACTCCAGTCATGAGTGTCATCAACAAAAAAGTTTTATTTATAACTTTCCTTTTGCATTTAACAGCGTTTAACATTGAGAGTCTAGGTCGAATGCAAATTACTGAACGGTTCGATATCGCAAAGGGAATTACGTATTAGCGTCTATTTTATAGCTCTCCATAAAACGTTGAAAGACAGCCGTGGCATTGGCGTGGCGTGTCCGAAGCCGTTTTTTCTTCGACTCATCTGTTATAATTGCGTTTTTTCTGTTTAACAGTGGACTGTCATTGGGTCACAATGCCACATCCTGATCGATTGCCTCACCAAACCCTGATAATAACAGATCATTTGTTTCGCTTCCGACATTGTTCTTTATGTTTATTAGCTAACTTGCGTTTTTGCACCTAATTATAAGTCTAAAGTCTGAAGTTAAAAATCGTCGAAATATTTATAGAACATTTCTAACCTTCGTCTTCTCCTTTCTAATCTTCGTCTTAACCAATATATTTTAACCACTTAATTTGTATTCTACCGTTGTATTATTGGTGTTTTGTGTTACTACTTCTAATATACATACTCTGTGTATCGAACGTCTTCCTACACATATCAGGAAATGCAGGTGCATAGTTATTATAAAACTTAATCATATCAATTTGTTCGACGTGTTGCCGTGTTGCATAACAATCATTATGTTTTTCGAACTTTTAGACTCTTGTTGTTATTATCATCATTTTTAGAGCTAGAATTACTAATAGTATAGTTTATAAGAGCTCAAGGATTGGTATTTTCATTTTCTTCTTGTCGTTTAAACAATAGGATATAATTTCGAAAAACCAACAAGTGTATTATATCATTAACCTTGTATACGCGTGGCATGAACTATAAAAAATGTGATTCATACGAATTTGGATGCTCGTTGCGTACAAACGAGGCCGGCTGACGGCCTTGTGTTGTATCGCTGCATCAGTTGGGCCAAGGATCGAGTGTGACCCTACGTGACACGCATGGATACCAAACGTACGGAGAAAATAATGCGGGGTTGACTGGAATCATTACTGACTGTATTGAAACAGAAGACTACAGAACTAGGAGTAGATTTTAAATTCATAGTAGAAATGCTATCCTATGGACAATACATTCTAAGATTCTATGTTTTAATGATTCAGTCAAATGAATCAAATGTGAATGATGATATATTCATTTTGAAGTAGCAATCACAACGAAATGAATTCAGAGAATTTATTTAATATCAAACAGGAACCCGAAATTTGGCCAATTTACTGCACGTTTCGATGTGAATGACGCACTACATGTAAACACTAACCTGTTTGACCCCCCTTTGCAAAGATCCCCCGCGTACAAGTAAACTTGCAAAACGTGACTCTGACTTTCGTAAACAAGTTTTCAAGAGACCTCCTTTAGTTTTTTTTTTATATTTTTTTACCAAAAGTTATCTGATGGTGTTCGTCCTTTGTGCTGTGTATGCAAATTAGGGGTTTTGTCATATGCTGGTCCTGGTACAAGTTATGATACTTATGTGTACTTTTGCGTATTTTGTTTGTACATTGCAATTATTTTGCTTATTGGAAGATCGCATCGTCAAATATTGATGATGTTGATGATATTAGAAATAAATATTCTGAACAGCAATTACAAGTGACCGTAAAGAGCCTTTAAAAACAATTTGAACTTGAACTTGTCCGCTGCTAAACAATAATTGTCTGATTGCATAAAAAATAAACGCCTCAGCAAAAAAGAAGCTAATTGTTTGACAAAAGGTTTGGCTGACTAATGTTATCGGTCTCTGTCAAATCATTTATCTGATGTTTTGCGGAACACAGAAGTCGTAAAACTCCTACAATCGTCAAAACATCTCTCCTTTCAACGACATGCATGCCATTACACACAAGCTTTCTCTTAGCGTTATCCTTGGCCTTATAAAACAACAACCCTTGGCAAATATTTGCAAGTATTTAATTTATTTCGTAGAACTCAAAGTTCCCCACGTCCAAGGTTTATTCACTCACTTGATTTGGAAAGTCACCTCTCTTACGTTATAACTTCTCTACGTTTTATTATTATTACATATCAGTGCGTTGACAGAGAGTAGCCTTGAAGAATTTACCTTCGAGCCATGCGTTTAACATGCAAATATATGCGTGCACATATAGTGAATTACCTGCGAATTTGTCTTTTTGTTTCACATCGGTAACCGGTAGTAGGGACACTCCCGCAGGGGACGAACCGATCTCAATGATGTCGTGATTAATTTGCACACTGTACGCGATTCTTAGTATCCCGTATTTTATAGTCTTAATAAACGTAATTAGGAACTGAGACGTCTAGTAAATGATGAAGTGGTTGCTATTGAAACAAAGGGGCATAATAAAATTCTTGATAATGGTTTTCAAAATATTGACAATATTACTGAACGTTTATATTAACTATTACTATTTGTTGTTGTTACACTTACATGCAAACTTAATAAATACAACCTTTCTTCATAAGTCATTAATATTTGTGAGTTGCTTTAGTTACCTTAGCAACATTGTGTATGTAACATTTTTTTTTCAAAATTTTTAATGAGACCAGTTGTTTTTTGGACAACCGGTTTTGAAACATCTTTGTAAATAAAAATCTGGCTAGCAACTTTGAAATGAGGTTGTTGGATTTATTTTATTTATGATTATAATTCTGTTAATCCATTTTACGATTATTAAGTTAGAGAAAATCATGTGACTTCTATATTGAAATTAATACATGACACGTGAATTATATTAATTTGAACTTCACACCCTCATTCTTATAAGCTTTGCAAAAGTTACTTTTTCTTTTCTTCCGCGCTACCTGAGCTACCATAGCACCTAACCATAAAACCAAACCAACTGAGATAATCATACTATTGTGTACGTGGTATAGGCAACCTACAATAAAATATTCTCAATAAAATTGTTATTATTGCAGTGATCTTGAAACCCAACACGTCAATGTTCTTTGTGGCTTTGAGTAATAATGCTGACGCATTTAATGTTCAGCTCAACTTAAAAGAAACATATCGAGGTTGTATGCTGAAAAGTTACCTACATAGCAAATGATTTTTTGATCATAATAATTTCTTGTGATATATTAAGAAGATGTATTCATGCGTTAATTTCTAATTAGTGGTTTCTTTGAACAGGATTGGAATCTCGTCCAGGAGTGAACTGAAGTTGATGGAGAGGCCCGATCAATCTTTTCAATCTTTACAGTTCTCTATTACAATAGTTCTCAATAAAAAATCGCCAGATATTATGTTGTAATCATTTGATGCTGTTCACTTTAAGGTTGTTACGTTGGAACGAACCTTTATCATAGGGTCGGCAACTTGTAGATAGCTGATAGCACTCAGCTCTTATCGCGCTTAACGACTTGAATCGTTAGGGTTATCAAATAAATATCTCGAATTTTGGTGAACGTGACATCCAAATAAAATTGTACACGACTACATAAACACAGAAGTTTTTTTTTAAATTTCAAAATTAAAATTGTACTTTAACATCGGATTTCTATCAAATCAAATGCAGCAGATCTATTATTAGTTAGTAAACTAGTAATGGCTTTATCATTGATACCAATTTTACTTTTATATTTGTTATCTTTCGTAAGAAATTACCTAAGTGATAGATTGGCAAATCAGCTTTAGATGGTCTGGATAATGCTTAAAACATTTTAAAAGCTATTAATGGAACACCGAATGAAACCGTAGACTCTTTTACACACACAAAACTAAATTCTTAGTTAGAGATACTGTTAGCTTGGCTAAAAATAGAGCGTTCTTTGTAAGTGACGGTGTATCTATTCAGTAGATCGTTCGCGCCTAGCCTATCCCTGTTATGATGGTTAATAGGAAATAGCTTAAAGATAACCTTCCTTTATGACATAATCTCTTGCATTGCGATATCTTATCACTTCATAGAGCTATTCCTTTCGCGTCTCTACTATTACTACACACTGATTCCAGTTCTATGTAAAATTAAGAATTAATTACAGCCATATATGTATCTTGAGCTTCAATAGAACAGCGTTTTAAATTGGCTTTTGGTTATAAGCAATTAATTGTGTAGACGTTTTTATGAAGTCTAATTAATCTCCTTTTTAGATTATTTAGGATTAAGTAATACTGAGGTTTCTTTTTTGGAAGTATTTGCAACATTACCTTAGTAAAAGTATCTATGCTAAAAGTGGCTATCCATATTTAAGACGTCCATTTTAGATTAATGGGACTATTTGCAATTGACGGGACTACAGAGTTGAAGGACAGGATTACATGAAGTTTTTAATACAGGTGTATTCGTGTATCTATACGTCATTCTGTAATACCATAGAGGAATGAGTATAGCCTTAAACGTCTGTATAATACACAAGGACAACATCCAAAATCATCCAAAATCGTGTCATTTGTTAACCAAAGTGTAGTAAAAGCTGTTTCATTGCAACATTCTGAAGACATTAGTTAAAAGTTGTGGTGGAAATTTTTGGCAAGCAACTCGACACTCCTACGCATTGTTTCGTACGGTCGAATTTTTACTCTCTGCATTTCGTTTTAAAGTTTTGATTCCTTTGCACACATGTACCGTACGATTGTTTTAAATTCTGAACATGTCGGAATTAATGCGTTCCAGGTATTGTGTGGAGTTGCGTACGTAAACAAGAGATCTTCGCGAACCGTCGGATTTCTTTTTTAAAGATAGACTTTGCTTTGGCTGCTGAGAACTGAAGAGTTCTCTTAGCTACGAGAAATCCTTAAGATATGGTTTCTTAAACTTGCCTAATAAAGTAACGTCTGAAAAATGGTAGGTACCAACTTCCGATTGGCCTCATATTATTACCATTGAAATTGTGAACTCAAGGTAACTGAAAACATGTCGTGATGTTAATGTTTTTGTAGAGCTACAGTCACTGACAGTGAATATACTGTCAAAGCCAAAAAATATTTAAATTTAAGTAGTCTTTAGTACTAAATTTTTTTCGTTATTGTATTTCTACATAATTTGGCGGCGACGAGTTAAAAACCAAAAAATCTAGTATCTGGTTTTAGTAATAGAAAAAATAAGCTAATGAAGCTTCATTTATTGCAGTGCATAATTTGTAATTATTAGCATATTTATTAACAGACAGAACGTCGATCAAAAATCATGCTAATCCAAACTGGACTTTATAATAACTTCCGAGAAAATGTAAATTAGATAACCAGCATTTGTATACTCCAAACATTGACACATAGACACATTTACTATACATACTTTGCATGTGTGTGTAGTGATTTGAGTGTAGAATCCTACAATGTTGGTAATCGACAACTCACTACACTACTGTCGCAGACATAATGCATTTATGTCTTATCATCATATGTCATGGTTCCATTTCC
Source organism: Acronicta psi (assembly GCA_946251955.1). NCBI lineage: Eukaryota > Metazoa > Arthropoda > Insecta > Lepidoptera > Noctuidae > Acronicta > Acronicta psi. Next base: position 14,298,918 of record OX276477.1, read on the forward strand.
AACTGTTTTAAAATTCGAACGACGCACATCACGTGTCGCCATTTTTTACAAACATACCTTGAATATGCGTTGCGTCATTGTTTTGTTCTTGCTACAAAACCACTACTAGACCCACTTAGTTCGTTAATTACAGATAGATGTCATTACATACGAACAAGGTCAACAAATATTACATCCTGATAAGACTCGCGCAAAATTAGGGTTACCAAATATTCGTCATTTGTTAAACAGGTCGAAATTTAAGTGACGTCGCTGCATAATCTCTGATCGCTCGATACCAAAGCATTCTGATAGCGATGATACCGATATCGTTGTATTTACTATTTTATTTCACGTTTTCCTCATGCTGTCTCGCTCTGGCGCGTCGCTGGACAGACACTGCCACTTTAATTGCTATAGTGAACGGTATTTATATCGTGACCCGTATTTTTGCAATAAAGTCGCGTGATAATGTGCTAAAAAGTCGCATTTTTAAGAGCTTACTAACAGCTGGGATTGATAGGTGGTGTTTACTTGTGGTTGAATGAAACATAAAAACATGTGAATGTCAATATTGCTGCACTCACGTACTTGACACAAAGTGCAATACTTCAAGAACATATGAGACATTAGAGTACATAAATACCTAATACCTACCTAGTACCACTCACAATATTTACTATAACACTTACCATCTTCACATGTATTTCATCGTATTAATTTGGTTCGATTTCAATTAATACGTTTTAGCATTCATTTTACAATGTTGATATTGGAAACCTGTTTGTCAATAACATTTTTTATTTGTGTGAAAAATTCTTGCGAAGTCTACTTAGAAGATACAAAAAATGCTAATCACTTCGGTACACATGATTCATACTGTTGACTATGATAAGACCGATATCTTTGTTTGTGAGAAAATATTATTGAATGATGTAAGTGAACACACATGCGTCGATTTTTTTACATAGTGTTATTTGCTAGCGGTCACATTGACCAACGAAAAAAATACAAATAAATACTCCAATGTGGACACAGCTTTTTGTCCGTTCAGTTCGGCGCACGCGCTGCCGCGGTTTCGCCTTACGTAGCGGTTAAAACATGAAACATGACATTCAGGAACCGTAGGATATATCCGAACATCTTGCTGTTACAAAATAGGATCGTAAAAAGCAATGAACCACGACTCGACGCGTCATAAACCATATAAAACCAAATAAAACCATAACCATATAAAAGAAAATCATATAAAACCAAATACAAAATGTATTGTGTAGGTATCATTTAATAAAACATGTGGGAATTTCGATATCCTTACATTAGAATCTCTTTGTTTGTCAATGATTACGCTACCTAATTATGCACTTATCAATACAAATATCCCGTTGTTTTTTTATTACATTGTTGTATTAATTCCTGTAAACTATAAAATACCACAACATACAAGCATATTAAATGAAGCTATGTACATAACTTCGCGTTCATGTTTATTGCAGATATCTGCACACAGTAGTTTAATTATATTGCATGGATTGCTGCCACGCGATTCTCGTTCCAGGTGACTCAGAAAGTCACGATTTTTTGGAAGATACAATTTTCTCTAGCCATTTTCCTGTCCGAATAAAAATATCAAGTATCACATTTAATGTTACGTAATGTATTACCGTTAAAACTAGACATTATTAATGAAGTTCGATTTGCATAACTACCGGTAGCACACGTCACTCCGCCCGCGGGTGCGCGCGTTCACACACATGATGACATGGTAATGTGTGATCGAATTAAGCGTGTGTGCGTGGATTGTTCGCGGGGGAATCCCACCGTGCAAACCACTGATATCTCTCTGTTTTAAGAATACGTGGGTGCCACTCGGATTGTTGTATCTGTGATTTTAATTGTAGTCAATAGGTTATCGACGTTATCGTGTCACAAATAAGCGTCATTTCGTCATTAACATCAACCTATTAAGTGTAATACAAACTGCCTCGTTAGCATAGTGGTCCAAAGCGCATTAGCTATTCCCGGGTTCGATTCCTAGGTTGAGCAAGGGGGTTTCAGCTCGGAGTTAGTTGCAATAGGCTCGGCCCCCTAGTGTACTCCTCTGCCTAACTCTTCAGGGATCGTAGGTGTGCTTGTTTCAGTCCCAACCCCCCTTTAAAAATATATTCCTTTGTGTTTTTAGTTGCTACAGAATCCATAGGTATGACTTTATTCTGAGTGTGAGTCTTTCTCTCACTGTGATGTAAGCCCCGAGTTAACAAAGCTTACTACGAGTACTTTTTAACTTTCACTTGTAACAAGTTAATACCTAACTTACCTAAGAGTAAATATTTACTTCAGTCTTCAGATGCTCAAGTTTGGTCGTAAATTCGTAATACGAACAACGATTTATAAACAAGACAGTAATTATTTCAGGCAATAGATATTTTAATTGATTATATCTTTATAATTATACATATCGACGGTTAAAAGGAAATAGGGGATAAGCGACAAAAGATGAAATGTTCAGGAGAGCCGTTCAAAGTTTTAAATTTTAGAAAAACTGACGTATTTTTGTCATTTATTAAGATATTGTGAAAAGTGAAACAGTTATAAAATCAGATAGAAATGGAACAGTTACTGGTATCCTTAGTTTTAGTGATTTGACGTTATTTAAAGTAGTTTTTGTCGCTTATAACCACAGCTTTTAATTTTTGAATGAGGAAATATGGCATAAGATACAAATGACAAAATCAAATATTAAAGGATAAGAAGCATATGCGACATTCCAATTTATCATTTCTCAAGGTAAAAGGGTATAAGCGACTAGACCGTTCAATCAATATTATAGGAAAAGAAGGATAAGGTACTTTTCATAGTGGTTGTATAAAAGATAATAGGGTACAAGAAACAGTCGGCATTCAAAATAATACCAGGATATAAGACATTAGTAACACACAATGTCGCTACGAAGCAAAGAAATATGGATGAAAAGCCACCCCAAAAATAATGAAGTAGCGCAACCACCACAATCCTTCATCAGGAAAATATCTAAAACAGATATTACACGACACCGTAATTGGGTCTCTAACTTCTAAAGTAGGGTGACATTGCTTGGGAGTAAATTTTCACAAAAACATACTAAGGATAGATCGTTAATATGTTTTAAGGCCTCTTAGTAAGATAGATCCTACTAAGAGGCCTATTACAGTATACCATGCTATAATTTTACACTAAATGGTAGATTTAAAAGATATAGCTCGTCATTTCATATTTACTAACGAGCAGATTAAATAATATGGAATTAGCGACAATCGTATTTATATTAGTAAACGGAAGTAAGGTATAACCACCAGTGTCATATTAAAATCAATTTAGGTAATAGGGCATAACCGACTTGGCTGTCATTAAGAACTAAATGGAAATAGGGGATAACCGCCAGAGTAATATAAGTATGCATTTTGTATATAGGGCACAAGCGCCACAGCTCTGTTAAATTACGAAATGGAAGTTAGCTTTAAGCAACATTTGTACTTTTCAATTGAAATGCTTAAAAGGCATAAACAACCATAAGCTTGGCACCCTTGTGAAGTAAAAAAGCATTACCGACAACAAACCCAAAATAAATCATTTTTGTAAGGGTACAATCACCTTTATAGCAAAAATGACCAGAATTTTCGTCGGTTAGCTAAAATAAAACTATAAAATGTTGTTTTTTTGCTTGGGCATAAACGCCAAAAAAGTCATCGTAGAGCCATGGGAGTAAGCGCATTCGAAAGAGCAGAAAATTTCAAGTCCAATGGCATATATAACTCATTTTTGACCAAAATGTCGCTTATGCCCTATTTCCTTTTAACCGTCGATATGTATAATCTGCCTGCTACGCTAAAGGTCCTAGGTTCAATTCCCAGGACGATCAAAGTGTTATTAGGTCTTTATGAAGTGATCAGTATCAGTTCGGAGTTGACTTGTTCCCGGTTAGTGGAAATAGGCTCGCCCCGGGACCTAAGCATACCAGCGAACTGTACGTGTACATTAGAACACCTCTGCCTTACCTTTCCTACAGGCGCAATGATAATTATGTTATGTTTTTTTTTTAATTATCTTATCGATGCAATATCGTAATACATGAAAAATTCATGTAATTATGACTGCCTTCTGTAAATATTGGTAGGAACTATATTTCTGAACACAAAAGATAAAACTTTACTTAGTCCTTTGTTGAGTATCGTCTTTATACAATCTTTCCTAATGCCGTAAAAACACCACGTCCTTTACCAAAATCGTATATATTGACGACAGGCTGTCTTTAAGTTATCAAAACGCTTCGTAGGTCTAGCCAATAATAATTTAACTGCAACAATATAGTGTTAGGAATATACAATAGTTAAAATCTTGGATTAGCAGTTAGTAGGTACCAAAGATACTACCATTCAGGGCGTAGCTACCCCTGCCCCTCAACCATGAGTTCTATCGAATGACTTTCGATAGGTTTTTTACGCATCGAAACGCTGTAATCTCATAGCAGGTTTTAGTTCCTTACGTAACCGCTAGAGGCGCTGCGAGAGTTTTCCATACAAATAATTTACGGCGTCGCTAGCGAGTCTAGTGAGAAAAACTCATGGTCGAGGCACTGAAATGCCTTAAAGAATGTTCTCTAATTTCCCAGATTTTTCTCATCCTTTGTCTAGGTAGTTGTGCATGAAACCCTTAGCTAATTATGGTAAAAGGAACAAGACAACCCTTTCCACTTGAGCTCAAGTAAATACTCATTTACTAACAAAACAGCGTAAAAACAAAGACGCAGCCAACAGAAAAAAATCTTGCAAAAGACACTGGCCTACCCGGAAGGAGGGAGACTTACTAATCAATATAATAGAGCCACTATGAGAAAAAATACATATATATGTACCCAGACCCCTGGTACATGCGAAATGACGCCTTGTGTATATACAGTTACGGTACATAATGCTGGAAGTACGAAGCACGAGGCTGCCCTAGTTATAAATAGATTTTCACGAAAAAGAAATGTTACAGAGAATTTGGTGCAAACCGGGCACAGAGTAATGAATGACACAGAGGGTGCTTGGTGCAACGATGTTTTGTTTTTGATAAACATGAAATTATTAATTAAAAAAATTGTGCAGAAGAAATTTAAAACAAAATGTGTTTTTACAATAACCATGGTGTTTTATTTATGGAAAAAAACTAGATTTTTCCATAAAAAATAACGTAGTCGTTTACTGTAGGTATAAAATGTATCCCTTAATTGCTATTTAAACAATCTATTTCTGTTTCAGTACAGTTATTTATATATGTTTAGTTGCTAATTGCCCGTGTTATTTTAATATAATATTTACCACATATATTCTTGTTTATGCATACCTATATGAATACATACAAATGATATAGATACATAATATTAATTAGTGGTTTAAACATATTATTAATATACACTAATTGGCTTGTAACTCCGACGTGTAAACAGAGCTTAGATTAACAAGGTCAAAAGATTAGGCCTTATCTTAAACCCATATAGGTCGAAGCCTTTACGACCTCTTGTTATATTTTTTTATTGTAAAAAATACTAATTCAATTGGACTCCATGATAAGCTATACAATTTTACTTTTAACCGATAAAGTTGGTAATTAAAAAGGTTTATCAGTAAGTAAACGCCAAATTTGTTGCTGATGATTCAATTATTAAAAGAACTACTATTTTTTTTACTGATATGAAAATAAATTAAGTGCGTTTTTTTGCTCATTAGTTGGAACCGATAAATAGCTTTATCCGTTGTAAAATTCAAAATTATTTCTTAGGAATTATTTTATCCTTAGTTACAGATAAATAACTAACTGGGAAATACTAAATTAATATTAAATAGTTGGCTCCTACTCCTTTGTGACATTGGTAGTATTAAAATGAAACACATGTCTAAAGTTATACAATAAAAGCCGAACCTGAAATCCTTTTATTCGTTTAAATTTTACGATACGATTACGATAAAACATAACATGAATTATTTCACCTAAAACCCTGTAGCAGCCATCACAACAAAATATAAATGTAAAGGAATAAACTTTATTTTTGTAAAAAGAATTCTCTGAATTCGAAGCTACACGCGCTCTAATTTCTCTGGACCACACTCACAGACGCAATTAAGTCGCGTACACGAGCTGTCGGGGGAGTGGGGGGGTTGCACGAGTAAACCTCCCCCGAGAGTAGGGGGCAGGAGAAAAAATGCTCGTGGAACGAGAGAAAAAGAAAAACGCGAAAAGCGGAAACAAGTTCCCGCGACACGTGACTGTAGGCTTCCCGGGAACGTAACCATGGCAACGGTCAGGGCTGCTGCGTAAATACCCCGCTCTATGTCAAATGGAGGTGTTTTTTGTCTTGTATGCTTGTAGCAATATGTGTGATGTGTCTTTGAACACATTGTATGTTTTAAACACGTTTTTCACAATCATACCAAGTTTTTATAATAACAATCATACTGAACACAATACAAAATCGGCAGATGCAGTTTCCACATGCGGAAATTGTGCTTAGGTGGCAACTATTAAGGTTTAAAGTTGCTTCTTGTGGTAAAAATGTTATTTGACCTCACGTAGAGCGAGCTTACACTAGCGTATGTTATGTCATTACTGGGCTAACTTAATGTGCTTAACTTGTAGTAAGACCATGGTTATGTACTTAGGAGACTCATCACAACATACACAACAGAACTTAAAGACTTAATTACCTACTTAAAGCCAAGAAAGTTATCAACTAAGTGTTTAACTTTGTAAAAGTTTTTAATTGATGGCTACAATCTTCTAAGTAGCAATAGTAAACTCACAGTAGTTAAGTATCAATGTCAAAAAAAAACATATTCCTCAAAATAATTAACTTATTTAATACAAAATGTTGAAAAACACTTCCTGTAAAATTACAACATCCCTCAAACCTCTAAATTAATAACTGCCTTCCAAAAAGTAAACACATTTTTCTTCGGGTATTTTATCGATAAAAATAGGCAAAGCGTCCACGTGTATCCCAGTAAAGTAACCGGAAGCTCGCCGGCCTTGGCGGTGCGTAGCAACCCCGGAAGAAAAAGAAAAAATCTATAATAGTACTACGGTGCAGGGGGGGCGCCCTAGTTGCGGCCCGGCTACCCTACGCGTGGAGCGACGTACCCAGCCTCCTCATTGTACAAGATCAAGTTTTAGTTATTAACAAAGAAAAGTTTTGATCAAACAATCCGACTAATAAAGATAATGAGCTGATTAAGTTTACAATAGAATTTTAAGGCTCTATAACCTCTTATACTTTGTTTTCCGAAACACTGTCGACCTATACATATAACTTATTACGTATTTTATTTTAATTTATTGTTATGAATGCTTACACGTTCCGTCAAAAACATGATCTCTTTTATAGGGTCAACGAATTTATTTTACTAAGCAACGTTTCTGATCATTGGAGGCAAATTCTTAGAAATGCCAAGGAAAATGCGTGGGAAAGCTGTGTTCCCCGAATTGGTCCCATTATACGTAGGTACATTTTGTGATACTCATCAAAGCGGCACGAGTAAAAATTGTGTACAGTATCAAAAGGACGCAACTTATGATATTCGGTACAAAAAAATTAGTAGGTATGTCATAAATGTTTGTTTTAGTTTTTGTGCATTAATAAAGGCATTGATTCCATATACAAAATCAAAGAAACAACTTAATGTAACATTATAGAAGTTGTATATTTTAACTTTAATGTTGATTCAATTCCTACGCTCGCATCCCAAGTCATAAAAACCGCGAATTCGAGACGAGACTGGCAAAAAGGCACAATCGTAAAGCGATACAATAACACAAACAAAAAACCAAAGCTCAGGAAACTAATAAACACTTAATTCTTGGGCGCTTTAATTTGATGTGTTTTGAATTCCGTGACCTTTAGTGGAAATTAAAATTCAGCCATTAAATTTTTGAGCAAATAATTTACTGACACTTGAATTTTATAATAGGTAGCCAGTTTTATAAGACTATAATTTGAGTTCCATTTGGGACTATAAAGTAACATTTTCTGTGCAACCATAGTTTTCACAAAATTTAGATCTATATAAATAAAACCGTACTTTAGATTTTACTAAGCATCTAATAGTTATCTCATTGGTGATAAATTCATTAACATACATTTTATTAATGAATAAATTATAAATAAATATAAAAGAATAATTCTAAATTAAATTAAACTTACTTTATTGTACGATTATTATGAATTCCTATTTAAATGATACGTCGTGAGTAGTTTTAATGAACGACGCAGTTAGTTCATTATATTTACGATAAAACAAATTGATCTCTGCTTCGCCAATTTCGATTATTTCATTGCGGTTGGAAACGTTATTATAGCAATGGTACGCTGGACTATTGAAATAAAACTACTCCTTATATGTATACATACATCAGAGGAATCAGATTACTAGACAATTTTGTATGAAGTGTGTACCTAACTTTTTTCTGAAGTTCATGTCAATTTCAGTTCATCATGTTCAGAAGCTGAGCATACTGAATAAATAAAGCTTATCAAAGCAATTGCGAGTGACATGACATTTCATTAATTAACATCTGCATCATAATATTTTTATGAGTCACGTAGCTCACAACTCAGGTACACTGTGATTGTCAATTTGGCAGCAGTTAGCATTTTATTCGGAGTGAATGGCCATTACGTTAGCATACTGTGTCTAGGAATTCCCCAGCACGCGTAATGTGTTATCTGTATTCTAGCCAGACGTCTCTTGATCTTTGACACAGTTTATCAACAAACCTGCACTGACTTTTGTTTTGATGATAACTGTGAATGTATCCCAGATTATTGTTATAATTAGATGATGCAGTGATATTTGCAGATTTTCAAGATGCTCATAAAGTTTTGACGACGTCTGTGGTCTAGTGCTGATCGCGAGGTCGGGGTTCGATTCCCACAGGACACAATTATTTACGTGATGAATAGAAAGTGTTTGTGTTTGTCTGGGTGTTTTTTATGTATTATAAGTATGTATTTACAAAAAAAAGTATATAAGTAGCATATCCATTGCCTAGTACCCATGACCATGACTGTGTAAAATTTTCAAAAATATTTTTTGTTTTATTCAAAGTATGTGTAAAAACGGAATGGAATTGGTGAAATCATTTTTCCATTTAGACTTTTCGGTCCTTTTCTTCTAAAATATAAAATTCTACATACGTATTTCTTTACTCAGTGTTTTTGAAATATTATGTTAATTCAGGTTTTGATAATTAAAATATTTTACTGGCAAATATGAAGTCAGCGATGATAATAGGTAGTGTAAAATAATTGTAAGGCTGGGAATGCAATGTTGTGGCGACAGCGATTCTGATATAATGGACATATTATAAGCACTTGATTATGCTACCATACCGACTGGTCTGCGTTCTATTGCATCAAATTGTTTCCGCTTATTGCTGTCAATTAATATCACTACTACATATATTACTTGAATACTACGAGCAAAGACTAGTAGTTATGTAATTCCACCCGTAAGCGGCTACAAAGCCCGGGTTTCTTTTAGAATGTCAAAGATAAGCTTGTATAATGCTGCCCGTTTGCTAACTTCACAGTTTCACGAACAAATTGAGGAGGAACTTGTCTTTCTTTACAAATTCTCCAGCGTATCCACTATCCTCTTGGATGTTACTGTTAAACAAATAGCATGTAATGTAATACTTTATTAATGTTATGTTTGTGTAAAAAGAAGCTTGTATAAGTGAGATCGTTTTTAAAACGCCACTTACTCGACAGTGTAGTCCTAGCTTGATTCTAGTTAAAACTAACACAGAAACCGGTCGCGAGATCTTCAGGCGCACTCGGACGAGCCATAAAAACTGCATATAGTCGTACTTAATGATAATACCAGCGTATTACTTGGATGACCTTTAGAACATTATACAGTCGACGCTAGTTTGAAAACATAGTTTTTCTAATAGCGGTTGCTATGCTGATAGGCGGCTAAAATGCTGTTTCATGTTTATTTACAGTCACTTTAGTACGATCTACTGTGTGTTTGACAAAACACTTCCTTCGTTTGAAGAAGATTCCAGTACCCGGATAAAATATTTATATAGGGAATTTGCGAATTGTTCGCAATTTTTCATGTAGCTAATTATGAGCGTCTGGAATTAATTTTCATTAAAATATTAAAGTTGTCTGCCACTTAATGCAAAAATACATAAAACCAGTGAAGCAAATCGTTCCCACTGAAACATGAATTGCATTCAACCATATTCATACAAAGAAAAATGATGCTTACATAAATAATAATAAGCATCATAATGAAAGAAACCACAAGCCATACATTGATAAATGAAGTTGTTAAATGTTTTACGATACTTGTTAAGATAATTCAGACTTAAACACGTTACAAATAAGAACGAATTTAAATTTGTTAAGTTGTATCATCAACATGTGAACCATTGAGCGAGGCCAGCGTCGAACCGGCGGGCGCGGCAAGGTTTAGGCGACAGATAAAAACAACAAACAAAACCGAAGAATAAGTTACTGTGAGGACTCAAGAATATTTGCTAAGCCGATGATTTATATGGATGATCCTTAAAAGCCGATGGGTCACTGAATATGAGAGCTTGCGAACTTGTAACACAAGAAAATGAAACAGGTTTGGAAATATTTCGGATAACTTATGACCATAAGCTTTATAATCAGGATGCAAGTCATAGATCATATTGCTGATAAACGCGTTAATGACTGTCCTACGAATCTAGGTTAAAATCACATTAATACGAACGCAATGTTATTTTCAAATGTTACTCTTACTTCGTTGCATACTGTGAGAGGATCGGAGGTGATTGGCCCTATAAAAGAATCGTTAAATGAATATTAAAGTTACTGATCTTGACATCAGGATCTTGCAAACTTTTATGGCTGTTTACAAAGAAAGGATTCATCTGAAAGAAACAATAATGATAGATGCCAATATTCATTAAACTAAACAAATATTAGTAGCACCATTTGATAGACCAATTAGATGTCAAGTAACTATTAATTACTTATTAATTGGTAACGATCGCGTGTCAAATGATTCTCAATAATGACCTCTGCTGGTGATAAGCAAGGCCACAGGCTTGTTGTCTTTATTAAGTGTTTAACAAAAGGGTAAAAAGGATACGGCGACGACCTCACAGTGATATTTTACGTAAAAGTTCTTTATAATTTTAAAGTTATAAGTCTGCGTACAGTCTAGGACTACACTTTACAATACTGTTTACGTTTTGATAAATTTCCAATAAGTAGATAAGATTAGTATTGTCAGCTATATATATCCAAGACATCAAAGATGCTTCTTAAATGTAGTACTTATGTAGATAATTTTAAACTTACTCGAAGATAAATTCTACAGAACTTTACTTTAGAAAAGTATCAGGAGATTATAAACTCAACAACCAATTTTAGAATCATCTAAACAAATATCTGTGCGTTTCGGTTTACGTTGTGGGCGAAATCTATTCACCTTTAAAACGTTTTCGCAGAATTTTATGAATATGAGTCCCATATATAAGCATGTTATTGAAGGCAAACGAAGTTATTTTATGCGCTATGCAGGTTCTTGCGCATCTGCATGTAGAACATGACGGCCCTGTATGTAAAATGACTTCGTACCTTGATTACTCGCAACAAATGAAGACTGATCGTTGTTATGCCAATTAGTACTTACGTGTTAGTAACCTGCCATACTTCTTTACAATCAAGGAGTTCTGCTGGCCCCGTTTATGATCAATTATGGTAATAAATGATGATAACATTCCTTGGTAAACATGCATGTCTAGTCTAGTGAAATTCAATGAATGATAAAAACTGACTTGGTTTGCTATTATACTTGACACCGTTGCAAACATTAACTTGAGAAGACAATTCAAAGCCACATATGTATACAAAATGGTATAAGACTAAAACAGTTATCTATAAGCATCTACTGAGCAGTGAGCACATTGCGACTTCAATAGTTTAGCTGTAAAATTGTTTATTGTTGACCAGTGCGCCACCACGTGCCTCGTACGTGATAAATAATGTATGAGCGGAACACAGATGAAGACAGTAAACAAATCTCCAAGTCACGACAACTTACTTTTTGCAACTCCCTCGTAAATTATCTTAAGCGAAAAAAATATAAAATGGCACAAAACTCACCTAAACTTCCCCTGAGAATGATCCTCCCACTTGATGATGGATGGGCAGTATTTTGAGTCCAACAGTAAATTCCTCAAGAACTCGGGAACGGAGACGCTCCTTGGACGCTTGAAAGTCTTTCGGCCGCTGCCCTTTGGTCTACCAGGTGGTCTTTTGAATATTTTCCTTTTGTCTTCTTCATCTCCGGACTTACTGCCATCACTACCATATGAGCACTCTGGTGATGCGGTCTCTGATGAGCGGAACACGTCTTCGGCGTCATCGCTCGAATCAGTTTGGTGGAGGAGAGTGCTGTCATTGGGTGTGTAGTCGGAGCCATAAAGTCTGTTTTTGTGATCCAGGGAGTCCAAATCAAGCATTGTGTTAGCCGACTCTTGGCTGGGGTAAGGATCACATTCTGCGTATCTTATGATGGAGGACTGGCGCAGTATTTCTTCGCTAAGACGGCTATGCAGCTTCTCAAACACACTGTCTGCTATCCGTCTTGAGATGCCCTGGTCGATGCTCGGGTGCACCATCCTCTCCAGAACATCTTCCCTCTTCATGCTTCTCAGCTCAAAACCTTTAACTCTGAAGTTGTAGAACGGTATTTCATTTTCACAATATCCCATGGATTGAGCGGTGTCGATCATCCAGGACACGGTATCATCTTCATTCCAGGCGTCCACGACCTTGTACTTCCAGTCATCTCTGTTGTCCCGCTGATACTCCCGGCAGCTGACGAGGTTGTGGTAAACATTCATCGCGCTGTCAATCTCTGGTTCTGCGTACGCGTCGTAAGAAGGGTTGGAGTAGTAGTTCCCATAAATATGAGAAGCTGTTCCCTTCTTGAAAACTTGAAAATCATCAAGGCGCGCGGGCGCGGGTGATGTAGAAGGGAAGTACAGATCGCAAGCCATGTTTTGGTCGTACAGGGGGCGCGCGTAATCGATCATTGTCGCGATGTACGTGCGGCGTGGCCGGCAACTCGCGGCGGAATGGGCGGTAGGCGGTGAGCGCGCCTTATGATATCCACGCTACTCGCGCACTGTTTTGTTTACAAGATGCGTTTAGCAAAATTGTGGCCTGGCAGCGGCGAGTACGTGGGCCGCCGCTAATCAAGATCACTGTGTGATACCTAATGGAGTGCAATTATTTTTTGCAATTTATTAGGCCATGTCTCTTTGCGTTTTAATGTTGTTTCTCAATGTAAATAGTAGCTGCCGCCAAGGCAAACTGCGACCGGGGATGACTTTATAAGACGACGCATATCTTATATGCAGATCGTATAAAAGTTAAAATGTGGAATATAATGACAGCATCAAACTTATCTTAATATTAATGTCATGAAAAACTACTTATTATTTCGTTCAGTTCTTTTCTTTATACAATTTTGTAATAATTATTTTAATTTTGTTTGCTATAAAAGTAATTTTGTATATTTTACACCGTAAACGTCAAAGAACCTTTATTGCTATTGGTTATTTGTTGAAACAACTTTTGCTGAAACAAATTCTGTCTATTGTTAATCCAAGAAAATGTAATAGGTATGTTTTCCATAAAACTCAACTTCTTTTTTACTCCTGCCTTGAATGCGTTTGACATTCGAGTCTTGTCTGAGATATAGAGCATGTGAATTTTAATTATAAAAAAAATTGTGTACTCAAAATCCCAAAAAACTTTACGATCAGTTCATTCTTAGGCTGTCGGTATTGAAATGTGAAATAAATTGTGTAAGTAAATCTTTATACTTAGACACTTTTACAAAACAATGTTTTTTTTTACTAGATGAGGTCGGTATTGCTTGACTGATGGCCTCTGATGACTACTTCACTTATTAATTATTTATTTTCTTGCTTTTCATATATTATTGCCCAGGGATTAAATTGCAGAGGTCTGATGACAGTCGGTCCGGGTAAATAACTTATTTGCAGCCGCATGTCATCAGATTTAGCTAACTGTGGTTGGTTCTGGGCAGTTTAAAAAATGAAATGTTTTTAATTTTTTAAACTGCCCAGAACCAACTCAGCTACAATATAAATTTTGTTTTTTTTATATTGTAGCTGATTTTATACCTCTATGTTAGTTGAGTAAATTTTTATTAAATGTTTAAATAATTATAATTAAACATTAAGTACCTATGTTCTAAAATAAAGTAATTTGTTCATTTTCTAAAAAAAATACGTCTTTTCGTTTTGAGAAGACTCGTGATTCTAAGTTTTATTATGTTAAATTAGTCTGCTTAGGGAAGTTGAGAGTATATTCATATCTTCTGAACCCTTCAAGATAATTATTGAAATAGAACAGGAACGAAACTGCTATTTCAATCCAAAAAATATATAAATTGTGTGTCTACAGTTTATTTTTATTTTTGCATTGAATAATACAAGTAAAGCTTTTGAAAGGCTTGAAAGCCTATTCAAGACCGAATGAGAATGTTTGTTTCAACTGTTTTTAGACAAACATTCTAAAACGTTCGTTTTAGATTAGTTTTAAAAGAGAACATATTTAAATTAAAGGCAGTACTGACAACAGTACCAGGAACTGACAGAATATGCCGTAAATAATCAGATATCAATGCAACTACATAAAAATGCTATATATCTTACAACAGAACAAATCTAAAAATTGTGATACTACGAAATTCTATAATTAAAACGTAAATGGCACGACACGCATTTCTAAAATCACGATCGATTTTTGTCGACACGTTAAATTCTTATCAAGAGGGCCCCCAGAAATATTTTTATACTGTTTAGGACATCATAAAATAAAATGAGTAAAACTACTGAACCACTGTCAAAAATAAATTCCATGCCAAATGGCATAAAATTTTGACAATTTACGATCGACAAAATTACCTTGACGATAAGATAAAATAAATAAAACTGGACATTTTACAGTTTCTTTGGCACCATCTAGTTCCTAACTAAGCAGAGCTTTACTTTTTTGTAAATACTTATAATACACAAGACACACACATCACTAAAACGTATCTCCTCACGATCAGCAGTCTGACAACCACTAGACCTAACAGAGGTCATTGTCTGTCGGATGACATTTGCAAGCTGTCAATAATTCATTTGACAAATTAAGTTAGATAATTATATCGATGTCGACGCTTTCATGCTTGCAGCTAAGGGAAACCTTTATTATAATATAGTATCTATTACTAGTATTTATAATATTAATAGTGACTATTACTAAAAGATAATAATGTTGCCTATTGTTACTTGTACTGTTGTAGAGGCTTGTTATTACCAAATTGTCAATCACTTCTTCTTTCTATCATATTTATGGTTATTAGTCTGTAAGCCTTCTGTAAAATAAAACAAATACCTAAGTAAATAACCAAATAACCGCTATCCGCGGGATTAATTAAAAATGAAATCAAATTTGTATAATATTATCTGCCAAGTGTCATGGGAACGTACCTTTACTTTAAGAGGTGGTGAAACAATCCCTAATACTAATATTATTGTACGTAAAAAAACATTCAAATATTCACGTAGGTACCTCTTTTATATGATTCAATAGTTGTAATTTGTAAATGTCGGACGGGCTTACGGCCTCTTTTTGGAAAATCCAAAACGAAACAGGTTCTCTGAGTAAGTAAGCTTCTAGTTTTCATTTATTAGTTATTTTTTTAAATCCCGTGCCTCGTAATATCGTCGTCGGTCCGAATATCTAATGACAACTTAGTTTTTGTAGTCAGAAAGGACCCCAAAAAATTTGACTACCAGTTTTTCTTGAGTCAATCCTAAGTTTATCCCAGAATTTGGTGGTTTGATGGAGCTGGTCCACTGTTCTTCCGAGGCTTTTCCCAATCATGTTCGGGTCCGGTTTCCAGTCTGACTAGTTGCGGCTGAATATCAGTATTTTACACAAAGCGACTCAAATTCAAATTCAAATTCAAAATATTTTATTTCAAATAGACCATATAAATAGGCACTTTTGAACAGTCAAACTAGTTGCTCGGTTCCAAAAAAAAGTAGGACTTATGGAGAAGAGCCGGCAAGAAACTCCATAGTTACTCTGACTGTCATCAGACCTCCATGCCATCAGGCCTAATAGGCCCGTTTTGACAGTTCTCGCTAACGGTGTTAAACTAACTTAAAAGAGCGTTCATACATAAATTCGGAACTATACTTTTACACAAATAAATATTTGTAAGCCAGGGCAATAAATGTAACTTACAAAATGGTAAAACCATTCTACTTTATTGAAAATGTCGATCATATCGCCAAAAAAGCGAGCAAAGCCCTGGGATTCATTATACGCAATTCCGGTTCCTTTAAGAATGAAAACTTTAAAAATTCTGTATTGTGCTTACGTCCGCAGTCATCTGGAATATGGTAGTCAAATTTGGAATCCGAACTATGTGGTACACTCGGATAGATTGGAGAGAATTCAAAAGAAATTTACCATTTCAATTTAAAATACCCTATCGTAATTACATAGAACGATGCACTCGATTCCACTTAATTCCACTTAAAACTCGCAGAAATATATCAGATTTACGATTCTTAGTGAAAATAGCACAATCAAAGATCGAATGTCCTGAACTTCTCTCCAAGCTGGCTCTGAATGTCCCACTTCGGCATTGTCGCCTTAGGAATCTTCTCCATGCTTCGTTCGCGCACACAGTTCACCATAGCAATTCATACATGATCCGCGCAGTCAAATCTTTCAACCACATTACTAAAAAAAAAAATTCCTCAATTATTGATCTGTTTACAAGCAGCTTAGCATCCATTAATACCTTTCTTTCTAAGCATTTTGTTGAACCCGATAGTTTATAAGTACACCTTCGCTAGTTTCGTTAAGTTATAACCATTACAACAATATTTTTTCTAATTGTGGAGGCTTGTAAATGGCTTGTCATCGATTTCTCCTTTATTATCTCTGGGTTGTTAGCTGTAAGCCACCCAAACAAAATAAAATAAAATAAAATAAAATAAAATAAAATAAAATAAAATAAAATAAAATAAAATAAAATAAAATAAAATAAAATAAAATAAAATAAAATAAAATAAAATAAAATAAAATAAAATAAAATAAAATAAAATAAAATAAAATAAAATAAAATAAAATAAAATAAAATAAAATAAAATAAAATAAAATAAAATAAAATAAAATAAAATAAAATAAAATAAAATAAAATAAAATAAAATAAAATAAAATAAAATAAAATAAAATAAATTAAAATAAAATAAAATAAAATAAAATAAAATAAAATAAAATAAAATAAAATAAAATAAAATAAAATAAAATAAAATAAAATAAAATAAAATAAAATAAAATAAAATAAAATAAAATCTCTCCAAAAATCATCGCAATGATAGTTAAAACGGGCGTCTTATTTTGTGATGACTCTTGTGTAGATACCATTAGTGTAGCTCGCTTCCGTAGGCTGCGGTTGTCGCTTACCACCAGGCAGCCCCAGCTTAGTTTCACATCATTATTATAATGTCTTATTAACCCCCCACGCAAAAACGACGGGGTGTTATAAGTTTGACGTGTCTGTGTGTGTCTGTGGCATCGTAGCTCCCGAACGGATGAACCGATTTTGATTTTGTTTTTTTTTATTTGAAAGGTGAATTACTCGGGAGTGTTCTTAGCTATGTTTGATTAAAATCGGTCCAAGATGGCCGCCGTCACAAAATAGTGGATTACATATTTTTTCACAACTCCCTCATTATGGGTATGAAATGAAAGAGCTTAGCTAGGAGAATACTAAACACTATGATAAATTTCAAGTCCAAGATGGCCGCCACCACAAAATGGCAAATTACATTACGTGTCAGGGGTTTTCTAAATTTTTAATTTAGGTTAGGTATTTTATATCTGTTTTCAACAAAAATCATGGCAACCTCACCTATAAGCCACGATGTCACAACGAATTTTATTATGAACTTGTCTTTGAAGTAGGTACTATAATAATAATAAATAAATAGACGTCCCTGGGGTCGATACCCAGGTCGATCCGTGTTATTGGGTTTTCCTATGAAATTCTCAATAGCAACTTCTGAGTTAGGATGTGCCCGAGCCAATGACAAGAGGCACCTGTTACATGGGACCTAAAACCGGTGAACTGTGTTTGTATCATACTATCACGCCCGTATTCCCCGAAGGATAAGACAGATATGTACCAAATACATACGTACATTCCATCGATACGTTTTGGTCTCATGTCATAGAGGGCGAGCCTATGGCCATTAACCGGGCACAGATCCAAACACCGAGCTGCTACTAAGAATTTTATAACAAAACCCAATACTAGTCGTACTACGTCTTCAAGACGAGAGTGAATCGGTTTCTTCTAGGAAAGCGCGCTCCATCGTAGGCCACATCTTCTCTTCATTGCTTACAATGAAGAGAAGATGTGGCCTTAATGTGGCCTTATTGTGGCCTTGTGGTCAAGCGCAAGCCTATCTAAGATAAAAAAAAACTACTACGATCTAAAATTGACCATTGTAATACCTTTACATAAAAAAGATAATAAACATTTCATGGAAAACTACAGACCCATTGCGTTAAATTCTATATTTTCAAAAATTATTGAAAAATATTTGTATATTGAAATTAATAATTATTTGGAAAAACATAACATTCTGTGTAAAGAGCAAAAAGGTTTCAGAAAGCATAAGACAATAAACATGGCTATTTATGATTTCTTAAAAAATGTTTTATCATACGTTGACAATTCTTCCCCTGTTTGTTCTATCTATTGTGATATGTCTCAAGCATTTGACTATGTTGACCATAGTATTCTGATTAGTAAACTTGAGGCATATGGCATAAGAGGTAATGTTTTAGAATTAATTAAATCATACTTAAAAGATCGGCAACACATAACAGAGATTACAAAATTCAATTTAAAAACGAAAAGCGAACAAATCTACTCCTCTCAAAAGCGTAATGTAACATATGGTGTTCCTCAGGGTAGTGTTTTGGGTCCCCTTCTATTTATTATATATATAAATGATCTGCCTAAATCAACTATGCAACCCATGTCACTGTTTGCTGATGATAGTACTGTAACCATAACTTCCAAAGATATAAATTCTTATAACTCTGATATAAATAATTCATTAAATTCAATAATTACATGGCTTAATAATAATAATCTACTAATTAATTTAAATAAAACTAGAATTATGCATTTTAGTCAACGTGAACGGGTATGCAACTCATCACAAATTAATTTAGTTTACAAAAATAATATTATACAAGAAGCAGATACAGCCCGATTTCTGGGAATAATAATAGACAAAAGATTAAATTGGAAAAATCACATTGAGGAACTTAGCAAAAAAATCAGCAGCTCGTCATATGCCCTATATAAACTATCTTTTTCAGTTAATCCAGATACTTTACTTACAGCATATTATGGCCTAGTTGAATCTACTTTGAGATATGGAATAATTTTTTGGGGTAACTCAACTAATAAAGAGATTGCTTTTAGATTACAAAAACGATGCGTACGGGCTATGTTTAGGCTACAAAGTACTGACAGCTGCACTCCAATGTTTTTAAAGTACAAAATTCTCACACTTCCGTCAATCTATATTTATGAAGTAGCATTGTTTGTTAAAAATAATCCACATTTGTTTCCACGACTATCTGAAAATGTTGTTCGTAGTCGACGAAATAATGACAAACTCTGTATACATCCAGCTAAAACTACACTGTTACATAAAAGCATTGTATGCATGGGTCCAAAGATTTATAACCAGATACCAAAGGACATTAAACTATTAAATTCAAATTCATTTAAAGTAAAACTAAAAAAGATGTTGACTGAGAAATGTTATTATAATGTACATGACTTTCTGAATGATAAATTTTAATGATGATTTCTAGAATTTGATATTAAGTATATAATTTAATGTATTGTTTTAATATTTGACTTCCTTAACTGAATTATTATTAATTTACAATTTCACTACATATTTGTACACCTTCAATGGTATAACATGTAGCTCATATTTAAATATTAACACCATTGCATGCATATAATTTTGTATTGTAATTCACACATGTTACAGCAAATAAATATATCTTTATCTTTATCTTTATCTTTATCTTTACTGCTCAACCTGGGAATCAAACCCAAGACCTCTAGCACAGCCATCGCGCTCAAGTCGACCAGACTAACGAGGCAGTTTGGTTTCCCATCAAGTACATCTCTGCCTAACCCTTCAACGAAACAGGCGTGATGATATGAGAGAGAGTACAGCGTATTAGTTTCTACGAGTTTAATAACAAAACAAAGTGCGTAAATGTACTGAAGAAAACCACAAGTGATTAAGTGAGTACGTAACAGAAACGGTTGTGTGTCAGCCCAGCGGAATCCCAATCCCTATTGTTATTATATTACAGCTTCTGTTATACCTACACCCCGACTAGACTTGCTGGCTACAGACAGTAAAATACAGAAGACAGTGACTGTCAGAAGGACACCGTGACAGTGTCGCGAACGTGTATTTATTTTATTGATTTACTAGCTGTTCCTGCGCTGTCGCTGCTCGGCTCCTAATAATCATAGCGTGATGTTAAATAGCCTATAGCCTTCCTAAAGAATTGGACTATTTAATGCAAAAATATTTTTTTAATCCAATTGCAAGTTCCTAAGATTAGCGCGCTTAAACAAACTCTACAGCTGTAGAGTTTTGTATAACGAGATGTCTATACTACCTATAAATAAAGCCTTATTATAGTATAAATATCAATAGTTGTAATATGTTGAATGGATTACCAATACTGTATAGTTATCATTCAAATAAATATGGAACACAGTTCTGAAAAATTTGCCTCTACATACCGTCACGACTGAATTCCTCGAAGGCTAAGACAGAGGTGTCCCATGGTGTATGTTTAAGGTAATAGTGGGTGTGTTGCTTCAACATAATTCAACACAATGAATTCCACAGAAAATCCAATAAACTATATTACTGATTTTATTATTGGGTTGTGAAAGGTCTGATGGCAATCGCTTCATGTAAAATACTGATATTCAGCCGCATCTGGATAGACTGGAAGCCGACCCCAACTTGGTTGGGAAAAAGGCTAGGAGGATGATGACTGATTTTATTATTTATGGCAATAAGAGCCAGAAAAACAAAAACAACAATTTAATTTTATGCAAATAGAGCGCGCTGTAGTGTATTGTGAAAGCGACTTTATAATTTCTCTCTCTGATAAATTATTCAATCCTCTTTTATTCGAAAAAAACACCAGTCAAATAGTCTTAGAAATAAATTGGCGCGATAACACCACAGTTCACAAGTATAACTTTAACATAGTATGTAAACTGTATTTTATAAGATCATTAAAGCGTTTTCCTTAAGAAGTTGCATCTTGCGTCCATTGAGTGCTTTGCGGAGTGACCCGCGAGCAAGCGCGTGCGCACCTGACACATACACGCGTTTTCCTTTTATTATAAACGTTTTAAATAATAATATTCATCCTTTTGCAATTACGGTAATATTATTCTGTTTGTCTGTATGTGTAGGTTTTATTTAATGTTGATTTGTTTATGCACAGTCTTTAGTGTTTTTTATTGTTGAGCCCCTCTTGTGCTATGTTATTTCCTTATAATCGTTTTAAAAAATTGCCATGTATGGTCAACCGTACAGCTAAATGTGACGTGTGTACCATGACGTTTCGTTTACGGGCACCAATTAAAACTTCCAGAACAGAAAAACATTATAGCACTACATTAGAGTTTACATTTTGACCTGGGAATCCATTGGGAAAACCACAGAACCCCATACTTAGCAGCCATGGTTGCCCAAAGTTATCAGCACATTTACCTATCCTTAATTCCGTACTAATATTATAAATGCGAAAGTAACTCTGTATGTTTGTCTGTCTGTCAGTCTGTCTGTCTGTCGCGCCAAAACTACTAAATCGAATTAAATAAAATTTGGTACACAGATAGTCTGAAGCCTGAGAAAGGACATAGACTAATAAGAAAAAAGGGCTGTACGGGGTTGAAATAGGGGATGAAAGTTATAAGAAATACTCAGATCACGCGAGCAAAGCCGCTGGTAGAAAGCTAGTTTATCATAAAACGCAAAAACTTTATTAAAATATAGCACAAATATTTTGTAATAACGTGCGGCCATTTTGATTATTTACGTCACTGTATCACGTTTATTGGTTGTTTAATTATTTGAATATGGAACGTTTCATTGGGCCCGCATGCAACTGTCATTGACGTCAGAGTACGATCCTACGTGCACACCCTCAGCATAGAATTAAGTAAGACGTCGACGTCACGAAGGCTATCGCGTCAGACACGTGAGAACGGATACGGAGTAGAAAAAGTGAAACTGGAACCAGTTACTCAAGTGCTTAGACGTCAGTGTGTTCCAATATTGCTAAGGAAAAGGATATATCTAACTTTTTTACCAAAAAATATCAACGTACCATAAATAGCATAAAAAGCCGTATCTGATCTGTCTATCGTGTAGTACCTAAGCGCTTACTTAATGCGACTGCTACGTTTGAGGTCCTAGGTTTGATTCCCAAATTATATATGAAAATGTCAGTATCAGCTTGGTTTGGATTATTGCAAAAGGCTTGTCCACTTTAGGTAAGGGACCTAAACATGAACTAAATGTATATTAGTACACCTTTATAGCAACCACAACCCTGCTAGAACCGGGTGTTGAACTCAAAACTTCACACTCAGCAATGTAACGATTGTACAAGCTGGATTTGAACCAATGTCTTATGATTCGGCCCCACCATTGCTGCTAGATCATGTAGTTATTGATGGGATACATTATGATGCGCAATAAAGTGATTTATGTTATAGCATCGTAATTGACACTATAGTGATAATCACTTCGTTGGCATCTGATCATGTAACACAAGTTGATAGATAAGTTATTCATTATGATTTATGAAAATAACGCTGTGCCTTCGCTGTACCCTTGCACTAGGACGTTAGACTAATCATCATAGCTTGTACACCGTGGTGTTTCGGATGTGTATTCGTAGACTTCATCAAGCTCCATCATTCTGACATTATTTGAACAGAGTTAAAAAAAAATTTTGAATGAAAAATACGTCCTCAGGCAGGTTTGGGTTTGACCATATAACCCCAATAGCCTAATTACATAGCCTGCCAATTTCTCGAGCTCTACCTAGAAATCTAAGACATGCAACTCTAAATAGAAATCTTATTGAACTGTAAAAGTGTACTTTTACAGTGCAAGCTGTACGACTATGGAATGAGTTGCCTGTGACTGTCAGGCGAGCACAAACATTACCTGTTTTCAGAAGAATGGTTAAGGAGCATTATCTGACATTATAGTTGGAATGTTGTCCTTGTCCAAAATTTCATTTGACGGTTATTACTTTATTTATATTTATATTTTATTTATATAAATATTTATAAAATTTGTATATATTTATCTATATATATATATATATATATATATGATATGTATGTAAATGTAATTTAAACTGACATATTGTTAATTTAATTTAAATTTTAAGTTTAAGCAAATATTTTAAAAGTACCTATTTTCTTTTCTGTTTATGTACGCCAGACTACCTAAGTATCGTTTTTCTATTCACATAAGTCCATCCAAAGGTTGTCTGTAAGAGATCGCTATTAGCGATAAGACCGCCCATTGTACCATTTATTATTTATAAAATTGTTCTTTAAATTGGTTTTGGTGTGCAATAAAGAATATTCTATCTATCTATCTATCTATCTAAAACAAAATATCGTTCTCTGATTTTTCTCATTCTCAGTGGAAATCCGGGGCCAGCATTACTCCATCCATTTACTTGTATGTGCTGTGGGTGACGATCATGTGACAGCTATCACGACTCACACTTGATCTGGTAGAATTTTTCTTCCATTTATTCCTTTCATACATCTCATTATTCAATCTCTTTCAATCATCAGCCCGTATTTATCCACTCCTAGACGTAGGCCTCTTTTAGTGAACGCCAAAGAGCTCTTCGGCCTCTTTTAGTGAACGCCATAGAGAGATCTTCAGCCCTTTTCGTCCAGTTCCGAAAGTCGTCACTCCACCTGGTCTTTCAATGATATCTCGTCCTTAACACAATCCTACCTTATTTTTTTTCTTTCATATCCGTCGCCCTTCTAGTCACATTAGATACTTAATAAAACACAGTGTACCTATAAGTTGGAACAGCGCCAGTATTTAACGCGGGAAGTTTATGAGAGAAACCGCAGTAAAAGTTAATTTAACGCGGATTGCCAAGGAATGGTAAGTGGCACTGGTAGCCAGCGAGGACAGGTATGGATTGCAGTACGTGTGCTAGTAAATATACATGTGACGTACCAATAAAACATAATACATATGATATTAATCTAAGTAACAAACACATCAACACGCCTGTATTCCCGAAGCATAAGGCAGAGGTTGCTGTAGCCACTGTCGCCACTGTTTAGAAAAAAATGGTTTATTATAAAACGTACAAAAGAAGCCAAATATTTTAACTACCATACGACATAAAGCCTTATTCCGAAAAGATTAGAGCCTATTTATAAATCTCTATTAACTATTCACGTTATAAAACATATCATATGTCAGTCTTATTGATAAATATAAAATGCACGAGCGGTACTATTTTCTAAAGGTCGTCATTTTACCAGAATCACTTCGTCGTTCGTTCAGTTCATCGGCAATCATCGGTAAATATCGGCTATGTTTGGTATGAACATGAGCAGATACAGTCATGCGGGTATTATGACAACATACCAGGGACCTAGTGTTGGCAAGCGTAGGCTCTCAGGTGACGTAGGTTTTGCGGCTATAGAATCACTGCGGCCGCGGTCGGTTGACGTTATAGGAAACCCAGAACGTGAGGGAAAGAGTTTAATGAAATGGAAAAGAAAGTTTACCTGGGTATTAGTAATAGGGTTGTCCTTATTATATGGGGACCTAAAACATACCGGTGAACAAACTGTGAAAATTATTACATTTTTTCGTGTGATTTTAAGTCTCTCATAGTTGCTCATAGTAGACCAACGTGGTACACTGTAACCTTTTTTTGGTAGGCAAAATCCTCATGGGTCTGGGTCCTCTTGGTATATTGACTCCTACCGACTAAAACCCGTACTTGTTTTCCCTTGTCCTATAGCCACGGGCATGGGATCCGTGACATTCACTGGTGGACTATAGCCCTCTAATTCTGAAAGGCGACACGTGTATTCAGTGGTCCATAAACAGATTGATAATAATGAGTCGCTCAGTCCGGAAATCGCGACCCGAAATCTAATAAGGTTATCCTGCTCGGGGAAAGAATAATAAGTTTAATAACATCAACACTGGTGTTACACGTATTGCGAAATATTTAGTAGGTGTGTCTCCGCGTAATGAGTACCTAAGTCACACAAATCAAGTGTTTTCCGGGATAGTGGAAATCAAAACATACTGAAACATGACGTGTCTTACATTACTAGTACCTACTTATTACTTGATACGTCATTTTAGAGTAATAGCTTACGATGCATTCATTTAAATACAATATTAGTTCGTGGTTAAATTGCACGGATCAGTCCATTTTCGTTATTTTGTTGGTATTTCCTGTACCAATCATTAATTTGGTGCTTCACTAACTCATTAATCCCTTGTGCATAGATACATCAAGCTTAATGTACTCAAGTGTTCATGCAAACAGGATTGTGATGGTAGCCATAAGTCAGAGTTACAAGTCGATACATAAGACCAAAGGTTTTGTTATTTGTCGCGTGCACAATGTCTCTCTTATATACCCTTAGCTAGATGGCAATAGAGAGACAGATCTCTTCATAAAACAACTCCTACTAATAGAAAATTCCTGTCTAGTAACGGCTTCCTTTTTCTACGGCATTCTTTCCAGTTTTACTCAGGCACGTGCCCGTCTCAAGATTGCCCAACTAGTCTCGAGAGTGGCCCGCCTCCGCGCCGCGTGACCGCGGAGGGGTGACTTGGGCACCGACGGCATCCAACCCTCAGAACCCTAAACCAACACGTGACATTAAACGTCAATAGTCACCAACAAAGTTATTTTTATTTTTAACAGTTCTTAAAATGGAGTAGGAAGTTCCCAATTTGTCTGTTTATAACTTTTCAGTTTGTTAGCGTAACTTCATTGTTTCGTAGTATATTTTTGTAATTCTTTTAATAACTTTTCCTACAACGTTTAAGTACCTACACTTCTAAGGTCTCTTTTCAAACTACGTTACGTTAATTCGTCCCACATTGTTTTTATTTAATCATAGACTAAAGTAAAACAAGAATTTAAGTACTTACTCTACAAACTGCGTGAAATTGGTTTTCTATTCTACAGAGAGGTTTTTTTACCTAGTACTTCATTATTCTAACAATCAAAATGCGGTTTCGTAGCTAGAAAATTCCTGAGTTTAATTCCCCAAAGCTAGTGAGTTTTTGAGTTGCTTGGTGATGTAATCGGCTTATGGCAAGGGGCTGGTCCGTGGGCCCTGTGTTACATTATGCATACGGTTTGACAAGACTAAAAGTTGACACTATTTAACAAAAGTATAGGCAGAGAGCACGGCTCAAGCCTAATAACCAGACATTTACAATCTGATAAACTCACGTACATGTTCGCTTAAAACTATTGTGGAATACTTCACAGTGCCTAGCCGCGAGCTGATAAAACACGCATGTACTACTCAAGTACTTGGCTCGGTTGCAAGTGATATCAGTGCGTATCTGGGGTCATCGGCCGGCTTGCATCACGCCGCATCGCTTGCACCGTGTTGCAGCGGGAAACTCGGTGGAAATCCCGCGGCGCCCGGGGATTACCGCGGACTCGCGGAGCGGTAATATGCTGCTCTAAAAAAATGTTCTGGGGCAGTGAATACTAGATAAACTAAGCTGTGCATGTAAATAGTCTTCAGCAGGATTTTAAATTAGGTAATTAAGTAGCAAATATTAGGTTTTTCAAATAAGTGTCCCAGAACACCCCCTACTTTTATTAGAGAAGTATTATTATTCTATTATTATTATTATTTTAAGTAAGGTATTAACTTTAGAACCTACGCATAAGCGCATACCTACTTAGTTCCTTTTTTCTGTTACTGTTTTATAGACTAATACGTTTTTATTGTATGTCGAAATGCAGGTTTAACATAATATGTAGGTAATGTCTCATTGATGTTTTCCTAACGAAATTATAATTTATTTTTTAACAATGAGTGACTGTTAACCTCCTCAGAGAAGACAATTAAAAAAAATCTAGCAGCTATGATTAATTATTTTTCTGAGGTTAATTAAGATTTAAAGAAACTTAGTATGCTGTTTAACTCATTATAGCAGTTTTTTTAAATGCTTTTATTAGTTTGGGTCGTATCTATGTAACGGAATCTTTGAATGTGATTTCTACGCATTTCAAAATGATGGATTGATTTGAAAATGGAATAATTTGTATAGTTTATCCCGTTATTCTTACGAGAACTGCCATGAATGATAGAAGAACTTTTACCTGTTTTTTTAAAATTAAGGAAACAAATAAATATATTCCGGATAATCTTAACAACCATCTTTAAGATATTTTCAAAATTACTTTTTCTACCAATACTAATCTGTCTTTTAAATATTGACAATTGACATCATGCTTTTATATAATACTTCTTTGTTTATATTCCATCTTAGCATAAAAAAATACAAAAGATAATTAAATTTGTTTCATCATTTTTGTTTATGATAGCATACAATAATGTCTTCTAAATATTAGATAATAGCACGTAATAATATTAAATTACTACATCGATACAAAAACTCCAAACGTGACAGCAACAGGTTCGCAAAACTCGAAGTTAATTATTCAAAAAATATGAATAATACGTATAAACAGAACAGGTTTATAATTTATCACCCATTTGCAATCATAACTACCGACATGATAAAAAACCTAATAAAAAAGACTAGATATGAAACAAATTATTTCCACTATCAGTTTTGAGATTCTCTTCTAGATATACAGATACAGGGAGACAGCTGAATATTAATATTTTACAAAAAGAGGCCAAACATTCGTAACCCAATCACAATACACTACCAACAACAAAAATAAGCTAGTCAGACATTCCGATTTTGACTATCACTAATAACTTTACTGAATAAATTAGTTCGCAGTGAGTCTAGCAGGCGACATTTTAGCGGCCCGGACACACCTTTCGCGCACGAGACTATTCACGTTTGACAGAGTGACTTACAAATTGATACATTTAAACAGTTAGTACTAGGAATATTTATATTATGTAACATAAAGTACCATCACGCCTGTATTCTGCGAAGGGGTGGGCAGACTTGTATTAATGTAGGTACGTTTAGGTCCCATGTAATAGGAGGCGAACCTATTGCCAATCGGGTACAAATGTAGACTCCGAACTGCTACTGAGAATTTCACAGAAAAGCCCAACAGCACTTTGCTCGACCTGGGATTCGAACTCGACATTTATAACAAGTATATACTGTATTAGAAAATTATGCCAAGTGCTGCCGGCCGGGTGTCATGGTCCTCGCAGGAAATCATGCCATATATGTACCTAGTTAATTTTCTAGTGTAACCATCGCCTGTGACGAAATCATGATATGAGTCCTCATAAATCCTTAATAATATTATAAATGCGAAAGTAACTTTGTCTGTCTGTCGGTCTGTCTCGCTTCCACGACAAAACTATTGAACCGATTTCAATAAAATTTAGTACAGAGATAGTCTAGAGCCTGAGAAAGAACATAGGCTACTTTTTAATGCAAAAAAAGAGCTGCAAGGGGTTGAAATAGGGGATGAAAGTTATAAGAAATAACCAGAACACGGGGGCGAAGCCGCTAACCGAGAGTTAGTATTAAAATAAATGCTAGTTTACTATTTACCCGACTGCGGGAGGAGGGTTATTTTATATCTATACCTATGTATGCGGTTAATAGGTAACTGCCATAAAAAATGCAAAAGGTCAGGTCCCATTAAATGAACCTGTTCAATTGATTCTATATGACTCACGCGCATAGCATGCTTACTGTAAGTAATTAAAGCAAAACAATGCAGCAGCTATATCGACCAATAAAAATGAGCTTGCTAAGAGCTATCCTCAAACATTGCTTGGTAGAGATCCCTTGTAAGCCCCAGGGAGTCCATCACGTGTTGCACAAGGGGGATTCTGGGGTGATCTTTTAAATTTGATAACGG
This sequence comes from Acronicta psi, assembly GCA_946251955.1. Taxonomy (NCBI): domain Eukaryota; kingdom Metazoa; phylum Arthropoda; class Insecta; order Lepidoptera; family Noctuidae; genus Acronicta; species Acronicta psi. The sequence continues at coordinate 14,328,253 of OX276477.1, forward strand.
TAAGAATACCACGCTCCCCGGTTTTATCCACGAAAACCAGTAGCCTTTTGAAGGTTGAAAATACCAAGGTCACTTGTTAGATCGCCATCAAGTGAGGTGAGGGCACAAAACCCAGGACCTTTATCATCATCATCATGGAGAACCCACTCCTGTGTGAGTTCGGTTTCCGCACTAAGTCCTGCAGTGGACGTACGTGAGCCGAGGGGCTGCTATTCTAGCTAAGCCCAGGACCCTACGCTTAAAGCGATTCTTTCGTCCATTACACCAGAAAATCATTTCTGATGCTACTGCGCTACACGTGCCGTCGACATTCACTTCCCATTACTGTAGGCCACATTGTTACGTTACCTTTTGTTAGAGTGTCAATAGGAATCTCTTAACCTTGTTACATAAAAAAAAATTACATATTAGGCACACGGGCCGCCTGATGGTTGGCAATAAGCGCAGCCTATATACGTTATAATAGGGATACCCGTATCATTAGTGCGTCGTCGTCTTAAGACCTCAATTGTGAAATAAATAAATAAATATTCTGAGACATTTTTACACAGCACCGTCTAGTCCCAAACTAAGCAGAGCTTGTACTATGGGTATAATACTTATATACTTTTTGTAAATACATACCTATAATACATTAGAAACAGCCAGACAAACACAAACACTTAATTTCAGCACAATAAATGTTTTCGTCCTGTGGGAATCGAACTTACGACCTCGTGATCAGCTGTCCTGTACTCGAACCACTAGACACTAGACCACAGACATCGTCTGATTACGTCTCATATACCCAGTCATTTCCCTGGCTACTCCTCCTTGAGTCGTATTCCTCAGTGCTGAGGGTCACTTTCTCCAGCTGTTTCTGTCCCTGGCTACATTGCCTTTTAAACCGAAACACAATAATATTAGCACAATATTGCTTCATCATTATCGTCTACCGATTAACGGTCTCACTGCTGGCCACAACTCTCTTCAAAGAATATAGTCCACTTCACCTAGTGGCCTAGTGTGGGTCAGAAGACACATTATTGCATAACGTATAACATCACTTAAAATTGGTGTTTCTAGTGCCTATCTATACTTCTACACTTATACTAATAATATAAAGCTGAAGAGTTTGTTTGTTTGGTTGAACGCGCTAAACTCAGGAACTAAAGGTCCGATTTGAAAAAATATTTCAGTGTTAGATAGCCTGTTTAACGAGGAAGGTTATAGGCCATATATCACGCTACGACCAATAGGAGCTGAGTATGAATTAAAAATGTTGCAAAAACGGGGGAAAATTTCAATTTCTACGGGAACGAAGTCGCGGGTAAAGGCTAGTTACATATATACGTGGATTTACTATCTTTCAGGTGCTTCCTCATTTGAAGCATTCGCCTGTAATGTAAGTTGTAACGTTCAGATTCTATTTGGCATTACAGTATTGCATTGATGCCTCCTTGACATGACGAACTTTCACCTGTTATATAACGTGTGATGATCTTCAGTTCTCCTACCTCACCAATGTAATGCTCAATTCTGTAACATTACAGTTAGCGCACTGTAATGCTCGGTTCTCATCCTTCACTGAAGTAATGCCCGACTCTGTAATGTTACATTACAGGTGTTCTCCAAGTGAGGAAGCACCTCTAGATAAACAGCCTGACACTCGATCGTCGGCAAAAAATAAATGTCTTTAGATAGTCATTTCGGGTGTTCATGTATTAGGATAGGAAGATGTATGATTGTCAACGCATTCATAATCCTAATCCAGCACAAAAATGCAAAAGTATTTTTTATGACGACTAAAAACCAAAAGGAAGGGTAGATAATGAAATAGTTTTAAACTAACGTTGACACGGAACTTGGATATCGAACCTAGGAGCTCGAAGTGAATAGCCAAACTTAGGTGAATAAGGTGAAGATACAAAAACGCTCAATTTTTACTTGAAGGAGGTAGTTACTTCAATTACATTTACAGCTAAGTTCCGAGTTAACAATATAAATTTCCATCGTCACTATTATAAAGAAGATGAACTCTAAGATACTCAGACTTACGCATGGCTGTGGCCTCTTTATTTTGCGAAAAAAAAACAGAACACGAGGTCTTATTTACAGCCCAGACCGAAAGGAAATTGTATTAGACTTTTTGCGATTCACTTTGATAGTCTGAATGAGCGAAAGCTGAGTGTTATTTAGGACTTGAGCACGTGTATATAGCGGTAACAGTTCGACGGCGCAGGCGGCGGCAGCCGACCGACTACCGAACGAAAGTGATGGATTCAAACAAAACTATAGTCACGATCTCATTGGCCAGTCACGAGGTCGGCTGCTGAGCTTCAGTCTATGGTTTGATTCCTTTTTTTCAGGATGTGCGGTAAAAGCTTATGGCTCGTCGACCTCCTGGGTAACGGTTAAAACCGCACTTGAATTATTTCCATTTGTGGTGTCAAAAATAGTTTGTTAGTACTTCCTATACTTTTTTTGAGCTCAACTGTCGTCCAGCAGTAACGTAATTATAGTTACTAACTATAATTGGAGTTTTTATTTTAATTACCGACCCGGTCTGGCTTCGCAGGGCTTTTAATTTCTCGGCTTTTCTCTATTATAATATGCATGTGTACTACATTATAAATATAACCTCTTGAATCACTTTATCTGTTACTGAAAAATCCACTGATACAAACATATTTATATTAATTAAGCGTACAAACACGGGGGCGACTTTTTTTTAACCTATGTAAAGAAGTTATTTTTAATGAAGGAAAAAAGAAGGAGGAAGATTTCGACTGGCGAGCAGGGCGAGCGGTGGCTTAGTGGTCAGAGCGCCTGGTGTACCGAACCAGAAGGCGCATGTTCGAATCCTGCCCGCCCGCCGATTTTTTCCTTCATTAAAAATAACTTGTAATCTTAGCATGGAAAATGCTTAAAAAAATACAAAAAGATAACTATGTAAAGAAAAAAAAATGTATGAACATGAATGTCAATGTCAGTGAAATGACAGACAAAGTGTGACAGCTGTCATGTGTGACGTTAGTGAAATTGAATGACAGAATGAGATGGCGTATATCTCGTTACAGATTAAAATAAAAGACTACGGTAAACATTACAATATTAAGTGGTGAAGGTGAACCACTGAACAATAATATTCCTTAAGGAATCCTCTCCGGGGAAATACCGGCTTGAACTTGAAGGTCGCATAATACAAAAATTATTTGCTAGGTCTAGACACAAACAGGCTGCTTCAAGCTCATTATTGTAAAAAAACTAGATAAGCAAGTATTACCGGTCCATATGTTGATTCTCGTATAGATCAGTCACCGGAATCCAATGTTTCTAAGTGGAGTTGTGTCTGAACTAATACATAATAATAATATGACATATAATGCAAACTTCACGCATGTAATTCTTTAGGGTAAGCACAAGTGTAGGTACTGATGAAGTGTATTTAATCAATATTAAACTACATGCGAATACCGAACGTATACTCACAGATAAAGTTAAAGATAAGTAAAAAACCAATGAAAATATTTTTTAATACTTATCTTAGTTTGGGTGCCTTCTATGGAAATTAACTATGCTAATAGCCATTTCAGCATAGCCCTGTGCACACTGGCGGGGCGGCATGGCAAGGGATTTTTAGGTGATACACTATAATATAACTTAAAAGTTATACATGCCATTAAAGTTTAAATTCCAAAAACAAAAGCTTACGCTTAGCTATACCTACATATACCTAGGTATAATTTGAAATTTCTGCTATAATGTCATAGTATTAAGTTCTATTACCGTTAGTCAACAAAAAATACCTTGCCGGCCCGCCAGTGAACGCCAAGTTTATGATATCGTGAAGCTCGAACGTCATAATTTTAAGGAACTCAAATCTTGGACGTCACCTTTGGATAATCACGAAGATTTTCTTAGCCGTTATTTAAGTACTCTTTAAATAGAATTATCATTCATATTATTTAATAACATAAAATATCTGATATACATTAATTGGCCAACGTCTCAGGGTGTGCTGATGACGTCAAAAGGTGGGCTCCTAATATCTTTTACCTGATGACGTCAGTTGCACATGCGCATTTGAAGGAATGCAGTGCGTGTTTGGCGTAGAACGGTGCTGGCCAGTCGTAAGAGGATAATGTCGTTCAAATAAACATAATATGATTATCCTCTGATTATATACAGCTTATGTTATATTGTGAATCAGAATACAGTCACACTTTACCGAAAAATTTCAAAGATCTTTCGTTTTTAAAGTGTGCTAGGCATGTGTATTAAATTTATGCCATTACATTTTTAGCAAAGGGACTCTCTTAGGGGATTTCAATAACTGCATTATATCGGCCTGAAACCTTAATTATACCAGGGAAATGTTTTGTATATATCAAGTACAGCAAAGATACAAACAAACAATTGATATTCTTTATGATATCCACTCACTACTCCATTCAATCCCGAGGGCATATGACATGAGAGCAGAAGAACCAAATAAGTCAACCAACGAAGAAAATCTTGAAACAATACTTTATATGAAACCGCTCTTCCTATACAGCAACAAATCTATCCCAAATGAAATATTTGCCATTGACTTTGCATCCAAGCAACCATCATTACCGTCTGTTTTCCCACCTTATAAAATGTGTTGCACAACTTTAAAACCTCTAACTTCTTATACTTGTATTACATCAGCAAGATCATCCGATATTATAACAGTTATAGATCTTAAATATCTAAAAAGAATGTGTTCTTTCCTTATATATTTACATGGATTTCCAAGAAATAAAATTACTTCACACTACACTTTTTATACATAATGTGTTTGAGTCATCTGTTAGACGTAATATAACGGTATTTGGACCTTGAGATCGGATTCACTGTCAAGGTTGAGGAAAAGGCGTCGACGGTGAAGTTTCCTGTGGTTTTGCCTCATAAATATACCTAATTAGATACACGTCAAAAACTGTAGATATTGTAGAAATAACTGTGGAAAGAAGAGTCCTGTAATCGGCAGACATCATTTTATCTACTTGAAATCAATCTTTATCTCCATCATTCCTCTCATCCCATTCCTATTCCAGGAGAATACCGTTTGGGGTCAGCGAAGTATAAAATAATTGTTTTCTGCCATATATCATTACCAATCACTATCTCCTCACAAAATCCATCCATAGATCCTTTGGTCTCTTCTGTTACTATAAATAATTCCTTATTTCTGCTTATTTCTCTATCTCTCTCTCACTCTCACTCTCACATGCAGAAGAGACCGAGACACTTGCCACGGTCTGAATCTCAGTCTCTTGTCTCTGTCGATACGCGAACCTTGGTATGTATGGGTTCCGTTAGGGTTCAAGTAAATTCTCATGGGATCTGCAAAAATCAAATGAAAACGTTGGTACCTAACCTAACCTATATAGAAACCGCAATGAACAAAATATTTTAATTTCATTCAAAAAAACAAACATCGCGACAGCCGAATCGTATAAATTCAAAAACCATTTTTTGGAAATTTGGATGACGAAATATTTCGGAGGGAAACCCTGGAAATTCCCGCAGCGGTAAAATATTATTATGCAATAGTTTTTGGACCTTATATCATAGTTGAGAAGGAGCGATAGAAACTGAAATAGAGCTCACTCATAATCTCACCGCGACACGAGTTAGGGTTTTTATTGGGGAAGGCCGTTACATTTAGTTGATTACATACCTACTACCAACATAGTTGATGCCATTATTAGTCTGTAGTGGTGTTATTATTCTGTTATTCATCTTGTTATATAGCTTTAAATTTATCCAATTCGTTTATTTTTAAAAGCGCACCAGTTATAGCGATAACCTAGAGGTATGACCACTGAACTCCCAAGTCAAAGGTCTCGAGTTCGAATCCAAGTCACCTCCGTCCATCCAAGGCACCTCTAAATTTTGAATTCATGTGCGAAAATATTACTCGTTTTACAGTAATGGAAAACATCGTGAGGAAACTTGCATGGCTAAGAGATTATCTCAACAGCATGAAATCTGCCAACCTGCATTAGGCCAGCGTGGTGAACTATGGCCTAATCCCTCTCATACTGAGAGGAGACCCGTGCCCAGCAGGTGCACCAACGATACTCATAATCTAAGTAAGAAAGTGACTAACTGACTGACTGACTGATCGATCAACGCACATCTGAACCTGCTGGAAATTTTCACAAATTAAATGTTCCTCAATTATGACGTAATCTGTACTAATACTATAAAGAGGAAAGATTTGATTGTTTGTTTGTGTGTATTGAATAGGATCCGAAACTACTGGACTGATTTGAAAAATTATTTCAGTGTTAGATAGCCTATTTATCGGGGAAGGTTAAAGGCTATATACTATATATTTTAAGAAAATTTGTTGTTTTGCAAAGTCGCGCTATTTAAGCTCAAAAATAAAAAACAGCAATAATGTTATTAAAATGACTTGGAATATTATCAACAGTGAAACAGGAAGGATTAGTAAACGAAACAGTGAATATAGCCTTAATATTGGTGATAGCCTTGTAAAATCAGATTTAGAAGTAGCCACAGCATTTGAAAAGTTTTTCTCGGACATTCCTGTTTCAACAACTAAATTCCTAAATTCATCACCCACTGTCGCAGAATCTTTACTTAAAGAAAATGTTAAAGCTAACGATGATGAATTCAAATTTAATCATGTAAACTATAAAGATATTATTAAAGCGTTTAATATGTTAAATGTGAAAAAAACTTCAGACCTCTGGGGTAATTCTGTCGACGTTACCAAATCAATTATTGATATTGTGGCACCTACCTTAACTGTTATTTTTAATGATTGTATTGACACTGGTAGATTTCCTGATCTTATGAAATATAGTAAGATAATACCTTTATTTAAACCAGGCTCCAGAAAATAAGTAACTCGTTCAAATGCCAATGTATACGCTTCTACAATAAAATCCCAAGCAACATTCAAAACCTAAGCCTGAATAAATTTAAGTCAATTGTCAAGCAGAAGCTGTGTCGTAAAGGTTACTACACGGTGAAAGATTATATAGATGATAAAAATGCTTGGGATTAAACTGTTCCAATGAACCAGGATAATGACAAATATTTAGTCTGACATTTAACTTATCCTATTTTATTCCTATTACCTGACATTGCATTAATTAATTATGTTTATTGATTATTTTTACTATGATTATTTATTTGAGAAATTCTACTGTCATTTTTTTTTTATTATTGAGAAACGAACAATATTAACTGTAAAGTATGAGTATTCGGCAGGCCTTGATGTTTTTTTTTATAGTTACCCATTGATGTATAATATAAACCAGCCTAGCCCTGCAGTTTGAGTTTGTCATGCTCACTTAAATGTTCTGCTGATGGTGGCGTTGTGTGTCGGGTCTTTTTATTCCCTATAACATGGTTGAGTCAAACGGCGCCGATACACACGTCATGCTCGTGAACGGGTGCTGTCTGTCGGGACTGGTCAGCTCTTACTGCTATGGCCATTTTCTTTTCTATTTTATTAATCCTTACACATCAAACTGCAATAGACTCATATATTATTCACAACAAAAAAAACATTAATGTCTCACTATCTTTTTTTTAAAAGAGTAACTATGGAGTTTCTTGCCGGCTCTTCTCCATAAGTCCTACTTTTTTGGAACCGAGCAACTAGTTTGACTGTTCAAAAGTGCCTATTTATATGGTCTATTTGAAATAAAATGTTTTGAATTTGAATTTGAATACAATCACGCTACGACTAATCGGAGCGGAGTAGCAATGAAAAATGTTGTTAAAACGGGGGTAAAATTCATAAGACCACGCGGGCGAAACCGCAGGCGGAAAGCTAGTAAATAATAAATCAACACCGTCTAGTCCCAGACTAAGCATAGCTTACAATTCTTTTTTTTGTGAATACATACATACCCACTTATAGTAAGTATATTAGGAATACCCAGACAAGACAAACCCTAGTTCAGTACCAACATAAATGTTTAAGACACAAACATTTATGTAATGAAGTGGGGTTTGTCTAGGAATCGAACCCACGACCTCGTGATCAGTATGCCGGTACCCGAACCACTAGACCACAGACGTTAGAAGGGAATTTGGGGAAATTCCCACGGGATTGGGATAAAACCTAGTAACGACGTGAGGAACAAGCTAAAGAATGATTCTTCTTAATTTGAACCGTTTTACAAAAAAAAATACTGAAAATATACATGTTAGTGTTTGGTTTCCAACCCCGGCGAGCCCCCAAGAACTCGATAATTATGCAGTAATAGCCACACCTGCCGACAAACTCATAATACAGATACTTGGTTCTTCAGGAGCGCGTTACAAAAACCCGCGGCATCGGCGACGCGTGCGCACCACGTGTTGCTCTTACGCAACGTTGCAATAAGTGCATTAATTAGGTTTTCCTAGTACACTACTTTACATTTATTGTAGCGTAGGTATCTAGATTTTGCATTTTCCTTATTCTTTAGTTTAGGCGTGCTGAGGTGTTACACGCTAGGTCAGTTTCTGGGGTAATATTTGTTTGAAACGTATAATGTAAGATAATATTATATTATGCTGTCTGTATGAAATGTTTTTTATTTATTTTGTTCATTTAGCATGTGTTAATGCGAAATACAATAAAAATACTAGTTTACAAAACATATTAAATTAAAATATAAATATTCATTCGCCTTCTAAGCAGATTTTGAACGGGACTTATAATTATTGTAATGGCATCTAATTTACTGTACCCAAAATCTACACAAATAAATGCATTCAATTCTATCCTATTCTAGAAATCTTTGAATGGTTTTCGACTAATATAAATATTAAATAATATTCTTGAAGTTAAATTAACATATTAATAAGTAAAATGCTCGTCCTAATTAATACAAATAAAGGTAGAGAACTTTGAAGATATAAGCTACTAATAAATAATAACCGTTTTATTACGCTTTACAGATTTTTTTCTTCTAAATTTTGTTCCTACGTTACATCGCCTTTATAAAAACAAATCTTGCATGCCCCCAATAATAAAGGCCACACGCAGAGTCGGAGCAAATCTTTCTTTTCGAAGTCGATTCAAAAATCACACCCTCTACGCTTCCTGTCGCAACAACGTACTTATCTTCTTATATCTACATTATCAGACCCTTTGCCAGTCTATTTATAAAATTTAATTGGACCCCTTTCACGCACGCGGAAATCATTACAATACAATTTCTCTCTGCCAACCAGGCATCTTGTAAGAGGGAAAATATTTGACCTGCTCGGTGGTAAGACCTCTTGCTGACATAAATCGTTAAAAAAATATGACTGTAAATTCATTAGGACTGTTTAGTGATCCGCTATGATATCATATTGACGTCACACGTCGTGGTTTTAGTATATTTCACCGCCGCATTGTTAACTGCTTTTGTACCTAATGCCTATGCCATCCTATTTATTTTGTTCTATTGTGTTCTGTACAATGGGCATGATAATAGTAGCAAATGGTTAATAGAACTCCCGAGCTGATCCAGTCCACGATGTTAGTCACAATTTTGATTGGTATAAAACATACCAAAATGGGAAGAAGACCTTAAGCTAAGTGAAAAGTCTCTCTGCCTCACACAGTAGGCTGCGGCTCAGCTCTGCCCCGACGATGCAGGTGTCCACTTACCATCAGGTGGGCCGCTTGCTCGATGGTCGATTTCGATCAAAGAAAGTTGGGTTTTTCTATAAAATTCTCAGTAGCAACTTGTACCTAGTACCTAGTTTGGATTTGGTGGGCTCGCCCCCTATTACATAGGACCTAAGCGTACTAGAATTGACATATTTTCGTGCAATCTGAGTGAGTTCGATTTTATTAGTTTTATATATAATTTTCTTTAATTTTATTGTTTTGTATTTTTAAGTGTAGATTTTTATGTATTATCCGTATTTTATTTTTGAATTTATTTGGTGTATGAGCAAACCACTATTGTAGTATTGTAGTAGTGTGTAGTATAAATAAATAAATCTCTACCTAACACTTCACAAATACACGCGTGATGGTATATTAAATAAATTACTTATCTCTGTCTTGTGCGGAATAAATATAATAAATAATATTAGTCATAGCCACAACATACCTAAAAATTTAAATTCGCGAATATTCATAAAAGGAAAATTAAATATATACTTAATCCTACGTGCCGTTGGTCCCATAGCGATATTGGATTAACCCTACAGTTACAGTGCATTGCTCTCGGTAGCCTAGTTGGTCGTGTGGTGGACTAACTAGAAGAACGTAGGTTTGAACCCTGCCTGACATGTATTTTTCTTTTGCTAAAATCTTCGATCAATAATAGCATAGGACATCGAAGGCTAAATTGATGACGACATCGTAACTAATTAATAACTTTTCTGATTAATCTATTTATAAGGTAAATTTGCGCTTGCCGCGGTCAGTCTATGGATAATCATTTGATCAAAATCGAATTTAGGTGCACGGTTCCAAATTAGTCGTTTACTATGGAGAAGAACCGGCAAGAAACTCCATTGTTGTGTTCACATTTGTTCGATTGAAAGTTGTCTTAACTCATCAGAATCGACCTTTGGAGCTCATACCAGACTTTCTTCTGATAATTCTCCGTTCATCGTAGAGACACACTATATAGTAATCTATTGTCTGGACTCTGGACTTTGACAAGGACGATGACTGAGCCTGTAAGCCGTTTTTAAATCAGGCGAATAGGAATGAACTAATAATGTTCTAAATAAATCGATGATTATATCCTTATTTTCCAGAAAATCGGGTGTTATAGTCGGTGTAATTGGAACTGTAATTTCAGTTCAAATGATCGTCTTATTGGCATAGCGGCGGCAAGTCCAACTGCTGAGCATGTGGTCTCAGATTCATATGTCAGGACGTAAATCGAAATCCTCTGTAGCGATTAATGGTTATTCCCAAGCCCATTACTTTGGTTATTCCCATTTATCAAGCCCCTTTTATTAGAACTTAAAACTGTGCATACACATTAGAACACCTCTCTACGGTGATACAGGAATAACGTAGTTATACACAATTTGGTTACTAAATTCATTAAAAAAATTGAACATTGTGGTGAAAATTAACACTGAACAATAAAGTTTAGTTAACTTTACCTAATAAAAAAAATGTATAAAAGTTTTTGATATTTCGACCTAGTCGAGTTTGTATGAAACAAAGTTTAACTACTTATTTCACGCAGATGAGATTGCAGGCAAATGCTAGTTTTATAATAAATTCGCGAATTTATCATAATTATTATCCTTAATAATTATAAGTTATGTGCTTGTTGAATTTAAGCATATTAAATACACTGTGGGTATTTATTATTACATTGATAAAAATACCATGACTCATTAGATTGATGTACCTACGTATTATGAAAAAAACCGTTACTTTAGCACGTCATTTGTTTCTGAATACTTTTTAACCCAGCATACTTTTTTTAATTTTAATAAATGCTTAAAAAATACGATAATAAAATTAGACATCCGTTTTCCTTCCCGCACAGGTCCAGATAAGCGTGATTAACATAATACTTAGATTAAGTTTAAATGACTAAACTTATAAGCGTCACTAGCTAGCCAATTACTTAACCCACGTCATGAGGAAACTATCTTTATCTAACACACTATCGCGCTATTCCCTGAAGGGATAGACAGAGACGTAGGTACAATGTGCAACCACCGTTCGCTATGTAAAGGGGACGACCCTATTGTCATTTGTCAAATCCAAACTCCGATCTGCTACTAATAATTTCATATAAAAATCCAATAATACTGCTCGAGTTGGGAATACAACTCAAGACTTTCAGCGAGGCAGGCGTGCTTATGACCACTAACTAATGAGACATTTTATCATTAGAAAATAATTGTCGTATTTATCAACCTCTGATCCAGTTATTAAATTTACTGGGGGGCTAAACAAGTTTCATTTTGACTTTCGAATCGACAAACAAAATGTATGGAAATGACATTAGTGACAGCTCGATTTGTCGAAAGCTTGTGTCATGTCCATACATTTTGTTTGTCGATTCGAATGTCAAAATGCAACTTGTCTAGCCCCCCTGCACGTTAACTAGCGCATTATAACTTAGCAACCATCACAATTTCGACATGTTCCTCCGAGCCGCAGTTCTGCCTAGCATTTCGAGAAAAACAGTCGTGATGGTATGTTGTGTTTTTTTTATACGACAATGGTGGCAAACAGGCATGCGGCCCGTTTGATGGTAGATGGTTATCACGGCCGGCATGGGCAAGGTTTACAACACCGAAGTGGCACCCACGCGTTGCCGACCCTGCGAAAACGTCTTAGAGGATTATGGAGGATTCACTGCGACGACATTGAAAGGGAATCTTCCTCGTGCTGCTCCTGCAGGGAGTAAGGGGCTCTGGCAACCTTACTTCCTGCAGGAACGCAACACACCATAAAGTGTGTTATTTGGCTGCAGTTTTCTGTAAGGTGGAGGTACTTCTCCAGACGGGCTGTTCCAGATTTGAACGATAATTGCCCTACCTATCTTATAAAATAGCAGATCGTCAGAAGCAGAAGAATTGAACTCAGGTTTGCACATAAAGCAACCGCGCTTACAATTACTAGCCCAGTCATTCAGTGAACAATCATGCGCATTTAAACACCCTTCCGTACTGATACCCTTTCTGCTTAACCTTGATTGTACAGACTGCAATAACAATAGGTCACGTCAACCAAGGCCTTACCGTTACGTCCGACACATATAGGTATGTAGACACATGCCACTTCACCGGTTTCATGCCCTTCGAACCAAAACACGGACATAGGTATTGAGGCAGTACTTCCCCGGGTAAGGGTCAGCGTAAACAGGTGGGCATTTTCCAACTGTTAATGAAAAACCATCCTTGTTTCGTGCTATTTACATATACACATACCATCACGCCGGTATTTCCCGTCGGGTTAGGCAGATGTGTACTTATGTAGGTACCCAGAGATCGCCGGTATGTTTAGGTCCTATGTATTAGCGTTGGAGCGGAGCTTAGAGTTGGGCCCCGTTAAAAGTGTCGAAAATTGCGTCCGGATAAAAATTATTCCTGAGTTTTTTTATAAAATTTCAATAACACTACTCGACCTGGAAAACAAACCCAGGACCTCGAACGTAGCAGCCACACTTAGGACCACAGAAACTAGCAGAAATCTCATGTTTTATTAGTAAACTAATTTCAAGTTGAGGACGATATTTTTTTAAACTATGCCAGTGTTAACGTATTAGGGAATCATGCACTAACAGCAGGATTTCTTAAAGGCGGTTACGCCTTAGGTGCTAAAGGTTTTTAGGGGGGCAGAATCTGTCCTATCCATAATAACAGCTATTTTTTAAGTTAAGAAAAAAATTTTGTCAAAAAAATGTTTATCAAAATGAGCGGTGATCTACAGCTAAACGCTAAACAGTCAAAGAATTGTTCTTGTATTGCAGATAAAGTCACAAGACATAGCTACTCTGATGTAATCATCAGACAGTAAGTACCTAATCATTAAGGAAACAAGGGACAATTTCCTTCACCACACCTCTTATTCTCCTGACGTCAGGAAAAGTCCGAGAAGATCAGTCTGACGCACGTGAAAGGACAGGAAAGTGGTGAAAAGAAATACTGTATGCACCATGTACAGTGGAAGAACTTCTTCGATGATAAAAACTACAGAATGCAGTTGTAAAGCCCTAAAGCAATTAAGCATTCTACATATACACGGACTAACATAGTTAGCTAGGTTTCGATACGGAAGGCCTGTTTTACCATATAATTTTATACTTGGCAGATAATTTTGTACAAATTTTGTTCCATATTTTAAATTATCTTTTTAGATTAGGCTTAGCTGGTTAAAATATCATTGCTTTTAAAAAGACCGGACAGGCTTACATGAGTGACAATGGTATAAGTTCATGATAAATATAGAGATGACGAAATATAATACATATATCATATTGTTCTTTACTTTCGGATCCGAATAAGAAAATATTGACGGTCATTCATCTCAAACAAACTACCTGTATGCAGGTAATAATTTCACTCGCCATGTAGTAAAACCCACTGGCCGCTACGCAGTTCCAAAAAACCTCTTTTTCAAACATCAATATTAATATAACACAATAAATCTAACATGCCGCTAGTGGTGTGTGGTGGAAATCAAAATCCTAATAAAAAAACCAGTTTGTCGAAAATTGTAATACCTACGAGTTTTGGGTTTTTTGCCACGAACAATTTTTTACTGTTTTTGCAAGGATGACCTTCAAATTCGACCGGCGTATAATCGTGTAAGTATATATGAATTTTTGACTCTCGAGACTGATTATTACGTTTTGGTTTTTTAATTACGACTCTATTGGTACATAGTGGTTCTGCCACTGACTGCTGCCAAGCAGGTTACGATCCTTACGTAGAACAAATATTTTTATGGCATACACAATTTTCATTTTTAGTATTAAAAAAATCTCAAGTTCGCCGAGGTGGTCGAGTATGTCAGATCTTTTCTGATTAAAACCACACAAGGGAAGAGATTTGAGGCACCTTTTCCCCCAGAATCATGGGCATGGCATCCGAAATATTCGCCAGGACCTTGACAGAAATATGGTATGTTTTGCAGGTTCCATTCGATCGGATTCAGACCTTTCGTGTGTAGCTGTAGGTGTGTGTTTGAGTGTGTAAACGCCCCCAAGATAAATTCTAGCGTAAGAAAATGTTTGTGGTAATGTGTTTCTATCTTAATATTGAATAATTATGACCAATTAATAAATAATTTATTATTATTATTATTATAAATAAGTATGCAAGAATCATGGCGAGTGGCGGTCTCTCGTTTCTACCTACCCCTGTGTATGTTGTAAGAAAGTCTTCCGATGCCAGAACCTTTAAGTACAAAGGGGTCCATTCTGTGTTTTGTGTGAGTGTACATTTGCTTAAATCATTGACATGAACTATACACCTTGGCTGTCCGGCTATTATCAAGATGAGACCTAAAAAAGAAAAACAAAACCAATCAAGGCAGTAAAAAAGAAACAATTTAAAAGTTGAATGATTTGAATATAATAATATAAACATTGCAAGAAAGGGAAACTAATGACATACCCAAAATTGATGAGATTGGTTTGGAAGTGCAGCGCAACGGCTTCAGGGTCGACTGGTCCGACGGGTATGAGCAGAACCTGTTCAGATTGCACCTAAGCATCATAAACTTTACATACGTATAGGTATACTCCCCGACTTTGGGTTGACCTTTACATTTTTGAAAATATTGCGCTGTTGGTTGGCGTATTTTGTTTTAATATTCTTTTGAGTTTTTGTCGAACTGAAAGTTTTGATTCTTGAATACCAGAAATTGACTCATTAGTCTACTGCTATGCTAGAGGTCCTGGGTTCGATTCTCAAGTTAAGTAAAGTGATATTGGGGTTTTCTGTGAGTGAGCTTTTAAGAGAGGTAGGGCACAGCACTTTATCGCTCAAATCTGGAGCGGCCCGCCTGAGGGAGTACCTCCACCTTACAGAAAACTGCAGCCTAATAACACACTTTATTGTGTGTTGTGTGTCTGCAGTGATTAGGTTGCCAGAGCTCCTTCTAAAGATGCGCTGCGGTGGCAACAAGAGGAACATTCCCTTAAACTGTCGGCGCAGTGAATCCTCCATAAACCTCTAAGAAGTTTTTGCAGGGTCGGCAACGCGCGAGTGACGCTTCAGTGTTGTAAACGTCCATGGGGTGCGGTAACCATATACCATCAAACGAGCCGCATGGTTGTTCGCCACCCTGGGGGGCTAGAAATGACACAAGCTTTCGACAAATCGGGCTGTCACTAATGTCATTTCCATACATTTTCTTTCTATTCGTTTGTCGATAAGAATGGCAAAATGCAACTTGTCTAGCCCCTCTAGTGGTAAAAGAAAATCTCAGAAGAAGCTCACAGCGTTCGGATCTGTGCCCGGTTAATGGCAATAGTCTCGCCACTTATTAAATACATGAGAACTAAACCTAAAAAATACGTACCACGCAACTGTGGTTCTATATCAGTTTGTGTCCCTCTGCCTAACCCTTTAGGGAGCACAGGCGTGATGGTATGTAACTTCCGACTACTATAATTTCATCATCTAACGCTGTGCGTTGAAATATTCCAGTCACCTCGTCACCAACTATGAGCCACACTTTTACCGCTGATGTTCCAGTGATTCACTGCACGAGACATTCCGTCGTGTTTTTCTCTCAACAAATACGCAGTTTTCGACCTTGTTTACGTCGTTAGAAAAAATATTGCGCCTCTTTGTGTTTACCTTTATGTTACACGTGTTGCTAACTAGTAGGTACTTGAGTTTTTTGGAGCAATCGAAACGTAATTAATTAAGGTCGCGTGATTACCCTACCAAGTTTTTTTGTATAATAATCTTCGAAAGGTCCTTGACTTCGCGTGGCGGCTCTCGCGAAATTTTTGGCCATTTTTCAGTACGTGCTAAGTTAAGGATAACTTATCACGTGCTGGAAAATGGCCAACAATTATCAGCTTCACTTTCAAACTTTGTATAATTTATTTTGTTATTGTTGTTACTCTGTTGTTGGTGTGCAATAAAGCGTAAATAAATAAATAAATACAAATATACAATATGTAAGTGTATATTTCATACACATATCTTTCTTTCCTAAATATCATCAATCTTCGTTTAGCAATGCAGCCGTGAAACATAATTCAGATTAAATGAATATTTTTTCTCCAGACCAAAAATAAATGACGGTCATCCATTTGAACAAAATTTATTATTCAAACACACTTTAAAAAGTACGAGTACATGTTTAAGACTTCACAGTACTAGATGGCGCCAGCGTCTCGTACTCGTAACTTCATTTAGAAGAAACGCGAACCAAACTCGGAGAATCTTGATCTCTTTTAAAGTCCCGATATTGTCTGTGTAATAGTAGGTAGTTAGTGTAAATATAATTGTGTACATATGTGGGACAAGGCCGCCCTGGAATAGACTACCCATTAGTACGCATTGAGGAAAGAGCGATAGCAGCATTGAGTTTACCCATCCCAACGAATAGCCAGCATTATTTATCCGTTATAGGCTTTAATAAAGTCCTATATTCAGCAGTAGTCACCACCCTAGGAGCACCTACATTTAACCGGTGCTGTTTAGGTGTCATGTTGAGAGAGATAAATGATAAATAGACTGGAATCGATCCTTACTTCCTTACTAATATTATAAATGCGAAAGTAACTCTCTGAGTCTGTCTGTCGCGCTTTCACGCCTAAACTACTGAACCGATTTTGGTACAGAGATAGTCTAGAGCCTGAGAAAGGACATAGGTTACTTTTAATTGCGAAAAAAGGGCTGTAAGTGGTTGAAATAGGGGATGAAAGTTATGAGAAACACCCTGATCACGCAGGCGAAGCCGCTAGCGGAAAGTTAGTCACATTATAATTAAATGGTTAAAATGGAATAATATCAGTGATAATTTACCTACCTACCTTCCCTACTTTTAAGTGGAAAGAAGTACTTAATCCTTAAAAGAAGTAGGTAGCAGTTAACAAATGAAACGTTGGGAAGATAGTCTCAAAAGAATTCCTGGTCCGGAATCGATCAGAATTGCAAAAATCAGAGGGCCTTTGGAAGAAGCCTTTGTCGAAGGACAAGCAATGGTTACAAAAACCGATCTTCAGTAACAAAATATGTAAAACACAGTAATTGTTAATCATGGTAAAACATGCTTATTTTATGTATCATTTAGGTAGGTGCCAAGTAAGACGACAATATTCCCGTAACACTTAACCTTTAAAAATCTTGCAATTGAAAGCAGGAACAGCTTTCTTCTTTAGTGCAGCGCCTGTTCTGAGGAACGGTTTCTAGTGATTTACAAATATTCCATGAAGTAATTAATTTTACTGGTTTTACTTCCTAAATTCCGCGCTCAGAAGGCACACGTTCAGTGCATCAATTATCGTTAAATAACCTACGTCTGAAGTGAATCACATCAACAATCACTTACAACTGTTTACTGCGAAGGTCGCTCTTTGAAAATTCTACAACTTACAACAAAAAGTGGTTTATGTTAAGCTGTAAACCCACAGTGTAAATGATACCTTTGATTATTACTGCTATGAACCATTATCAACTCGTCGGTGTTCTCCGAAAAGTTATAAAGAGGTGTATGCATACTCATGAAAATTGGTATGTTGTTAGATCCGCGAGCCTTATTGACTCTGTTTCTGTTCTGTTTCGTTTTTACTATCTTCTTATAGATATAATTCTTCTGTACCTACGTGTGTTTGTCACCTAACTCCTCCTTAGCGGCGACCGATTTTTCATCATCCTGCCCCTATCCCAATTTACTTGGAGTCGGCACAGTATGTCTTTTTCTTCTATACATCTCCATTTGGTTTAAATGTTGTATGTATATTTCAATGGGTTCCTGGATAGTTTGAAAATACAAACAAGGCCCTAGTCAAAACTAGGTACTTAGGTTGGGTTGTTTAATATTGTCATATAACAATCAATCACGAGACATGGTAATGATTTACCCAGTCATCCTTAAATCCCTATGACGCATCATCATCGCCGTACTTGATGAGGAAAGTTTACAATTGTGATACTATTGCCCCTGTTTTCCCCGAGAGATAAACAGAATAGTACCTTGTGATAAATTATTTTTAGTCCCACAAAGAAATCCTTCATAAAAAAAAATTTAAACTTCAAAGAGTTGTTTGTATCATTTATTTATTTATTTCTTTGGGAAACAAACAGATACAATATTGAATAAAGTTAATACATAGCTAACAACACATAATCCAAAAAATTTAGAGTGTACTATTATGTGTATTTTATGCCGAATAATAATAAATAAAAAATATTATATACTTTTACATGCATTTTTAGAGGTTTTGGTTTTTGATGGTATCAGTATTGAGTCCCTGACGACCTCTGGGAAGAAACGCCAAAAAAAACAGAGTCATTGTCTCTTTTCCAAGTCCAGACATCACAGGCATTAATGTTTGTGTGAGTTTTGAAATAAAACTTCTTTTAATTATTTCAAAACATGTGACCACGTAGCTTTATTTAAAATTGGTGGCTAAGAATTTAATCAAACCAATCTCTACAGTTATTACCTACCAAGTTAATGGTCGGGTTTTGATTTTTTGCTACCTATTCGAAAAATACTACATGTGTTTTGGAACGTGAGCGAAACCAAAAAAAGGTCGAAGCAGAAACTACACTTTAATGATACATTTTATCACGCAGTACGGGTTACGACATACTGCGTGATTATAAAACGTGTCTTATACTTTAAAATTCAGTTAGCAAGTAATTACCCTCCTGATCCCTAATTTTATACAAAATTCCCTATTTCTTGCTTCTGCCATGTCAATTTCAAACTTGCATGACAATGTGTTGAAGAGTTACACCAGTCTGGAATTTTCTATTTAAAATCTAAGCTAGCAGTTCCTTATCATTGATAAGTCTCTATCCTACTATACCCTGATCTTATTTCTATTTGATCTAAATCTTTTCCAGATTAATATCAGAATATCATATTAGCAATCATTCCGATGAAACTTTCTTCAAAAAGCATCGCGACATTCATATTCTCATGATCATCATCATATTAGCCAAAATGTGTCCACTACTGACCAAAGACCCTCATAGACTTACTTACATAGACTTCCACAAGGACCGGTCAAATGTCACCTTCATCCAATATTCGCATACTTATTTGATATTATGTCTGGCCTTATTATCCGAGTTTACTTATTTATTTGTTTCTTAAAGAAACACCAGTGCCATCTCGTACCTCAAAAACGGTCAAAATCCTAATTATTTGACTTGTAAAAGATCCGCAAAATTATAAGATCGCATGACATCGTATCAGAAAATTCTAGACTCAGACAATGCAAATTATGTCAAGGACCAGCTGTAGTTTATGACTTAACAATATTTATTCCGGTCACCTTTGAGTGCGGTTTATCACCTGCTACCAGATTTCGGCCTTCGCACGTTATTCCCCGCATCCAGGGTGTTAGTATGGCGATCACGTCGCTGCAGCACGATTACATCGCCGTGCAAGGTCAGGGGCACGAAACTCGTCCCAATGGCCAGCAGTACATGGATCGCGCAGTGGGATGGTGGACACAGAAGGTTCGCGAAGACCGACTGTACACATACTTAGGACCGTTTCTCTAAAGTTTTCTGTGAGTGGATTGGCTCGCCCCGTATTACATGGGACTTAAGCATACCGGCAAAGTGTGGGTGTAGATCAGTAGGCCTGTGCCCAACTCTTCGGAGAATAAGGGCCTGTTTCAAGACCTCCTGATAAGTTCCCGTTAAATTACTTGGCAGATAATTTCATACAGAGCTTGTTCTATTTTTTTATTAATCCGATGGTTAGGTTAGTGGCTATCCACAGGAGGTGAAACATGCCTTTAATTTTCTTTTTAATTTGTCATTACTTTAAGTTGATTGAAAGATGATTCAGTATGCGTTAGGGCTGGACGGCAGGTGTTCTTGTAAATGACAAAATATTATGTCAAAATGTCCGAAGATATTAAGCCTAAGAGTCTGTGTTACATATACCTTCTGTAGTTTGTATGTACAATTGCACCATTTACATGTAAATTTAATTCAGACATCTACATAATATCGGCTATTACGCCGCTTTGATGTGCCTTAAATGTGCCAAACTAGTTGTGTATGTTTGTGCCTTGCATTGAGCTTTATGCGCCCGCTCTGGTTAATCGAGGTTTCATACATCGTTTTGCAATTTTTCCTCAGAAGTGCAGTTATTGAAGTATTATGAAAACACGTCTGATGGTCGCATGTCTGCATTTACATTTTTTAGTTTTCGTATTTCAAATTATTTTGATCATCTCTGATCATTTCAGTGCAGAACCCGTGAAATATTATGTTATGATTTGTGTCAATAGATATTTTTGGCGTCGGTGTCGATATTATTGACGTCGGCATCGATGTTGTTAGCGTCGGTATCGATATTATTGGCGTTGTTATGCATATTACTGGCATCGGTATCGATTAGAAATATTATCACCTATTATTAGATATGTACGTAATTCGATTAACTAACTTATGTAAACAAACTATCACATTATGTACACACACAGTTCGCCCGTAAGTATGTTAAAATTCGATGTGACATTTTTGTTTATTATTATATTACGTTAATGTTCAGCATTAGTAATAACACAGAATAAATAATAATAGTGCAAGAATAATAGTGCAATGGAAACATATTGCGCTGTATAAGATTAATTATAGTATATCGACATCGAAAAACGATAGACGAGATTTTGTCGTTTCCTGAATAATGAATCAAAGCAGCTGAATAGTAATTATCTTGACTGATTTCTTTCAAAAACATTATATTTCATACGAATCGCGTATATATCAGTATTGTTTTGTTAAATATTAAAGAGGCGAACCACCAGGCGGGTGCTGCAGATTTTTTAGTGCAGAATCACTAATAGTACCCATATGTATTTCAAATAAATATAAATAATAAATACTTAAATTAGATTAAGTATTGTAACGGCGGCGGCGAGGTGCATCGCCGCTCTACAAGTTCACGCGCCGCCGACGCTACGCACCTTCACACACACATTTGCACGTGTATCAACGTCATTTTGACAAGTTTGACATTTGGTATTGTAGTGTGCTGCGGTATCGGAAAGTTTGTATGGAGTGTCATAGGTGTGGTTAGTAATACTCCAGTTTCTAGTTTTTACTAAAAGTGCCATTCGAAGCTAAGCAACGAAGCTAAGCAATACCTAACCTTATTTTTACGCACATAGGACGCACAATATTATTAATGTAGTTTTAGTATTTTTTGGGCGTAAATGTGTGTGTTTAAGTAAAAATACTTTCTTTCTCTTTTCATGTAATAGAGTCATCAACCGAGCTCAAATCTAGATTCCGAGCTGAGACTGGAAATTTCGCAGGAAAACCCAACAACACTTTGCCCGAGCGGGAATTTAACCCAGGAGTCAGGACCTATGATGCTATCATTAATCTTTGAAAACCACAGCCAAGGCAATGATTTAGTAAACAAACAGCAGTTTATCTCAATCTCTAGGCCGAGCGCACCCATTACGAGCACAATGTGTTCCTAAATACGTACATACATATTACCATGTACTGCACGACATAAATATAATGCCGCTACGTGCCGCCAGGTGGCGCGACTGTGGAAACTATTCATTTTTATGAACTCTGACGTAATATACCTCTAGTACTAGAAGTAGAATGCTTTGTTGGTCTAGTGGTCCCAAGCGCGACTGCTTTGCTAGAGGTCATGTGATCAATTCCCGGGTCCAACAGAGTTGGTGGGTTTTTCTGTCTAGGAACTGGGAATTTCCCAGATAGAAAAACCCAACAACACTGCTGGATTTGTGCCCGGTTGATGGCAATAGGCAAGTATGATTTAGGCACTTTCTGTATCTTTATATTTATGTACAGCTTTCCGCGAGTGCGGCAGCAGCTTTGCCTGCGTAGTCTTATAATATTTTCCCCATTTTTGCAACATCTTTGCTACTTCGCTCCTATTAGTCGTAGCGTAATGATATATAGCCTATACCTATAGCCTTCCTCGATTAATGGGCTATCTATCACTGAATGGTTTTTTTTCAAATCGGTCCAGTAGTTTCGGAGCCTATTCGATACAAAGAAACAATCAAATCTTTCCTCTTTATAATATTCCTCCCCTCATAAAGCCTCCTACTCCTATTCTCTTCTTATTTTGATGAATGAGGTGTTTAGTTCCAAAGTTCGCTCGTCTGCCAAACAACCGCACTCGCCTTATGGTCGTGGGGCATGATAACCACGGTGAAGCCTACCACGCCCTTGTTTTTCTACTAGCCTGGGCTTGTAGACAAGTTGCAATTTGACATTCGAATCGACATACAAATAGAAATAAAATATATGGTAATGACACAAACTTTCGACAAGTCGGGCTGTCACTAATGTCATTTCCATACATTTTGTTTCTATTTGTCTGTCGATTCGAATGTCAAATTGCAACTTGTCCAACTTGTCCAAGCCACCTGAACTCCGTCCTCAAGACATAGTAAGGTGAGTACCTTTTTGTCGTAGGTACGAATGTAGCTACCTATAACAGAACATTCCTCAGTTCGTTTGTACTTATAATAATGTACCTATGGTAAACACAGCCAGGGGTTCTGACGCAAATCCACATATATTATATACTCATACGTTTATCTTTTGGTTACTAACATGTGACTTATTGACAGAACATGTTTGTATAACGTAAGGACGGTGCAAAAAGTATAAAATTGCCAGTCAGTAAACACTAAACAAACTGACGAGGAATAAAGTATACATTTTTTTGACACCCTTTCTGTTTTTATGAGCAACTATTTGTTCCGGTTATTTGGGTTTGTCCATTTTTTTAATAAATAAAAAATAGCCTCAGTTACTCCATATAACATTAGCTATCTGCGTGTGAAAGTCCTGTCAAAATCGGTCCAGCCGTTTCAGAGATTAACCAAAACAAACATACATACATTAATTTTTGTAAATACTATAAACATATATTTTCATATGCATTTAGTAAAAACCTGCTAATTTTTAATTACAAACAGACACTTTCATTTAATTTATTTTTATAGATAGATATACCGTGTACATCTGTCCCTCAAATCGATTTATATGATTGTCTCAAGCATTTATTTACTTATGTGGGCAATGCATATGTATTATTATTATGTCTCTCCCATATAAAACGACTAATTAAAACTGTAGGTGCTGAGGTTACCTATAAAGATAACTGTTTAAATACATATTAACACTGTTTTACTACGTCCCAGTATGTTCCAGTTAAGTTACCTGGCAGATAATTTCATAGAAATTTTGTTCCATTTTTAGGGTTCCGTACTAAGCCTCCGCTGTCCATCTGTCCGTCCGTTCGTCTATCTGTCAGCGGGCTCTGTATCTCATGAACCGTAATAGGTAAAGTTGACATTTTCAAAGGTTCTGTTTCCAATGCCAATATAACGACAAATACTAAATTTATTGATAGGTACTAAGTGAATGGTCCGGAACCCTTTATTTGCGGTTCCGACTCGCACTCTCTCGTATCCGGCCAGAGGTCACCACCTCTATTATTCTATTCGGGTATGTTTCACTAAACGCCCCAATAGAGTAATAATAATAAATAAACAGAATAAATAAACAAATAGTGTAATAATTTTGGTTAGAATCTTATTGTTAAGTGCCTTATTGGTTCTTTTCAGCAGTCGCACGGCTGCTTATCTGGAGGTCCTGGGTATGATTCTTAGGTATAGCATTTTTAGCTGTCTTAACTACGTATAATTTTCCTTATTCTCTTTAATAATTCCTTATTTGCAGAATTTGTTTGGACCAGAAGCTGACCCGAATATAGCTGGCTATAATTATGTATTTAATTTATAATAAATAATTTTATAACAACATCATTATTAAGTTACATCATAATGTTACAAAAATAAATTAAAACGTATCATTCAACAGACGACTGTTATGAAAGGGTTAGAACATGACCCGGTTATTTAATTAGAACTCTACGGTTAAATACATAACTGACACAACTGTGACAGTTATGTATTTGTACTCGTAACTACAAATGGTCATAGAATGACCATAGTAACAATTTATCCTTTTGAATTTACGTAAAAACATCGTCAGGACAATGTCTCCCAACGTCAAATGATAATTTTAATTAAGTACATATACCTATATGATACCAGGCGCGCTGCGGTGCATTACTGTCAGTTTTCCTGCTTCTGAACATACATGAATATGTATTGAACAGGTATTTAATAATATAATGTTTATGTAATACACGTTTCGTTGTAATGTAATAAATTAGTCTAAGAAGCTCGTCGGCAGTGATTGATTTAAATCTTAATTTTATTACAACATTAAAGAAACATCACACCTGTATCCCCCTTTGGGACAAACAGGGATGATAGTATGTTCTTTTTTATATCATCCAAATTCAATTGAAATATGTTTATTTCAATTAGACCATTTAAATGTACTTTTGAAAGGTCACACAAGTTGCACGATTCCAAAAAAGATGAACTACATAGAAGAGCCGGGAAGAAACTCCATAGTCACTATTTAAAAAAAAATGTATGGCAACGATTGTTGTGAATAGTATTGATGCATATGTCGAGGTAAATACAGAGATTAAATATATGTATATAGAGAAGGATAGTAATATAATAGGTACCTCACGTATCTACCCTTCAAGTTAGTAGTAGTTATATTGTTTCTGAAATCATCAGTGAGTGGGTCGTATTTCGCTTTGATATTATACTATACTGGTGAAATAATTTAAAATAAACAAAAAACAAACCGCCTCCAAAAAACACCTGGGAACTAAAAAGCAAAAAATAACAGGTACATACTTACATTATGATTTCTAACTAATTTGAAGTAGGTGCCAAACAGACAATCAACGAAAGTCATATTTAAATTAAATGAGTAGTTTGGCACCGCATCCAAATTAGTTAGAAATCATAATGTAAATATGTATCTACCTGTTATTTTTTGCTTTTTAGTTCCCAGGTGTTTTTTGGAGGCGGTTTGTTTTTTGTTTAAAAATAATTTATTTTAAAAGTTTTAGTGGAATATAGATGACATGTATTTTGTATTGTACCCTAATGGGTATAATAGTGGCCTCCCCATATACCATAATTGGTATATGGGGAGGCCACTAAACGCTCGCCCGGGACAAATAGCGAGGTTTCGGAGTAAACCATAATATCATCTATGTATACATTTTTTTTAAATTTTCGTCGATATTTTTACAACCGCTCACCGGATTTCGATAAAATTTATATGGGACCAATCTGTAACCACCAGCTTTCGAATAAAAAAAGAATCATCAAAATCGGTCCACCCAGTCGAAAACATGAGGTAACAATAAAAAAAAAATACAGTCGAATTGAGAATCTCCTCCTTTTTTTGAATTCTGTTGAAAATTGGGCCTTAGTTTTTGATTCAACAATTATCATATCTCCTTTTTAAAAAATAATACTATTTTAGTCTTCCTTTTAAATACAAATTTTACATACATATTTATGCTAGTAAGTAGCTAATCTAATAATAGTAATATTCTAAAGTAATATTTTTTCTGCCTATTCCTAAAACCAGCGTGAAGATAGGCAAAATATTTAGTTGCACAAGTGCCCACATACCTATCTGATGTATCGATTATGTAATCTCATACTAGGTTATGTAACGAAGTGTTTATACGTTGTTTTATTTGCCATAAGCCATGCCTGTAGTATTATCACAATATTACAATCTTAAATATTTGAGACTATACGAGTATCTAGATTAATTTCTTACTAGTTTTCCGCTAGCGGCTTCCCCCGTGTTGTCTGGGTATTCCTTAAAAATTTATATGTATGTTACTCGGGAAAGATGTAGCTTTCTAATGGTTAAAGAATTTTTGAAATTGGTCCAGTAGTTTTTGAGTTTACAAACATACAAATTTTACTTAGTACTAATATTAATTAGTATAGACGACTAAGGAGAAAGACTAAATTGTGTGATTGTGACTTCCTGGCGACGAGGAGTCACCACGGCAACGGATACCCCAAGCCAGAAGACTACAGGTTCCTTCCTCTTAGTCTTAGTGGATTAGCCGCCTTCATGAACCACAACTTTGCAAAGTAAGGAATATGCGATATTGGGGACCACAGAAAAGATCTCATTTAAATCATGCGGCTATTTATTGGCTATTTATTATGACGACGTCTGTGGTCTAGTGGTTCGAGTACCGGACTGCTGATCACGAGGTCGTGGGTTCGATTCCCACAGGGCACAAATATTTATATGTTGAATATAAGTATTTGTGTTTGTCTGGGTGCTATGTATTATAAGTATGTATTTACAAAAAAAAAAGTATATAAGTATTATATCCATTGTCTAGTACCCATAGTACAAGCTCTGCTTAGTTTGGGACTAGATGGTGCTGTGTAAAAAATGTCCCAGGATATGTATTTATTTATTATTATTTATTTATTTAATGTGATGTTTAGGGTTCGATTCCCAGATCGACCAGTACATTATTGTAACTACTTAATGTTTAAATTCTGTGTCAATAGTCAACCCACCCCCCTTTAACGGATCTAAAAACCCAGCGGTATTTCAGCGAATTGTGGGCGAACATGATTAATACAACTCTGCTAAACGCTTTGGGGAAGGCGCGATATGCTTTGTAGGACAGAAATCCAATGACTTTCAATGCCAACAGAATTATTCATACCTACAGTTCTCGCCAAACTTATTGTCCGGCTTGAAGTTGGCACGAGCTAACTTCAACCCGGCCGTAAAAATCGGAGAGAAAAAGCATCGGATTATAATTATTTAAAAAAACAGCCAACGATTTGAGTTTTCGTTTTTATTTATTATAATCCAATATTTTTCTATCTCCGATTTTTACGGCCGGGTTGAAGTTAGCTCTTACCAACTTCAAGCCGGACAATAAGTTTGGTGAGAACTGTACACACCGGTATAGTTCCTCCGCTGATAAACATAATATACTTACATAAACAGTACAAAGCTTACGTGCTAAAATGTAAGGTTACCTTTCCATGCCAAAAGGTACAAAAATGCTCGGACCTAAACAGGTTCGGTTCGTACCTACCGCATACCGGTAATACCGGTACTCAAGTACAAGGTCAGGCCATCCCACGGCCCGCAAAACATTCACCCACATTTTGGATACAATTAGGTATTTTATACCAACCTCAAAAAAGAGTACTTAGGTAGATACTATTTTAAAGAAACCTCGACCATACTAGATCTAGCGGTCTTAAGCGTGACTGTAACCTACGCTAGAGGTCCCGGGTTCAAATCCCTGGTCGAGCACTGTTGTTGGGTTTTCCTGTAAAATTCCCAATCTCGGAGTCTCGATTTGTGCCCGGTTGATGACAATAGGCTCGCTCCCTATTACATGGGACCTAAACATATCGACTAACTGTAGGTGTAGGTACATTAGCACACCTCTGCCCAACACTTTGGGGAATACAGGCGTGATGGTATGTGCTATGTAAACTGTACATGTATGATATATTGGCAACTCTACGATTGTGATATGATCCGTGCACTTGAATTTTTTCTATCGTTGATGAGTTTGCGCTTGACCACATTCTCACCTGATGATAAGTGTAGATGTGGTCTAAGATCAGCGTTGCCAGACGTCCCGATTTGTGCGGGACGTCCAGATTTTTAAATCAAAATTAAATGTCCCGCGTGGGACAGGCTCAGTCCCGCTTTTCGGGAATAACTCGACCGTGCGTGCAGCGTACTGAGAAAGCGCGGGGGCACAAACAAGTGTGGACTGGCCGCCTGTCTATCTATAGATATTTTTGCCATCAAACGTAATTTGAACCCAAATAAAAAGATAAATATTCAAAAAGTTTTGATTATATACTTTTTTTTACTATGTCCCGCTTTCGACGAAAGAGTCCCGCTTTTTTTTTCACTCAAAAAGTTCCTAAATCCCGACTTGGCAAAAATAAAACTGGCAACACTGTCTGAGATGGACCACGTCTACCCATAAGATGCCCATTCACTCTAGCCTTGAAAAGAGCCATGTTGTGTGCATTAGGTAGGTAGCTACTCCTACATCTCGTCACACACCAGTTTTGAGTACTGCGCACCTGACTCATTAAGGACCTCACTAATAAAGTCGGTGCATGTTATTCTAGGGCGTTCACAAAGATACCACTCAAAACAGCCTTATACCTACATAATTATATTCTTTTGTAAATCATCTTACATTCATATGACCTTATCGTAATTCCAAGAAGCAAAAGTATTAATGTTAACAAAGTGTACCTACCTAATATCCAACTTACAATAACCGTAATAAAATACCTATTCGTCTGTGGTCTAGTGGTTCGAGTACCGGACTGCTCATCACGACGTCGTGGGTTCGATTCCCACAAGACACAAACATTTATGTGATGAACTTAGGTGTTTGTGTTTGTCTGGGTGTTTCTAATATATTATAAGTATATATTTACAAAAAAAAACGTATATAAGTGTTATATCCATTGTCTAGTACCCATAGTACAAGCTCTGCTTAGTTTGGGACTAGATGGTGCTGTGTAAAAATGTCCCAAGATATTTATTTATTTATTATTTATTTGAAAATGGATAGTCGCGTAGATCGTCCCGTATTTAGTTGTTCGGGCACAAGTGACACTAGCAAAGACCATGAGTATTATAGATTGCTCTGGATCACGGCACACACATACTAAGTAAGGATAATCTGAACGTGAATATTTGCATAATATTCGGTATCTTTTGGCCCTTAACGAAAAATTAAACTACGTTAATCTTCCAGACTTTCCCCCATTATTATTTAATCTATAATATACTTACGAGGTTCTGGGTTCGATTCCTGGCTTAGACAAAGGGATTTTTTGTAAAATTCAAGTACCTAGCAGTTAGAGAGTCTGGATTTGTGCCCATTTGACAGAAATTTTGATAGAAGAAGAAATCGCCGTTAACTCTTTCCTAGAAATTCAACAATTATTAAACTCTTAGGTATTATAAGATATATTTAAAATTGTACCTTATTAGGTATGTAAACAAATAAAAGAATAAAAAAAGAAATAGGTCTTATACCTGTGGCCTGTACAACTCTGTCTACTCTTTGCCTTCGGGGAATTCGAGGCTCGATGGTACCTGTTTTTATTAACATTAATTCAAATCTCAACCTATTCTGCCGCTAGATTCATCTCAATTTCGTAATCGTAACGATTAAATAAATGAAAGATACAGTAACTTTGGCCATATTTTATTCGCAGACAGACTTCTGATTTCTAAATACGTGTTGATTGCATACGAAAAAGGTCTAATTAGATGAATTAGTCAGCTTCGTGAGATTTTGAATAAAAACCCGTTCTGGGACAAAGACGATACAAGAATAAATTATGTATTTTTTAACAACCATACTTCCAAGAAGCTATCGTACATTTTAATAAAAATGATTGGATTACGTTTTTTGCAAAAATATATTTTGACCATTTATGTTGTTTAAGGCACAACAACTGTCAACCAAAGGCTTTTATTTCCTAAAAATAATTTTTTTCCGGTGTTTTCAATTGAAAATCTACAGTCTCTGTCTATCCCAATGGAATAAAATCGTCAAGATATGTATGCAGTAGATGCTTTGCCACCCACGTAACGCTATGATACTTAAGTTCATTGACCTTTACAAGGTCGGTTAAGAGGCGCCGAAATCGTTATACGAGTATGTGATTCATTATCACACATAAAATTATGTTCATACTTACATACAAAATCATACATCAATAGGTCGATGTTCCTTTTCTTCCCTTACCATTTGCAATGGATAAGATAAGATGTTTTATATAGGTGCTGCTGTTACTGGCATTTATCCAATTTATCAAAATAAGAGTAGCCTAAGTTACTCCCTCCAATACTGAGGCTAATATTCTGAGACGACGCTAAGCGTAAACTTACGCTTCCGTATGTCAAATTGTAATACAAATTTGACAGTCGGAAGCGTTACTTTACGCTTAGCGTCGTCTCTGAATATTAGCCTTAGTATCTGCGAGTGAAAGTCCCGTCAAAATTGGTACAGCCGTTTCAGACAGACAAAAATTTAAAAAAATGTTTTTTTATGTAAGTAGGTACCCTATATTCTTTCCTTCCTTTTTTTTCATTTTTCATTTTTATTTATTTGTATAGATATAGATTGTTAACAATAAGACGAGCACTATAGATACCTGTAATAACAACCCTTCAGTTGCTTTGTATTCGTTAGAATTAGCAGCGGTACAGTCAGCAACGAAAGTCGATGAACACAAACAATGTTTAAAAACATCAATGTACTAAAACTATTCATTAGATTTTGACAAAAGTAAATCATATAATTGTACTCTAATAAGAGAACTTGTACTACCTTCTAGGGTCAGAAAATACTGAATATTAAAGCTGTTTAAGCATTTTGAAGATTTCATTGTGTTCAGCGACTTTCGTTGCTGACTGTACCACCTCTGGTGTTGCCTCTGTGTGTCTTCTGGTCTGGACCGAAGGGATCTGACTCTTGCGCACAAAAGTCAGGACACTCAAAGGTGTTCTGCGACAGCCACCGACGTCGCCAGTCATACCCGTGGCATTAATGGAACTGTTATAGGGATTTTTGTTGTAGATCTATAGCAATAAATATTAAAGTACAACATAACACGTATCACAAGGATGACGACGTCTCTGGTCTAGTGGTTCAAATACCGGACTGCTGATCTCGAGGCCGTGGGTTTGATGACGCATGACACAATAATATATATTTATGTAATGAACATAAGTGTTTGTGTTTGTCTGGGTGTTTCAATTTACAAAAAAAGTATATGAGTATTATATCCATTGTCTAGTACCCATAGTACAAGCTTTGCTTAGTTTGGGACTAGATGTTGTTGTAAAATGTTCCAGAATATTTATTATTTATCTATACTAATATTACAAAGAGGAAAGATTTGATTGTTTGTTTGTATTGAATAGGCTCCGAAACTACTGGACCGATTTGAAAAATTCTTTCAGTGTTAGATAGCCCATTTATCGGGGAAGGTTAAAGGCTATATACCATCACGCTACGACTAATAAGATCGGAGTAGCAATGAACAATGTTGCAAAAACGGGGGAAAAAAGCAAAAGACCACGCGGGCGAAGCTGCTGGCGGGAAATCTCGCACAATTTTATTTAATGTTCTAGCTAATTGTACCTATGTGGTAATTAAGACGGCATCTTCCAACCAGCGGCACGGCGGCGTTGCTAGCTCGCGGTTACTTATTTAATGTTATTATTATTTATGTTAGGTATATACATACCAGGATAATAATACGTGCGGCTCTGTTATGTAAGCACCATGGGATTATAATTAGTGTATGTTGTGTTTAACCCACACCATTAAATAATGAATACATAACATTACATGATTATAAAAGTCTTGCCCGATTGTGAACCTGGGTCCTAAAACATGTCAGTTAAATGTGTGTGTACATTAATGTAGTTCTCGCCAATATTATTATCTGGCTTGAAGTTGGCACGAGCTAACTTCGAGCTAAAAATCGCATAACAAAAAATATTGGATTGAAATTATTTAAAACGAAAGCCTACGACTTGAACTTTTATTGTTCATATATTGTTATAGTTCAATATTTTTCTTTGTCCCATTTTTACGGGTTGAAATTAGCTCGTAGCAACTTCAAGCCAGACAATAAGATTGGCCAGAACATGTACGCCTCTACCTTTTTTTGGGTGCCATAAATCCCATGGATCCTCGCCACCTGGGAAGGCGTCATGTCGGACTTATACCGACTGCAAACCACACTAGCCCTATACGTCATCATGGCCATGGGATTAGACACATTCACCACGAACATGACGAGGTACGATAATGATGATGAACATGATGATATAGTACAGATCGACTGGCGGCTCGGAAGTTAGCTACTCGCTGCGCAGTACCGCACCTCTCACCCCCGCTGTCACACAAATTCGTTACTGCGCAGCGACTTGCCTCATGTTCCTAGCCAATCTATCGTCGATCTACTTTATCGACCAACCAACCAATCACAGCTATCCAACATGATAACTATTTCAGACCACGTGTTCTCATTCAGTTTCAACGAGATTGCGCAACATTCCCCCAGCATGCGTACAGCCCGCGATGGGAAATCCTCTCTCAAGTATAACTGTCTCGCTCTTCGTAGAACTACCATTATCCTTGTATCTCAAGGTCGAACACACCACTTAGGTCTCAAGATCAACTTTTTAGGGTATCGTTGTAGATAAACCGTTTTTCTTACATAATACTTAGCTTGTTTTTTTGGATTTGTGTCCGATAATGGCAATAGGCTCGCCCCCTGTTACATACGACCAAAATGTGGGTGTTCATAAGTACAGTTCTCGCCCAACTTATCGTCCGGGTTGAAGTTGGCACGAGCTAACTTTAACCCGGCCGTAAAAATCGGAGAAAGCAAAATATTGGATTAGAATGATTTAAAACGACAGCCTACTAGTTGAGCTTTTGTTAGTCTAGTGGTCCCAAGCGCAACTGCTACGATACACGTCCTGGGTTGGAATCCCGGATCGAGAAAAGTGCTGTTGGGTCTTTCTCTGAAATTCCCAGTAGCAGCTCGGAGTCTGGATTTGTGCCCGGTTGATGGCAATAGGCTCGCCCCCTATTATATGGGACCTAAACATACCGGCGAAATGAGGGTGTACATTAGTACGCCTCTGATGGTCCTATGATGGTATGGTATGACATTTTTGCGTACAAATATAATTTAGATATAAAAGTTTTCGAAAGAAATATTCGTCCCAGGCGAAATTGGTTCGAAGTTTCCTTTTATAAATACATACATGCAACATAAAAGATAATCCTGACTTCTGACTACCCGAAATTACTGTCATTACTGTTAGGTATATCACTAGTTTATTTGACTACGGAATCCAATCCACAATGCACAGCTCGTGGTAGCAGGCGTACAGTCGGGACTGATTCATATTAAAAAATAAAGAACTACAACAGCTTTCTATAGCGGAATATCCCGGGATTCTCGTTCACTACAGCCTTGGCTTTTGACCCTTTTTTCTCGGCAAGGGTTAGTCCAGGAAACTGTTAATTAGATTTTTGCCTACTTTAAAGAATAAACAATTTTTGACGGTGACGTCATGATGCGCTCTCTCCCTCCGTGCAAGTGCGTGTCTTTTTTTCATTAAAGGTTCATTAGTACTATTATCTTCTTTATTTATTTTATTATACCATTACAAATACAGATACATTACAAATAAATAAAGGATGGATGGATAACTAAAGAAAAGATGGATGGATTGTGTTAAGGTCGATATGATGGAAAAGGGAGTGAATGAGCAGGTGACGGCTAATAGGGATGAATGGAGGAAAAGGATAGTCTGCGTCGACCCCAAATAAATTGGGACAAGGGCAGGAAGATGATGATGATGATGACACCATTACAAATACATAAGTACAACCCGACCTGTTATCGCTCACATCTCGGTACCTTTTTTTAATATTTTAGCGAAGTTTTTTTTTGTATGTATTCCAATAAGTTGCAATGAACATGTATGATAGACATGCATACATTCTGCACAGTCATTGCGTGCTGTATTCTATTAAGATTGTACTGAGATACTGAACGTAAAGTTTTAACGCTTCGATTAGCTTGCAGCTGTTACTGCAACATTGCTTCGTCATAATCATGTGGGAAAACTCAATGATTAGGATGACGTAGCATTTTAGGAAATCTACCTGGATTCTTAACTAATTTTGACATTACTTGTATGGGAACGTCCAGTCTAACCAGATGCTACTGGCCTTACCTGCGGACAGAATCTGATACCTTCAAATTCCAGACAGGACTGTTCTAAGTCAAGTGCAGATCATAAAGAAAACATCGCAAGGAAAATAAAAGCTACTCATCTTAAAAGAATACATAAAATTCTTGGAGATATGTGAACTCTGGCACTAGTCCAATCTGGTGGACTATTATAGTCATAGCCTAATCTCTCTCAATTAGAAGAAGTTCCCCGAAAATTTCTATTTCTGTGGGCAAAAAGGACATACTTATATCTTCTTAGATAAGCAATTAGAACTGCGTCTCTCTAGGGGTAAGCTTATTTAATTTTGTGATGTATGTGTTGTAGATGCATATATCTTCAGTATTGTCAAGAGTACATGGAAATAATGAGAGGCCTTTGCCCAGCAGTGGGACAGCAAGGGCTAACTAAAAAAAATTGACAAATTACCGCTGTATTGCCACTATTGCCAGTGCCACTCTCAGACTGGAATATACTCTTGAAGAAACGCTCGTGTTATATGATGCTCCTTCAATGTGATTGTTAGCAAGTATTGGTAGTGTCTAATGTCTATATACTAATCTAGCTGTTCCCCGCGCTGTTATTCGTGTTTATCCAATGACATTTTTCCCAAAGCTGAGGGAACTACCCAAAATCCTTTCTTACTGTATACCTACGTCACTTTAGGAACGTTTGTACAAAATGTCATGCTTCTAGACGCAGCGGTTTCAGCTGTACGTTGATCGATAAGTCAAGATAAGATAAGAATCGGTCTAGCAGTTTCTTCTTTTTATAGAATGATATAGATAGGTACAGACCATTCTGTATCATCACAACACTAATGGCCTTGACCCCTGCGCAACATTTACCCTGTCTTATTCCTTCCTTCCCTCTGGTGACGTTTCACTGTTAGCTGAGGTCATTATCCTCTCAAGTTTTCCCTCCGTGTACCGTTTGTTGAACTTTGTTATGGCATCAGGATTGAAGTATTCTGAGGATATACTTTAGATTATCCTGCTAGGAACATTTTAGGTATAGATAGGTAGGTTTCGAGGATGGCAGGCCCAAAAGCCTTAGGTTGTGCGCATGTTTTCCCCTGATAGGGTCTCACACAAGGCCTTTTAGGATCCGGTGCTTGTATCGGAACAGAGAGTTCTCAAGTTTTTCTTTTTGCTTTAAGTAGATGACACCTCTGCTGCACTGTAATTCCTACATTGGGAATGTCTTTTTGTAAAGTCTAAGATATGTGCGCGGGAACCAATCCCGCGAGATGGAACGCCGCACGTGACACTCAGATGCTCTAAACACTGGGTTTTTACTGCTTACCAGTGTTAGATATCTCTCAAATAAGGATGCTGTTTGTATGTGCAGTTTAATAATTACATCACCTAACTGAAACAAACAAGTTTTCAGATAACATCAACCAAAATAATACCAGTTTAACTGTTAGCTGGGCCACTGCGGTTTAACTACAGTTTATATATTACTCGTAAAACATATCACAATGGCTATTTATGGGGAAATTATCAGTCATTACGTCAGCACCATGGCTGGTAATCATGCCAATTAGCACTGTGGTCAAATAATCATGTATTTGTTTCATTATTATTTATAAAAGAGGTTAATATACTGGCCCGCTATGGATCGTATATATTTTGCCTCGTACTTCGCTCATTATACTTGAAATTTGGTCGTAAACGTCTACAGCTGATAATGTGTACCATTGTTGAAACATTAATCTTTAAAAAAAATAGCGATAACGCATTGGTTTAGGTTCTGGCTGTTCTTTTTCACATATTTTTTTCATCACATCATTTTACATCACATATTTTTCACACATTTTATGGTTATATTCCCCTTAAAGCCCCATACAGCCTTATTTTTTAATTACCGTAAAATACCTTTTGGTTCATTTTAATCATTATGAAAATGATATCGCGAAAAAAGCCAGCTATGCTATACATTTTGTCCAGGTAAGTATGTCGTATAAGTAAACCCAGTTTCACATGACAGTATATATGTTTTTAGATCCCATGTGATAGGGAGTGCGGCGTAACTTATATGAACTGCGAACTTCTTCTTAGAATTTCATAGACTACCAAAATAATACAGTAATATGGTCACACTGGTCACAGGTGTCACAGCTTTCTAAAGTCTAGTTGCTAATAACCACTTCCCATTCAATTAAAAAAGCGAGATGCAACAGACTTATTTGGTCCAGTCTGGCCTACCTGCCTAGTATGCATGCTGACAGACTGGCAAACGCAAATCTTGTCTCAATCCGTCATCATACTATTCTATACTTTTACATAACTACACAGCCATATTCGCTGCTGATGCTGAGTTCGTTTTGGTGGTGAACACTGAAATTGAAATACTAAAGAAATGGTTAATAGATAATAGTTTCTATTCAATAGGTAAATTTAAAAAAAAACGTGTAAGTCCTATCGTTTCAGAAATGCATTGTAGACTGATGATTAAGTATACTAATTATCTTGTGTTTAACTACCAAATATTTGCATGCTATATATAATTCATGGCGAAATATGTCTTTGTACTACAATAATTATATATCATCTTTGGACTTACCACATTTGACGCAAATAAATGATTTAGATTTTTGATTGATTGATTAAAAACTACTTAAATTACATAATTAAAATATTTTTTAAATTATAAAAAAAAATACATAAAAGAAAAATTATATACACCTACAGAGGAAAAAAATACCGTTACACTAAGCGTCGAAGTTCACTTCGTATTATTTTAGAGAAGAACATTTTGGGGACCAAATTCGGAGGTGTTATTGTGAGAGTCCTTACGCAGTAATAAACATATAAGTCAATGGCCACTAAGCATTCATGTGCTAATATTATTTGAAGGGTAGTGTAGTGCCAGTAAAACAACCGAAAAATGTCCCCAGAGTCCATAAGTGCTAAAAAGCCCACAGTACAATCTGGACAATACTGCCATCTATTAACTTATAGGTACAAGTTTGACTTCGACATGTAGCGGTTGTCATTGTCATGTTGCTAGATGTCGCTGCTTTAAAAACAAATTATAGACATATCGATTTTTTATAATCTCTGGTCATTGCGCCTTGCACCCTCCTCTTCCTTTTTCCGGTGTTTTCGACAATGCAAGTTTTTTTCTGTGTCCTTCGAAAATAAATTACTTTCACTTGGTATAAACAGTTTTTCAATTAATCAAGAGCGTCCAGGAACCCAACTATCCGTCTATTTGGTCCTTCGAGCCGGATATTATTGGAAAACCCGAAGATTACTCAGATATTTGAAGATTGTTTTATTGCCCTTGTGTGGGGCCGTGTGGCGAGCCATCTTGGGTGTTGGTCGGATTGTTTGATTACTATACTGATTCATAATGGGAGAGGAGATTCAAGCCCTGCTAAACTCGCGGCGGTACCTGAAAGGGCGAATTACTCACATCGAGCGAAGCTTAGGTGAAATAAATGCCATCAATTCTGCTGCGGAGCTTCAAGTGGCCCACGATCGTTTGAAAGAAATATTCTCTCGTCTGGATGATATCAACATGAAAATCGAGAACATCGACGAAACCCAGATCGCCGAAGGCCTCGCAATAGAAAGTAAATATATGGACATTGTGAAACGTATTACCGGCAAGATAATGGATTTGCAAAGGGACGAGCGTCAACCTGAGGGCCCACGGCCTGGTCATCGTGACGATCGTCAAAAGAACCTGCCTAAAGTGGTATTGCCGACATTTGACGGAGACTATGGAAGCTGGTTAGCATTTAAGGACTTGTATGCATCATTAGTTCACAATAGTAGTGAAAGTGCTGTTCAAAAATTCTATTATTTAAAATCTTGTTTAAAAGGAGAAGCTGCATCGCTTGTATCTACATTAGAATGTACTAATGAAAATTATACCAAAGCTTGGGAGGTATTGAATCAAAGGTATGACAATAAAATACTCATAGCTCAGCATCATCTACACTCAATTATATCTCTCAATAAGGTGAACAAAACTTACAATCTTAGAAAGTTTTTAAATGATTTTATGCAGTGTTATCACTCATTGTTATCATTAGATATAAAAAACTTAGCCGATGTCATTTTGATTCATTTGTTATCAACTAAAATTGACTATGGGTCTCTAAGAGATTATGAGTTGCAGCGTAATGCTAATGAATTTCCTTCTTTACAACAGTTTGTGGATTTCTTACAGCAACGATGTCAAGCTTTGGAAATGGTGTCACGGGATGCACAGCAGGTGCCAGGCAAGCAATTGCAGCCACACAGGGCTGTTTCACATGTTGCTGCTAATGTTCCTAAGGCCATAAACAAATTATCCT
The DNA here is from genome assembly GCA_946251955.1 of Acronicta psi. NCBI lineage: Eukaryota > Metazoa > Arthropoda > Insecta > Lepidoptera > Noctuidae > Acronicta > Acronicta psi. The sequence goes on from OX276477.1 coordinate 14,366,957, forward strand.
GTTTGTATTGTTTCAAGTCACACGCTACCAGTAAGTGCTTTAAATTCATTAAGCTTCCTCCGTCAGAAAGGCTCAAGCATATTCAAAAGGTGAATATTTGCATATTGTGTTTGTCGCAGTCGCATGACTTGACACAATGTCAGAAATTTAATGTTTATAGTTGCAAAAAATGTCAACAAAAACACCATACTTTGTTGCACACTGATGATGAATCTTCAGTCTGTAATTTTGTTAAGGACAATACTAATTGTATAGTTCCTGTACATTCATCTCTTCAATGTGATGATTCTAATGTTACTTCATTGCTGCCAACTATTCAGGGCTATCTTTGTGATTCAACAAACAACCGTGTTGAATGTAGGATGCTGTTAGATGTTGGTAGTCAGAAAAATTATATAACCAAGGAATTGGCTAGTAAATTTACATGTAATGACTTCGACTACACTGATTCATTGGTAGCTGGTGTAGGAGGTCATGTTACTAAAGTTTCAAAGAAAATTAAACTTACTGTCATGTCACAATGTTCTGATTTTAAAGTAGAATCGGATTTTGGTGTGTTAGATGTTATCACGAACGTGTTGCCGAATACTTCAATAATGAAAGGGGGACTTACATTCCCGTCCTTTGTTAAACTTGCTGATCCAAACATCAACCTCTCAAAGAAAGTTGATGTTATTTTAGGGGCTAATATATTTGGTATGGCACTGCGTGATGGGACTATTGACCTTGGGAAAGGTCGTCCTAGACTATTTAATACTGCCTTTGGATGGGTGTTATGTGGTGATTGGATCGTCCCACAGGCATTGTATACAAATCCTATGTGTGTTAATAATAGTTTTCACTTGTCTGTACTTCAAGACGATATTGTAAAATTTTGGTGTTTGGAGGAGGTGTCTGATAAACCTATATTGTCATTACAGGAAAAGTATTGTGAGCAGTCATTTAAGGCGTCTGTATGCCGTGATAGCAGTGGCCGATATCAGGTTGAACTGCCTGTCAATCAGGATGTAATGAATAAATTAGGTAACTCTTATAATTCTGCTTTTAGACAATTCCAAACACTTGAATTGAAATTTAGAAAAAATGTTGAGTTCTTCCAAGCTTACAAAGCCTTTATCAATGAGTTTGTGAATCTTGGTCATGCTCAGTTAGTTGAAAATGTCAAACCTCATCGAGGAATGCATGTTGAGTTTTATATGCCTCACCATGCAGTTATTAAGGATGCTTCTACTACTACTAAACTTAGGGTAGTCTTTAATGCGTCTGCTCCTTCTTCTACTGGTATAAGCTTGAATGACGCTCTGTATGTGGGACCCGTTGTGCAACCAGATATGTTCACGGTGCTTCTACGTTTTAGGATGTTCACATATGCTTTTGTGTCTGACATTAAACAAATGTATCGACAGGTTGTTGTTTCCAATCCACATCAGTCCCTCCAGAGAATCCTGTGGCGTGACTCCCCGGCAGAGCCAGTCAAATGTTTGCAGTTAACTCGCGTCACATACGGCATGGCTCCAGCTAGTTACTTGGCTACTCGTGTCCTAACACAATTGGCAGAAGATGAAGGTAATCGCTTTCCACTTGCTGCTAAAGCTCTTCTTGAGAACTGCTATGTCGATGATATCTTGCATGGTTCTAACGATGTTGATACAGCTCTTGAGACTATACGTCAATTAGAAGAATGTTTAGCTTGTGGGAAATTTGAATTGCATAAGTGGTACTCTAACTCTGCTGAAATTCTTCAGTCTTTGCCGCCGGAAAAGCGTGAAAAATGCACCTTTGCCTTTAACAACAATAGTAATGCCTCTATTAAAACGCTTGGTCTCAAATGGGATCCTGCAGCTGATGCTGTTCAAATTGTTGTGCCGGACAATTTGATAGATGAAAAATATACAAAACGTAATGTTTTGTCCAACATTGCTAGGGTTTTTGACCCACTGGGTCTTATTGCTCCTGTTACTATTCTTGCTAAGATTATTATGCAACGTATTTGGAAATCCAATATTGGTTGGGATACTGAAATTCCTCCAGATGTATTAAAAGATTGGAGATCCCTTTGCAAAAATTTGGCATTGCTTAATATGTTTTCAGTACCTCGCAGCTTGGTGAATCCTGGTGTTACAAGCTTTGAGCTTCATGGGTTTGCAGACAGCTCTACTAAAGCGTATGGTTGTGTTGTCTACGCTCGCTGCTATGAAAAATCCAAATATACAGTCCACTTAATCGCTGCAAAATCTCGTGTTGCTCCATTGAAGTTGGTCACTCTGCCTAGGTTAGAGCTATGTGCTGCGTTGTTGTTGGCTACGTTGATGGCCAAAATTGCAAAGGCGCTGCATGTAAGTAAAGATAAAATGTTTTATTGGTCAGACTCTATGATCACCTTGTGTTGGATAAAGGCTGATCCTGCACGTTGGAATCTTTTTGTCTCTAATCGTGTGACTGAGATTCAAGAGATGTCACCAAAGGATAATTGGCGTCATGTTCGTTCAGGTGACAACCCTGCTGACCTGGTCTCGAGAGGGTTAGAGCCCCAAGACCTTCTTGATTGTAATTTATGGTTTTATGGACCACATTGGCTATCCTTAGCAGAGTCACATTGGGATATAGGGTCATGTGATTTAGATGTCACTATTCCTGAAGAAAAAAATGTTACTCTTATTTCTAATGAAACTAAATCTTCATATTGGTCTGAAGTTTTTGAAAAATTCTCTTCCTGGAGTAAACTGTGTCGTGTATTTGCTTATATTCGCCGCTTTATATTTAATTTAAAAAATCAGAATAAAGTTTTGGGCTTTCTTACAGCTAAGGAAATCCGTCATGCAGCTGATGATATTATTCGCATTGTACAACATGAACACTTCAGTAAAGAGTTAAATAATTTAAAACAGAATAAAGTAAATGTTAAATACTATTCTAAACAAATGCAATATTTGAATCTCTTTATAGATAAAGATATGCTCATACGAGTTGGTGGTCGCCTACGTCATTCTAGTCTCTCCTTACAACAAAAACACCCTTTGTTATTGCCTTCAAAGAACCATGTTACCTCCTTAGTGATCAGATATGAACATGAGAGGCTACTTCATGCTGGTAATCAGATGACATTATCTAGCTTGCGTCAATTTGTATGGCCTTTGAATGGCAGGAATACTGTGCGGCATATAATACACAAATGTGTAAAATGTTGTAGATATAGAGGCAAGACAACATCTCAAGTAATGGCAGACTTACCTAGGTATCGCGTTACTCCTAATAGACCCTTTCTGTTATGTGGTATTGATTTTGCAGGTCCTATTCAAATGAAAGTAGCGCGTGTCAGAAAACCTCTCATTACAAAAGGATATATTTGTATTTTTGTATGTATGTGCACTAAAGCTATTCACATCGAACTTACCTCTGACCTCACAACTAATGAGTTTATGAATGCGCTTAAGAGACTTATTTCTAGGCGGGGTAGGTGTCTGCAAATATTTAGTGATAATGGGGCAACCTTTAAGGGTGCTAAAAATGAGTTGAGTGCACTGCATGAAATGTTTAAAAAGGATTTTAATTCTATTTCAAATTTTACCAATTCAGAAGGTATTGAATGGGTATTCATCCCTCCTTATTCACCTCACTGGGGTTCTATATGGGAAAACAGTGTCAAAAGTGTCAAGCATCATTTGAAACGGATTATGGGGAATAACATATTGACATATGAACATTTAAATACATTGTTAGTTCAAATAGAGGCCATAGTTAATAGCCGTCCCATCACTCCCCTTACAGATGATGCTGATGATCAATATCTCTCTCCTGCTCACTTTCTTATAGGTGAAAACTTAACTTCTATTCCAGAAGGTATTTTCTTTGATGTACCTAACAATAAGTTGTTTATATATAACCAATTGTGTAAAATGCGTCAGTCATTTTGGAAAATTTGGAAAAATGACTATCTTCACTCTCTCCAAATGAGATATAAATGGTATAAACATAACCCTAACTTGTTATTAAATATGGTTGTATTAATTAAAGATGATAATGTACCTCCACAGTCATGGCCTATAGGCAGAATAATTAAGTTATTTCATGGTAAAGATAATAATGTAAGATCTGTTATGTTAAAAACTAAGAATGGTAATTATACAAGACCTATTACCAAGATTGTACCTTTGCCACGTGAAAATTAACTTCCATTGTAATAGGTAAGTTATTCTAAGATATTCAAGTTGTTACTTCCATTTAAAAATATAAGTATTATTATAAATGTAATAAGATTAAGTTGTTATTGTAAAGTAAAACCTTTCTAGTTTCTCAAACTGCTTGTAGTTCTGTGTTCAATTTATTTGTATGCTCAATGCTGTTTTATTTCATAACAGATATTTTATTTAATTGGTTACATTGTAACGGGCGGGTGTATGGACAATACTGCCATCTATTAACTTATAGGTACAAGTTTGACTTCGACATGTAGCGGTTGTCATTGTCATGTTGCTAGATGTCGCTGCTTTAAAAACAAATTATAGACATATCGATTTTTTATAATCTCTGGTCATTGCGCCTTGCACCCTCCTCTTCCTTTTTCCGGTGTTTTCGACAATGCAAGTTTTTTTCTGTGTCCTTCGAAAATAAATTACTTTCACTTGGTATAAACAGTTTTTCAATTAATCAAGAGCGTCCAGGAACCCAACTATCCGTCTACAATCTGTAAATTAGTTTGCCACCGCACCACGCACCGTTTGGGCCGGTTTTGATAAAATTTGCACTAAAAGTTGAGAGAAAATGCGAACAAGACCTATTTAAAGAATACCTAGTGATGAATTTACCAGTAGTTTAGAGGTAGCGGGGGCAAATTTTCGTAGTTACAATTTTATTTTGCTAACAATATTTGTTTGGTTGCGAACTGGTACCTATTGAATTTGTAAAAGTCGGTAACTAAATTGGTATAGCCTACCTACTAACGGCTAAATATGTAAACTGCCACTGACATTACAGTAGTGCCTACTAGGTTACGTACTAGGCTCAAAAAATTGGCATTTTAATAAAATGGACCGCAATAATCTGTGGTTAAAGTCAACTTGTATTTAAAACTTATAGGTACAACACCATATGTGTTTTTCACATTTTAAAATAATCCTATAGTTAACCATGGGTTTCCCACCCTGTGGTTATTTGCTGTTACTATAATATATTATTTTAGAATATTATTTGCATTTTATTTTCCTGTTTTTATTAAAACCAATGTGCCATGGGATTAAGCAGAAAATATTCGATGACGTTCTGGAAGAAGTGAAAGGGGAGGTATGTGTCTATTGTGTACCGGGAAAGGCGTGTCTTTAGCAAAAAGTGGTTTGGAAAAGACGATGACTATTTGATGACGTAGTTTGGTTGCGGTTCTTAGAGTCAGCGTGTCGTGCACGTGACCAGCTACATGTCGTTTTACCTGTGTACCTGTAAATACTCGCGAGTGAGTAAAGGGAATCGTTTGTCTTGGCATGGGCACGCGATGAGGAGGGATGAAACGCATGTGACTAAAAGAAGTGATGAGATGTAGAGGAAGATCAAAGAAAAGATGGGTCGATTGCGTGATCGAAAAGGGAGTGAATGTGGAGGTGACGGCTAACAGGGAGAAGAAAAACATAAAAATACAGAAAAAGTGTCTTTGCCCTTCAAAATCTCCAGAACTTTGTGGCTCCTAGGTATTGCCTAGAATCTAGAGTAATTAAATAATATGGCATTGATGGTAAGGTTATGAATCAAACTTGTATGGCAGCTTGCTCTTGGGGTTTGACTAACTGACGACCCTCACGTAGGGTGTCTATTGTATAGTACCTTTGGTTGTGTTTGACGTTTTGGCGTGAGAATCTGTTCCTCTCTCTGTTGCTATGCAGTTTGTAGGACCATTTAAGGATCAGAAACGCATCAAGAATGCCTCTGGTGTTGTAGGAGTCCGTGAGAAGTGTTGTCTACTTACCATCAGTCTCATCTGCTCGTTTGTCGACGTAAAGAGGAAAGATTTCATTTTTTTTTTAATTGTACAAGCTCCGAAACTACTGAACCGATTTGAAGAATTCTTTCACCGTTGGGAAACTACACTATCCTCGAGAGACATAGACATTTATAATAGGTACTAGAAACTAATAACAAAGGAGAAAAACTAATAACAAAATAAACAGAAGGGCGTTGATATGTGTATTTTAATTGTATTGGTCACAAAGAAATGAATGGTCCCACCATATGGACAGTATCTTGAGTCATCGGTGGTTATCGGTGCGTGTGCGGTGAGTCCAGTGAATCATAGGAGGCTTGTCGTCATAGATCGTACAGTACTTTGTTTGAAACCTCTATTATCGGTCGCTAACCCAGCTGATCAGCGTGGAATTGACAGCTCATACTTATAAACCTATTTTTTATCAAGTAGCCAAAACCTCAAACTCACTTGACTTTTTAATGCGTCTCGCGAGCTTTAACAAAGCTAAGACCCTGAAAATTGTATACTGTACACTTTATTGGCCCTAAGACTGTACACTTGTGAGGAGTCACCTCGAAGGCTTGAATACGCGTCGCAGATTTGGAACCCGTGTTACAACAATTAGGTGATGCTTCTTTTTAATCGATCCTACTTCTCTGTTGTTTTAATAGGTATACACTACTGCCTCGTAGATTTACAGGTCCAATCGCAACTGCAACACTTATAGGTCCTGGTTTCAGTTCCCGGGTCGTGCAATGTTATTGGGTAACTCGTAATAATAACTCGAAGTCTAGATTTGTGCCCAGTTGATGGCAATAGGTTCGACCCCTTTCACTAGTGAACTGTGGGTGTTGATTAGTAACTCTGCCTAACACTTCGGGGAATACAGGCGTGATGGTATGTTAGATATTTTACAGCTAATCCACGTAACACCATGAATATAGCTTAGTATGCATCGCGTAGTTAGCTCCGCTTAGGTACCGCCTTGGGGCGACCCCAGCAGCCATGGCCGCGTCGCGACACTGACCGACGACGTTCAAAACATGCGCCGGCGCATCTTAACGTGATGATGTGATACGCAGGGTTGTCAGACACAACACACAACAGTGACATGCGAATACAAACTCTTAGTTAGTGCTGAGAATTTAATAAAATAGCACTTTACTCGACCTGGGACTCGAACCCAGGTCCAATAGCGTAGCAGTTGCGGTTACGGCCACTAGACTAGTGAGGCAGCTTTACCTTAGCTAAATAACGTTTCATAATAAAATATTTAATGATAACTTAAATAATTTTCACCCATCCATGAAATTAGGTTCCTACTATAGTAATGGCAGCTTAATCATAAACCATTTACGAAAGGTTATTTTAACCTGTTCAATATGACTGTATGTATAAGGTAGTTAGGTACAACATTTATTTAGCATGTCCATATAAGAATATTGTCATGTTTAACAATGGCCGCGTAGCTTGGTGTAGTTTGTTCGCGTCTACCTGGAAACACGACTAAGTCCAAATGACCTAACTAATTAGCCGCAGTGACTCGTAATTACCTACGAAGTATACAATGTACTTATTGGCTTATTGTGTAATTATTTGTTTTACCTACAAACTATAGGTACTTAAAAACTTCTTACTTTTTTGTACTGAACCAGGCATAGATACCTATCTAACTAAACTTGTAAGGGACCCTAAAATTGCATGTTTTGGTGTAGTTACTAGATACACCTATCGAAAGAGAAAATAATTAAAACACACAATAAGTACTGTTAAAGGTACGTCTTAAAGGTGACGTAGTAGCGACATCGTTATATTAAATGTTTGAAAATCACTTCCCTAGTCTATTAAGAACCTAAAAGTTACCTTCTGTGTCACATAGTCAGGCCCGGCCTTAGCCATCTAGGCGCCCCACCCCGGGTCAATCACTCATCTGGCGCGCGGCGCCCTTTTGTAAATGATAGCTCGAAGCAAGTGGCGCCCCTGATACCCACCCGGGTCGCCCTACCCTAAAGCCGGCACTGCACATAGCAAACTTGAACGGTTGTTGGAGCGAATGTTGCCCTGAGTCAGTCATTTTAAAATCCTATGACGTGATATTATTAGAGAATTGCAGACATGGAGACGCTGGTACACAGCTGAATCACCTAATTCGTGGTCACCTAACTGTGACGCTGACTAATTTTTGTAGTAGGTGTAGCTTAATTTTATGGAATACAATCACTTAGGGGTATTATTAGGTACCTATGTAATGAACAATGATAATTATCAGAAATTACTGTATCTTCGAATTTATTAGTCGTACTTAATATTTTTAAATACATGACTGTACTGACAATAAGAAACTCTCTAGCTCTCTGCCTATCCTTATAAGAAACAGGCGGAATGCTATGTAATGTAAGATGGCAACTTTTAATAAGACCTTTATTTTCATTATTAATAGGTCTAGTTTGCGTAGTCGCTACATCGGTACTTATTGCTACGTTCGCTGGCAGCCCTAGATCAGAGTAATTAGTATGTGTGTCGCGAGCTGACCAAGGGGATCTCAGGGCTCGTGATGTCATGAACTTGCTCTAAGGATAACCACCGGCGACGGACGGCGGCGTTACGTTACGTAAGGACGCGCCGTACGTGACACGGGCCGCCGCCTGTGACGTAGAGGAACTCCGAAATACACAACGAACAGCGTAGATTTTATAATTTATAATTATTATTTTATAATTATCTGATAATTACCTATTCAAAATCTTTTTTTTATATGGGTATGTATTCCATTTACTAGTACCTACCCAAATAAGCTTGTACTAGGCATTATCGTGGTTTTGGGAAATGTTTCGGATTCTATGACTAGGGCTGTAAGAAGGCAAGTGCGGTTTTTTTAGTTGTTAAGTACGAGTCCGGGATACGATAGAGATTCATGGGGATTTTCGCACCTATAAAAAGATCAGGCTTGCGCCTTTTTATAAACTTGTACTGGATGTACCTATAACGGACTATCGACAGCTAACTAAGTATTCGTACCGTTTGTGTACGGCACGAATACTTAGGTCGTAGCGCTAAAATATAGCAGCGTCTAAAATTCTCCTATGAAAAACAAACAGCTTTTTTCGAGTTTAATTTAAATAATGTTATCAATATCTATTTAGGCAAGTAAATAGTTATAACCCTATTCTTTATTCTCTTTTAATAGTACCTAACCCATAACGTAAATTCTATGACATGCTTAATTTATACATTTGATAAATAAATAATTAATTTATGTCAGTATAATCTCATGTTTTCATGATTGTACATAACTTTATTAAAATTATTACCTATGTGGCAAGACTAGGAAGTTACTATAGGTTTTCACGTCCAATTTTATTTTTAAGTGTCATCTAGCGGTGAATAGCTGAACTACATGTTTGGCTTACCGAGGTAATGTTTACTTAATGTTGCTACTCTACGCTAGATGGCGCTACTTTACTAGTTAGTTCGATTTCATACAGTTAGATGGCGTAATAACTTATTAAATTATTAAGCCTAGATTTTTATTCATTTTGCATAAAAAAATATTTCCAAAATACTTGATAATTTTATGCACATCAATCTTGCACAAATTTAAAATGAATTAGTAACAGTAGATTATTATGTTGTTAGTAGGTATAGCGTACGAAATCTTTATTGTTTCATAATCTAAGATTACAGTCTACTAATTTTTCTATCATCTTTCTTCTGCTCTTATCCTGGTTGAGTTTTAGGAAACTATAAAAATAGTCTAGGGGTCCAAAGTATTTTTTTTAATTAATTAGTATTTCCATAAAAAGAAAATTACACATACCTTATACTATCTACGTACCCTTCTAATTACATCAATCCATTGTTGTTAGGTTTTACAGTCATTGTTGTTACATTGATATTAAGTAAGGCATTGTTCAAAGTTTTTCTCTATTTATTGCAATAAGTTTGTATTTTATTAGGGCTTAATTTTTTTTTCTATTACCACAGCCAAATTAGTAAAGTAGTAAAGATAAAATCATGTTACATACATGATACAGAAAAGTAAAATCCCAGGGGAATAAACCGGCACATACGTGTCCGGGGTTTTACCTCTATTAGCGTATTACCTTCTAAGTACCTAGTCTGAGCCATGGGATTCATTCGACACGGCCCGGACATAGTAGGTACTTAGCACAGATTACTTTAATAATAGTTATTGGAACACACTCAACATTATAATGACAGCACCACCCACACTTACAGAATATACTTAAATAATATCTATATACCGCTGAAGAATCTCTATTGGGAATTAAAATACTTACCTACCTGCCGGGCCAATCTCAATTGTTAATTAAATTAATGTTTTAACTTTCCTTTCCGTTTGCTGTAAATACGATATGAAGAAGAATATGGTAGAATAAGGTCCAGGGGGCATATTGACAAAGTTGGCCTGGGCCAAGAGCGGCAAAATTTAAGGGGCAGCAAAATTTTTTTTTTGTTGTTGTTGTAATTTAACTAGCTTTCCGCCAGTGGCTTCGCCCGCGTGGTCGGGGTATTTCGCATAACTTACATCCCCCATTTCATCCCCGTACACGCCTTTTTTTCGCATTAAAAAGTAGGCTATGTCCTTTCTCAGGCTCTAGACTGTGTACCAAATTTTATTTAAATCGGTTTAGTAATTTTCGCGTGAAAGCGCGACAGACAGACAGACAGAGTTACTTTTGCATTTATAACACATGTGTTTTATCGGACTAATATAATTCGTATAGATCATACAATTTCTCGTGATTTAGGTATACTTAGGAAGTAGGGGGGCGATAATCTTCCATAGGCCTAGGGCAGCCAAGCCAAATTCGCCCCTGAGTAGAGAAGTGCCTACTAATAGTTACTTCGTAGTTATGATATGATAGAAGATCGGTATGACATGACGCACGCTCTCCCGCCGCGCAACCCATTGTCAGCACATGGGTGCTTATTAACTAATAACTTCTGTACTGAACCGAGTCAGCCGTCGTAAAATAAAGTACAAATTACATACATAAACTTGTGCTTACATAAGTAAATAACTTATCTTATTTTGTGCCTTTATTTACGGAAAGGTTAGTAATCATTAATTATTATTTCATAAAAAGAAACCCAACTAATTAAACTTAATAAAATAGAAAAGTAAAGTTTATAATTTAATTTGAACTCTATCCCTTGGTTAAAAAGTATTACTCGTTGCTCTACTTAGCGATTATAGGAGGTTTAAATATGTATTTAGAACTGAAAGGTTCGTGTTTCAATAGGGCAGCGCTTGTCATGAAGTTTATATTTTCAGAACTTGTGCATGTCAGAAGTACTAGTTGTGCGTCACAAATGGATTCAATTCTAACTAAGAATTTCCATTATAAATGAGTCGAGATATTCAGTCACGTACCCTATCTGATTGACATTTATAGTCCGGTAACCATCGATAGATACTTAGAAAGCGCTTAAATGAAAGCACCATTAAAGACACGACTTATAACAATGGTAATTTATTTGTCATCCATATACTTTCTGGAAATACTTAGGTATTGGACAACCATGACACGATAGCAAGCAGCAAAAGAACGCTGCAAAACACACAAATACAATGAAATTATAAACGCTATTTTTAATTTGCAACCCTAATTATTTGATTTTCCAAAGAAAAACGAATGACTTAATTATCGCCCTCCAGCTTCACATTTCTTGCAGAAATTAGGTCTTAATTGTATTGACTATGCAATTAAGACTTTCAGTAATTTACGTAATCTTCCTGCCGAAAAAAATATCTTGCGATCTAACAATGCCAGATTGAAAGCACCCAAACGTCGGCCATCTTGTCGTCACGCCGCTCTGACACATTTCACGGATAATTTGGCGGGAAACGCGGAAACGCAGCTGTGACCTCGCGTCTTCCGCGCTTCACACAAAAACAAGTCACCATGCCATCCTAGGAATCATGGATAATTGACAATAGATAGGTAATTGGGTACCTCGGAGACTAAATTTAACCGCACCCAGAGCGTCACGCAGGTTGCGTTTAGAATTTGAAAAGGGATTCAGCTTACAGTACTTCTGGAATAGTCCATGGAGTTTATATTCAAAGGGCTTCTGTTTAGTTTTGTGAGAGAGTTGACTTAAAAGAGTCAGAAGAGTCATGACATTGTAATAAGTGCGTAGGTACTGCCACTGTCTCCTTCAATATTAAATCAAGGTGTCCTCATCCAGAATCCCTGGTTTATACAGTTGACTGCATTTTATAACTACCCAAAAACTAACTTGCGTAGGGGGTTATCAGGAGTCAGGACTACAACCACATACTGCTACCCACTTGGCATTCCTCGTGTTTATGAGAAAGCTCTAGGATAATTAATATGTGCGACTTTTTATGTAATAAATAAAACTAATTAGAACTACTAATTAAACATGGTCATATAAGGAAATCCGTAAATCTGGAAAACGAAGAAGAAACTAATTTCCTAGCCCCGTGCTACCGGAAGACTAGCGTCTTCTCGAGCAAGGCTGCCACTAAGCACTGAGATGTAACTCTTTTAATACCAGAAGTACTAAATGTTGTACTTACTTTATATAATTATTTATAAGAAGTCAAGGTTTTGCTCTAGAATCCCGTTTGGGTTTCTAGGTTTTACTGAATGACCCCGATTTAGTCATGAGACCATTGGTTGTAAGATGTTACCGTGGTCAATAGGATGTTAGCTACATAGTCTTCCTTCTTGAACACGAATGCCTACTTATACTTTTTTTTTTATTGCCTACAGTGGCAGACGAGCAGGTGGCCCACCTGATGGTAAGTGGTAACCACCGCCCATGGACATCAGCATCGCCAGGGGCAAAGCTGAGCCGCCGCCTACTGTGTATGGTAGAGAGCTCTTTTTAGGCCTCGTTTGAAGAAGAACATGTCAGCATACGGGAAACACCGCAGCAGGTAGTTCATTCCAGAGCTTGATAGTACGGGGTAGAATGATCTTTGGAAGCGGACTGTGCTGCATGATATCGGTTCCAGGTAATATGGGTGGACTCTACTGCGGTGTCGAGTGGTGCGGTGGTAAAACGGTGAAGATGGCACCAGGTCCAACAGTTCTTCGGAGCAATCTCCGTGAAATAGACGGTAGAGCACACAGATAGAACCAAAGTTTTTCCGCTGCTCAAACGATTCCAGTCTTAAACACTTGCTCTAAAATTGTGTATAAAAAGCGATCCTATTGCAATAATAATTGTTTTAATATCGCGTGTAATCGCAATACTGACACGCTTTTTTTACCAAACCTGTGCAGAATGACACTGTCAAAGCCAAATCCCACGAAAAATAAATAGGTGCAAATGTTTGAAGGGATAATTTTATACATAAGTACGTAACTGCGGCACGGCATGACTTGACCTACATAGCCCGTTAGGTTCCTTCCTAAGTTGACAAAACTAAGCAACTGGATAAAAAAACCTAAGTTCGACCTCTGTGCTACTTACCCTAAATCTAGCAGTGGACGAATGTGGTATCAATTACAAGACAGACTTGGTCTAGTCATCCACCTACCTACGTCACCCACCACCTCCACCACATCTAATGCTAATATTCAGAGACGATGCTAAGCGTTACCGCTTACCGTCGTCTTTGAATATTAGCCTAAGATACTGTTTTTCGCGATTGTCTTGTAAGACCGAGAATGACTAGTGTTAGGATAGAACAAAGATCAAATATTAATTTTGAGGATCCATTTCCTCTCTATTTTTGAGGATCGTAATGACCTTGGGTTAATTGCAAGTTACGTGCAACCGGTTTTATTACCTACGCAGTTACTGCATAATAAAAATATAAAAAAACGCAGCTGTGCGCTGACACCCCTTTATTTCAAGCCCTTGAGTCCTTGAACTTGAAACGCAAAATAAGGGCGGAATACAAAGGATAAAAGGAGCACCTACTTAAGCAAGTTTTTTAACAGGCTAGTCTTTTAGCAGAAAATCAGTTCATACGCAATATCATGCCGCGGCGCATTAAATACCGGCCATATAAACCAGAGGGAGTTCTGTTTGACTGTACCTACTACCTACTTATTTTTTTATTTTAGCTTTTTTACGAGGTATGTTCACCATTCATTCCGATTTCTCCGTTGTAGACTGATTTTGAATTTTATATTTTTTTATTTGTAAGGTGGTCCCATTTCAATTTTAAAATAAAGTATGATAAATTTAAGTATGGTAGATAACTAGTCTCCTAGTCCAAGTAGGTAGGTACTGATAATAATCATAACGTACTTACTGAAACTGCATATAAAATTAAACGCGGTGTGTTCATTATTGTATCATAAACACTAATGTTGTTGACCCACAATCACCATTAACCCGCAACGTCATAAATCACCAGCTTTGTGACGTAACGCGCGCCGGCGCATGCCGCGACCTTGACCTTAAGCTCGCGCTTGCAGCTGCAGCGGACGCGCGAATCTAGAGCCACGCGCGCTGAACGACCATGGAAGTGCACGGCGCAGTGCTATTGAAGTGCGCCATCTGCAATTCTGTACATAATTATATTACATAATTTAGAGTAAGATAATGTTTAATCACGAGAGAGATTGAATCTGACAGAGCGGCTTGGAAGGAGGGAAGGGAGGCCTTTGCCCAGCAGTGGGACAAAGCGTGCTAGTAAAAAAATAATATATACAGGGCACAAATCCAGATTCACAGCTGCTACTGGGAATTTTACAGATAAAACCCAACAACGCTTTGGTCAACCCGATAATCGAACCCAGAACCTCTCGTGTAGCAGTCACGCTTGCATGGAACTACTAAACCAAAGAGTCAGACATCAATTGAGGTCAATAATTGTCGCTCTACACCTGGAAGAAGTCTTGATGATTCCCGCAATATTATTATTTTACGTTTATAGTAGGTACATGGCGTACCTACTATAAGCGTATACTGATACCGTGGTGGTGACAGTGGACTATAGTCTAAAGCGTTACCTCTCTCATGCTGTAAGTAGATTCGTGCCAAGCAGTGGAACAATAAATAAATGGGTTTAAGATGATAACATGTCTCATTATAAAGACAATGACGTTCAAAATCGTACCATCGACACGAAGAAGAAGATAAAGACAATCATATTGCAAGATGTCTTAAACACACAACTGCCCACTTTTAACATTGTTTTGTCTTTGAAGAGTCGATACCACCAACCAAAAACCAAGTCTTTCAGCTTTCTTAACGGACGCACACGAGAATGTTCCATTCCACCCGTTTAAAATAGTAACTCAACCACTGTGGTCCTCTGTTTGATGTATGTCACAATTCTTCAATTGTTTGTTCCAGGTAATAACGGGTAAGGACATAATGCAGTAATGCTCAAGTTTTTTTCATCTTCTGTGCGCATCTGGACATCTCATCTCTCCGCAAGGTAGCAACAAAACAGCGGCTAGTGATGCGCGCACGCCAGTCGGACCACAACGACCGCGTCGCCTGCATGCTTGCACCTGCAACCAGTCGCGGTTGCGCGGGAGTCGAAATATTGTCGAAACTGTGATACAGTTGCTATAGTGTTCAAAATTAAATCTTACTAAATCTTAATTGGTGAGTACAGACTGTTTCTTATTAAGGTTATTCTGAAATAAGGCCGTGTGTAGATTATGTTATAAGTTGTTTTGGAATAAGTGTAGGTCAACACCTGGTACTGCAGCATAATAATGTATTTAAGTTCTGATATGTATTTGTAGTGATGGGTATAATTATTGAAATAATAATTCGGTTAAGTAGACATTGTAATGTTCGATTGACTTAGTAGAAGTAGCAGGTCGAGGTGTTCGTACTAGAACATAAGTCTTCAAACTTATGATCTGCTTAAGAAAGCTCACATCGCGGTTGTTGTTCCTGTTAAGGTTCATCGTTACCATCGTTATAAAAAAATACTGTAGTAGGTACCTATCTTATCATTTACTAAATGTGAAACACTCTCATCAAGCCATAAACTGTCCCACTGCTGGGCACGGGTCTCCTATCAATATGAGAGGGATAAGGCCATAGTCCAAAAGTTAAGCACTCCGAACTCTGGTAACTTGGACATTGGTTTCCAAAACCGGGACAACTGCTGCTTAGAACTTTAATTTTTCGTTTCTAGGAGAACAGCATTCCATCTATACGGCAGTCATAATTAAAAAAAATGAGTTTGATGGAAAGTATTTAATCATGAGTTGTGTGGAAACGCAGCGTGCGCCGCGGTGAGGTCACGTTGTGAGGAGTCGAGGAGATAGTGTGTGTAAACAGGACGGCGGTGGAGGCGGGTGGCGCTGTCGATGTAGCACGTACGGCGCCAATGATAACTGTTGTGCAAGTCGCGGACGGGGATGCGACCGTGCCAATTTGCACACATTCATTCTTCTGTGATGTTCTTACTGCCCGGAGGCAAGCCTCCTTTGTAAAGGAAAGGACTTTGTAAAGAAAGCCTTTTTAAAAGACACAGGTCCTTTAAAAAGGCTTGAGATCCAAAAAGTTTCCAAAGAGTATAGATAGCTATTTGCCAAGATCAGGCACCTTTCAGGCATCTTTTATCAAACGCATTTCTTAATAATAATCGCTTTACGTGAATTCAATTTTAATTTAGTACAGAACCAGTGCTCACTTTTATTTTACCTAACTATAGGGTCCATATTTTGTTTACTCCCGGTAACCCAGACGCCCAAACCAGTCGCGATGAAGAAATCAAGGTCAAGTAGGTAATAGGTATGTAGTAGAAATTATAAACAAAAGCAAAAATAATTATAAATAAAACAGGTCCTCCAGGTTTCCTATTACAATAATTTATCGTCAATAATATAAAATTGTCACAACAACATAATATTCCTCCAATTAATAACATTTCATAACATCTTTATCGTCGCTAGACATGTGTCGACAATCTTTTTCAAGTCAACTACCAATTCTGGGACAAAGTCTCGTGTTCTAATTATAAACTTGTTTTCTTCTTTATTGGCAAATGAGAAGATATAATACTCCAGCTTTTTTATAATAATTTAAAAATTCAACAAGCAATTTCACTGTAACTTGGTTTGACACCACGTCACCACATTTTCACATGGATGTTCGCAGATTCATACTTTATCTTATTAAGTCTTATTAAGTACTTGTAATACAAGGGCCTGTTTCACAGCTTACTGATAAGTTCCCGTTAAATTACTGGCACATAATTTATTCCATTTTTAAATTTTTTTCGGCAGTTTTGACATGAAAAGAAAAGATTTTTTTTTATAACCAGGAATAATTGTCGAGTGGTAATAATATTATTATTGTGTTGCACGTAGGTGTTATTGAATTGTTTATATTAAAGACTGTGTTACATACTAAAGAATGTCGAAACGCCAAGTGCAGTGAGTGCTTGACCTGCGCCCGCGCCGATCCAAGTTGAACCGCCAGAGATAACATTTATTCATTACTGTGCACTCGTTTTTCTAGGCTTTACAATTCAATCGGACTTTTTATGGTAGCCTCATGGTCCTTCCGTTAAGTGCTGCACATAAATATATCCCTGACAGGCTGTTATGAAGTTGAAGCCATGATTGTGTGTGTTCATAGCGAGTTTTTTTTATCTAAGCTATGTGACAATCGTGCTCTCGTTGTTATGACTCCATACAGAGCTTTACATGACAATGATTTGCGCTATCGACACCCAAAATACCGAGTGAAAGTCGTTTTCCATGTTTTTTTACGTCTCTTTGCCGTTTATTGGCTCTGTAGTAGTAGTATAGAAAGCATGTATGCCGCCACTGGCTAAGGAACTGATTTTCCAAACATGTGAATTAACTATATCGCTCAATTAACTGGTGAGGTTTTATGAACGTTAGTAGAGACAGACATTTATATCTTATGTCTAGACCTACATAACACAGCGGGCCTACCCAAGTTGCAATCTATAGTTCGGATCGACAAACGAATAGAAAAAAAATGTATGGAAATAACATTAGTGACAGACGGCTAGGAGGGCAGGACAGAGGACACAACTTGATGTCGTCGAAATGTTGCAACGAGATACCTATAAATAGAGAAAGGCTGGGTCAGTCAGAGAGGGCTTAAGGTCTTGACCTCTACATAGTCTAGATCTTCTACCAAACAAAGGACGTATTGTAAGGTTCTTACAGCTGATAATTAGCGCCAAAGTTTCGTAATAGCGGAGCGAATTAATTATGTTAATTAATTAGTGTCGTGGACCGCTTTTTGTGGCACTGTTATGGTCAGAACTGTCAAGGTCGGGGGCAGGGCTGTCAGAGTCGACAATGATATATATTGACATAAACAATACGGTTCTATACGACACACGACTACTGCGCAAACTGCAGCATATTGTAACTACACTTAATTAAGAGGAGTGATGATATATAATAATATGTATACGTGATCACTGAAAATCCTCATGGATTATCTCATCTATTCCTGGGAAGGTGTGTTTATAGGATTCGTACTGATTATAAACCGCACTTGCGTACCCTTGCCCCATTGTCTTTGTCAATGTATGAGCCTAGCTCTTGTCAGTGGAGCAACTGGCCACTGTACTGTTCTCTATATTCTGTCTTCTGTTTTACTTCTTGACACGACTCGATCCCAACTTTTTCCTTCACTCTGGATCTTCTCTTCCTCGCTTTTATCCTATAGTTACACCCTGGGCTGTGCACCCTGGGTAGTGAGCCTCGCCGCCAACTCGCTGACTGGTCTTCTGATTTTCACACGGCATGAACTACATACTATTGTGTAGCAAATTTCCGATACAATAATAATAACATATTTTCAATATTTTGCTTCGAATTTTATTTAATGTAGTAGGAACTACCTACCTAACTGTTGTAATAACTAAGCACTATAAAGAAGCCATCTCGTCTCACATACCAACCGTAATCTAAAATATATAACATTCACACAGAGACTCGTTTTACGTGTTATGATATTGAATCCACAGATTTACATTCGGAAAAAACTGCATAAGTACTGTGTCGATATCGATGAAATTCTCGGACAACGGACAACAATTTATCTACATGTCGGCCTTGTCGGTTTTGTCGGTCACTAGTGACACGACACAAATTCGGCCAACGACATTCGGCACCAGTTCATAAATGGAATATGCCGCCGCAGAAAGTCGTTCAAATTTTTTTTCTTGTTGCAATTTAGCGCAACCCAAATAGTTTGCCTTTAAGACTGCCTAATTGGTTTAGTGGTTCCGAGCGCGGCTGTGAGGTCCTAGGATCGAATATCCAGCTTGAGCAGTGTTATTGGGTTTTGCTATATGAAATTCTCCAAGCTGCTAATTACAAAACTCCAATCACTTTCCTTGACCTGAGAATCAAACCGGGGACCTATCTCGACGGTCGCAATTGTCGCCGCTAGACTACTAAGGAAGTCATAGTGTTGCTCAAACATAGGCATAGGTATAATATAAAGCTCAACAACCGATAATATTTTAATTTATTGCAGACGAGACGATAATAATTATGTTATTGACATAAAAGTTATAAAAATACATTAAAGCCATGACTGTTGACCTTGGTAACGACCTGTATTACAAGTGTCACTGTCTCCTCACGTATTCCATTATTATCACGCCTGAATTCCACGAAGGGTTAGGCAGAACTAAAGATACACACCCGAAGTTCGCCGATAAGTTCATTTATTTATCAGGGACAAAAACAGTTACATCAGTTTACATTTAGTAGTAGTTGTTTAGGTCTCATGTCGGTAATGGGGGCGAAACTATTGATGGCAATAAGTTCTCGGAGTTTGGACAAAACAAAGACACAATAACTACTCGACCTGGAATTCGAGCCGAGTAGAATAGGATATCGTTGGGTTTTTGTACTATTCTGAGTATCAGCTAGCAGTTTACATTTGTAGTCGGTTACCTAACACATCGATGAACTGTGGATATGTACATACACCTCTACTAAAACCGCAGTCAAATAACACACTTTATTGTGTGTTGTGTTCTTGCAGTGAGTAAGGTTGTTAGAGCTCCTTCTAAGGATGTGCTGCGGTGGCAGCAAGAGGTCCTCCATAAACGGGTCGACAACGCGATAGTGACGCTTCGGTGTTCTAAACGTCCATAGTCTGCGGTAACCGTCTACCATCAAACGGGCCGCATGACTGTTTGCCACGCTTGTGGTATAAAAAGAAATTCATGGAGTAACTTTTCAGTGTTTAACCCTTCCAAAAGGTACCACTCGTACACCGCTCCTCTTACAGTTGAAGTGTTATTTTCGTAGTGATGCTATAAACATGGCCGGGATCGTTAAGTTTCCGTGTTGTTTACAAACTTAACGCTCGTTTTCACTCGCAATATGAGCAGAACCAGAGGTATGGATGATGTACGTCAAACTTTGTCACGTGCTACGTTACCTTTGAGTTAGAGCTAGTAGGTACGTAGGTAGGTCCATTTTAATACAACATACGATCACGCGTGTATTGTCCAAGGGTTTGGCATAGGCGTCCTCTTTGAGTACACAGTCAGATATTAGAAAGAATTGTATAGGAACCTTAGTTTCTGCCTACTTATGTGGGAGAAAGGTGTGAGTATACAGGGTATTTTTCCTCAAAACTGAGACAGAACTCACATACAAGGTACAGTTCGCGCCAAACTTATTGTCCGGGTTGAAGTTGGCAGTAGCTAACTTTAACTCAGCCGTAAAAATCGGAGAAAGAATATTATTAGATTGTAATAAATAAAAACGTAAGCTCAAGTCGTAGGCTGTCGTTTTAAATAATTTTAATCCAATATTTTTCTTTCTCCGATTTTTACGGCCGGGTTAAAGCTAGCTCGTGCCAACTTCAAGCCGGACAATAAGTTTGGCGCGAACTGTACATTCTAGAACTTACGCACAAGTTAGGTAATAAGAGCCCGAGCCTGTCATAGGATGCGCACGATTACCGGTGGAACACATGATTACCGTTACGACTACAGGAATTAATTGTTCTCTGCAACAACAGCTCTCTAATTACTGATTACAATCTGGTTACTTCCAGAACTTAAGTATCTGATTAACTAGAACACTTAAAACTTACGAGTAACAACCTATTTTCTATTAAAGTCAGCCTTCAAGCATGTCTTTTATCTATTGTCAATTTTATACAATTATAAAATAATTTTATACAATAATAATAATGAGGAAGGGCATGGCTTTTCATACAACAAAGGATATTATTTATCACTTTTATATATATTAAAGAAGTGCTTTTGTATGAAACAATGTTGCAAAATCTACTTTTTTTTCCACTTTCATGTGTATTTTCATTTAATTGCTATTAATTGATCTAATTAGAAGTTATTATCAGTCCCATGAGACAAATAGTAACAAGATTAATACAATAATGACAAAGAGATTCATGGTATTCAAGGAATAGAATTTTTCTTGTAGTATAATGTATACAGAAAAAGCTTATGCCAGAAGGTTCAATAAAAAACATAAAATATTATTTACTTATCATGTATACATTTTTAATGTATTAATTTCATACCATCTCAAATAAAATTACACAATTTCTGTATACAGGAGCTGCACTTCGTTTATAAAGTAACGAGTCGTCCCAAGTTCTGTCAGTAAATAATAATGACAAAAAAGTAATGTATAACATCATTAGATGTTTGCATAAAAAGTTATTTTGTATACAAAAGCCATTTATGCATATTTCAGAAGAGGCTAACTACTATAAATTTGCAAAAACTTTATACCTAACTACTTTAATTTACCACGTGGATAAAAAAATGAGCGAAGACTAAAGCTAGTTTTTTATTCTGACGAAATGTTATGACTTTATTTAAAGCGTGTCGATACGGTTTTTAAAGCGTGTCCATTCGTGTATTTTTTTTACAGAAAATGTATTTTTGTGCATTTTATGGATTAGTCCTTCTACTTGTGTATGGCGTGTGCCGTGACGTCACGCGCCGCACGTGGCGCACGCGCACAGACGTTTCCGCACGTGACTTGGACGATGAAATTGACATGATGTGACACAACGCGCACGATTGGACGTTCAATCCGTTGTACAGTTACAATTATAATTTTTCTAAATTTGGATCTTATAAAATCGCACGGTAAAATAATACAAATAAATAAAAATAGATTTAGGTATTTCATACTGAAGACAATTTGGCAAATATTCAGAGACGACGCTAAGCGTAAACTTACGCTTGCGTATGTCAAATTTGACATACAGCAGCGTTACTTTCTCTGAATATTTGCATTTAACAAGTCAATGTAATGTTTTAGTAGGCGCCGAATCAAACTTAGAGAATCTTTCATATAGGTATTTTAAAATCCGGTCTAAAGCATCGAACATTTTTCCTCCCAAAACTGATGGACTTGTCTAGGTACTATGGTCTAGAGACCCAACATTTGTGTATCCCTCCCTAAAGTAGTGTAACTTGTAGACTCAATACCCTTAGTAACATTTGTTCTTCTATACTTTACCTTTCGTAACTTATAAAAATCCCGAGGTTTATAAAAACTAAGGGCCTGTTACACCACCTACTTATTAAGTTCCCGTTAAATTACTTGGCAGATAATTTCACATAAATTTTGTTCCATTTTTTTATTTATCCGGCGGATAGCGACTAACCAAATATAGGTAGTGAAAAAAACGTTTTCGAATTGTACTGAACTACAAGCTAAACTTATAAGTAGGTACCTACGCTGGGTACAGGCGCTCATATCATTATAAAGCCACGCAACACCAATTAGTACCCCATACTTCGTCAATTTCGAAGAACATCTTCATGTAATTTTCATGCAAATTATGATGAATTTGTCATATTATTATAAGTACTACATGACATATGTAATAAAGATATTATTTGTCAATTTATTCGTCTATTACGAGCTAAACTGTATGTCATGTAAGTAATATTTTTTCCTGTAAAATTACTATATAATCATGAAATATTCTTAGAATTATCTATTTATATCTATCTTCTCGTGTTTAAGTTGTCATAAAAAGCGTGACTAGAGATCTACCATCACGGCTATATTCCCCGAAAGGATAGGCAGAGGATATTTGAGATTTAGGTCCCATATGCATGCCCCTAAAATATGGCTGAATAAACCAAACATCGAGCTGCCTTATGAAAAAATCCAAGAAAGCTTTGCTTGTTCTGTGCAATCTAAGTAGATTGCACAGAACATTGCAATTGCACAGGCAAACAGGGGCTGTTGAACGTGAGATGCTAGGGCTGATGCTTGCTTCCACGGTCCACAAGACTAAGAAACAGTTGATACAGGAACTTAACATCAAGGATGATTATATAAAGAAATAGTTCGATCACTACAATACCAATTGTGGGGCGGTGACGCAACACAGTGGTGGTATTATATTTCATACATGTCCTACTTTGCTTTACGATAAGCGGACTACCTAAAAGGCTAGAATCCCCCGTGTATTGACACAAGCCCACGTGTGCGCGGCCCTCGCCGGCTCGGGGTGCAAGCCGTGGCCTTGTCTCAAGGACTGCGCGGGTCGGTCGACGGCCTTGAGTGACGCCACCTTAGCCAAACCTATGGTAACGGCAAGACACACTATTGACCATAAAAAGTCTCCTTAGTGATGTATCGTTTGCTGTTGGTTAAGCTGGTCTTTGCACACTGTAGTGTGATGTTAAGTTTTAGGAAAATAAAGCGGGTACCACGATGTACATGCGACTTAATAAATAAATAAATAAATAAAAATATAAGTATTGTAGAGTAAGAGTAGGTACGAATTGAGAATTTTCTCCTCTTTGAAGTCGGGTAAGACCTGAGCTGAGCGAGAGCTAATATTTTCCAGTTTGTTTAAAAGCTATTGATCTCATAATGTGGTTATTGGTCCCTTAATTGTGCTTGTTGTTAGACGTTGCAACATGTTGCTCCTTAAATTTAGTTAGGTACCTACTCCTGTAGTCTATACGAAATTATACAATTTTTATCCACCTATTGACTTTTATAAAGGTCAGCTGTTCGAATTGCCGCGCTTGAGACATAGGTATGATAAAAAATAATAAAACATAATTATCGTATCTTCTTAAAAATAAAGTTAGTATATTGTATCTAGCTCTGATCTGTATTTAGGATTTATCCTTTATTGGCTATAACTATCGTAGGGAACGTTTTTCATTTTATTTTATTTATTAGGATTTCCAACGAAAAATACACATTACTTTCAAAATAAATACAATACCTATAAATACAATGGCCTTATGTTTTTTCACTTACAGGAAATCACAGCATGCTTAGGAATATCTAGGTACAATTAAATTACGGTTACATTATAAATGACATTTGCTTAATTTAGTTTAAAATAAATTGAAAAATTAATATGTTGTTGTGATTATGTATTACATAAAATTAAATTCTAAATTTTATATATATATATATATATATATATATATATATATATTTATTTATATTTTATATATATATTTTTTTATATATAAAATTAAATAGTTATTGTATATAATATGTATTCAAAGTTTTAGTGTTTCCTAGTTTTAGTGTTTTCATGTGGTACCTAGTCGATCATACAGTGACTATGTATGTATGTAATCCTGCTGCGCCATTTTATTCCGCCTTTACCATCTTCTATTCAACCGACACTATTGTTTGTCTAGCGACGACTCAAAATTTGTGGAAAAAACTATACCGAATTGGAGTTAGGTTTTTTTTTGCTTTTCGGTATGTTTTTCCGTTGGTTGTTTTTGTGAAACGAAAAATAAATATAGCGTTCTAAATAAGTATTTAAAATACACAATTTTAAGCTGAAGTTAAAACCCTTTTCAGCGTCATGATTTAAGGGAGGGATTAAAGGTTGTAGTAAAACTAAATAAGAATAAAATGCTCCCCAAAAAATCGATAGGAATCTGGCGCTCCGCGTTACTATTAGAATGAGGAACTGATATACCTAATGTAGACCTTGATCGTAAATCTATAAAGTTCATAGTTGATTGATTTGAACAGCTTGTAATAAAATGAGGAATCGTAACTTATCACTATCAATATGCTACGAATGTTAATTATTATTCATTACAATGTAAATTAGTTCAAATAGCAGTGACGTCATGAGACGTTAACATTTGACGCTCGAGTTGATACCGATACTATATTTTCACAACATATGTCAGAGCCCGGATAGCTCAGTCGGTAGAGCATTGGACTTTTAATCCAAGGGTCCAGGGTTCAAGTCCCTGTTCGGGCGGCTCTTTTTGTTGATGTTTGTATTTTTTTCTGTATTTTTATCGAAATTAACATAATAATTCTCAAGCTTCAAAATTAAATACGTAATTTATAAATATGTATGTATTAAAATTATAAAAAATCGTAAAAATAATTGTATAAAAATGAAATCATATTTTTACTAGCTAGGTACTTATACATAATATTTTAATTTATTTCTGAACAAACGTTCAGCCGCAAAGCAAATTGACATTACTTTAAAAAAATACGATGGCCGTTGGTCGTAGTAACTTGTTTGTTTTATATCAATATTGTCCGATATGGTTAGTAGTCACATGTTAACAGAACCGTAGCCTAGAATCCTGCGCACACTTAGACTGAAACACAGTCACAACAAAGTTTAGGAAAGCTCTGAAAAGAACGGCTACTTATTTCCAAGGATGTTTATACACTTCGGTTTAAAGATAATTAATTTCTTATAAAAACTATAGTTTTTTTAATATTATGTTTAGGCATAACATTTTATTACCTCTGCCATGCTGGATTATGAATGTTATATCATTAATAATAATCAAATTAATATTTGTAAATTGAATAAAACAAAAAAGATTAAGAAACATCATTGATTAGTGCCAATTCTTTTGAATACAAACTATTATATAGTCTTACTTCGTCTCTTTCCAACAAAAACGTAAGAAAGAGATAAAAGATAGTACCTGTTATTTTGGTGGTCAGCGCCAAAAGTCGTAACTTTTTTTCCGTAAATGCCAAAGTTGTCTGGCATAACAAATGTTTTTGTCCTTTTTAAATCTCGTTTGTAAAAAGGTGTAACTAGGTGGTATTCAAATTAAATAATAATTAAGTGCGACGTACAAACAATTCTAGGAAACGCTTAGTATCTTCTTCTTCTAACAACTATTCCAATAGGATTTGTGTAGTAACTATATCATGTTTCTAGTATGATGGAGCTATTGTTTCCAAACAGGAAAAAGGCTCCGAAAAAAACACTTTAAAGCTAGAATATTCTCAAGTAGAATATTCCCTACCCCTGACTAGGTATTCTAAAAACTGCGAAATTTCATAATGTTGATTAAGATCGACTGCTACACTAGAGGTCCTGGGTTCAATTCCCGGGTCGAGCAGTGTTGTTGGGTTTTTCTGTGAAATTCCAATAGCAGCTCAGAGTCCGGATTTGTGCCTGGTTGATGGCAATAAGCTCGCCCCCTATTACATGGGACCGAAACATTCCGGCGAATACAGGCTCTGCTAAAACCTTCGGGGAATACTGGCGTGATGGTATGTTAGATTAAATACGTTCTCAATACTAGTGGCCGGTGAACGCAACAATTTGCCGGTGTACACTTTTTGTGAGTTATTATTGCAATGTATTGTCATTTGTCACAATCTACAATTTCCTGTGTAGGTAGTCATAAAAAAATAATAGTATCTAATTCCTATTCATGATGTAGCACTTATATAATTGTTACTGTTGTAGCTATGTATTTATTTTATAATGTATAATTTTCACTGCCTCGTTGGCCTAGAGGTCGTAATCGTGACTCCTAAGATCGACGTCTTGGCTTCGATTCCCAGGTCGAGCAAAGCAAAAGCAGCACTCATTTACCTATGTAATGGTTATATCAACTTATGGAATACATTTCTCTGACTGCCTCATTGGTCTAGTGGTCACAAGCACGACTGCTACGCTAGAGGTCCTAGGTTCGATCCCCGAGTCGAGCAACGTGTTATTGGGTTTTCTGTGAAATTCGCTGTAGCAGAGTCTGGAGTTGTGCCCGGTTGATGGAAATAGACTCGCCCCCTATTACATAGGACCTAAACATACCGGCGAAATGTGGGTGTACATTAGTACGCCTCTGCCTACCCCTTCGGGGAATATAGGCGTGATGGTATGATGGAATACATTTCTCCACATTATGAAACAGTAAAAATGACAGTACGTGATTGAATAGTGCACCCGTAGCTTTAGTTAAGTAGTGGGTAGGAGTCCGACTGAACCCTTCTCCCTCACCGGCCCGTACGATGCGACATAGCCGAGTAACCCTGGACATTAGCCGGAAATTCTAAATCACAGTGGTATCGGTAATCTCCGTGACAAAATAATAACGAAACGAGAACCAATCGTATTGTTGATAAACCGAACTGAATAAAATAAATAAGGCTGTAAAGGTGATATTTTATCGACACAATCGACATCGATCAACCGATCCGTAACTTATTATAATAAACCAATATATTTTGTCATTACATTGTTTCGTAATTAATTGCTTATAGGAAAACCAATTTGTCGGTGTTGTTACTTAACTTAAGGGTTCTAGGTACACAGTGTGTTGACAACATAAAGTGCTAAATCTCGGATTCCGCCGGCAGTTTGAATACAAAACGTTGGAAAGTTTTGTTGTGACGTCAATCATACTCCCGGCGCGCCGTCCTTGTGTAAAGTGAACTGTGAACTTGTGTCACGACACGGCGCGTGCGTTAGCACGACAGAAGTAACAACAGTTCCACACCTGTCTCAGTTACAAGGCCCCATTAAACTTGCTCAAGTTCTATGCTAACGACCAACCCCCTTGTTTCAGCATCGCGTATCGCGGTCGCCGGGCGCTGCTGGTGACTCCGCGGCTCCTCACAGCTGCTCAGCTCACTCAGTCGCTCGCCACACTCGGCAGAGCGCGGCCGACACGACAGACACTCGTACAAACATAAATAAATATCTACGATTACGAGTTCAATTTTAACGTTGAAAATATTATAACGATAAAATAAAATAAAACTGTCCGCGTCAACAACTCTTTGACAAACAAACATTCCTACGCCATCTGTGATAACAATGAACACACAATTAATTTAATTAACTAGTGTTGTGATTACTATAAGTAAACAAATTCAAATGTTACCGTCGAAATAAAATGTCGCGAGCCTCGCGGTTCAAAACCATATTTTAATTTCATTTGACAGAAGACTGAAAGATGACAAAGTATAAGTTGAACAATACAGTGCGTTCTGCGTCTGAAGTGACCCTGACGTCGTACATGACGGGCAGCACGGACAGCACCAACAAGAAGGACGACAAGTACCAGGTGCCGGAGCTGGACACCAACCAGAATGATAACATGAATTCCGAGTCCAATAGGAATCTTGAGTCGAAGATTTGTCACGTTTGTCCGCACTCGTGCGAGTTCCTGAAGGAGTCCGACAAACTGGCGGCGTCGCTGGTAAAGCAGGAGTGCGCCAAGTTCGGCCTGAACGAACTGAAGGTGGAGGGGCTGGACAAGGACGTGTGCCTGTGCGAGAAGTACAATGGCGGCTGCAAGCTGTGCCCGCGGCCCAGCCTGGCGCCCACGCTCACGCTCGGCCTGGACGGCAAGGAGGCCTGCCTCGCCTGCCACCGCTCCACCTGCGCCGCTGTATACACCAGTGAGTACTCTTTCTATCATAATAATACCAATTGTCTTTTCCCGTGTTTTGTAGATTTACCTACATCTTCTGCTGACCTTTGGAATTTCTGCAGCATATTGCTCTACTCGTAAATGAAATCGTCCTTTCAACCCACCAGATTATAACTACTTAAATACTTATTTGCTGCAATTGAAAAACTATGCAATACATAAATTGTGTTTTACGAAATAAATGTGAGTGGAGGGGCTTGTCTACAGTTTTATAAAAAAAATACAATCGAATTGAGAACCTCCTCCTTTTTTTGAAGTCGGTTAAAAATATGCTGCACTTATCGGCAGATAGCGTCTTAACGTAGGTGACCATTCTGATCGGTCGAGAGCAGAAATTCTGAGATTTTAGGGACCACGCTAGACCGTTAACTGTCACTGGAATGCTTTTGACAATCGTTAAGTAGAACTTAAAAACTGGAATGCCTAACAATCTTGGATCCCTAAAATGTCAGAATTTGATGACAGTAGACAATACTGTAACTGTTCTTCAGTCCTTCATTATTTAATATTCGTGGAACTATAATCATGTCTCCATTATTCTGTGTTGAAAGAACCAACACATCGGTCCTTTTACGAGTTTGATTGCGCTAATATTTAACGGTAAGGCTAGTGACACGAATTTCAAAGATTACATTGAACGGTTACTTTACATAATGTGATTTTATTATGTGCTTGCGAAACTTGCTAGCATTTTCGCTATCGCAAACTCGCAACGCACGTAATAAATTCAAAAAGAATTTGTACCGTTGATAACAGTTTTCTGCTATCGATACTTACTTATTTAAAGTTTTACTTAACTCGTACATTGACTGACCTAGTTATGACTCATTGTGCACTGATCGGGTTCTTTTAATTCGACAACCCTAACGATATTTGCGTTAACCAGCCCTAGCAGGTGCAAGTAAAGGGGTGGAACTCACTGTTGCGATATCAAACTGAGGAGTAAACAGACCATAGAATAAATAAGAACAACATTAATATATATGAACAAGTCTCATAATACTCGGTACTATAGGTTTAATTATAAGTTACGATATTGTCTGCTATCCTCAATCGGCCCAATATCAAATAAAAGTCGAACAAAAGAAACAAAACAGTATGTAAGTAGGTATCTATACACGGCTTACAACGATTAAGTATAATATTATATAAAGTAAAATAACATCACTGACTTAAAATGATATTTCAATTAGACCGTTACATAATTATGTTACAATAGCTTTATAGGGAGATACTTACCTACCTACCTATTTGAAAACTTCCCTTACAGGATGTAGGCATCCGCTATAGAAACTATTTAAGGAAATTCCTATAAACTAAGAAAAATTTAATTAACTTAACACAAAATAATTATTGATTTCAGCAAACCAAATCAAATTAATTAATGTAAATGAGATTTAATTGTCCCATGAAATTAATTCATATTGAATTAAATATAATTACGTCTATGTTTAAAAATTACGGTAACTGAATTAAATCTTTTACATTGGTATATTTTGAAATCGCATTGCGGTTATTTCTCTGGATCGCGTTTTCAATTCGATACGTGAATTGTTAAGAATATTCAATATTTCTTGTTTAAATAATTATTTTATGCCCAATCCTTACTTTCCTTACTTAATATTATAAATGCGAAAGTAACTCTGTCGCGCGTTCACGCCAAAACGAATGAACCGATTTAAATGAAATTTGGTACAGAAATTTGGTCTAGAACCTGAGAATGGACATAGGCTACTTTTTATAGCGAAAGAAAAAAGGGCTGTAAGAGGATGAAATAGGGGATGAAAGTTAAAAGAACCCAGACCACGCGGGCGAAGCCGCTGGCGGTCATAAATACAGCTACGGAGGGTGTTAGGTTCGAATTCGCGGAGGAGCAGTATTACGTATCATAATCATAACACTGCCTCCTCACAAACCCGTGTGTTATAACCGCGTAGTTATTTATTAGTAAACCAACGCCAGTGTAGTAAATAAATTGCACACTCATAGCCTTCCTATCCCCTGAGTCACGCACGTAAACATACACAAACAATGACACTCGGAAAGGACACCCAGCGAAAACTGTGAGTACACTATGTAGTGTACCTATGTATCCTAATCATCGCCCTCATTATTACCCAAAAGAAGTCCTCTCCTTAACAAAGCACTACACTTATCCATTACCATCTAGTTATCCTCACACAGGACTTGACTTGAATCTTAGAGTTCATTGATTCCACCATCGAGTCAACTTCAGTAGCATATAATTTTCATTATGACCGAAATTTGTATGGTATGGTTTCAGGGAATTTCTCGGACAATAGTTAAAAGTTTGAATTTGTACATAAGGACCAAAAAACAAGAATAGAAAACCTAACCCGACGCGAAATACATGTGACGCTATGTCTTATTGAATGTGAGCCCTCTTGGAAGCGCAGAGGGTTCTGTTGGAGTCTTATCTTATCGAACTACTAACCCTGAGCGAGAGACAGAAAGGAACTGTTAAAGTTTCAGCGCCTTAGGAACAACGTATAAGCTCCCAAAACATTTTCCTACCAAAAATGTTTTGGGAGCTTATACGTTGTTTCTAGTACAATTGGCAGTAACATCTCAAATTAAGTAAAACAAACAATTAAGTATGAGAATATAATGACAATAATCTTAAATTCGTGAGTAATTTTATTATAATTCATCGTGAGTGGATAGACTAGGAAGTTAATTAGTAAAGTTAATGTACATCTTATAATACGTATCTAGCAAATTTCAAAATACTTGTTTGCGTTTTTTACATAACCGACCCTCGGGAAATTGTTGAATCGTTTATTGTAATAGTATTATTATATACACTTGCCAAAAACACTAGAATTAATTAGCTTCTTATGTATAAAATTATTCAAAAGTAGCTAATTAATTGCTGGTGTTTTAAATTTATTATTGCCGCTACGCGCATAGAATTAAATTAAATAATACATTTCTTATTGCGCGAAAACTGTTATCGGTTTTTCCACGATTTAACAATATGTGCAATAGCTGAGTAATCGACTTGACTTATAACCCGTGGTGGGCCATAATCTCGATTATTTGTGTCGTCCTCCATAAAAAGGATATTATTGTATTAAAAATAGAATTCATTCAACCGTTTAGCCCGGTCTCAATTATGTTATTGTCGGCTTCTTGTCTAACCAAATACGACTGAATATCAGTTACACGAAACGACTGCCATTGGACCTTTTTTTGGGTGTGGAAAATCCTCATGGATACCCGTCACCCGGGAAGGCGGATGAGTATCTCGGACTTGTACGGATTAAAGAACCGTCATCATCATTGTCCTCATCTTCATGGCCTTGGGATCAAGAATATTGACCACGACCATGAGGGGGACTACCAACAAACCTACCGAACCCAACCAACACTTACAATTTCATGACATATGAGGTAGTTGAACCTATAGTGTAACTAGTTAAGCTACCTGAAACACCAGCTCCAGCATCGTGACTAGTGCATCACGTGTGCGGTCTCGTGGACCAGTCAGCCGGACTACGAACCAGGTGACAATACAACTGGGAAAAGCAGTAGTCCCAGTATGAAAGATCATTTGATGTAGATTAACGCATATTTTTTTAAGAATTACGATTGCATGCCAATTGCTAACAAATATATAGGTATAGTTATAAGTCTGAGAAAGAAAAATATAAAAATCACTGAGCTTAGACTTAAAGCAATAGTCTCTCTGATAGTTTGTAAGTCAAAAGGCTGTGTGACATAGACACACAACTATAATATATACTCTCACATAAATTACCCTTGAAATAAAAATCATTCGTTTCATTATTAACTTATAAACCAAGTTGCAATCTAGAACGAATTGAAACAAAATGAGTGTGGGAATGACATAAGCTTTCGACAAATGACGTTTACGAATAATGTCATTCCTATAGGTACATTTCGTTTGTATTCGTTCGTTGATCCGAATGTTAGATTGCAACTTTGATAGGCCCTCAGAACGTCTGAAAATTACATGGATCAGCCAGGAGGGGAGGGCTGTAGCTTCCTACTCCTTAGATGCTCCATGCTAATAATAAGAATGGTGTGAAGAAAGTGACACGAGCAAGGAAACCGATTACTTATATTGGCTACGGTCCTAAATACGTTGCAAAAATCTATACTATATTCTCATTTTTCCGTTCGTTGGTAGGCCAAGTTCATCATTGTGTATTAGTCTCAGTCATTTGTTTTATTATTACCGTCTACAGTTATTAAACTTTCCTTTGTTTAAGAAATAGACTAAACATGAATACTACTTACTTATCATTGCATACTCCAAATGACTTTAAAATTCTGACCAAAATAATACGTATTTTGTTTAAAAAGTAAATTGTATTCGTAACGCTACGTGTAGCACTTGCGATTATTGTAAAGATGTTATTTTTCTTTCGTTTCTATGAATACAGTGCAGTGTATTTTAATGTTTCACATTGTATTAACGACATTGAGAACCTGTCAACCAAACAATGCAGAAGCAGGCGCCTGTCAGGACAATCTCCCACGCGATTGAAACAAACGGAGCTATCGGTACATCTAAGTGCTACACTTCCGCCCTGTCGGTGCACGCTGCAGGTTTCCTGTACTTGTAATATTAGGTACTACAATCACACCACACTTAGATGCTATCAACTGCAACAAGTTCAGTTTGTATTGTTTCTTAGATTCAAGTGACAGCTCACTAATTGCTTTTGTACACAAATAATTACTATCGTAGGTAGGTAGGTAATAGTAGTAATATGTTTTCTATTGGAATATTTATTGAGCAGTATTGAGAGCTTGGTTCAGCGTGAGATTCTGGTTACAGGTTTTTATCAGTCCGAGGAATTATATTATTGATATTTCTGTGGAATTCTTAGGAAGAACTAGTAGGTAATTTGGATTTAGGTTTGTGTCCATACGACCTAAATCATGCCAGAGGCATTGTAGTCTTTAGGTCTTTAGGCAAACCCAAAGGCTAACAAGCGTTATGGTTTGATGTGTTATTTTAAATCTAACTTATTTGGGCTATATGAACCAGATTCTACAAAAACCAATTAGCTTGAATTACGTGTTCCAGTCAATATCTTGGTTGTACATTACCATAAGGTAATGTGTAATGTGTTTGGCTGTAGTAGTAGAAGTAGTAGTAGTACTTAGAAGTAGCAAGACTACAGGCAAACACATGTGTAAGTCTAGATATTTGTGTCAAGTGGTACTGTATAATATACCAACGATTCGGATCTTATCTGCGTCAATTTTTCAGTTGTCTCGACCTCTAACTGCCACTGTAGTTTTAGCTTTCCCTTCCTTTACGTTTGACATGTTGTTTTTCTGTAAATAATCTGTGGTGTGTGCGACGCGGGCGCACCTTGGCTCCGGCGCATTAAGCACTTGCTCCGACCAATGTATGACTTCCCGGGAGTGACGTGACGTCGCTTTGTCTCCGCCATACATTATATAATAACTGAAACGACGGTTTACTCATCACGCCATTATTTTCAATGTGAAAGCGACTTTGATCCACTTAAGACTGATGTATTGGGATGTAGGGGGAGGGTCTTCGTAAGGCGTTTGGTCGCAACCACCGTAATCAATTACAAATCTTCGAAATAAATATGTTTTTAACTAAATACGTTTTTACAACAGTTTAATAGCTTCTATTAAAATAAAACTACTTTTTAGAGAATTTATCGCGTTAGATTAATTAATTATTTAAATCCTGACGTTTCGGACCCTTTACAGCAATGTTTGTTGAAAAAATATAACGCGATAAAATACTAAAATACGTAAAAAGTAGTTTTATTTCAATGTCTAATAATAATATTCGCATTATATATTCGCTTAATATAATATTCGTCTATTATTATGGATATAACAGTAATTATGAATAATTTAATTGGAAAAACTAAATTCAAATTAGGTATTCTATTTTTTGTATTTTATAAAAAAAACATAATTATTTAAATAAAATTTTGTTCTCATGAGAATTGTGAGAAAAAACTAAAGAACTTCAAATTCGACAATTGTTGAATTTAATTTAATTAATTACTATACTACACGATTCGTTGTTTTAAACGCATCGCACCGTGTGTTGTTATTGTCGAACTTGCAGATACTTATAATTATACGATCTCCATTTTGTTCTGTTGTGAATTTCTCGTACATAATCATGCAGATGCTAACCAGGTCCCTATCCACATTAACCCTATGATAGCTTATACGGATAGCTAAACAGAAACATCAAAAGATCTCTAAAGCAAATGCCTCTCCACGGACGACAAACAGTTCCTGACCTTTCCCTATAACCGTCAGTCGTAGAAGTAAATATTTATATTTACAGTTAATACTTTCAAGTAATCACACTCTAACCCTGACTAAGAATAGCTTTTAACTCTATTTCTTACTCAGCCACACACTAGTACTCACTCCGCAACAAAGAGGGCCTATTGCTATCAACCTGCACTAATTCAGACGAAGAGCTGCTAATGGGAAATACACTAAAAACCCAACAACACTGCTTGACCCGGGAATCAAACTCAGAACCTATATTGTAGCAATCGGGCTTACAACCAGTGAGGCAGCCTCTGATCTGACTATTTTTATCTCACTTGCAAGACTCCCAACATGCTGATTTGTTCTGGCCACTAGACTTAAGAGGCCGTGCACAAATTTGACTCAATTTTTCAAAATTTGATTCAATCGAGTTCTATGTTTCGGCTCGAGGTTGGGCGTAGTATCGTTTAAACAATTTTGATCTTTTCAATAATAATTATCACAAATAAATGATGGCCCGATGGTTACTGGCGCGATCGAGTTTTTGCGCTCGATAATATAGCTCAATGTATCTATTACTTTCACAGTGAAAATATTACTTTTTTGAAAATATAAATTTACGTTCTATTTAAAGGATAACTTAAGTTTAATACACTATTTTTTAAATTTCGTAAAAGTGCCTCTAAAAAATAGAAAAGAATACATATTTGACTGGAAGTTTTCCAAAAATAACATTTCATCATTTTTTTCTGGTATATTTTGTATAAAACTTGAAAAAAGTAACCTGGCTCTCTAAAAGAAGAGTATGTACTGTATTTAATACATATTTTTTACATTCATATATTACTTATAGTTTCTTGGCTAGCGACGATCAAACGTCACTCGAACGCAACTTTTCGGAAAAAGAGTTGTCAATATTCGTGATTTACCACTAATATGGAAATAATTTAAAAAATCCACTTTGGCTCTCTAACATAAAAGGAACTGTTCTTTTCAATTCATGGCTCAGTTTTTATTTTCCCCTATTCGGTTCCTTGCAATCGATGATCAAAATGTATCAAAATGGGTCGATTTGTAGGACGGACCCTTAAGTAATCTGCGCCATTTCTAAATAGCAAATTCATAAACCAGATAGATTCAAACACGTGTAAGTTAATCTGAAACCACACATGGGTGGTACCTTAGGAAAGAACACAACTCTTCATGGAAAACCACTGTAAACAACAATGGTTGCCTCTACACGTGTCGGCCACACAACACCCCCATAATCAACTAATTAACTTCTAATTAGTACCGAATGCGCTAAATATACACCGCTCGAAATGAAGTGGGTGCATTATGCGGTGATTAGAGTGAACAAACCGGTGATTAAATGCGGTGATTACGTCGCAGTGATAATTGTGTAAGTGGCAGAGGGACGCGTGATGATGACAGGTACTTACCATGTTTCTTCTGTTCTTATGTTTTACGAAACGTGAAATTAGATGGAATATTCTATATTGCACAAATAAAATCATATTGCAATATCATAAGTAATAAGTATTATAATATCCATTGTACAAGAAGAGACTATCCAAGTTTTTCGCTTCTAATATTTTTCAAGTGTCTGATAGATGACTTACAGAGCCGGCAAAAGTAGTTACAACTCCTAATCATAAGAGAAGAAGGTCTTTAATCCGAGAATTGCGGAACTGATGCACAGGGCATGAGGTCAGGGCTCACAATATTACGTCAGTGAAAGGTGTCAGCCCTGGACGAGTCACCGAAGAAACTGACCTCGAAACTCATTGTTGGAGCAACCCTATCAAGCGCAACGAATTGGTTATGGGCGAAATTTAAAACAAGACGCCTCTGTAGCGTCACTTATCATAATATTTTTTTTACTATCATAATGCTTAGGTATTAGTACCTAATCCAAATGCTAATAAGGAACTGTCCTACTTTCTCTCTGTGTGCGTCTCTTTCTTTCTCTTTCGGTCCGCTCCACTACGCTCTAGTCGCTCTATAATGGTCATGTATCTCACTAACTGAACCATTTGAACTAGTATGCTATTTTTTAAGTTTCGGAGTAATTAGCATCACATCAGCATGTTTTTGCAATTTCCAATAGTTCGTTGCACCATTGAGTTTGTTTATAGTTTTTACATAAAACAAATTATGTGCAGATAAAAAACCGAACTGTGGAGATATCGATGTTTGGTCTCTCGAGAACGAACTGAAAATTGTATGCTTTACTACCTACTGGTTTACAATTAAAAATAACTGACACCGCACAGCTAGAACACAGATTGCAATCTCGAGACACGATAGTTTTTGTCGGAATTTCAAAATCCTGGTCGTTGACCGGAGCGCACCGAGACGAGCTCTTCTCTGCTACCTCTTCCGGAACTATAATATTCGTCCTGACTAGCAGATAAACAATAAGTTTTTATATGTCAAGCAATTTCCTGAGATTGGAGAGTGTAATTAAGTTTTTCAGCTAATTGGTGTGTCAAGGCAGGCAGTGGAGTGCGCCTTCCTTTTACACGTTCTGATCGTTTTTACTTGGCTTTTTGTCACAGATTGCTCATAAATTCGTTGAATTACTAGAACTAATTTAAATCAGAAAATATGAGAAAATTTTAGAAGACAAAAGTGGAGGTAACCTGGTTTTAAAAATATCCACCTCTGCTAACTTGATTAATGATTCCGCCGAGGTACTTATAGTTTAAAAACATCACTTTAATGGCATATAAACTAATCGCAAAAAAAACAGTCAAGTAATTTCTTATTTTTCTACATTGCAGTAACATTGATCTCATGAACATGATGACCTGTAGATGGTTCTCTCTGGCTGTAGACACTTTATCAGTAGTTCTCACGATACCTACAAGTGTGTGTCACACGTCGCGTGCGGTGCGCACCGGTAGCGGGCGACTCCTGCGCATGACCGGAACTCTTGCTTTGAATGCTTTGATCGATCAGTTCCTTAGGGCGAAACGTCGTGACCCGATCTGCTTGTTGTATATTTCACTTCCATGGCAGAGATACCGGATACACTTATTTGATGGCACCCAGTTAAATTGAAAGGAAATTGGCACCGGAATCAAATAAATTGAGAAAAAAATCAAAGATGATCGCGACCCATCCGACCCATCGTGCCTCAGAGAGCACGTAAAACCCACGGTCCCGGTTGTAGGATGCTGGTATTGCCACAGAATAGGTAACAGTAGGTGCAAGTACCTATTGCCTCGAAATTTAGTTGCTACTTCTAGATTCTCTGGGTCTTCTGGATTGGCAACCGACTATTACGATTAAGAAGATTTCATCATCACAGTTGTATTCGGATATACCAGACGGATATAGCTGCACGATTTTTTTTCCAATAAAATGTAGGTACTTATGATTACGTGTCCTGTGCGTGCTATCGGCAAGAAAACTGTACGATATAAAATATACGCGTAGAGTTCAGTAACTAAACAAAAGCTCGTTTCCCTTAAAGAGATACAAAAACACAAAAACAGACGTCAATCGGCACACCCCTCGCGTTACACAATGGAATTCATGTGATCTCAATAAGCATTACGGAGCCAATAAACGCACTCATGCGGTACCAATAAGTGCAAGTGCCACTATAAATAGTGCCGGTAATGTGTCAAGTAGTTTCACGTGACTGACGAAGCTTCCAGAACTTTCTTTGTCACTTGAAACAATGTTTGATATGTCTTCGTCGGGCGTGCTAACAATGCTTGTTGATTTGTACACACAATGAGACTAACTTTAGAATTACTTTTACAAAACATGTAATGCTCTTAACTTAAGAGTTACTCTTAAGGGTAACATAGGTTACCCTTGAGAGTCTTAAGGGTAACCTGTGTTACCTATGTATTAACTATGTTTTTTGAAAGTTTAAAATGTGGTAAATCAAACAAAAATTACAACCTGCCGAATGGTAAAGACTCTAGAAACACAAGGGGCATTTAGGCGCGTTGCCATCTTAACGTCAGCTATTGAGTCTCATCCGTAATTAAATAGTTAACAACTTCCTTTGCGCTTACGCAACTTGTTCCTTTGATGCAGAAAATCCTCATCGATCCCTGTCGTCTGGGAAGGTGGCAGGGTATGTCGGACTCACCGACTAAAAAGCGCACTACTTGGGCCTGCCACAAACACCCTAAAACCGCAGAAATGTGTATGGATTCTTACTGTATGTACATGTTCATTTAATGTACCTTGACGTTCAAAGAGCATCAAATTCCAGTCCATTGCACTTGTAATGGCGGTTATTGACACAGCCTCACTCATTGTCCAGTCCAATGTA
Organism: Acronicta psi; assembly: GCA_946251955.1. NCBI lineage: Eukaryota > Metazoa > Arthropoda > Insecta > Lepidoptera > Noctuidae > Acronicta > Acronicta psi. Next base: position 14,406,122 of record OX276477.1, read on the forward strand.
GATAGGTACTCGCCGCAGGCAACACACGATTTATATTTGAACGTTTTAGAATACGCTACGAGACCAATTCAAAATAATAATCATTTATATGTGTTACGTTTTGCCAATTTTAGGAGACACAGAAAGTAAAAGAAACGGATTCTCCAGAATCACAACCCCGAATTGTTCTGCCCCAATGCGTTGATGTAACTGTAGTAGACTATTGTCGAATATTACTACTAAGTGTGATCCTATGGTGAGGTGATTTTCAATCTACCGGAGAATTTGTACCCGGAATAAACAATCTTATGGGACATAAATGGTACGCCCCTAACGAAATGCCAAAACGTTTTGAGGAAACAGCTAGTGTTATATAAGTATTGCGTTTTGTTATACTTAGATGACATAGGATCATTATTTTGTGTATCCATCTCCGCGCATACCACAGTGACGTGCGCCGCGACGGCGACCGCGGAATGTGTACCATTTTCACGAAAAACAATTTTATTGTGAGTAGTTGTGAGCTCCGGTTTCTTAGCTCTGCATTGTACGGGTCAGCGTGTTATTGCAACCCGACGCGCGTGTTTGTTGACACAGACGTACGCGGAACGACGACGGTCGCACAGTTGTATAACAACCCACTCCGCCGAGATAGGGTTGACATGTCATCCGAATCATTCGCAAGAGCAACAGATTATAAACAATTATTGTTACAAAAGAATTATTTAATTTAGTTTGCATGTTCTTCATTATTTAAACTTCTAGCACTGACAGCGGGCTGTAGTGCGACCGCTGCTCTGTATTTTGTAATTTCGTATACATTTATATTTTTTGGGAAAAGTTTTTTAATTATCTGAAGACAACAGATAGATTACATTTTTAAAGTTTTAAATAAAGCAAGTAACCAGAAAGATCTGTAGCCCGGGGCCTAATCACTGATCGAAACCAGAATGTAGGTAAATGACATTTAGGAACGACTCTTTGTCATAATCTTGTGTATAATTAACTCTGTCCGACAAAATATATCAATGTTGTTTATAGCCAGACTTGATTCCCTTAAAATAAACGAGTAACATTTGCTATAAACGTGATAAGATAGTTTGAACGGATGCGGCCGACAGCCGATTCAGCGCTAAAACTGGTATGATTTGTTTTGTTATACTTATGTAAAAATAATTAAATATTATCTTAGTTTTTACTTGTTAAAAAAACAAGGTAACTAAAATACGTCACGACTCATTCAGAGTCAGAGGTACTCACTGCTTTAGATAATAAACAAAAAATAAGAAATTAGCTTTTTTATTATCTCCTACCGAATCGTTCCTTTGACTGACTACTTTAACCTGACTGAGATATTATATTATGTATATCGGCTTATTACGACGAACCCCTTTCTTAATAATTAAATATAATATTAAAAACATAAAAGCATTTAAATTCATGTCTAGTCCCTACAAAATTTTTTTCCATTATAAAAATTGCAATAGTTCCATAACGCAGTGTTATTGTTGATATAATTTCATAAAAGGGGCAATTTTTCTATGATGCGTTTGTTCCTGGTAAAGAAAACAACAAAGGCAGAGTGTGACGACCTACTGGGTCATCCCATGCCGAGGAGAACAATTCAGGGACTAAGCTATTATACCTAGTAGGAGAAAACACCAATGTTCAGGGACCCATTGATTTAACTGTGCAACTCATAGAATTATTGCTTTTCGGACGACGATTGTGGTCCAGTGCAGCAGTGGTTCGAGTACCGGACTGCTGATCACGAGGTCGTGGACTCAATTCCCCAGGACAAAAATATTTATGTGATGAATATACCTAAGTGTTTGTGTTTGTCTGGGTGTTCTTTGTGAAATAAAAAATAAAGTATATGATTACAAAAAAAAATATGTATATTATCCATTGTATTACCCATAGTACAAGCTCTGCTTAGTTTGGGACTAAATGGAGTTATGTAAAATGTCCAAAAATATTTATATATTTATTCTTCGCCGTAAGCCGACACCATACCCATAATTCCTTTTTCTTTAATGCCTTATTTCGTCGGTTGGTCGCCTAAATTCTCGCATCAATTCGTTGAATTTCTAGAGGTTAGAGAAAATACCTATGTGAGTAGGTAATCGTCGGGCTAAATACTTGTTTACCAACAACCCGCACACTTATACACACCTATATTCAAATGTGTGTGTATAGTAGACACATTGATCCGTGAAAGATGGCGGCCACGCGACCGTGACATGATGGCTGGCTGACACGGATCCTGTTCAAGGTTGCGCTGAACGAACTGCCCTGAACTGACCATCAATCACTTCAGACTACAGACCGCTCTAGATTGAGACAGCGTCCTGTTTGTTTGTGTGGACGACTTTCGCTTTGGGGTGTGTGGGATAGATAGATAAAATAGATAGGAGGTGTTATTGCAGGAGGTTGCAGACTTGCAGTTATGTAGGTGTCACACTTCATGTCAACATTTTTATTCGTCACAATACTTAGACGAATTAAGATCTTATAGGGATTCTGCGAGTATGAGGTCTGTTACCTGCCTTAGATAGCCACCACTTTTGACTAGCCGCTACTTGCCGGATAAATTAAAAAATGCAACAATTATTTATCTTTTTGTATTTTTTTAAGCATTTTCCATGCTAATTATTATTACAAGTTATTTTTAATGAAGGAAAAAATCGGCTGGCGGGCTGGATTCGAACCTGCGTCTTCTGGTTCGGTAGTCCAGAAGACGCAGGTTCGAATCCTGCGATTTAATTTATCCGGCAAGTAGCGGCTAGTCAAAAGTGGTGGCTATCTAAGGCAGGTAACAGACCTCATACTCGCAGAATCCCTATAAAAATAAAATGGAACAATATTTAGATGAAATTATCTGCTAAGTAATTTAACGGGAACTTATCAGTAAGCTATGTAACATGTCCTTAGACTCGTAAAATTCTGCCGTAATAGTATTTTAGGTAATTAGCCGAAGGAAATGGAATTCAACAGCAAGTCAGTGCCATTGACATAATCCTTATGTACCTACGTCTTGTCTAAATGTAAACATTTTATAATAAGTGCGTTGTTACGAAACAAGGAATCCCGAAATTTATGTAAGAGGAATAATTTATGGCCAAGTTGGTATCTGCTAAAACACACGGCCGACCTTGCACCAAGGTGGGCTACTGTGTAAATATTTGCTTCCATAATAATTTTCGTAAAAATAGTTACAAATTCTTTTAGTGTTTAGTGTTTACCTACATATTTCTTCTCCAAAGCACTGGTGTTTGAAGTGTTTTCGTAACAGCTTCCTATTTGTAACGATAAGGTGTTCAGAAACACCAGTAGAGAACACAGAATTTATTATTTTAACTAACTATTGTATTGTATTACGAGTAATTACTTTAGCTGTTTGTATTACCTTTTCTAAAAACAGCAATTTTGAGTATATTCGCAAAATCTGTATATATAAAACGTGTTTATCGCAAATAGCACAGTGAATATTATTTGAAATGCCAATTTCAATGTACGGTAAAGTTAAAATGTTATTTTATTACTGCGGTGTTTATTATCATTAAAAGATGGACGGTATGTTTGCGGAAACTAAAAAATACAAAAATCTATAAATCCACACAATCTTTAGCGCGTGCCTTTTGATTGCTATTCAACGTACACGCTAGAAAACTTATGCAATCGAAAAAAATACATTTGTATTCCAGTACCTACTAAAGATTCGACATATTGCTGCATTCAAATGACTTTGTTTGATCTTAAAGTACGTGTATAGATTTGGTAGAACGTATTTTGTTTTGGTTTAGTTTCTTCAACTTCAAATTCGTGGAAACTACAGCCGTACCATAACCAATAGGTATGCTCTTTGCTAGTACGAAACACACGTTGTTTTGGTTTTTATTAGTATCATGGTACACCGAATATAAAGAATGGTATAATCATGCAATTAATCTGACGTCATATCAGCTAAAGCTCCTTCTACAGAACGATGGAGTTCTTCGCTTCTTTGCATAGAAAGCTGTGCTAATTTCTCCGCGCATGCGTTCTAGCAGCGTCTATGACGACTGATTCACGGCTCCCGCGTCGCTTTAGAGCAGCGGTGCAAATCATAAGCGAAGCGACTTCGTTCCGGAAGACTGGGACAGACACAATGCTAAATCCATTATTTTATGGACCCCGGGGGCCATAAATTAAATATGTTGTGATTTTCATTTACAATTAGGTACCTACTTAAAAAGTCGAGTAGGATGGTTCTTACGTAAGAACCTAAAAGTATAATAAGTAGATACCTACTCAAACGACTACTTACTCATATATAGTAGCTAAGTAAGTTAATAAGTACTTACTTTAGTTTAGTATGTCTGGTATTTTCCGCACTAAAACCTCTTGATCGGGCCATCTACATAATATCAATATTGAGTTAAATTTTATATTTGTTGTAGTTATAATATAATTACAAGTGTATGTAATCTCACGTACGATGCATAAGAAAATCTTAGTAGGGCACCGGTTTTTTAATAGTAAGTTAGTAGTCCCAGCAAAAAAAAGACCACTTTACTACTACAACACGTACCGTCATAGATCTTTTTAATTGCTACCGCACTATCGACTACTCACAAATCTACATCGCTACCGCTCGAGCTCGTTCGCTCCACGGCAACCTGCAAGGAAAACTTTCGCTATGTTAATACCGTGTAGGTCAGGTTTGTTGCTGTGACCACTCGACACTCGTCGCAGTCGCCGCTGACGTATTAGTAATTAGTGGAAAACTTTTAAAAGAAACCACTAATGAATTTCAATTAGCTCTGTTTGTTTTTATTAAGCTTATTGGTATGTCTAGAACGTGGGTGGAGGAGAAAGTGGAATTTTCTCGAGAATGGTCAATCTAACTGTAATATTTCCGGTACATGATGAACTTGATTATACGAGGCGACACAATATTATAGGGTTTCTTTTATGTCTACAGATTCATAACTACAACTAAGCGCATATACTCAGTGCATATCTGTTTTATTTTGGGGCCAATCGCAAAAGGTTGATTATAACCTGCTACACAAATTGTTTCATCATGATTGTTGCTTGAATATCCTAATTTTAAAATAAACCACAATATAAAACAACGCGCTTCTGCCCACAACTTCGTCCGCGAACAAAAGTTACGTTTTTCTAAACGCTTGAACAAAATATGTTTATTTATTTCTTATCAAGTGCCTAAATACTAAGTTTCATTCGTTTATATTCAATAATGATGGACTCGGATAGGTATAAACTTTAATCCCATATTTTATTAACCTCTTCGCTTCCTTTTTCGCGATTCTTTTACAAAGTCTAGTATTACTGTACCAAAATGACAGTTACTTTCACATTTATAAAATTAGTACGGTTAAGAAATAAGCAATTAAAATGTATCAGTTAGCCATTAAATACACTCACTGACCCATTTCAATGACTCATTCCGAACAACATAGCCTAAATATTTTCTTCTAAATACTAGACAAAAGAATGAATAGGCCATACCTATCATGTATGCAAAGATTGTCTAAATAACAACCTACATCAAACATTGTTCTATTTATACGCGGGCTCGCGGCTCGGAGGTCGAACACATGTCATTGAATGTCAATATTAAACAATTACGTACTATTGTAATATTATAATTTTTGTTAATTCCACGTGGAATAATATTTAATAACCATTTACCAACCAACGTTTATGATTGTTATAAATTTTATATCCGGATAGAGTCGTCGTCCTGGAATTGGATGTCATCTGCCAAAATGCACCAGGCAATTTCAAATGCAAAAAATTAAGATTGCCCTATAAGTATCGGTATAGCTCATCAATTAGGCTGCGGAGATCTATTGGGAGTTCTATTGTGTAAATCACTGATATATTCAGTCGCGGCTAGTTAGACTGGAAGGCGACCCATCCCAATATTTTAGTTTGGGATAAGTAATAATATAAACTATGCGAGTCTTCGTTGCTGTTCTTCAAGGTCAGTGTCAACTTCAAATTTTTTTTAATAACCTTTAGGTTACCAAAACTAGTTGCAATGCGATGTAGGAAGTATTTTAAAGATATTTCATCAGCAAATATATCTGAATGTGATGTAATGGTGCCGCGATGACAATCGAGTTAGTCTCTTATAAATATTGATAAAATCTGACTTCCTTGTGTTGCCAGCCACTGTAGATATAAACGTGCGCTTATTTTATAAAGTTATGATATGAATTCTTTAAGCGTGGTAATTGGCTGTATTGTTAATACAATCGTACTGGCGACATATTTCCCATGTTTTAAGATACAAGGCTTTAGTTCTCGCGATAGCATCAAGTATTAGTTTATAATGCTACACTATCATTTATCAGTTACTTAGTCGCTAAGAGATTGTGGATTGTTTGTTGAGATTTACAGAAAGTTTAACAATCACCGCACTTGCATATACCTATCTATAAATACGAAAATCGATACTTCATCATGTTTTAGACAAGCAATTCCGCCTGAAACCTGCCGCCTGATTGGAAGGAAACACTTAAAAATAATAAAATAAATAAGACAATTTCAATAGGGATTTTGATGTTATGTATATTCGAACAAAAAGTTGCATATACGTAGTATTTTTTATCATCCAAAGCAATGAAGCCACGTATCGTGCAGCAACCGATTAGTGACCTATCCTCGATAAAGTGCATCAGGTTATCCCCTGGGAAGACTAGCATTAGGAAACTCAATTACTTAAGTTAATGCTAGTAATAGTAGTAATCAGATGCTTCCGTACAAACTAGGTCAATAGGTATAGCTGCACACGCACGAGCAACTTTAAAAATCTTACATGCAAATTCAACGCGACATGGACTACAAATTTGTATGTGTGCTATCTAGCAATGTAGAAAAAACCTAACTAACAAAAACGGTGGTTAAAGGTGGACTCATTAAAGAAACTAAGTAAGATTTAAAGAACTGAAGAAGATTTGCTCTCACGTGTATTAGAGACTAAGCCCAATATCCCAACGGTGTCTCGTAAAGTAACTAAGCTCAAACGAATTAAAGAAATCATTAAAAAATACTTTTGTCTTGAAAAGGACTAGAACGTTTTAAAATATTTATTTATGCTTATTATTTATTTAAATTCAGCTCAAGCTGACTCATGCAGGAAGAATTGCCGCACACGAGCTCTTCTTTGTTCAAGCAAAATCTGCGTAAATCCGCACATATTGTTCGTTTGACAGAAACTCAAACGAGGCCACATAGCCCACATACTGTTCTCAGAGCGTCACCCCTTCGTGTCCCTACAACTATTTTGCTCGAAGCCAATCACTTCCCAATGTATTGTGCGGCTGAACAAAGCCATGTTGACAATAGTTAGAAACATCCGGCTGCGCGCGCGCCGCGCCGGTCGCACCACGCATCGCCGCTAGCGCCGGCCGTGCGTAACAGGGTTTAAATTTGGAGAGAATAGAGAACTATGAGACTATCTGCAAAACTATGTGAGAATAATAGATAGACAGTTCATAGATTTATTATACAAATTGTATTGAAAATTGACGAACGGTTCACTACCGCAAAAACAAGAATTAGATTTCTCCAACTCAATTTTACCAATAGCGTCTTTAATTAATGCATTTTTTTATTAAACGTTGCTCCACTTTAGAATTGTTTCCAGGTTCTTACATTTATAATCAACCAGATCCGCAACGATTCAACTTTTTATTCATGCGGGAATCGAACTTGTGATCAGAAACCACTCAGCGACTGTGCCATTCCCCTGTTTTTACATGATATGAAGTATTTGACTGGCGACACCAATGTAAAACACGATGCAAATGAAAGCTTATCTTACAGTAACTTCGCGTTATCATTTTAGATCTAACACGAAGAATATACCTACTTACCTATTTTGGTTCACGGTCACCTACTACTAAAAACAAAGCCAACATAACTATAACCCAACCTAGCAATTATAATGTCTGTTTTGTTTCTTTCTTTCTATTTATTCTATACGTCAGACATAGACCAAAACAAATAAATGCTTTGTTAACTAATACACGTAGATAAAGTTGTTATTAAAAAAAAGCAAAAAATGCTTTATCTTGGAAGTTTTAATCTGCCTTTTACACTGTACTTACGCTGTACTCTAGGTTTGACCTGAAATCTTAGAATCACAGTCCGAAACAATTTTTTTTTGTTTGAAATCGCTCGTCGCTTATTCATGCACCATACGCTATCTGTGGCGCGTACAATCGACGCCGGCGCAGACGCCTATACAAAATTCGCGACGTATGGCACAACAAACGACCTTAGCAACTACCGTTAGGCTTTTTGTAAATTAGCACTTACTGTTTAAAGCCTAACAAAAGATTTTTTTACTAAATGAGAATGGAGGCCTATGTATACGTATAAAAATTATTTGAATTTGAAGAATCTGTGCCACACAGCATTTTTATCCGCTGGTGTCATGTCAAAAAACGTGACATAACAGTAAGTAAATCTTAAATATGTTTGGTCCATACTTTGAATCAGATTGATGTCCGACCATCAACTCATCAAGACACACTAATCGTTTGTATGTTTTTTTTCTGATTCTCAGTTCTGCCACTAAAATACTGGCTGGTTAAGACAGGTCGATCACGATTTCTTATTGGTTCGTGATAAACGTGATCCGATGATTGTGATAGCGTAGCAAGTTGATTAAAAAACATTCAATTGAACAATACTGCACCAATTATAAATAAACTGAGACGATTTGTTTTTTAGAACTTTGCCCCACACTAAGAATTTCGCCTTTAACGTGGGTGGGTGGTGCTTTTACAAACATAAATATTTACATACCCAGGCCCAGACCCGGAACAACAACTTTTTGCAGGTCATACAAATATTTGTTACATGCGATCGAACACATAACCCGAAGGAGCGCAGAACTCAATCGCCCAAACACCGCGCCAATCGAGTTATAAAATAAAAAAGAACCTTAATTTTTAGGGCACACCCGTGGCAGCTATAAGTATCGATAAAAAAATCGGTACACCCAAACCAAATCGATTTCAACATTCGAGTCACGTAAAAAAACGAAATAAAACGATCTTTGTAAATGCACCAACAACAATGATATAGAAAAATATCTGCGATTAATATTTTTTTTGACCTACCCGCAAAATTTTGATTTTTTCGACGTCGGCTCATGTCATTGCTTTTGTTCCTAGTTGCGATATCGATGCATAAGTAGGGAGTCGATCGCTATGAACAGACGACATACGACTATTATTGGAGTGGTTCCGTCATTAATTTGGATATTGCGCCCGCGTCTTGTGAAAATAAGTTTATGGAACAATCTAATGCGAAGTTCGGTTGATTACATGGACCCGTGATAGTGAAATAACAATTGGTTTTTAATTTTGTTTGTGTGAGGTGCACTTTTGCTGAGCCGGCCCAGTATGGTAACTAACTTTAATATTTGATAATGTTTTTGGAGCAAACTTCTTATAATTTTTGTTTGTTTGTAATGGATTCTTTTGCTCGTGGAAGTCTGATGCCGACAATCAGCTTCTTGTCGACTGAATAAAACCACCCGTTCCACCTGTTTGTAACGACGGTCACGGGAAAGCTAGCTCACTCACTTAGGCAGTGATTCTAGACTGTAGACAGACTGTATATGACTTGTGTGTGACAGTCTGCGGTAAGTAATTTGTGTATCTTTTGTAGGAATTAAAACTTGTGGTTTGCGTTTGTCGGCCACCGACGCCACAGCGATACGATTCTCGGGTACGATACCATTGTATACCTACCACTGTGTCTGTTATATGCACATTAATTTATTACGACATACCCTACTTACCGTGTTCACGGTATTTATCTTAGCCGTTCGAACTAAGCTCAGTTGTAGACGTAAAATATTTATACTTACTGTCTTATACTATTTTAACTATTTTCTATCTCATGGCGTCACTCTGTATATAATACACATATATACTACAGTAGGTGTCTTTGTCAATACGTAACTAAGTACTTGTCATTGACCAGAACAATAGTAAATTCTATAAATATTATTAAGTACCACAAAACAATTAATAGACGTTACGTTATCAATTAAATCTAAAGCGAGGTGCCGTAACGAATGGCACAAGTGAATAAAACACATTTTCTTTTGTAATACATACACTACAATACACCACAATGCATGCACGACATTGGAGCCGGTGGAAACATCCACAAGCACATACATCAGTGTATGACATTTGATGCAAACACCTTTTGATGCGACGTAGGTATTGTGAAAAACATTGAACTCGAGGACTTTAGGTGTACCTAACCTAAATCATTTATGACTTGTAATAAATTACTTATATTTATAATAAATTAGATTATGTTTATTACTCTTTGTTAGGTATGGTGATAAGATTTATTTATTTTAAGTACGGATAGATGTAAGAGATCTTTCTAGACTAGTGTGTTTTTTAATATTTTCCAAGTAGGTAATAGTAAAAGTATTAAGAAGTAGTTCAGGATAGTTGCAGTGTAGCAGCACAGCTTAGAACCACTACACTAACGACAGTCTAATGCTCAGCGCGACTGACCGGTCGAAGTTGATTCGATTCCCGACTCGAGCAAAGTGGTTTTTCTATGGAATGCTCAATAACAGTTCGGAGCTTAGATTTGTGCCAGGTTTAATGGCAATAAGCTCGCGCCCTTTTACCTGGGTGTACACAAATACACCGGTGCAATGTGGGTGTACATCTGTACACGTCTATTTAACCCTTTGGAGATATATACACATAATATATTTTTCTGTACCTAGCTATGAACCAAGATTTATTTAATCTATTATTTATATTCAGGATGAAATTAAATAATCAGTGCTGGAATTTCTGTGTCACTCTTTACTGTAATAATATTATTCTTAAAAGATTAATATTCTTAAACTTCTTACCAAGAAATACATGACATAATTACCTACATCATAAATTAACAGTTTACACTAGCACATTAGCAACATAGGTACAGTTTTTGTTTTGTTTAAAAAAAAAACAACAGTTATTATGTATATATTTATATAAATATGTATTATATATATTATATTGTGTATAGTATGTATGTAGTTAGTCCCTAATTTGTATTATGTATAATTCTTTTAGGTTTTTTTTCCCAACTAATTTTAATAGTGCATCTACTGTGTTTTAATATCTCTGCATCACCCTAAGGTTGTCTGGCAGAAAATGCCTAATGGCATTAAGACCGCCTTTGTACCATCCGTGCATAAAGTTTAATAAATAAAAAATACAAAAAAATATTAAGTTACTTCCCATTTCTAAAAAACTAACTAGTAGGTGCGGTTTGCGGTAACAATATACCTAATATTAGTTATTAGGTAATAGGTATAAAATGATACAATTAATTTTCCGGTTAGTATGAGTAACAATATTATTAAGTTAGTTAACTAGCTAACCAACAATGGGTGCCGGAAAATTTCAGCGTGCGCCGTAACTTGCAGCCGTGCGTGAAATATCACAAGAATTCGAACGCTAAGGCGCTGCGCACACTTTTTCATTAAGACCCGTATTTTTTCATAGTAAGTCATATTATAATGATCACTTCCGGTTTTTTGTTGTTCTTTATTTGGTTGTTTTCACTGAACACAAATTGTTGTTTGCGCAAAAACGTCGCCGAATAAAAATAAAAGAGGGTTTTGTTTAAACTGTTTAAAATTCATTAAGTATCATATAACCTTTTCCCAGCTTTGTTAGGTTTTGTTCCAGGATGATTAAATTTGTTTGAAATACATAAAAATCTGTATTTTCATTATTATTGATCCACACATGGATTGTGCAATTATGTTTTAGTTTACTTACTAATTATGTATATAGAATAAACTTCTCAAAAAGATATGAGCTCATGACATCACGACTGACTGACTGACTGACTAAACGAATACCAACCTTACTAACTAAAGTTAGGAGAAAATATTATAAATAATAGAACAGGTAGTATTCAAACTTACGACAGCAGGCACGCTAACCCAACACCTTTGCCGCTGACAAATCTATGGCCGCTGATCCATCGTGACATGTATCGGTAAGCAGTGTTTGCGCAGCGCCTAATCTTTGAAAAGCCGCAACTTGCGCAGCCGCAGACGTATTGCATAGATGTATTACACAATACTTTCTCGGAAATCGAAATGTGACATGTGAATTCAGTACATGTAGGGCCCGTTGCTTCCCAGTAAGTTGCCGTTAAATAACCTGGCAGATAATTTTATAGGTATCAAATGTTTCCATTTTGAATTTATTCGGCAGTTAGCAGATATCCAAAGGTGGTGAACCATGCCCTAAGATTATAAAATTAAAAAAGTATCGTAAACGCCGTTTTCGCCGTAGTTTTCGCTGATTTTTTTAATTCCGCCAGCTGGACAAACATAACTACTGCAACTAGGTATTTTAGTCAATTTAAAAATGAAGCAATAGCTAGGTATAGACAAACCATAAGTTATGTTGGTACAGGTTTGCAGCTAGTTTTGTTTGAACAACAGGCAGCTGCTTTAATTTTTGCTGCTTTGGTTCCTCCGATTCATAAATTAAGCGTAGAGAGTTGTCACTTTCCGGGAAAGAGTATTTCACCAAAGTTTTTCTGTACTGACTTGAATATGTATATATATTATTACGCAGTTAATGGAGAATCTATTCTCCATTTAAGTAGTATACAAGGTGGATGGAAAGGAGGAAGGAAAAATTTATGAAAAAGGTTACGGAAAATTTCAACGGAGGGGGTCCATGCGTCGATGTCCCTATCCACCTTGTATAATTAAACAAATAACAACAAAAGCATCAAAGTAAAACATAGGTAGTAATATATTATTTGTATGTAACTATGTATGACAGCTGGTTTAACTGTCAGATACCTGTGTTCATAGGATAGCGGACCCTCCGTAACATTAAAATTTTATTGACATTCAGCTCTATCTAGTTCTAGTTAGACTGGACGCTGACCCGAACATGTATAGTTAATATCTAACAATAATACTTATTTCATGAACTAATCGCGGAAATTAATTACACTTAGACACACGCACTAAAAGTACTTACAATTTCAATGATTTAATTACTTCATTTTCCTGGAAAATCTTAATGAATCCATTTATATCTGAAATCCAGTTTATATATGAATAATTGCTTCCTTGATAATTAATGGTTGTGATAAAACTATTAATTTTAATTTAAAACATTTATCGGGTGTTTGAATTGTTATTTATATTAAAAATCCCACAGTGTAGATATCTCCCCATCTTAATCGCTCATTAGTCTTTGACTTTTCTAAGACGGCGGTAATTATTGAGCTTAAAACAACAGCATGTTTTCACAGTACGTAACGTGCTCGTAAGCAACAGTAAAAACAGTAAAAAAGGCAACTTTAAGTTGTCTGTTATCCTACTGAAAAGAAGAAAGAAAAGAAAGTTGAAAGAAGATAAACATAACGTAACTATTTCGAAGTCCGTCTACGTTCGTTCGGTAATCGTTCACCCACAGCCCGATTAAACCGTTAGCTAATTATAATGCACATAATCGCGACACGGTTCCGTCGCTCGTCCGTGACCTTCGATACAATACAGCTGTTTAATATTATTGTGATTACCTAATCTTACTAAAGTTTACGCTTACGCTTTGTAGAATGGCCATAAAATAAGATATTTTTAAAATATTGCCAAATAATATATTAACAGCCAGATGAATCCCATGATGATGATAAATCCTGATACTAGCTTGGTGGCATCTGATAATTTGTGGGATCTGCCAGCGCAGCGGATGAACCAATTGAATTTGATAGTCCGTGAAATTAGATAAGATTATGAAGATTTCTGTTGGCATGCATCATTTTTAGATCTGGACTTAATACTTATATCGATTTCCCTGCATCCGGATATAATTATATATTTATATCTTAATTTGTAGAGATATTTTTTTCTAATATGCATTAAATGCAATCTCAAACTCTATACGATCGGCAGTATTTATTTCCGTAAAAAATTATAATAAATTGATTCCGTAATAAATAATCTCTAAAATATATAACTGTGTAATCTTAAGACCGTTAGCGTGGTCGCCCTACTTGGTATATAGGTTGATCACCTCTGGCGACTTCCTTCCTCCTGGATAACGTTACACTTTGTAAACATAACACGATTGCTTACTAATATGTTATTGCATAGTATTTATTTATTATGTAATGCTATAAGAACGCATCGTGTGCAATGCTGTATAATTGTTATGTTATGTTAATGATTTTGTGGTTAGAAATGGGTCATCCGTGGCTTTAAACATTACATCACGACTGTTTTTCCAAAGAATCGGCAGTCATGTGTCGTCTTACCTACATTTAACGGCCAAAACACATGCAATGTTACCAATTGTAATATACCAACAAAACATCTTTCCATTGACTTGCAGATCGAACCTACGATCTCGCATCCGTAGAAGCCGCACATGACTATAGTCACAAGTGACTATGGTACACAGGGCTTATATTTTCGACAGAACAATAATTTTCATATAATCTCAGTGGCTCTGAACCTTACTTACGACTTTTGTTAGTACTGTAATGCAGAAGTACATACACTCATAAATATTTGTTTTCCATTTCTTACGTTTTTCACGTATTTCAGACACAAACGGCACATACAATGGGGAGCTACCACACAAGGAGGGCGGCGGCGGCGGCGGGTGGCGGCGCGACGCGGCGCGGCGCGCGCGCGCCTGCTGCTCCACCAAGACGCTGCTGCGCCGCCTGCCCATCCTGCAGTGGCTGCCCAAGTACACGCCGCGCAACGGACTCGCCGACGTCATCGCCGGTACGTACCGACTGCACTTAACAATAAACTACTGCTTGCCTGCCCGCCGGGTATCGCGTATATAATCGCACTTGTGACTGAGGGTCAAACGCTTAGTCACTACTTCAATCAAGCCTTCAAGCTGGCGCATTGGTAAGGTATTATTTATACTACACTAGCTTTCCGCCAGCGGTTTCGCCCGCGTGGTCTGGGTATTTCTTACAACTTTCATATTTCAACCCCTTACAGCCCTTTTAAAAAGTATCCTATGTCCTTTCTCAGGCTCTAGACTATCTGTGTACCAAATTTTATTTAAATCGGTTCAGTAGTTTTGGCGTGAAAGCGCGACAGACAGACTTACTTTCGCATTTATAATATTAATAAGGAAGTAAGGATAAGGATTATACGTGCCCAAGTGACTGGTCCTTCAGTGGAAGTCGGATAGGGCAGGCCTTTGTCCAGCAGTGGATGTCCTTCTGTTGATATAATGATGGTACATCATACATCATACACGTACTTTACAATTCCGGTTCATTTAAAGCTGGCAAAAGTCGATAGTTATAACTTAATAACATAATATCATAATTATGCCACTGAAAGATCATCGTGTGTTGCTAAACTTTCCACGTGGAGGTATGCTCCTGTAGTCATAGCTTATATATTTGAGAGGAATAATCTTGAAATACTACACAACGTGTAAACTATGTGTGGCGATGCGCTCGAGTGGCGATTTAATTACGCGCCTTGTGTGCCCGTGTGAAATTGTGTTAACTCGGATACGCAGCGACTACGGCCGCGCCACTGCGCCAGCCGTCATCGTCACTTCTCAATTTTATTTATATTCTGCGATATGAAATGAATTAAGAACCTACTACTTCAGAAAAAAACTTTTACGAATTAATTTTTAAATAGTTTCAAAAAGTTACAAATCATATAACAGCTCTCATACATAATGCAGTGTATTTTCTATGTTATTTGTTCCACTTTTCAAATGGTATAAAAAGTTAGAAACCTAATAATCTTCCAGTTCCCATCATATACTTAAATAACATTATGCAGCACCTTATAAGAAAGAAGTTGTTCTCGAATAGGTACAACTTTAATAGAAACATATCGTGACAAATTAATGTGCACGATCAAAGAGGTCTGCATACTCTTAGCCGTGTGAAATCTACTGACTGACCCGATTCTACGTAGTGACATTATTTATTCTCAACTCTTTTTTAATACAAAGCCGTACCAGAGCGGTACTGAAACAGTAATTTCCACAGCAGTCACCAACAAAGTCATTGATACTAGAATATAGCCTTTATTTGTAGGAAACATGGAAAGTAATCCATTCCAAATTATAATACTTACACTCACACCTTAGGTATACTACTATACTGTATAGATCTACTATACATCTAGATCAGTAGATCGTTAGATACAGTTTTTCAAATCAATAATTGCATTTAAGCTAGATGCCGCCGACGACGTTACTACGTGCGTCAAAAAAGGTCTAATGTGATTGTTTGAATAGTTCATATTATATTTATATTGATATAAAGTCAAGTTATCAAGTTCTAGCGCCTGTTGTATTCAATAGGTACTAGGTTCTATTATTAAAATATGCTAAACTTGAGAATGATAATCATGTCGCCATGGAAATATTTATCTTCTTCACAATTAAAGCGATTAGCATAATACCTAGGGAGTAGGTAGGTATAGCGCAGTTTGTATTAGTCTATGTTACTATTGCTATATATAGTCTCGGGTGTTTGGTCACGTGGTGTCGGAATGTGAACCATCCACACGACTGCTATTTGTTTTAGTTGTCACCGTGCTGCATCAGGGTTTACTTATCTACATTACAATATGAAAATGATTATCTATCTATCTATCTATAGTTAGAAAATGTGACCTCGCTCTGTATTATTGAAAATAATTTTTAATCAATTTCAAAATAATTAAAGTTCATTTATTGCAAATAGGTAACCGATTTTAATTTTAATTTAAGTTTTTATCGATTCAACAATACCTATGTTCCCCATTCAGAGAGAACACCAAACGACTAAGATTCTTTTATTTTGTCAATAACCGCCTATTTTTGACGACATCCGCACTAATAAAAAATAGAAAAAAAATAGAACCGCTTATTTATAACCAATTTACTAGAAAAAAATGCAGTAAAAAGTTTAATAAAACCTAATTACAAAGTTAATAAGAATGTATAGTATACAATGATCCATTTAATAATAATTATAAAGACGCCTGCCCATTAGAGCGTAACAACCCAATCGCGTCACAGACGCTTTACGCTCGTTTTACTAATGTCAAGAAACGAGTGTTTTTCCAAGTACCTTTTGTTCAACATTGACGGTGTATCAACTCGATAATGACGCTAAGCATCAGTGAACATGACACATTGAACTATTTGATTCATATCATATTCACGCGATCCATTGCAAAATGTCAGTTGTAACACGTGCACGCACGTCGTGGAAAACACCAGGATGCTATGATTTATAGTGCAACGTAATTATGATGTCTCAAAGTATTTTAAACTATCTTTAAATAGTCGAATAGAGAAGAATAGTCATTGTTTTGACCAATATCATTGTTAAGGACGAACTTCGTGTAGATTTTAAATAGAATGCATTCATAATCACAGCATAATAAAAAGAAACTAGTCAAAATATTATTTTATACAAATATAATCATGTGTTATAACAATAACTTACATATTAGAAATTTTTGCTGGTAAAACATTTATCTTATGACAGCAACAATATATAAGTATGTATAAGTTAACAGTAAGTTATTGAGACGAGGGCATTGACCTCAATCATACCTAATTTTAAAATTGCACTATTATAGCAAAAATGCGTTTCGATATTCGACAAAAACAAGGGACTATGAACTCTACAACCTTGTATTAAAGCGCAAAAAGTGTATAGTGAACAGATGTATTGAGAGCCGATGGAGCGTGTAATGGGCGCGTGTCGTCACAGGCTTTGTGCAGCGGTACAGTGTGTTGCAACCATTATGAGCACAATGCACGGTTTCTTATAATTAAAATCTAGACTAGTTTCGCAAATCGAGCACTAAGTATGTCTGAACGTAATAATAGCAATCTATGCAGGTGTTCCTACAACTTTATATAATTATGTTGACCTACTGACCAGCTGACACCGGTCGTCTGCCGAAACAGCTTCTCAAAATCATCTAACATGAAAAAACTACAATATTTACTGCCTCGTTGGTCTTCTACGCTAGAGGTGCTTTGGTCTGGGTCTTGGTTCGATTCCCGGGTCGAACAGTTATTGGGTTTTTGCCCGGCTGATGGGAACAGGCTCGCTATTACGTGGAACCTAAACACACCGGCGAACTGTCAGTGTACATTAGTACACCACGACTCTGCATAACCTTTCGGGGAATGCCGGCGTGATGGTATGTAGCATGTATTATTTTTTTAAGATTAAAGATTACACACAAATGTATTATGTAAATATTGGTACCAGTCAACTTCCGTTCGTTTTACTCGACTGACGAAGGAGGGTTCTTTATTGTGTTTAGATACGTTAAGTATGCTGCAACAAATAACAATAAGATGAAGATCTCATCATCCGCTAATAAATCACGATTAGTGGTAATATAATTATAAAATGTTAAGTATCACAAGCCAGCGTCACGCGCTGCTGACAGTTCCTGATGCAACGTACATTATAATTGCATCTATAGACAATGACGTGACAATGCACATAATTGCTGTGAGAGTCGACCTTCGTTAATTATTCTGAACAGATGATTATTTTATAGCTTTAGGGAAATAAATTAGTGTCTGAGGTGCCATTTGTGAGTCATACCTAGGGCTGTTGATGCCGATTATTACTGGAACCTGTTGTACCTAGGTACCTGTTGTTTGTTTATTAATTTGGAACCTTTTACACCGCACCATCTAGTCCCAAACTAAGCAAAACTTGTACTGTGGTTACTAAATAATAGATATAATAGTTATATACTTTTTTTGTAAATACATACTTATAATACATAAGAAACACCAAGACAAACACAAATACTTAAGATCATCATATGAATATCTGTCCTGTATGAATCGAACCCACGACCTCGTGTCGACCTCAGCAGTACTCGAACCACTAGACCACAGACGTCTGCTTGTTGTTGTTTGTTGTTACGTTCTATACAGATTGAAAACGATAACGTATTTAGACCAAAAATCATCTGAAAACATTTTTGTATAGGTATCTATACAAAGTTTCTTAAAATGTTATATACTTACATCCTACAATGAATACATTGGTAGCGCCACAAACAAACGAACAAAAAATAATGATACCTATGAATAACCCTCTTTTACGTCGCGTGAGATGTAGATCTTTAGATGTTTTTATTTCATCATTGCTTCATCAAAAGCCCCTTCACCAGTAAACCTTGGTTCATAATTGGTGTAAATACCTAACTATTCAATCCAAACACTTATTGTTGGGAGCAGTTTTTCTGACGCGAGAATTATCCACTTTCCTTGTCAGTTCAATCCTTTTAAAATCTTATAAAAACTGTGTTTCAATTAATCGCGATTACCACAACAAGTAAAGTTAAATAAATTGAATGTACCTCTACATACCTATAGCATACTACCCAACTATTCTAGATACTACGTTCATAGAAAAATAAATGACTAAATCTTATTATATAAAACAAAGTCGGGTATGTTACAACACCTATAACTCGAGAACTGCTCTACTGATTTTCATGGCTTTTGATTTGTCTTCGTCCCGAATTATAGAATAACAATTAAACGTGGTGCACCAGTTGACGCGAGTGAAGCTGCGGGAAAAAATTAGTATAGTAATATAAATGTTACTTTTACAAACTTGTAAAATTATCAAAATATGATTGTATAATGTTTTAAAGTAAATCTTAGATCTCAAAAACTGCCAAATGAAAATTATCCTGACCAAGAGTGATACCACTCCCGCCAACTATTCGTCGTAGGCCCGCTCGTAGCCGTAGCTACGTCGTAGCGGCCTACGAGTTCTACGATGATAATGTACAATGCTCCTAAACCGTACTATTTACATTATTTTAATATTTTATTAATTTTCCTTTGTATCTTTAACACTATATTCATTTTCATTACCTACTGTAATTAGTGATTAGTGTATAAACGTCATGTTCTACGCTCGTCTCACCATGTGCGTATGCGCAAACCGCGCATACGCACATAGTGTGATTATGTGTGATATTATTAAATATGTGATTTAGATGATTAATTCGCTATACTAAGTTCGTGTGTGTTCGTGTCAATCTGCATATTGTTGCGTTATGAAAGTAACGTCATGTTCTGTTGTTTGTTCAGGTATAACCGTGGGCCTGACGGTGATCCCGCAAGCGATAGCGTACGCGGGGGTGGCGGGCCTGCCGCCGCAGTACGGCCTGTACTCGTCGTTCATGGCCTGCTTCGTGTACACGGTGTTCGGGTCCGTGAAGGACTCGGCCATCGGACCTACCGCTATTGCGGCCATCCTCACGAGGGAGAACCTCCATGGCCTGGGGCCAGAGTTTGCCGTGCTGCTGGCCTTCCTGTCAGGCTGCGTGGAACTGCTGATGGGGATACTGCAACTTGGTGAGTGGAAATTTACCGATATTATAGGTACTATAGACAGTCATTTTTTTCTTTAAGAAGAGTACCTATGGAGTTTCTTGCCGGCTCTTCTCCATAAGACCCACTATTTTTGGAACCGTGCAACTAGTTTAACGTTTCAAAAGTACCTATTTATATGGTCTAATTGAAATAAAAATATTTTGAATTTTGAATTTTTGACAGTTGATACTACTTAGATATGATTGAGTTGATTGCACAATCTTAAACATTTAATATTATTGGTACTCGTAGTAAACTTGTATTGATGACACTTTTCTCGTTATTTATGGAATCATGTGTCCTTGAGAGACAATCATCATTCGATTTACTAAACAACTATTATTATGGTAACAACTGCTCTTTAGTAGCTATACAAATTACACAGCAGTTTATTGAACAGATTTAAAATTGTTACAAAAATTTTGTCATGAAGGAAGTAAAATAATAATTGTCAACCAGAAGTTAATTCTATCTAAATTGACATAATAACCATACATTACGAGAATAATACACGAAAATTCGTTTCATCTGATGACATTCATAATTGACACATTTAAGTAATTTTGCGTGTATTTATATTTTATGTAAAGGCTATGTTTTGGGCAGGTGTTTTGACCTTCGTGTAAAAACTGGAATCGTTTTATGTTTATGTAAAGCCGCATGCGCATAAAGTACTTACTTATAGGTATTGGTGTTGTGAAACTTTACGGTCGTTCACATTACAACAGAACTATATTGTTTAATAAAAAGGCGAATAACATTTTCAAGAATAAAATCTTGTAATCTTTCACAAGACCACATTATCATCCTCCTGCCCTTATCCCAATCAACTTGGGGTCGCCGATCGACGCAGTATGTTGTTTTCTTTCATACATCTCATGTTCTCATGCAGTCCATCCATCTTTTCTTTGATCTTCCTCTTCCCTTATAAGGACAAGGAGGATAATTTTAGAACCTGTTTAGGTATCAGCATTACACGCGCTAGGTACTAATATGTGACGTAATGGTACAGTACCCTGCGCCAGCGCCGACCGACCCGACTGTGAAATGAAATGCATTTGTCAAGCTGTTTGTAGACGCAACAATTTATACACACGTCAGCGACACAATACGCTCTGCGCGCGCGGTTCCACTGTATTGTCATTTATTTTGTTGTACATCTACAAAATTGTAAACAAAACGTCTTGTTTCATTGTTATTCATGTCTCGTAGAAGAGAAAACGGTATTCAAGTACCTACTTACTGCGTCTTTATTTTAAGAAGTAAAGAAATACTTCATACACCTTCAATAATAGGTTAGTTGTCTATGCCTTGTATTATGGTTATGTGATATATTGATTTAGTTTTTCCCGAACTGATGGCATTTTCCTAAATCACAGCCGACTTTCTCGACGGACTGTCTTCAGAGCTTGTCCATGGAATGAATCCTGTCAATATATTTTGTATGAAATCGCATTATGTACCAGCTATTCCAGCTCAGATTATTGTGTCACAACTCTTGATCCACGGATGAGACGCGCACGCATGTCTCGTGGTTAAACATTGCTAAACAAACGTACACATTTCCCCACGCCATCGCGCTGCTGCGCCCGCGTCGCCGACAGAAGAATGTCAGTGTGTTCCATTGTAATACGTACCTATCCATGTCAGTGAGTCAGTGGTATGTTAACAAATAAATCAGCCTGTTTACCACGCTTAAATAATGTATATTATATATTATAACCATGTAGTGTGTCCTGGTGGTGTCTACATCACATTTATAACGCAGTAGTCTGAAATATTAACTTGTCCTTAGTGTTTGATGTAGGTAAGAAATGTTTTTCATAATACGCTCACTTATTTAAACAATAACTCAAGTAGGTAAATATTATATCGTCTGTGTTAATATTTTTACTTTCTCTTATGCTCGTTGGTCTTCCGCAAACGCAGTTCATTGCCCCATGGGTTGTTAGAAGAAGAGAAGTATTCTTTTATTCTAAAATATTTATTTAAAAAAAGTGCACACAGCCACGCGAAAATCACTCCTTATCCATAACGTCGTTAGGTTAACATCATCCTCTAGCCACTTTAAAATAGTTTTTTAAATTACTCGTAAGGAGATTTCAAGATGCGTGCATAAAATCATACCAACACAACAATTTGCGTGCTGGATCCTATCACTAAATTACTGGTTTAGATCATGGAAACTTTCCGCTATCGGTCGATTTTCATGACTGTTCGCGGTAGAGTACTGCACAAATATCCCAATCTAACTGCGCACGCGCAGGAAGTATGAGACCACGCCTCTCTAGCAACACCTAATCAACTTGTCAAGTAAATAATGCAATACGAATGATGTTCAATGTAACATCATGAACCATCTAGTAGCCACAGAGAATTAAATTGCTTGAAATTGTGTATGATGTTTAGTAGGCCTCCACAGTACCTAGTAACTATTCTACGACTACTTATATGCTAAGTTAAACTAATAACACGTACTTAGTTATGAAGCATCGTATTATAAAATTGCTAAGAAGGATGGTCTCCTGTACTATTCAAATAAGGAGGCTTCATAAACCCTCAGATGCTGGGTCTCAAGCATTTTTTCAACCGACAAAAAAGAAGGAGATTCGGAATTAGTTTTTTTGTTTACGAAGAGAATTTCGTAAATCGTCAATATTTTTTTTCATCTTGCAACTTTTTGTTTTATCTAGTAGTGCGCAGCGAACAGCGACAGTTTTTGATTTTTTTTCACATCAATTTTTAACAACAGTCAAAAGCCTTGAAAGTTTTGAAAGATGAACTTGTAGGTATAGAGTATTATGTTATTTTTATGCACACTATAGTGTCCCACTGCTGGGCAAAGGCCTACATTAATTTGCAATTTATTTAAAAGAAAATACCCTTTAGGTACATCATAAAAAGGAAAAGGAATATGTGTATGAATCAACTCGATTCCTTATATTTACCTCTAGTCGTTCTCTACTTATCAACTATGCGCGTGCATTGTTTGCTGCGCAGGTTTCCTGATCGACTTCATCAGCGGGCCGGTGTCGGTGGGCTTCACGTCAGCAGCCGCCATCATCATCGCCACCACGCAGGTCAAAGATATTTTAGGCCTCAGCTTCCCCGGGGGCAAGTTTCTACAGGTGAGGATGAAACCTACCCACTACATAGCAGTATTGAAATAGTCAACAGTTTCATGTGCCTTTTAGTAATAATTATAAAGCCTCTAATTATAAAGGATCTCATGTCTCCGTTGACAATTCGGTACCTACTCCTAAGCAGACTCTACGCCCGCAGTTGAAATAACCCGCACACCCAACTGCGCAAAATAAGACCGCAAATTGTATTTTTTTCTAACCCATGCAAAATGTTTAGACGATTACTTCCTTGATAAGGTTTTTTCAGGAATTTTAATTTAAAAAATGCTACGTAACGTAAGTAATTCTTGTCTCCCAAAACATAATTATTGCAATCAATTGGTTAATCAGCAGGCGTTTACTAAAACGTGCGTACATGACAATTACCTAAGTACTTCGGTGTAAAAACTCATCGTAATGAGACCGACAAGTTTTTGTGGTTCATAAAATAATTGCGAACACTTTTTGTGTGCATAATTTAAAAGTTTTTGCGAGTTGAGCTGTCGCGCGAACGCTTTCTATTGACCTTCCAACTGGATCACTTTAAACATTGCATATTTAATTGTACTACATAATAAGATAATAGGTATAATAATACCTTCTATTGTACTATTTATTTAAATCAATTTATTAAAAAAGCAAAATCAATTTATTCTGAGCAAATCAGAAGGTTTCTAATTACAAACACCTAGACTAGTGGAGTTATATGAAAACATACGAGTTCTTATCTGTAGAACATTGATGATAGAAAACGGTAGACACATAGCCAGTCAGCTAAAAGAGCTTTGTAAATTAGATCTTTTATAGGTACAGGTCACACACGGGTCACACACACACTGTGCTGGTCACAGTATATTATGGGTTAATTATTATTATTATTATAGGTACTTAGTTAAAAGATAGTACTTATGTATCTTATATTGGTTGTTCAGGTATGGACTGGCCTGTACGAGCACATCGGTGAGACGCGGCTGTGGGACAGCGTGCTCGGCATCTCCTGCATCATAGTCCTGCTCCTGCTCAGGGTATGTACATAAGTACTACACAAATATTGGTTGCAATCATGCTCAATTGATCTTCTTTTGTAGATGCAAACCAAAAGTACTGTTCATGTAAGTCGTAACATCTTAAATAATTATCTTTCAGAAAGTAAAAGACATTCAAGTGAATCCGAAGCCGGACCCCGAGTCGGCGGGCGCGGGCTCGGAGGGCACGTCGCGCGTGCGGCGCGCCACTGCACACGCGCTGTGGTTCCTGTCCACCACGCGCAACATCCTCGTCGTGCTCGTGTGCGCCGCGCTCGCGTACTACTTCGACACGCAGAGGAAGGCACCCTTCGTGCTTACGGGTAAGGAAGATATTTTTTATAAATATTGAGGATCAGGTTAGCTTTTGGGAAAACGTTGGGAACACACCAAATATTGAACGAAGATACGGAATTTAGTTTTACAGTTACTTATCTTGAATAGAAGCTCGTCTGTTATTCTATTGTCACCACCTTTGTCACCAGTAGAGTGGTTACCTAGACAATAACCAACTCAACGACACAGACGTTACTCAACAACCACCTGAGATAGTTGTATTCTATTACGCGAATTATTTTGATGGTTTGTTCCAGGCGAGGTGAAGCCGGGTCTCCCGGAGCTGTCGGCGCCTCCGTTCTCAGCGACGGTGGGAAACCACACGTACACGTTCTCGGAGATGGCCTCCACGCTGGGCTCTGCCATCTTTGTCGTTCCGCTGCTCTCCATACTCGAGAATATTGCGCTCGCCAAAGTTTTCTGTGAGTAACCTTGACTTCTCATAGTCAATAATATTCATTAGCCGTGATAAGTTGACAGTGATCAGATCATAGGTGTCGTCTACAGAAAGACAAACAATTTTATCAGTTGACTGTCAGAGTACGTACTCAGAATTACAATACTGTAGGACTGCTTCGTTGGTCTGATACTCCCAAGCGCGACTGCTACGCTAGAGGTCCTGGGTTCGATCCCTAGGTCGAGTAAAGCGTTGTTGGTTTTTTCTGTGAAATTCCCAGTAGCAGCACGGACTCTGGATTTTGCCCGGTTGATGGTACTTGGCGAACGGTGGGTGTACCTCTGCCTACCCCTTCGGGGAATACAGGCGTGCAGATGGTATGAAGGAATAATAAACTTAAAAAAGTGTTAATATACGTTATTTATCTGTTGCTGTGTACAGCGGAGGGCAAGTACGTGGACGCGACGCAGGAGATGGTGGCGCTGGGCGTGTGCAACATGGCGTCGGCGCTGGTGCACTCCATGCCGGTGTCGGGCGCGCTGTCCCGCGGCGCCGTCAACCACGCCAGCGGCGTCGCCACCACCGCCGGCGGGCTCTACACCGGCGCGCTCGTGCTGCTCTCGCTGCAGGTGATGCTCTCTCACAAACGTCTGCTTTGCCTGGTCCCTTGACAACTCTTCACCAGTTGCGCAACACCGCTAAATTACTCACCGCTTTATTCCTATTGCAGTACTTCACGCCATACTTCTACTACATACCAAAGGCGTCGCTGGCTGCAGTCATTATCGCCGCAGTCGTCTTCATGATGGAGCTTCACGTCTTCAAACCCATTTGGAGGACTAAAAGTAAGTAACAGGCAGCTACGCAGTAGTTCTGTTCAAATACCCACAGAACAAACACACTTTCGGTATAGGTAACAGAGACAGCAGCTCCAAATTTCACCTAGCAATCAAATTCAAATTCAAATCATTTATTGCAGACTAAGTGTACATTTGGGTAATAATTATGTTATGGTAGGTAGGTACTTAAGACTTAGTGCTATCAAATTTATAGCTGCAAAGAGCATAGGTAATAATAGTGCAAATGTTTTTTCCTAACTATTGTTCACTGCATGACGAGTGGTGTAATGTTTTAGAGCTGGACCTGATCCCGGCGGTGGTGACGTTCGTGACGTGTCTGATGCTGCGGCTGGAGCTGGGAATCGTCATCGGCATCGCCGTCAACCTCGTGTTCCTGCTGTACGCCTCCGCGAGACCATCCGTCAAGGTCACTACGGCTGTGGTGAGTCTCATGAATGATTTAATATTAGGTACTAGGATCTATTTAATGAAATAAATAATTATCATTTCATTAGTCTATAGTTTACATCAAATTTCTGCTTGAAGAGACTGGGTCTAGGACTTTTAATTGAGCTAGATCGATTTAGTTATTCGAAATTTATAAGGTATTTTTAAACTACCACCCCGTAAAATCGCAGGCGAACCTACATAAAAGGTTTCTACTTTATTCGTGTTATGATAATTTATTTTGCTACATTGTCCTTGTATAGTAGTACTTTAACCGTGGTCTCATTTGCCGTATATGTTGACAGTTGCACGATAATAATATGTCGGTGTTGTTTGTTGTCAGTCGAGCGACGGCATCGAGCACCTGGTGGCGGTGGTGGACCGCTCGCTGTCGTTCCCGTCGGCGGAGTTCGTGCGGCGCGCGCTGCGCAAGGCGGCCGAGCGACACGCGCAGCGCGCGCCGCTCGTGCTCGACGCCACGCACGTGCAGGCCGCTGACTTCACCGCCGCCAAGGTACCACCACCACACCACCACACCACCACACCACCACACAACTCGATACACCTACTGCTTATTTCAATTCTAACAATAAATTGTATTCTTATTACTATTTCAGGGCATAAAGGCGTTGATAGACGACTTCCACGCGCGCGGGCAGACGATCATCTTCTACAACGTGAAGCCGTCGATAGCGGAGGTGTTCCGCGGCGTGCGGCCGCGCGAGTTCCTGCACTGCTCGTGCCGCGCCGAGCTCGAGCGCCTGCTGCTGCACGCCGCGCGCCGCGACCTCGCGCGCCCGCGCCACTGTCAGTATACATACCTACACCTACCTTCGCTATATCATTGTAGAATATTTACCAAAGACTTATTCAGGCAGGTGACCTTTCCGCCAGCGGCTTCACCCGTGTGGTCTGAGTACCCTTGTCACCAGGGGTTAGTATAGCTTCCCAATAACGTTGAAAGATTCTTTCAAATCCAGCTCTAGTAGTTTCGAAGCCCATTCAATTCAAACTATCAAATCTTTCGTCTTTATAATATTAGTAAAAATTTATAAGTAGGTACTAGACTGGACCTAGACTGCGGCCTCACCCAACTCGAAAGCTGAACCTACCCTTGAAACTAAACACTTTCGATTGAGTATAGCGCCATTCGTTGATCTAGTAATGATAATATAGATGATAATATAATATACACATGAATTTCAGAAAGCAGCTGTAGCTGCAATCATGGACTTTATGTTCATGTTGATAATGTGTTTTTTTGTCTGGCAGAGCCCTACGTTGGTCGGCGTGGCGTCCCCAGATCTCCGCAGTACCTTGACTCACGCGACAGTATTTATTAGCGATACTTGTATTTATACTAGCCTAGTTACGTTAGGTAGACTAAGTGTTGGCAGTCCCAGTGGACGCAGTCAAATAAACGTGTTGGTTATTTTACACATATTTTTTATTGCGATACTAGGTATTAAGTTGTTTAACATTGCGGTGGTCCAAGGACGGAGGCTTTTCTTTGCGAATCTCACCAATGAGGGTCGGGTTGAAATAACAAACACAACATAAGAGATAATTAAATGTTGTTTATTTTACAATCGTCGTTACACTCCGTGATGCGGATCGCACAGCCATCGCGTACTGCGGCACGTTCTTACAAAACCTTACTTTTTGGTTACACTACTACTTGTTTAAAGATTACATTGGAATTATTTTACGCTAACTTATCTTAACATTCATTAACACTATCCAGCACAATACGTCGCAACTCTCGCCAATTGTTCCTATAAATCAATATAAAAATGGTTAAATAATGTAATCCTAAGAGCCAGCCGTTGTCGCGCGGCGGCACTCGACACGTTTGAGCAGTGGCAGTGGCACAACATAAACACTTATATATTTTCACAAGTTATCTCCAAAAGGAAGTCTTCTAGGGTAAAGTGAGCAGGAAATGTTAACGTAGGTATAATATAATGTTCCCACTTAATTTGACATCGTGGACAGACAGGGTCGCGCCGCGCTGCACGCTGTCGCGGCGCTGTGCCCGCCCCACCCGTCGGCTCTCCCCCTACAAAAGTATCCTAACACGTCATCAGTCCACACAGTGACGGTGTGGCGGGCGCAGCGTCGCCGAGCGCGGCGCACTACAGCTACATAGAGACCTTAGAGTTCGTAGCGCTATCGGGAGACGTGCGCACGCGCAGAGATCAAAAGACACGACGCAGCGGCGAGCAGACTACTGGACATTTACGACTACACTCTTTACGACTTCAATCTTTTGAATTCCATCAATCAATATTAAGGAACTCAATTATGTATTATTATTACGAGCATTATAAAGTTACTAACTATTTAATACGTACAAGCTCCGTCACCGCTGCGTCATTTCGAAGTAGTGCAGAGCTTTGCGACCGTCGGACATTGAACCAATCATTTTTCTAAAAGTTTGGTCATTTCTATCGTAACGTGAACATTACAACAACATTCTATTTAATGCACAGTTCACAGTTCACTGGCCGGCGCTCGCTCCGCTCTGTTACAACCACAGGACAACACATATTTGGTATCACACACACACACTCGCACTCACACATAATAAACGGCACTTACTAACGATATGACACAATTATTTTAAACAACAACTATTTGAACGTCTCGAACTCCCGAGTTCATCAATTAAAATATAAATGTAAAATAATCACAAAATTATACTAAATAGAAATTTTGCTAGCACTAGGTACATTAATATGAATAAAAAAGATCGTAGATTAGCACTAGTTATAATTATAAATAAAACAATGTACCAAATTTGTCATTATGTTTAAACTTGACTCGATCAGTGTTTATACTAGAACGATCTGATTCACTTAATAATAATCTCAGGGAACTGAATTCACCAATCAGACAATATTTTTTCTCTCGCTTTACTTTGAATGATGTGGCAAAGCTCTGGCGCTTAGTGCCGATACCAGTGTACATACGACACAATACCTACAATACTTACAGATATTAATCAATTTAAATATAAATGCATTACAATCTCGCCGACGTGATGTGTACGTGTGAACAAGTGAACTTACTGCTATAGCACTGTTATGTACCTGCCGACGTACTTAGTGATTGTACCATCACCATGTAACCCTGTGCCGGCGTCGGCAGGAACTATCTTCTGTCGCTTTTTCACACGAACATTGTCTTTTCACACACAATTACATGTAGATACAGTAAGAATGAAAAAACGAGAGAAACAAAACTACTTACAATCTAATTCAATACACAATACCTAACTAAAACTGAATCTCTTAGATTTCAAAATCAAATACATTTTGTGCGGTCTTCGTGATCCGCGTTCAACAACACATAAAATATAAAGTATTCTGTAAATCATTTAAAGCCAACACGATCGTAAGATCGCAATCAACGTATTCTACGAATAATCTTGACTTGAGCCGATGTCATAACTACTCGGTGACGAGGACTGCGCGGTGTGGGTACCCGCTGCGCACAGTGTGCACACGTGACACACACAACGCGCCTGCACAGTGGACACTCGAACATATGGCAGTACTGTCCCCGGGACTCGCACACCTTACATTATTTACATTGAAAACTGTATTACGTTACTTTAGTACTTTGATTACGACTACGGCCTACAATTAAAGTTCCTTCATCACAATAACTTGGCAGGGTTGCCACCCGACGGACTAACGTCGAGACGACCACTACTGTCGCATTACTTGGAATTTAACTAAGAGACGTTTATGAATTTATTTCTAGTCTACGTAGGTACTATGGGAAGAGAGATATTTCACAGGTGGCGACCCTATCGTTGGCAAACAGTGTATACTTATAGTGTTACAGAGTTTAAGTGCATCACATTTCGGGTACTCTTGAGTGTTGTGTTGTATACAATATTTGTTCAAACTTGAGTTCGCCCTAAGTTAAAACTAGTATAGTATATGGATAATCTGGTAATTAAAATATACTATTAGATTGTGTATACATTTATCTATGACTATAGCCTGAGGCAAAAAGCATTACGAACGACTACTCGCAACACTTGTATTACTCCATGTCGTAGTAATTACTGCTTACTGTCCAGCCGGGCTAACATGCACGCCGCGAGAACATTTTGTCTACGCTTATGTCGTGCTTTTGTTTCGTTTTCGCACAAGAAAGAGTGCGACAAAAGAGTAGACAAAATTTTGTCGTGGCGCGCATGTTAGCCTGGCAGGATCATGAATACAATACAATAACAAATTTTTGCACAAAAAATTACAGGTATCACCGAATCAAACCACAGAGATGTGGTCAAACTCTTAACTTTGTAACTACTACAACAGAATCCTTAACAGATGTCACGTTGTGTCGTGTTGCGATGTCCCGTGGTACATACGTGTAGGTGTGGGGGCGGGGCGGGGCGCGGCGCGGGGTGGGGGGAGCCCCTTCAGTATTTCAGCAAATCTTCGTCTAGTTCCGTGAGCGCCAGTTTACTGTCTATCGCTGGAAATTAACCAGAAAGGAAGTTAGAACTCTAGCTATGTATATTATTGATGTCATAACTTATGTCAATTAAATAACACCACAGATAAAAATGTACATACGTATATGTAAAAGCGAGTAGGCAGGTAGATAGGTACTTTTTATTGCGACTATTTTATAAAACATATACATAATTATAAATATACTATTTCGTCTATAATGTCGATAATGTATGCACTTCTAATGAAATAACAACAACAAATATAATAAATGATAGACCTAACACACAATGAAACCTACGTAATATCGCAATATATTGTTATAGCGACATAACACAATACATTTAAATAGATAACAGAGTAGGCAGATTAAGTTTCCCTGAAACAAAAATCACTTAATTTAACAAAAACAAATGTTAGTCACAACAAAGTCAACCATATAACAAGACACCTCAAAACAACGTAGACAATAGATCCGACACTCGACATAGAGCCGACACCGGCACACAACAATACCTATCGATCGTCATTCGTCAAGTACTACGCGCAGCTCTGCGCATCTTCTTCGGACGTGCGTTGCTTACTGACAGTTATGGGCGCCGTATGTCCTTTACAGGTTACTTTCAAAGGACTTAGTCGAGCCGCACTAGAGCAGAAACAAAAGTAATGTAACAATCGTGTTTACCGAACTTTTCCCCTATATTTTACAACATAAAAATCCTTAAATGAAAGCTGTATATTGGCCAGGTCTAGCTCCGGCCGGTCCCCATGTGATATTGACGGCCTCGGGCCGCTTGCTCTATGACCACGACCATGGTGGCGGTGGAGCGAAATTCAGTAGTGAATAGGCAGTGGGTCGAAGGGGTCGGGCGTTTTGGGGGCAGGCGGTACGCACGCATCAGCTGCGCTGCCACCACTAGTACCCGCTGCACAGTTCTTTGACAATTCAATATTTATATTTAACAGAAAAAAAATAATTGTCACATGAATACATCAATAAACACAGACAGAAATTATACAACACTAACGCACTGTCAATACCTAATGCTTAAGTACTCCGCCCAGCTCTGCCCTGCTCCACGCGTCGCCAGCTTGTCCGTATTCACAGGCTTTTTGCTCAGGTTTTTCAAAGGATTGAATCGAGTCACGCTGTATTAGAAATATAAGTAAAGAAAA
Organism: Acronicta psi; assembly: GCA_946251955.1. Lineage (NCBI taxonomy): Eukaryota > Metazoa > Arthropoda > Insecta > Lepidoptera > Noctuidae > Acronicta > Acronicta psi. Next base: position 14,438,374 of record OX276477.1, read on the forward strand.
TGGTAAATAACACCAAATTGCTAAATATAGACAATGCGACCACATCAGCACCTAGCGCCTCAGTACTGCACTCAGATCCTCGTTGTACCGCCTGCTCAGCGGTACTAGAACATTACTTGTGTCCAACAAAACCAATGTAATAAATAGTTAAGTTACAGAATTAACTCCTAACGTAAATAGTGTAATTTATAGCGTAACAGCCAGAAAAAGTATTCAGGTCCGTCACCACACAACAACTGAATAGTAATGATTATTTGAACCCAAGCAAATGCAATGATTGACATAGTTGAAGATAAACGCTTTAGCTAAAGCATAGCGAGAAGTAAGGAGTGGCGCTGATTGTATGCGTGTCTGACTGTGAGCCCAAACGTCCACACTAGTGCACAAGTGCACGCGCTGTACCTATCGCGCAGGTACTTGCTCCAGCTCCAGCCAGTGCCCTCCGTCGCACAATTCTCAGGCGTCGCGGGCTCTTTACTGGTTACGTTCAAAGTACCAAGCCGGGGTGCACTAGGGCTAAAAATCAAAAGAAAATAAACGTTAACTAAATATATAAGCGAGCGATATGATCCAGTGATGTAGCAAGGAGGACTGAACGACTACACAATACATAAAGATCAATATATAATTAAAATGAGATAAAACTATTATAGTTAGCAGTGGCATAATAGACGACGCCTATTCAGGTGTGTGTACAAAAGTAAAACTATACTAATACCAAGTTCTTTCGGTTTATTTCTTGTAAATAACAACGAATAAGTAAAAACACGCATTTAGTAATTGATTGATTCGATAGCCACTTATGCGTAGACAACTCGTACGGGATATTGTTATATTAATAATAACACAAATGTGTAATTAACGATTAACCTCCTTGACTACCCAAAATAAGGTTTACTATCCATGTATTTAAAACGACAAGCTGTGTAAAACAGACGACACTATGCACACAGTAACACCGGTACTACCCAGCAGATAAGTACTCCGCCCAGCTGGAGCCCGGCGGGCGCGAGCTCGTCGGGTGCGCACTCACTGTAGGCATCATGTGCTCGTCGTTTTCAATTTTCGGAGGAGGTCCCACTGCACTATAAGGGAAAAATCAAATCCTTGATAAGAACTTTATCAAAAAATTCAATCCGCACCCGTTGCTAAGCTTTTGACGAGACATAACAACAACCAGCCGAATGAAGACCATAACATAATTTAAAAACAACACCACACGAGGAACTCATGCCACAGGCGACGCCAACTTGTTACCCTTCGGTCCGCTGTCCTTGCATACTATTTCTGCTCTCACCCACAACCATTCTATTTCTATTTATCTTCAGGGTCGCGATCAGTCCTCTAGCTGGGATTATTACGCCAAGTTCCCCATTTTGGTGGATCCCTTCATGGGTTACTGGCGTTCGGCGTCGCGAATCTTCGGGTTGCTTTGCAGAAGCCCACCACCCACATGCATATCGGTAATATAATATACACCGTACTAGAGGACAACACTTATCTGACTCCATTCCATTCCAATTTTGATTCAAATCAACAACAACAGAAGAGTTTACTACATTGGTGACGTTATTGAATTAAAAAGTAATGGACACAGTCATGTCGACGGCTAGTTGACGTGGTGATGGTCACCAGCTCTAGCCGGTAGCATTATTACTAGGAGTCATCATCTATGAATAAGTATGAACCCAACACAAAAAATGATACACTAACTGATGACGTCACTATCGCACACAATAATATACCTAGCTCCTAAGTACTCCGCCCAGCTTGTACCAGCTTGTTTAGCTGTTGGCTGTTCAGGAGGCGAATGCTCTTCAGTACTCAGTCTCAAATGACTAAGCCGAGGTGTGCCGGTGCTGTAATAATGATCCAATAACACAAAACGTTCACAATAACCACTGGATAATCTTTGCAAATGACACGCCACTATCACACATTAATACCTAGCTCCCAAGTACTCCGCCCAGCTGGTGCCGGCTTCCCTGCCTGGCGGCTGGTCAGAACCAGAATGTGTATTGCGCGCGATCACTTTTAACGGAACAGGTGGAGGGGCGCTGGAGCTAAAATATGAAAACAATTAGAATCGCCTTATAAAATCATAAGCGCCACATAACCCATAAATCACACTATAGATGTATATGAAATGAAAATATAACTAACTAGCGGACCCGACAGACTTCGTCCTGTCAAAAAAATTTGTAATGTGGCAGTGTTTTGTTTCTACCTTTTTTATATTCTTTGCAAAAAATTATCCTGAACAGAACCGTCACCCTGGTAATAATTCGGTGTGAATTAAAAATAATTAAATAAAACACTTTAAGCATTTAAAAGTAAGTAATTTTAATCATGTAAATCATAATTATTAACAAAAAAAAATCAGTTCTATTTTCATTGTAGTGCTTTGTGATAAACGATATTTTATATTTTGTGACTATTCAATTTGGTCGGGTCCGCGATCACTTTTTTTTAGTTTCGGAACGCGACATTAAATCCTCCAACGACGTATTCTGTGCTCCAACGCACACACGCACACTGTTTTGATAGATATGATTGAATTTGAACTTTGTATAGCGGTAAGAAAGTGCAAATTTACTTTTTGACGTTAGGAACACACCTACATTTCTTAGATAACAGTGAGTGCTTGTAATTTGATATGAACTTTATACAATAGTAATAAAGCTCAAATTGATTCTACGTTTTAGTTAGAAAACGTTTGTATGTGAAAAAGAAAAGGGCTGTTTTTAGGGTTTTCCCGGCAACTATTCGATTTTTTCTCGCCGTAAGAACCATCGTTGGACTTCAACGAACATTTAAAAAAAAGAATTGGCCAAATTGGTCCAGGCGTTGTTGAGTTATGCGCTTACCAACACATTTTGCGATTCATTTTTATATTATAGAAGAAGATGTGCGATGATTGAGGTTAACGCACACGTCGCACGGCGCTGTTTGGTGTCACGTGTGTGACACCGAACACTACATGCTACATGCTTTCTTTTCACTGATCCAGCACTGTTTCGTCGTGTACCGATCTAACTACAAGGCTGGATATCAATGTTACAGAGCGATTCCCATCAGAGATCGGCCACCCAATTTGTACGCATTGTCGATACTAATATCGGCCTCTTAGTGGCTCAGTCTTCTGACTACGATTACGACTAATGATTGCAGGGAAAGGTTCGTATAAGAACAGGGAGCGATGTGCTAACACTTATGAGATTTCCCAGATGTGTGTCCCAAGCAAGCAGACGCCACTGCCACACAGTATTACCTATCAGCCAAGTACTCCGCCCAGCTCGTGCCTGGTTCTCGATTAGTTGAGGGTAATTCACTGTCATTGGGTAGCCTTCGTCGACTACTCTCAAATCTTAAAGGATTTTGTCCGGCCGTACTATGGTATTAACAAAAAAAAAGATACACTGTAGTATATTATTTGCTCTTGAGATACCTAATGGGTAGATAAGTCAATTCTAACGACATCCTTACAAACCGTTCCCGTGTGACTCTCACGTGTTATTTACTGCTCCTGGTGTGGAAGTCGTGGGCATGCAAAGCGCGCGTGTACTCACTTAGGTCCGGGATAGTAGTATGGTGGGGGGCGCTCGTACTCAGTGGGCCCGAGGTAGCGGGGCGGGCCCTCCTCCCAGTGCCTGCAACATACGGGGCCGTCACCAGTGCGCCCAGCGCCAGGTACCCTAACTTAACTATACCGTGCATATACTAGCCACACGGGGCGAAATAGTGACTGCTTCAAGATTATAAGCACTATATGCTGGGTTATTGGGAAAATAGTGCAAACCTCTTAGTACTTACTAGTTTTGTATCATCACAGTGAACAAAGTTTGTTCCACCATTATGACCATAACTAAACAGATTAGCCTAGAAAACACTTTTTACACAATACCCTCGCCCGCTCGCACCGCCGTGACGCCGCGCGCCGGCCCCACTTCATCATCACATAATATGAACGTAGAACAAATATTTGTTATTATTATGATACAAAGTTAAGTAGTACTAAGAGGTTTGTAGTATTTTTCAAATAACCATAATATAGTATGTCTAAACAATGTTAATAAGCTCAAGATTTTTAAGTTTAATAAAATTTATATATTTCTTAGTTACATTAGAATTGTACTACAACTCTGTATGAATATAATAGGTATTTTTACGAAGTACTCTACAAACTTAAGCTTGTTTCTTTTTTAAACCCCAGAAGAGTGGGCTAGTACGCGTGCTGTGTGAGTTACCACTGTTACCCAGTAGATCTCATGTACTTTAGCGTGGTGCACAGAAAGGTGTACAAGACACCTTGTGAAGCGTGACCAGAGTAGGACGCTGAGTCACAGTACTTACAGGTATTAACTGTCGGTTTTTCATTAACAGTAACTTGACCACGTTATCATACCTTCGGCAATAAGAACATTTTAATTTAATGACAAAGTATCATCATTACTTTACTTTCAGCTACATCCTCTGTTGAGCCATTACCGTAATTCGAATATGCTCACTATTTTCATTAGGCTCAAAGTTTACCTAACGCAATTTTCTGATTCATGATATTGTAGGAAATTTCTTGTTAAGCTTTCGTCGGTCACCTGAGTGCCTCGACTAGCTTCATCTCTGATATTCTTGGAGCAAGCGGAGGTGTTGGGAAGTACTCACTTTGGCGCCATATCATTATATCTGCGCGCGTGGTATGCGTCGAGAGGCGGCGCCAGGGCGGCGTCAGCGCGCGGCGCGGGGGCGCCCCCCGCCGCCCCGCGCGCGTCGCCCCCGTCGCCCCGCCCGCCGCGCGCCCCTCGCCCCTCGCGCCCTTCTCGCCCTTCGCGCCCGGACCGCTTCTCAGCCTTGTAAGCGCTGGAACACACCACAATAATAAGTACCCGGTATACCATGCAACAGTACAAAATCACAAAGTAAAAAAAAAATCAAGATTTGTAAAACTACAAAGACTGAATGTTCAAAAGGAATTAGTTATTTCCAATCAATTTAATCACGGATTGATTCAAATGTCAAATGTTATAAAATAAATAAGGTTTGCTGAATGTCAAATAGTCAGGGTCGACTTAATCACTACATATTATAAAACAAAGTCTTCCGTCGCGTCTGTCTGTCCCTATGTATGCTTAGATCTTTAAAACTACGCAACGGATTTTGATGCGTTTTTTTTCATAGATTCTTAAGGAATAGAGTGATTCTTAAGGAAGGTTTATATGTGCTTCCCACGCGGGCGAAGCCGCTGGTGGGAAGCTAGTTAACTATATTTTAGAAAATTACAATTTATGGCAAATTTCTATTACATCTTATAATTTACTATGGAAATCGTAAATAAAGTAAATAATTCCACACAAGCGAAGCAGTTCAGTTGAAACAAGAAGCAAACAGTCATCTATGGTGACACTGACATGCAACGCAACACAACACAACACGTTATATTAACAACAGAACAGATAAGGCTTACGTCACACCACACCATTCAGATTACTTGTGAATATATCCAGACAGCGACATTTGAGTAGATGCAAAACAAAATTAGTAATCACGCAAGTTAGAGTAAATAATGGATATAGAAACGAACCAAAACCTACGTAATTTATTAAATCAGCCCGATGTAGTGGACAGAATATTCAGTGGTTAAATGATACCGCGATAGACTACTTAGGTACTTTGTTCGATAATCACTGGGACACATTTGGAATTATTTTTAATTTTTGGTTCGTTTTTATACGTTTTGTTAAAATGTAGTCAAACTATCAGTAGCGTCGTAACTTATGAAACATTAAGCGTTTCATATTATTACTTCGCTTATTGAAAAGTTAGGTTTGCAGTTTTATTAAAGGAAAAAGACGCACACAGACTATAAACACACCACTACACGAATAAAGATATAGAATATCAACAAGAGAAGGTAAGAGCACTAAATACAAAGCGAACTCAAGGAGACGGGTTACAGTGGTGAACGTTACCGCTCGCCGTCGCGCTGCGCACGCGCCACGAGCCCGAGCAACCGGCCGCGCCCGCCACAGTACACACTCATACCACAACGGTATTTCTTACTTAACACAAACTTATAAAAAAAACTTTTAGTCTTTAATTCCATTTTTTTCTCGGACGTAATATTCTATACTTAGCTTTGTTTTACGACACACTTACCTATCCTAGAAATTGTTACCTTACAATGTAGGTATAAATGTAAAAACATCGATATGTCGATAAACGAGTACAAACTTACGTACTACATATTGTTATAATGATCATTATGTCGATATTATAATAGTAATAATTGTTAGCAGGTAACGCGGTGTCGACGAACAGCTCAGGTCAGGTCAGGTCAGGTCTTCCACGCGTAATGACTATAAGGCTAATATTCAAGGACGATGCTAAGCGTAAAGTAATGCTTCCGTATGTCAAATTTGTATGACAATTTGACATACGAAAGCTTAAGTTTATGCTTAGCATCATCTCTGAATATTAGCCTAGGATACGAAACTTTACGATAGCCTGGCCTAATGAACCCCGGTCAGATGTGCGGGTAGTTTAGTCGTCGTTTGACGTACTTGAACGTGGGTTCTTTTAAATACTACACTATACATAACATCGTTACACGTAGTAGAGCGGTGTCTGTATTTCTCTGAGCCTAGTCCTATGATCGCGTGAGGCATGATCTAACAGAGCCCCGAGCAGTAGACGACAAATCTCCTATGCTGGTCTTATCGAATAAGGAGTTGCCACGTGTCTATGATACTAAGGGCCTGTTTCACCACCTCCTGATAAGTTGCCGTTAAATTATAGAGTAGATAATTACGTAGAAATGTTATTCTATTTTTTTAATTTACCCGGTTGTTAGTGGCTATCCAGAGGTGCTGAAACAGGCCTTTAGTTATGTAACGAAACAGACGAAACAGTTCAATTGTCAGTGAGTACCGCGGCACACAGTGTGGTGGCTAAATATTTATGTACCTACAGTAAGTATAATCTTGTTTATGCTTTAACTTAGTCAATTCACTGCAGTGCGCAAGTTTTGATTATAATATTATTTTAATTCATGATATCAAACGGTACATTTGAAATAAGTTGCCGACATCAATATCAAATGGTAAGATTTAAATAGTTCAAAATGCAATATCTTATAATACAAGTTATTTATCTTATCACTATCGATTGTTAAAACTACATAGAAATGTTTACAAATGTTTGCAACAAATCCGAGGTATTGGACTATTCAATTAATACCTACGTTTATAAAACTGGCCTTTTATAAAAGCGTCTAACTAATATTTGCAAAATATTTGTTTACTTTTTTGTTTAAATATTGTACATCTCCTAGCTAGTGCTGACACGATCAACAACCATGTCGAGTGTACTTCAAACCCACATTGATCGCAGTTCGTAGTCAACCCGACGTGTTCGTTCTTAAACTAAATACATCGCATTCTATATCACGATATAGCACAAAATGTGTACTAACAACAGCGTGGTGAGAGCGCGAGCTCGCTGTATGAGTACTAACGTTACAGTACGCCGCGTATCAAAACTATTGTTCGTGCTACATGCGGCTCTCAGCTCTCACAGCTCGGAGTACCTCGCTATCGCTACAGTACGACTTTATATAAAATAGTGAGATCAATATTACTTGTACCAGCGTTGCGTTATAGTATACGGGTTCAAATGCTTGGGCAAACATTGGCTGTCCAATCTTACGACGATAAAAGAACATTGGCGTCTTATTAATACCGGAAAGACAGGATCCAAATCCCGTCTTTCCGGTATTAATAAGACGCCAATGTTTGCCCTAAACGGTAAGAGTACGGCGAGGCAGAAGCGATTGTATAATAGGTAATAAGCAAATGGACGTCCTCGTTCGTATCGATCAAGTGACGCGTAGCTATGCTATACTATATCGTACGAGTAAATACATATTAATGTTACAATTTGTATAAGTAAGTAGTGATATTACGGAGCGATATGTTTTTTTTTAAATAATGGACAGAATCAAAATAATTCAGTTCCAGTTTAGGTACTCTACAAGCCTTTAAAATCAGGTTCAGATTATCATTAAACTAAAGTTAAAATATTTGTAATCAAGGAGATAACATCCTTGGCCTGACATTTTAAAAATACAACTTTTATAAAACGGCTTAATTAATGACGGAAGACAAAATTTACTTTCGTTAGAAAACTACTAAAAATTGGTCGAATTTTATGTATGCTTTGGCTAAAATCAACCCTACGGTTATCGGTTATCCTAAACGAACCTACATTTGAAAATAATATCACTTGTGAACGCTTGCCTTAAATATGGCTACAGTACAAAATATCACCCACGTTCAAAACATGGGTATAATATTACAATACAATTTAAGTTGCATATTATCAACCAGTTCGCGCACTTACACAACTGTTGTCGTGCTCAGTAAGACCGACGAGATCACAGTACTTGTGTGCTTTTGTACGCAAGTGGTTCGGTCAGTTAGGATTAGAAGAGTCGCATTGAAAATAATTTAAAGTTACGTAGTAAGTACAAGTACAGAGCGTAGAGTGCAGAGTGCAGAGTGCAGAGTGCAGAGTGCAGAGTGCACTGTGCACTGTGCACAGTGCGGCGGTGTGTGCGCGGCGCGGTTACTCGGCCTCGTGTATGCCGGACTCGTTGTCCTCGTCCTTGGCGTCGAGGCGCGTCTTGAGGTCGTCGATGAGCGCGGCCGGCGGCGCCACCAGCTGGCACACCACGTCGCCGCCCGCCAGCAGCACGCGCGTGGGGGCGGCCCCCGCCGGGGCGCCCCCCGCCGGGCTGGCGGCGCCCTCTAGCGGCGGCGCGGAGGGCGCACTGCGCTCGCGCCACTCGGCGATCTTGCCCTCGATGTCCAGCGTGCTGCGCTTGGAACCGCTGCCGCGCCCGGACATGTTTAGTGTACCCAGTTACCCACCAACTGTTATAGCGAGCCTGATGCTCCGCCACACACTTGTTTGTCAGCAGATAGACCAACACATTACAGGAACATAACCGAGCATCTTACTATTCATCGTCATCAATAATATATATATGCTGTTCAGTCTATCCCCCAACAAAACAACACGATTCCATTATGTTCTGACATCATTGTGCCTGTACAGACGCGACCCCTGACCG